>CM028132.1:828890000-830090000 GCA_016271365.2 Neoceratodus forsteri | reverse complement strand
AGATCATTCCTGTGTGACTGCACATGGCCCAGGGAGAATGACAGGACCAGCAAACAAAATATGAGAACTTAAATAAACTATAACATACAATGCAGGCTACTTAATCTCTCACTGCTGCATACTGTTCTAAGGCCAGCTGCAGGAGACTCTGGGATTTGTAGTAACAGAAGATGTAAAAAGTGTTAATAACCCATTTTGTTCTGATGGTGATTGCTACAATTTTCATCATCTTGCAAATTACAAAGCCACATTAAAACAGCTAATTCATTTGAAGGGACCATGCACACCAGCTATCATACAGTACAGTGGAAGCAATAGAGGAACTCCAACAAGTATACTGATCATAAAACAACTGCTCTGAATGCCTTTGTGATGTGTGTGTGTGGGGTTGCATTATCAGCTGCATCAGAACAATAGGATGACAGGACCAGCAAACAAAATGTCAGAACTTATATAAACTGTAACACACAATGCAGGCTACTGAATCTCTCACTGCTGCATACTGTTCTAAGCTCAACTGCAGTAGATTCTGTCATTTGTTGTAACAGAAAATGTAAAAAGTGTTAATAGCCTCTTTTGTTCTGATGGTGATTGCTATGATTTACTACAGCTTGCAAATTACAAAGCCACATTAAAACAACTAATTCAGTTGAAGGGACCATACACACCAACTATTATACAGTACATTGCAAGCAACAGAGGAGGAATAGATAGGCAACTCATCTCATAAAGGATCATGCACTTTCCCAAGGCAGAATCCCCAATGTACCTGTTATGGAACATATACCCTGGTAACACCCTTGCCTGCAATTGTTATACATTTTATTTTACTAAGCATCATTGGTTAGCCTTGTTTTCATATAGGAACTGCAGTGTAACTTTCACCCCCCCCCCAACACACACACTGCTATGAGGAGCACCTGACCCACTATTTGTGCACATACCTTTAATTCTGGATCCATCTCCAGGTTGCCTTGATTGATACTGGGCTTGTCCCATTTAAACTACATTTTCTTTATACCGAGGTTGGCTGGGCTGGACCCACTCCTTGAACTTATATAAACTCTAACATAAAATGCAGGCTACTGAACCTCTCGCTGCTGAATACTGTTCTAAGGCCAGCTGCAGGAGATTCTGGGATTTGCAATAACAGAAGATGTAAGCGTTTGTAACCACTTTTGTTCTGATAGTGAGTGCTACAATTTACTACAGCTTGAAAATTACAGAGCCACATTAAAACAGAGCTAATTTAGTTAAAGGGAATATACACACCAAATATCACTAGTTTTTCTTGTCATTGACAACAAAGGAACACAATAGTGATGATAGGAGTATATCAAATGATTTGCATATTTTGCAATTACCTGCAGTCTGCCATTTGTGCTGGTTCCTGAGTGGATAGAGTTCTAGCCTTTGCTTCTTTCTGACAAGGTCCTCCATGTTGTAGAGGCCTCTCAAAAGGAGTCAACTTGTCAGTGCTATGCCATCAAATGGGACCACTTTTTCCATTTGATGCCAGGGCAGGGAGCTCGATCCCCTCTCTTGCCCTGTGGCTAACATACTGGGTTACTTGTGGTCCATCTCTCAATCAAGTCTAAGGTCGATGATCCTCAAGGTGCACCTAGCATGCTAGCTCAGTGGTATGGAGGGCTGAAGCACTGAGCACCTTTCTCCTGCCAAACTGGTGACCCAGGGTCGGGAATGGACTCTGGTTGCTCAGGGGCTGGCAGGGTAAAGGAGGACTGAAGATCCCTGTACAAGAATCTTGCAGTAAGTAGCCACCACCCACCAGCCTGTAGCCACCACCAGCTGCCATCCAGTCAGATATCTCCATCAGCCCAGATTCTGATGCCAGCATTTAATCTTTTGTGGGATATACCACCTCTAGTGGTTGAGGGGGTAATTCATACTCAGTGACCATTCAATGCCTTGGTGCTGTCAATCTGGTTTTTTTCATAGACATTACATTCATAATAAAAATAAAAAAATACACATTTTAGACACTTACTAATTTGAGGCAGATTCAAATCATAGCTCTGAAACCTAATGCCAAACCTCGGTGGCTCCACGCCTCCATTTTCACTCATGGCTGTGATCATGACCCTTAATGGAGGAACAATGAAACTGCTTTTTTGTAACTTTAATTTGTTTCTTGCTCTGGAGCGAATGGTTAATAGTCATTACTCTCACCTATGCAGAGATAATGAACACTGGGTTTGGATTAATGAAAGGGGTGGGCCTTGAGGGGCCATCCAATCCTCATCAATATCCAATTCTTTGTTTCTGTGAACATGTTAGATATTTAGTGTTACTGACTCAATATGTTGCATGCTTGCCTGTGGGTCCAGAAGGACATAGGCTGGTGCCCCACACCAGAAAATTGGGCTAATACCCAGTATTGATACTGTAGTGTAGCACCTAGGTATGGGATATACTACACTAATGTTGAGGTGCTAGCCTTTGTATGAGATACAAAACCAAGATCTCTTCTTTCCATCTTTTCTGGTTGTCCAGGTGGAAGTTAAAGATCCCATGGAACTAAAAGCAAAAGTCAAATAACTTTTTTATTTTAAAATCAGTTATCAAATTATAATACAATATTCATAAATATATCATGTCATTATTCCCTACCCCTAGGACCCACCCCCTTATTATATGCACTTCTTTTACACAATTTTTGCTACACAGTATTTCTAGTGACATCATTATGGAGGTATTGAAAGATTTTCCCTATTAGTTATAGAAAGCTTCAGTCTCGATTATTTGAGATTCCTCCTAATATAGCAATGTAATTAAGACCTAAAATTGTTCAATCATAATTTCAGGTGTCACCTCCTGGTTAGTATAAGAGATACTTGGCACTCTGCTTGCCATAGAAAATATTTGAAGATGATGAACACCAACTGCTGCATTCTTGCCTTACACTTCCCTTGAGGACTGGAGTTTATGCAGTAAACAATCCATGCACCCTGAGGACTGCACAAAAGAGGTCCTTTAAGATCCTCAAAACATAGCCTCAAGTCGAGTAAAGGAGCATGCTAAGAAGAAGTTCTTTATTTTTATGCTTTACTTTACAATTGAGGCTATTGGATAGTACTGTTTAATCAGGTTTTAATGCATTAAATTTGCTTTCAATTATAGTCACACAAGCAGACTTACCCATGTGATTGTATCACACTTTTTTATCTGGATTCTTGCATTTTGCATATGAGAAGAGCCACACTTTAAACATAGAAATTTACAGTGGATAAGGCCCACTAGACCCACCCAGGCTGATCATTTTCTCTACCTGCTGCAGAAACCACAGACCCTACTTGATCTCTAGCTTTGTTCTCTTTCCTACCACTCGGGTTTGGCAACTTGCTTGTTGTGGTGCTTCACAAGGGACCACCACCCTACAATGGAAACAATCTGGCCCAAATTCCTCACCTGCAGCCCTATCGGCTCTGGCTAGATTTCGTTGTCCATTGTCAACCTTTCATTTTGTTGTCCCATTGTAAGTACTTCCTGGTTTCCAGTGGAAGCCATTCCAACACACCATCCCACTTCAAATATTATGTTCTGCCTTGTTGCAAAAAAACTCTCTTGTGTCCAGTTTTGCACCCTTACCTCCCTATCCAGTTCTTTTTTTTTTTAAACTTATATTATTCAGCAATGTACAAGCCAGACACAGTATTGCCATTTGGCCCTTTTGATACAGACAGAAAAAAGTACCATTGATGTTACCAAAATGATTGTTTGACACCGTGACCATTTTGTCCTATACATCTCTGGTCCTGACTTACAGTAGTTACAGTGACCATTTAAACAGCTGATTGCCATATTGAATACAACTTGTTTGACAGAGGCCTGTTCTTCTGTTGGGTTTTATGTAATACAACATATAACTAACACAATAAATGTAAAGAGTGTTACATTAAAACTTGATGTTGACTGTTTATTATAACAAGGTCTACCTGCTGTGGTAGTACCGATCTCCCCTCAAGTTCTTCTATAAAATACATGAATGGTAGCCAGCAACCCTGGAATTTACCACTTTGCAAATGAAGATCTTCAGTAATCTTTTCCATTTGATAAATTAATTTAATGATATCAACCCATTCCCACAGTTGAGAGCAGCTCGGGGTCAACCAACACTGAATGATAGCCTTGCAGGTTGCTGCAATTAAAATGCCCATAACTGATTTCTGTCTACTTGATCTAATGTTTGGCATGAGCTTCCCCAGAACCTTGTGTGTGAAGCTTAGCTCAGAAGTCATACTCCCCATGGTTTTAAATTTGAGCCTAACTGCAGACCAAAAAGGTTGCAGGATTAGGCGGTCATAAACTATATGATTGAGTGTACCCACCTGCCCATGATGTCTCCAGCAACAATCACTACCTCTCGGCACATAATGTTTTTGTCTTAAATGGAATCAGAAAATACCTCCCGACTACCTTCAATCTAAATTGCTTTCAATTATACAATGGGGTTGGACAATTCTTTAATATGATTGGTTGACTGGCACATTTTACTTGTGGTAAATCCTGCAATATACCAACGGGTAAAAGTGCCTGACGGCCACATCTCAAAACCTCCCATTTTTAAACACTCTGACCCCCTAAACCTCAATCAGTCACTGCCATATTAGCTCCTCACTAAGCCGACTTGGAGTTAGTACTCCCAGACCCAAATACAATTAAAATCCTGCTCCAAAGCTACCGCTACAAGAACTGCCCTTTCTACATTGTTTTAAAAAAATAAAACAATCTATACCTCCTCATCACCTGTATTGCTGTCTCTTCCCCTCCAGTCCCAGAAGAGCCAAAGACATGAGGGTTCTACACTTAGAATCCGCAGGCATTGCTGCTCTTCCCCCTTACACCTTGAACCCTTGAGGCAGATGATAAACATAAAAAAATGCATATTTTTTTCGTAGCCTAGAAGTAAAAGACAGCTGGGGAACGAGTGTTATAGAAGCGCTGCTGCCGCACATGCCCATAACACAGAAAAAAAAAACACAGAGCCTAGTTGCAATCCCACTAAGAACCAATCAGACAAGGCTCTACCAGCTCCTCAAACAAAAACCTAACCAGGACACAGTGTAACTGCCACATCAGGAAACACTTAAGCAATATACCCCTCCAGGGTGTGGGTATACTGGTGGATTTACCATGGCTGGTGTCGTTTGGTCACGAGGTGCAGCTGAGTGACTGAACCACATCAGAAGTGGTAAATCCACCAACACCCACACCCCAGAGGGGTATATTGCTATTATACAATGTCTGCTTTTTTTGATAAGGAAAAAAAAAGAAATATATATTTGTTGTTTTTAAATTATTTTTAATGATTTTGTTCTTCCACGAGAAAAAATAATTCATGCAGGGGTCCTGATTTTCTGAGTTACTCAGATCACCGGAGTCTGCTTCCAGTGTGCTACCTGACCTATGTGCTCAGCCTTTTTGGGCAGTTGGTCTCTGTGGTAGTAGCGGGGGTGACTACTAAAGTATTAGGTAAGAGTATAAAATTTACTGTGGGGGTTTCAATGCTGCTTTCTATGTCAGAGAAGTCATTTTCAGTGCTGAATATTTTTTCTAGCTCATTTTCGTCGTATAGAGTAAATGCGGAAGTCATGTTTTTTTAAATTTACTGGGGTAGCGTGTTTCAAGCATCGTTCAATATGGCAGCAATTTCGGGTTGTTTGCGGGATCATAGCGAATTTTTATTGGTGGCATGACATCAGGTTGGCTGGTACCTTTTCCAGTGGGTACACTGGAGGATTTACATTGCTGAAAAGGTGCCAGCCAGCCAATCAAAATGCAGGATTTTGTCTATTTTTGTGCCCATTGTATAATAATAAATGTTTCCTGGTCCCAGGGAAAACATGGGGGGGTGGGAATGATAAACCCTTACTGCGCATATGCAGGTACAACTCAGCCTTAGCCAACCAGGACTATTTTTTTTATAGCACAACAATAAATCAAATAAAAATTAATTAAAATGCCACAAAATATTTTAACTTTATTTTACTTCAGGAGGCAGTATAGTAAGGTGGTTTAAGGCTCTGAACTGCAAACCTGGAGACCTGGTGTTGAATCTCACAGCCCCCACTTCCATACTGCATGACCCTGTGTTACTCTGAACAGGTCACATAATGACCATATTGTTCCCGGATCACCCCTGAAAACAAGTACATGTCCATAGTGGGCTATACCTGATAACCAAAAGAATAATATAAAAAAAATAAAATAAAAAGGTTGGCATTTTCTGTATATGACACCAGTGGGTACAGTTCAGCTTACATTTCCAGTCTTGTATCTTTTCTGATGAAGGATGCTATCTGCAGGTGTCTAAACAAGTCCATATTTTTAAGAAGAAACTCATTGTTCATGAGGTCAAAGGATTTGACCACCCCTCCTTGCAGAAACTGAGAGAACTGGATTAGATCTGTATCTTTACATCTCTGAAATTCTCTGTTTTGGCTGAGACAAACTCCAGACTCTTCTATATCTGAATACATCTAGTTAGTGTTCTCTTCCATCTTAGAGTTAATTTAGCCAGACCCCATTTGGCACAGATATGTTATATCCAGGGATTACTACGAGGATCTGAATATTTACCAATGTTTAAGACATCAAAGAGCTCAACCAGCCTTCACCTATGGTTTCTTCTCCTTCCCATCTCGATCCAAACATTTTCTGGGCTGCCCTCTTTTATGATCTATCCATGGTAATGAGCTTCTAGAAAATTCACCTTCAAGTCAAGTATGCCTAGTATGCCTTCACTCTTAAGTCACTGCATTTCTTCCCGTTTAACCCTGGGGCATACTCTCCCCAAGATAAAGTGGTGCATAGGCTTGTTTAGTTTCATCCGGTTCAACTGTGAGAGTTTAAGAGAAAATGTTTGAAAAAGAAATAAAAAACATGGCAGGAGATTCACTCGTATGGAGTCAATCTTTCCTATCAGTGACAAGGGCAGTTTCTCCGATTGTTTTTAGTCTGAAGGATTTCTGTCATTAATCTACTGTAGTTCACCTGATAAAGGGTATCTAGGTGAAGCAAAATATGTATGCCCAGGTATTTAATCTGTGACATCACCCATTTATAGGGCATGAGATCTCTCAGTGCTCGTGTCAGGGAGCCACAGATTAATATCATTTCTGTTTTCCCCACATTTGTCCTGAACCCTGATACATTACCATATTCATGAAGAATATGTTAAGAGTCAGGGGGTCACACAGTCAGAGATACAACATGGTGTCATTTTCGTAGAATGAAATCCTGCATAGTGGTGTGCGAAGTTTGAAAATGTTGTTCCATGAAAAATTTCATGCAGTTTCCACATTCCATGAACTTTTCTGCTGATCCGAAGTTCAACTTCACCATTGATGCCAATTTTGCAGAATTTGTAAAAACTTCACAGAATGCAGTTCCAAGGTACAACTTTCCCATTCATGCAAATTTTGTGGGCATGCAAAAACTTTGCAGAATATATATTACTGAACTTAAAAGGTGAAGTTTGTTTCAGAGGGTGAATTTTGCAGTGCATTATGGGTAAATAGGTCAAATATCATGTGAGCGCAGTTTCTTGCACAGTCTGTCATCTGGAGAGTCAGAGAGCAGTCTTGTGTTGTGCATTACAGCCAAAAAACCTTTAGATCCTCTTTAAAGTATCTTTTAGAGAGCTATTTGCTCCCAAAATAGTCAGTTTGTGCTAGTGCTGCTAGGGAACACGTGTTTTTGTTTAGATCTTGCATAATATTTAGTTTAAGTAGTGTTTTCAGTTTTGTCTGTGTCTGTGAAGT
This sequence comes from Neoceratodus forsteri, assembly GCA_016271365.2. Classification (NCBI taxonomy): domain Eukaryota; kingdom Metazoa; phylum Chordata; order Ceratodontiformes; family Ceratodontidae; genus Neoceratodus; species Neoceratodus forsteri. Next base: position 830,082,216 of record CM028132.1, on the reverse strand, counting down.
AGTTGAGTGGGGGACGGTAGGTGTAAAAGCAGGATAGGTAAATTCTTAATCTTTTAAAACAGATTTCTCACAAATTCTCAGTGAGTTACTATTATTTCTTATAACTGTTTGTCAGTGATTTTTCATTTTTTATTTCAGTAGTTTTGGTGAGAGTTCTGTCAGTTAAAACTTCTTACTGTGTTACCCCATTTGTTTATTGATTTTTATGTGAAAAGAATATATGTATATATATATAGTTTTTGAATTGTAACTTCTAGTTGAGTAGTTGTCCAGAGACACTGCTGTGCTGATCCCTGAGCTTTTCTCTGCATTGTGGTGTGGCTGTTATTCAGTTTAGTTTGCTTACCCTTGCCCTGTTACCCCGTTGTTGACTACCCGTACTATATAAAAAAAGTACATTTTAATACAGTAGTTATCCAAAGAGTGTGCTAGTCCCATCCCAATTGTGTCAGGCATCTGGGTTTGCTCAGTTTAAATTTTGATACCCCCTGCCCTGTTATAATAAATATATATATAAATTATATTACCTAAGTACTACTACATACAGTAGTTGACTTGTCCAGACACTGCTTATACCTATTGGAGAGGGTTTGTCTGTCATTGTTTTCTTTAAATTTGCTTACTCCTGCCCTGTTACCCCATGCTATTTAAATCCTATTTGGGGAAAGAAAAAAAAATGTGTTGTTTTAATAGAACAGGATACTGTAGAAATTTTACAGAGTGTTGCTACATAGAAACATAGAAAGTGACAGCAGATAAGGACCGCTTGGCCCACCTAGTCTGCCCATAAAGATACAAAAATACATAGACACTGTCGGCAGATAAGGGCCTATGGCCCACTCAGTGTGACCATTTGAGCTTGTTTGTTCCCTTAACATTTTTCTAGAAGACTGTTGCCCCTTACCCCTGACCTCCAGAAGTCCCTTATGTCTATCCCATGCATACTTAATCTTGTGATTGTTTTAGCCCCTACCACTTCCTCTGGCAGGGTGTTCCACTTGTCCACCACCCTTTCTGTGAAGAAATTCTTCCTCACGTTTCCTCTGACTCACCCTCCCTCCAACTTCATTCCATGCCTTCTAGTCCTGGAACATCTTTTGCACTGGAAAATAGTGTACTCCTGAACCTGTTCCTCTCTGTAAGGTACTTGTATGTCTCTATCATATCCCCTCTCTTCCTCCTCTCCTCCAGGGAGTACATGTTCAAGTCCTTCAGCCTGTCCTCATAGGACTTGTGATGCAATCCCTGTATCATCTTTGTTGCCCTCCTCTGAACCTTCTCTATCCTGTCTATGTCCTTACATAGGTAAGGTCTCCAGAACTGTAGACAGTAATCCAGGTGGGGCCTCACTAGTGTCTTGTATAGTGGAATTATGACCTCCTTTTTCCTGTTGGTGATGCCCCTGCCTATGCATCCCAGCATCCTATTTGTTTTACCTGCTGCCTTGTTACACTGTTTCCCTACTTTGAGGTAATCAGAGATGATGACCCCAAGGTCCCTTTCCTGCTTGGTGCATGCGATATCCTAACTCCGCAACTGATATGTTGTTCCAGGGTTTTTGTGCCCCATATGCATTATCTTGCACTTCTTTGCATTGAATTTCAACTGCCAAACTTTTGACCATTCTTCAAGCTTCTGCAGGTCCCTCCTCATTCTGTCTACACCCTCTGACATGTTCACTCTGTTACAGAGCTTTGTGTCATCAGCGAACAGGAAAATTCTGCCTTCTAGGTTCTGTGCAATGTCACAGATGAAGATATTGACTAGGACTGGTTCCAGCACTGATCTCTGTGGTACCCCACTAGTCACTCTTCCCTCTGTGGAGTGACAGCCATTTACCACCACCCTCTGTGAGCTGCCGCCAAGCCAAATACCCACCCACAGCACTGCTGTCCTGCCTACTCCCATATTCCCCAGTTTGTTTAATAGCCTTTTATGTAGCACAGTGTCAAAGGCCTTGCTGAATTCCAGATAGGCCATGTCCACTGCCCTCCCCTGATCCACCTCCCTTGTCACCAAGTCGAAGAAATCAATGAGGTTGGTCTGGTATGACCTCCATCCTGGTGAAACCATGCTGCCCTATGTCCTGTAGTCTGATGGCAACCAGATGTTCCACCAGTCTCTCCTTCAGTAGTGCTTCCATGATCTTCACCACTACCGAGGTCAGGATGACTGGTCTGTAGTTCCCCTCTTCCTCTTTGTTCCTGCTTTTGTATAAGGGAACTACATCTGCTGTCCTCCAGTTTTTGGGTACCTCCCCTCTTTCCAGTGATCGGCTAAACAGGATTGCCAGAGGTTCAGCCACCACCACCTCTCTTAGTTCCTTTAGGATCCTGGGGTGTACCCTATCTGGCCCCATTGCTTTATCGACTTTTATTCCTTTCAGTTCAATTAAGACTCTTTCCTGTGTAAAGGGACTTGTGTCCATTTCTGCGCCATTCCCACCCCTTGTACTTCCTTCAGACCCATTACCCTCCTCTTCCTCAGTAAAGACTGAGCAGAAATATCTGTTCAGTATGTCAGCTTTACTGTTGTCATCCTCCACGTGGCCCCCATGCTCCCTCTTCAGTCTCACTATCCCTCCCTTTGCCCTTCTTTTTTCACTTATGTACCGGTAAAGGTTTTGTCTCCTCTAACCACTAATTTTGCAATGCACTCTTCTGTCTGAGCTTTGGCTTCCCTTACTGACCTCCCTGCCTCCCTTTGCTTCTCCTGGTACTTCTCCCTTGCCACTTCTGCCTGTGTCTTTTTGTGTTGTCTGAATGAAATCTTTTTGGCTTTCTCTTTCTTTGCTACCTCCTTGGAAAACCATAATGGCCTCCTGTTCCTTTTCCCCTTGCTAATCTGCTTAATGCATAATTCTGTTGCTCTTGCAATCCCTGTTTTAAATGTTGGCCACTGTTCCTCCATCCCAATGCCCTCCCCATTCCCATTAGTGCCTCTTTCAATCATATCCCCATTTTTCCAAAGTCTGCCCTCCTAAAATCCAGGATACGTGTTTTTGTGTGTTTTGGTTCTGCTCCTTCTGTGATTTCAAACCACAGTGACCAGTGGTCACTGTTCTCCAGGTGCTTCCCCATTGTTACCCCTATCACACTGTCCCCATTTGTGAGCATGAGGTCCAGTATTGCCTTCTCTCGAGTCGGTTCCATGACCAGTTGCTTAAGGAAGGCACCTTGAAGGGAGTCCAGGATAAATCTGCTCTGGGCTGCTGCTGCTGCTGCTGGGAAGCTCCAGTCCACATCTGGAATATTGAAGTCTCCAACCAGCACCACCTCCCCCTTGTCTGCCATCCTTTGGATGGCTAGAATTAACTACCTATCTGTCTTTTCGTTCTGGGCTGCTGGTCTGTAGATCACCCCTGTGCGGATAGCTGATCCCATTTTCCTTTCCAGCTTAACTCTCAGTATCTCTCCCCCATTTTGTTTCTCCTGGATCTCTGTGGTCTTTATGTCATCTTTCACATAAAGTGCCACTCCTCCTCCCTTTCTGCCTGCCCTGTCGCCTCTGAATATGTCGTAGCCAGGTATGGCCTTCTCCCAGTCATGGTTATCATTACACAATGTCTCTGTGATGGCCACAGTGTCCAGAACTGACTGCATCATGGCATGCATGTCCTGTCTCCAGATTGTGGGAGGTGTCAGGGTTTGTTCGCTTTACATTTTACTACCCCTGCCCTGCCATATTATATATAAAAAAATTGCATTAATTAAGTAGTACTACATTACAGTAGTTGATTTGTCCAGACACTGATGATCCCTATTGGGGGAGGTTTTGTCCATCATTTTCGTTAAATTTGCTTACCCCTGCCCTGCTACCCCATGTTATTTGATTCCTGTTTGGGGAAAGAAAAAAGGAAAAAAAAATGTGTTGTTTTAATAGAATAGGCTACTGTAATAGTTTTGCAGAGTGCTGATACCTGTCCTGATTTGTAGCTGGCAGTGCTGTAGGCTTTATTTACAGTTAGTAATAGATCATCCCAGAGCAAGGCAAATGGAGTAAGCATATAAAAATGCTTGTGAAGAAATGATCCAGTAAAGGGAGAGGTGCCACTGCAAGGGGGGATGAGGAGGCAGCAAAGAAATCTGTGGAGGAAAGTAGTGCAGTTCTACTTTCCCAAAGAATGTCTGCATTAATGTCTTATGTGTACTCCAGTCCCATGGCAAGTACCAGCAGTAAATGAGTAGTTAGCAGCAGTGGCATAAGTGTGGTGAAATTTGCTTTAGCCAAATCTGTTGTATCCATGCTGGTCAGGGATAATGAAAGTGAGAAATAGGGAGACACTGGTACAGGAACAGTGGTCCAGGAGAAGGAAAAGGCAGTTGGTGCTACTGTCCCAGCTACTAGTGGTGGTGATAGTGTTGCACTGGAGTTGGTGCATCATGGAGATGTGGAAAGTCAGCCCCCTGAGGAGAGGGTTATAGTTATAGAGCAAGAAAAAGTTGCTGTTAAAGAAAACAGTGCTAGGAAAGAAGAGGAGGACATCTTCATCATCAGTGCTGATGATGATGATGTGCTGGATCCCCTATGGGAGACAGAAGTGAAAAAGTACTGTGGTGATGCAGCCTATTCAGATGCTGAGAGTCACAGTATCAGCAAGTCTCCAATCACTACTCACGTTACCCACCCTCCTAAAAGTAATATTATGGAAGTGATGAAAGCAGCACAAAAAGCACACACTAACACACTTTTTGCTCAGCCCTCCCAGTCCCATCACCATGTGAAGTCCAGAGGGGAGATGTCCCTAGTTTGGGACTTTTACATGCTTGATCCAGCTGATGAGACCATTGCAATATTTTAGCTGTGCCAAGCACGTGTTAGTCGGGGTAGAAAGGGCACCCACCTAGGCACTGGTGGCAAACACTCACAGCTGAAAAGTTGGCACCTGTTGCACTGGCAGCACAACCAGAAGAAAGTCAGAGCTAGGAGTGCCAGTTCTCTCATAAAGCTAAATGTTACTGAGAGCAGTGCAATACAGCAGGAGGAAGGAGGGCTGAGTGGTCAGGTGGAGGTGGAGGAGGAGGAGGAGGAGCAATGCTTTGCTCTCTCTAACAGTGGGCATAGTAGCAGTGGTGGTGCCACTCCCTTGAGTCAGAAAAGTACATCACCAGCCAGAAGTACATCATCCAAACCCTCCCCCACAAAATAATTGGTTTCATGCGAGCTGCACATCCCCAAGGGTCAACTAGTACTCCAACAAGAACAACAATGCTGCCACGTTTTGGTCAACCAGCTCCAAAGATGCAGCCCACACTAAACAGCATCTTTGAGCATCACTCAAAGTACCCCCAAAATCATGCTGCTGTACGTGAGTTAATTGCAGCCGCTGCAGAATTGCTGACTATCAATTTATTGCCATTCTGTTTTGTGGGGAATGCTGCATTCTACAGGTTGACAGCCTGTGCCTGTTCCAAATGGCAGATTCCATCACAAACCTATTTTTCTTAACTTGCCGTGCCAAAACTTTATGTGAAACTGCCACAGTCCATTATACATGCTCTGAAGCATTCTGCATCAGAATATATCCATCTTAGCATGGATATGTGGACCAGTGGACAAACAGCTTCAAGCTTATATTTATACATCACAGCACACTGGGCACAGGTACCTGGGATGGTAGTTGCTTTGGGGCTTGGTAAAACCTGCATGAAGCAAAATTGTGGTGGTAGCAACACACTGGGGCTTTGGCAGCATGCCACCATCAGTATGAAAACTGTAACCAGTTCTCACATAGGTAAGAAAATGCTTCATGTGCTGTTCAACAAGACTGATGAGTGGCTATACACACACACTCGCTTTCAGCAGGATTTATTGTGAGTGATAATGGCTACAATGTTGTTGAGTGCATTTAGCGATGGTGGTTTTTCAGGGTGCCCTGCCTGGCACACTACCTTAATCTGGTTATGCAGCACTTTCTCAACCATGAAAAAATTAAGGATATGTTGACTGCTGTCCATCGCATCTGTGTGCACTTTGCCCGTTCTGCAAAGGCCCGTGACCAGCTATGGGAGCTCCAGCTCAAAAACCATCTGCCTCAGCACCATATGAAGCTGGATGTGACAAGGTGGAACTTCATGCTGTATATGATAGGCAGACTATATGAACAGTACAAGCCAGTTTCAGACTACCTGCTGCTGCACACCACCTGGGATAGTGCTGGAGTTTACATAGCTCTAACAACAGAGCAGTGGCACCAAATGGATGGCCTAATATGCATTCTGGGCCCATTTGAGCATGCAACACAAGCAGTGAGTGGGGACACTGGCTGTATAAGTCAATCAATACCCCTTGTAGGTGTGCTGAGGCAGTCACTGTTTAATGTCCGGCAAGAGATGGAGGCAAGTGGGGATGGTAGAAGTTGTGAACTAATGGAACACATGCTCCATTTGCTGGACAGCAAAACTCATATTTCTGGCATTTTAGAGTCAGATGAATTTGCAGTTGCTACTATGCTGGACCTGTACTACAAACGTGGCCTGCCATCAATAATTGAAGGAGGTAATGAGTGGCTGCAAAAGTTGACTGAGTACCTAATTAGATGGGTATATGGTACACAGAGGCAAAAGGCACAGAAGGCGCAAACTGCACAGAGACAAGGTGCTGCTACTACCAGCAGCTCACAGGACAAAAACATGTGAGAAACTGTCCAAATTACAGCAGAAAATGTCAAGTAATCCCATTTGGGATGTTCTATATCAGGTGGGAGTGGAAGCCATGGAAGAAAAGGAGGATGAGACTGATGAGGCAGCCAGACTCAGGGCAATGCAATGAATGGTAGAGTCTTATATGGAGACACAAGGCACCTTGGCAATACTGGTGAACCATTGCTGTACTGGAGCAGCAAAGTGACTGATTGGCCAGAACTGGCATCAGTTGCTGTTAAATACATGAGCTGTCCACCATCCAGTGTCAGTCTGGAATGAGCGTTTAGTTCGACTGGGGATATTGTGTATGACAGGAGGACCAATTGGTCACCAAAGAATGTGTCCATGCTAACATTTATATAAATGAAAGAGGGGCACATTCCACATAACACATTGACATCGATGGTAATGCCACACAAACTTTGTCTCAGTGATGATGATGATGACAATGAAGATGTGGGCAGACTTGGCACAACCCAAGGCTTCTTCCAGCTTTGAGGTGGGTGAAGCAGCAATGCAAAGAGAATTCCCACCCAGTGATAGCTCAAGTCTGGAAGACTGTGAGGGCTGCTTCCTGGATGATGTGGAAGTGGAAGAAGGCTGAAGTAGGATAGCCCCCATTTTCCACTCAGTATAGTCTTTTAAGTTATTGTTATACAAAGTCTGTTGATCCATCATTTTGTTTTTTTGGGTGTCTGGGGAGTGGGGGTATTATCTGCTGTTATTCAGTTAAATTTGATTACCCTTGCCCCGGCTGTTACCCCCATTGTTTAGTCCCTGATCTATATTAACAAAGTATGTTTTATTAACCACTACTACAGTAGGGCATGGAGTCATAATGTTGCAATATATTATGTCACAGTCGCACATAATTACTGACTTAACTCCACCCTGGAAATAAATACTTACCTTTGTGGTTGGAAAATGTTTTGCATTCCAACATCCATGTTGTACCTTTCCAGCATTATGATGTCATCATCATCAACCATAACTGAAAATTAATGGAACAGCAGTATGAACCTATTCACTTCAGGTGGTAACAATAACAACCCCCTTTACAATGCAAAAAAAGAAACAAAAATACTTGTGCAGAATGTGTAATGCATTCACAGACACCAGACAAGAGTATTTTTCTCAGCAACCATAGCAGCATGCAGCATCAATACAGCAACATCTCCTTCTGCTACTCTATCCACTCTGTACAACAAGATAGGACATCACAGGATGGCTAACTTCTCTGTCTATTGATTCTTCGGGCATTTGTCACTACAATGTTTTCAACCAACATCAACAAGAGCAGAGGCAGCAGCAGTGCAGCAACCAGCATCCCTCTCAACTGTGGCCACAGGGCAGGAGGCCACCTACTGGTCGAGTTTCCTCATATATATGAACATCATCATCACAGTTTCTTCACACAAAATGGTGAAACTTTACTTCTCATTCAAGTCCATCTCTTGGCCTGGAAGCAGTTTTTCGCTGTAAACACAGTCACTTGACATCTGTGTCGAGTAGTAGGATGATGAATGTTCATGACTTCCACAACATTTATGTTTAACTTCTCTCTACATTTTCTCATGTGTTTTTCCCCTGACTTCTCTGGCCTGTGTAACAACAGTATTTAGCAGCAGGAAAGCAGTTCCTCACTGGGGACTCAACTTTACATTTTTGGCTAGTGGTGGGGTGGCAGGAAAAATGAAAGTTTGGATGCCTTTGCAATCCTGGTGTATTGGAGGATCCATCTGTTGTAACCCAGAAGGAATGGCAGAGGCTGAGCATGGGGGATGGTTGGGCATAACCCCAGTTTGAGTCTTCAGTCAAGGCTAACTGGATCACATATGGGCACCAGGTTAAACCTGGCATGTTAACAGATGTCACAGCTCCAGGGGAAATGTACTAAAGTGTGTGACAACTACCACAAAATATACACTTTGTCAGAAAGTAAACTCCAAGTAGATTCCTGGTACAGAGGGATGGACAGCACAAAATGTGTGAGAAATGTTGTTCCGATGTTGTCTAAACAGTTGCTGTTATGAGCAGGAAAAAAGGTCTTGATCTTGTGTGTACAGTGAGAATTTTGAGGGACCACCCTGTTCTGCATTTTGGTGCCAACTTGTTGTCAGAATAAAGCCATACTTCACAATCCCATTTTCTGTTTGGACATTAGAGCTTTGCTTCCCGTGTGAAATTTATTGGGGTCCCCTACTGATAGTTTTAGATCTAGCATAGGCATAGCACCTCTCTCTAGAACCTGGAGTAAATATAAATGTTATGTTGCACCCTAAACCTAAGACCCCTTTAGACTGCTGAGCCGCGTATTCACCTTCAGAGCTAGTGGTGATGCTTACTGTTTTGTCAATTTTTGGTCTGTTATAGATAGATAGATAGATAGATAGATAGATAGATAGATAGATAGATAGATAGATAGATAGATAGATAGATAGATACATTCATTTTTTATATTTTTACAGGAGAGAGACCTTTAGGACTGCAAAGCCCGTTTTACAAAGTTGTCCTGTCTTAGCAGATAACTACATAAGAAAAAATGTACAAATCTTGACAAAGTTTCATAAGAACATTAACTGACATGAAAGTACCCCATCAAACACATTTCAACTGTCACATACATAGGAACCAAAATTGATACATTTGGCTATCACATACAATAGCTAGGGATGTATTTCAAATGAGAGTATCTAAATTAATATATATGCAGAGACATAAAGTGGCTTAAAATCACATTTATAATATAGTAATTTCAACGAACATACACTTAAGGCTAAACATCAGTACAACGAACATTCCTTAGATTTGGATTATACCCTTTTCATAGCAGTTTAACCTAAGACCCTAAACAGTAACAGTTTGCTTTCCACATTAGGTCTAAGCCTTTCCTAAACTGTCCCAAATTACTTGCATTTCTAGTCTCTAAATTTAATTCATTCCATATTTTTGGGAGATAATACCTCTTTTGCATCTTGATATACTGTATCTGTTTTTGAGAATGGGGATCCTTAGGCCCCTATCTTTTATATCTCTCAAGGTATATTTATTTATTGATTTAAGTGCATAGTGAGTTCCATTTTTATTTTCCACTCCAAATTCTGCATATGCTTTTTGGCCCTGTTGCTTCTTTCTATGGGTTTCAAAAGAGTCCCGGTTTAACTTTTGCAGAAGGCTGCAATGATGGGTATTAAAAAGACAATTTAAAACAAATCTAGCTATCTTTAGATATACTTTGTTTAGCATATCTAAAGTAGTTTTTGTCACATATTGCTAGTTTAAACTTCTATATTCTAGTACTGGCAGCAACAATTGCTGTGCTACTTTATTTCTGTCCTCTTTTAGCAGAAATGAGATCTTCCTACATATGACCCCCAGTTTGACATTCACTTTTTTCACAGTAATGGCTGCATGCCTTCTGAAAGTAAGTTTACCATCCAGAAATACCCCCAGGTATTTATATTGTCCCACTTCATCCAACTTGGAATTATCGAGGGTAGTGATGTGCAATCCTTGGTTAGGTGTCGTCTGTGGCATGAGTCCGGGGTCTTGTTCAGTGACTGACCAGGGCATGGGTTACAAAATTGGGGGCTCATCCAAAGATCTTGGATGAGAGGGTGCTGAGGGTATGTCTTGGGTCTTTTTCTGTTTGGTGGTGGTGCACCATAACAGGAATAGTTGTCAAAGTAAGATTTTGAAAAGGACAGTAAGATTGTGCCAAGAAAAAGTAAAGTTTTGTGCCAAGGAAAGTGCCATCAGAAAGGATTTTGCTGCCTGCGTTTTCTGTGGAAAATGTGTTGAATGTGCTTAGAATATGTGCTTAAAATAGACTGTGAATGAAGCAATGTGTGCCCTTGCCATACAAAAGTGCTTAAAAATTCAAAATGCCAAAGTTTAAAGTATTTGTGGACTTAAAGACCATCATTGCCTAAGAGCCACAAAACTTTCAAGTGCATGTTGTGGAAATTGAGGGAGTCACTAGTGGAAATGTACAAAAAGCTGTGCCAAAATGCACAAAAAAGCACTCTAGCTGTTGAAATTCCAAATGAGGAAAAAAGTGTCAGTTTGCAGTTTAAATTTGCCTGCTCATGATCATTGTGAGGCAGAGTGGAGCAAGAGAGTGAGAGAGAGATCATTTGCATGGCATCATGTGATTGGTCAAACCAGTCAAGTTCTGCCTAGTGCCTGGAGTCTCTGAGTCAGAGGGGTGTTCAAAGAGGAAAGCGTGGAGCATGTGAGCCCTGTGCAAGCAGCAGAGAACCATCATGAAGGACAGAAATCTTTTGAACTTTGTTTTTGAACTTTAAAACACAATTTAAGGCTTCTCCTGACTCCCGACCGCTAAAGCAGTGATTGCGGTGCATGATGTACTGATCCTTGGGCTCAGAGGCCCGACTGACCAAAAAATACCCTCAAATCAGCAGCAGACCGCAACACCATCCATGGAGGGAACCAGCTACTTTTTGGAGTGCGTACATGGAAAGAAATAATAAACAGTATGCAATGCAATAGATCGGAGGCTAAGTACAGCAAAGATTGAGCAAAGCAAAATGCTGAGTGTACATGGATTAAGTTGTAGCAGCTGTAACCGGTAGCAAGAAAAACAATGCAAAAGTCTAAGCAAGGGCAATGCTAAACAAAGTTCTACAAAGTAGCAACAAATAAAGGACTGTACTGAATTTGTGCTGAATGTAAAAATTGTAAAGTTGTGCATAAAGAAAAGTAAAATGCTGTGTCAGAGAAGTAATTGCAAGTTAAAGCAAAGTGTGTATGATGCAGAGTGTGTATTCTCAGTGGCCATGTTGGCGTGTAGTCCAAATGAAAGTAAACAAAACAACAGGTGCCATGTTGGACAAATGGTACAATAGTAGCAAAACATCAGCAGAATGTGTGCAAAAATGTTTGAACGCATTACAGAGTCAGGCAGTGTGTTTCAGCAGTACAGAGAAAGTAAATAAGAACTGTGCAGTGTGTACCAAGTCAGAACCAGTGCTAAGTGTAAGGATCAGAACAGTAATTTGGAACTTGTGTGTTTGTTTTTACAAAACATGGTGACTGGCCAAGCCAGGTATCCCCCTCCATGCAAGAGAGTGGATCAGCCAGCAGGATAGAGATCTTGCCAGGTATGATTGTTTACATCATTGTGAAGGAGTCCCAGCAGATGTAGCACTCCCAAAATTCCCAGTAAAATCTGTGTTGTTTTTTTGAGGCCAGGAAGGGATGTCCTAATGATACCACACGTGCACAGACTGCAGAAGGCAATATGATATGCATATGGAAGGTGATGTTGTAGAAGCCAAAGCAAAAGCAATTGGGCCCCAGCATGAACACTGGTAGAGGGTCCCATCACAGCAAAGCAGCAAAAGGTTGGATGCAGACAGGAAGATTCTCAAGAGCTAGTCAAAGAGTTCTTCAAGGAAATCTCTCAGGATATCTTCCAAGGGCAGGACAAAATGAACTTTTCCACACAAGTAAAGATGGAAGGAGGTCCCTCAGAGACTGGGTCTGCAACAGGCCCAAGTCCAAACCTCATAGGAGAGGACAAAATGGAAGATGCTCTGCATTGGGAGGTAACCACCTCAGAAGGCAGTGAGCAATGGACAGTCTTGGAGACTGAAGCACAGTCAGCTCCTGGGCAGAGCAGGTAGAGCAAACTGAGATGGAGACAGGGAGGTGACTGGTGGCCACAGTGGGTTACCAGTGGCCTGAACTACAGTTCAGCCACAAGGGACTGTAGAGGGCTTAAGAGAAATGCAACCCAGTACAGAGAGGGACTGCTTTTTCCCTGTGCTGACCATCTAAAGCTGGTTTGACCAGGTCTGGCCTCTCTCAAGCTGGGCCACCAGTTTAGACCTGCCGAAAAGCAGCAAAGAAGAACATATAATCAGACATAGGGCTGAGGCCGAATATGGACAGAACTATCCATTTTTCCCAAAGTAGAGCTGGGAAGATATAGAAAGAAACAGAGATGCCTAGTTATGAGAAGAAGACAGTGCAAATGTCAATCCAAGAGTGAACATGTTTGTGCAAATAAAATTGTGTCATGAAAGGTTGCAATTCTGGAAACATGGCAGAACTCTGTACATAGACCTATGTTCGAATTGTGGATGCAGCTGGCAGAGAGACAGTTCACAATATGTGAATGACTTGACCAGATGGGACCACTGTTTATGCCCCCCATCCTGAGTGATACTATCCCTAAGTGCCACTAGTCCAGCATTGTGCCAATCACCAAAAGAACTACAGCCAAGTGACTCAGCATGCCAGTGTAGGAACCAGCCTATCTGGGGTAGCAGCAACCAAAGAGGAGGGAACTCTACTGGTGATCCAGGTTTGATTCCAGCCCAGGTCTAGCAGGAGGTGGGGAAAAGCCTGATCCAATGATTTTCATCAATCCAGGTGGGAGAAGAAATTCGATCCAGAGAGGTGATGCAGAATTTCAGCCTGAGCCTAAAATCTGGTAAGACATACATTTTCCTCTTTTACATTTAGTTTCAATGACTGTGTATCCAATAGTAAATGTCCATGGAACTGTTGGTCCTAAAGAGACACTCCTGGATCTGGACTACAGTTTAACAAGCCTCGTGTCTGTGCTTGAACAGTTTTTGACAGGCTTTGGCCTAGGAGAGACTCTTCTTGCGTGAAGTGCCATGTGCACTCTGGACAACCTTCTTTTAGGGTACCAGGACTTTGTAGGGATTCCCCATTCCCCAAATTTATTGTAAATGTTCTTTTTTTTTTTAGATATACTGTCCTTTGTAGAAAAACCTTTTAAAAATACATTTTGGGATTGTGTAGTATCCTGCTTGGTGGGAGGCTTGGTCACTTGTTTTCTTGCAGGTTGTTTCTTGTTTGCAGATTTCCTTTTACAGGTGTGCCTGGGAGAAGAAAAGAAGACAGGAAGAGGATGCTTAGAACTTATCAGAGTTCTCTTTTTGAATGTTTGGGGAAATGTGTTTAACTAGAAGATGTTAACCATTTTTGCTTTTCAAGTTTAGAGTGTGTAGTTCTGGGGTTTGGGAAATGTATAGCAATGGCATAAGTATGTTTCTAAAGCAGTCTACAGTTTAAAATTGTGAAAAGTGTTCTGGAGATAGGTTCCCCCGTAGGTAGCATAAGTCAGATAGCTTTTCCCTAGAGGGCTAGGCGATAAGCAGGCTGGTGGTCTTGGTCTGGATATGGGTCACTAGTGAAATCTATTAGGGCATGGTTCAGGCATTTTCTTGGAGCCACTGATAGTCCCATGGTAGTTGTTCTACTTGCTGAGCTCTCCTTTATTTGAGAAAACACTCATGGAGAGATTCAGCATATGCCTCTCCATGGGTTGTATTAGCTCCATCCTTTGTTGATATGCTGATATGCTGCATGCTTTGTCCTTAAATGAATGCCAGTAGAATTAATACCGGAGATTTAAAAGTGAGTGTTATATTCATCTATTTATTTTACTACTGGTGTATTATTAAAGTGTCTTTTTTATTTTTAAAGGGTAGAATAGGCAACTGTCAAGGAAGTATATAGAGAGAAATAGTAAAGAGTTGCTGTAATTTGGCTATCAAGATTAACACAAAATGTCTATGTATTCGTGATTTTATAGGTAGGCCCTGTTATTGTTAAGTGTGGTTTTAGTTCTTATTTTGTTAGTGTTTTTATTCATTTAAATTAAAGTTGAAATTATTATTGTTGCACTTTCTTTTTTGTGATGTGTCTTCGGATTTTATTAGTTGTTAACCTGTCTATTTTTCTTTTCACCCCATCCCATTTTTTATAGTGTGGTTCTGGATTTTTGGAGGTGTAAGCCCTAGTAGTGGAGGAAATGTAAAGACCTACCGAAGCCCAAGAATATGGAAGGGATTGCCAGAGCCTGATATTAAACTGATATTAAACTCACTGGAAAAATAAATTGCGTGTTAGAACTGTGTGCTGGGAAGTATTATTGCACTACAGAGACAAGCTGGGAGAGTTGGGTGAACAAGGACTTTTAATTCTTAACTTTTACAGTCTGAGTATTCTACACAGAAGGGGTCAGGGAACACTTGAATCTCATTAGAAGATTTTCTAACTGAGAGGACTATTGCAAACAAAGGACCCTGAAATCGTAGGTTCTCTAAAATTGCTGTACAATTAATATTCGTGATAGACACCTAGTATGTTAAATGGCATCTACTAGCTAGGTGTCTAGGAATTTTTTGTGCTTGATTGAGATTTCTTTTTTTAAAAATTGTGGCTGTTATAAGTTAAATACCTACTTCTTATTTATAAAACTTCTCCAGTTCATTAAGCATATTGTGTGCTGTTATTGTTGTACCCCTTTTGCTCATCCCAATTAGTGATGAATATATAAAGAAAATAAATTTAAGAAGCAAATAATGATGACTAGGCTATCAAAAAAGAGGATAAATGCAAATCCTATATGTTATAAAAATCAGAAAAAGAAATAAAAGAAAAGTTTGGAAGGAATGGTAAAGAAAACAGAGAGGAAAATCACTAGCTATATTCTAGCCCCAGGAAGTCAAATAAATCTTGTGGGGGAAAAAGGAGACTTTAAGAATCCAAGGTTCACTTCTTCCACCTATAAGTTCCTCCCCTATAAAAATGGACAGATTAAACCCTCAACAGTTAAGTGTAGATGAGCATCCACTAATGAGGTCTAGAAGGATATTTGAAACAGAACATGAAGGCCAGATTTTACAAGACGAAGATTTAGAGCAGAACGAATTAGATGAACAACAGAATTGGAGAAAGGTGGGGAAGCATAATAATATGCAACAGTCTGAGGAACATCTAAGAAAAAAGAAAATATCAGATACAGAATATAGACTTGGAGCAAAGAAATGTTAAAAGCAATGTTAGAAATGTTTCACGTCAATGTTCTAGTGCTTCATTTCTTGGTGATTTTGATGCTTTTCTTACCCCATATGTACAAAGGCTTAAATTAAATCCTCTGTCTGGATTTTTTCCAGATATGTCTCATTTAATCTAGAATAGAACTGAAGAAAGTTTAGAAGATATACACATGGGGAAGGGAAGAGTAAGGATAGTAATAGAATGAATGAAAGTGAGGTAAGAGAGTCTCCTTTTCTGGAAATTCTAAAAGAAAAAAACAGTGGGATTTTATTAAATAATGAATAATTAATTAATCTCACAAAAATGCTTAGTGGAAATTTAATAAAGAATGCAGAGGTGAAAGGGATATCCTTGCTGAAGAGACAAAAGCTAGAAATTATGAAAAAAGTGATAGAAAGGAAGGTAATCCAAAGGAAAAGATAAAGGCTACAACAATAGAAATTGGTAATGAGGAAAAAGGGGAGATTGAACAATTAGTCCGGAATTTACAGGGAAATAAAGTGACCAGGAATAATAAATCTAAGGGAAAGATATAAAGGAGTAAAGGGAAGGAGGAGAAACAGGAACATAGTAAGATAAGAAAGAGAAAAGAGAAAGGAGAAAGTGGGAAGCAAAATTCTAGTGAAGAAGGGAAAATGTTAGGAAATCTTGAAGATAGTTTATATATAAAAAGAGAGAGAGAGAGAAGCAGATTGAGAAAGGAGAAAGATTACCTACATTTTTCTTTAAAAGCATACCATGAGCAAAAAATTAAAATCACGTAACTTTAAAACTGGTTGTATATAATGTATGCAAGGGGGTTTTAGGAAAGAGGTTTACATGGAATGATATAAACTCTACCTATAGATATCATGGAGGTAAAGAAAAATGTTGGATCTACTTGGTGGTAAAAATGACTAATTTTAGGAAACAGTTACTGACAGTGAAAGAACAGTTCCGGGAGATAGGAATAAATGCAGATACATCTATAGAAGAGAGAAATATCAAAGAGAGGGATACTAAGGACAGGCTTGATTGGTCAGAAAAGGAGAATAATGAAAAAGGCAAGCAACAAAAAGGCAAGGTACAACAGAGAATATCACACTATATGAAACCAGTAGTGAGTGAACATGTATTAACAGCAGATGTGGAATATAAGAGAGTGATATGAAGTAGACTGTAAAAAGGGCCTAAAATAAATAGTGTAATTTTGGATTAAACCCAAAATGAGGAAACATTGGATAGTTATAGGAGTGTGAACTTATATGGAGTGGGAAGAAAGTGTGGAGGATGGAATAGAAGATATAATAGAAATAGATTGACAATGTGATCATAAGAAAATTGATATAAGAGAACAAAAATTATACATCTTTAGTTGGAATATAGCAGGAGTTGCTGGAAAATTTAAAGATAATTGAATACTTAGATTCTTAAATGAAAAGCATATAATTATGTTACAAGAAACTTGGGTAAATACTCTAGAGGGCTGCCACTTGGAAGGATATCAGGGGTGGCACATCCCTGCTAAAAAGAAAAGTCTCTATGGATGTTCAGCAGGGGGAATCGGTACCTTTGTTAGAATAATGTCTGGCTTAATATGTAAATATATTTGGAATGATAAGAACTTTAACATTCTGGTTATTGAAATGGACTGGGAAAACAAGGAGAAATTGTTATTGGTAAATGTGTACTTTCCACCTGATACCACTGCTGCTCCCATCATACACTACATATGTGGATATGTAGAAATGTTAGAACAATTACGAACCCAGTATCCAAGGGTTACAATTATTGCTGTAGGGGATTATAATTTAAGACTACATGAAGAACAACAGGAAAAGGGTAATGGAATTTGGATGATATCTTTGACATTCCTGTTAGAAAATCTTGTGATAAAAAGAAAAGTAATGCTGGTAATAGATTTTTAGCTGAATTATGTAAATTGAATATGCGGATTGTGAATGGAAGAAACAGTGGGGATAAAACTGTTATGTACTTATGTGCACAAAAATGGTATGAGTTAGCTGGACTACATCATTGTAGATATGCATTGTTACCAAATGATCTGTAGTTTGGAAATTGTTGAATACTGAGATAGTGATCACAGACCATTACTGGTGACACTAGAATGTCCAATTATAATTGTTAAGGGTGGTGAGGATAGAAGAAAGTGGATAGACCAGAATATGGAAATAAAGAAAAGTAAAATATTACAATGGAATAAAGTGAATAAGGAACAAGTAAAAGGCTATATAAACTCATTAGAAATAGATGAATTAAAGAAATGCTGTATGAATATACTACAGGATAACTTAGACTTAGACTTAGAACAAGCTCAGAAGAATGATTTGTTTTCTGAATATGTGTCGGTAGAAGAAGGACTATCTAGAGAATTGGAGAAACAGCAAAAAATGGGGTAAACAAGAAGATCTTTTTTTGGTGTGAAGTGGTATGATGGTGAATGTATTAAAATGAAAAAGTTAATAAATCGAATTGGCAGGAGAATAGTGAAAATCAATAATGTAGAAGACAGAAAAACCTTAAAACTATTAAAGTCTGTATATAAAGTATTGATTAAAAATAAAAAGGATAAATATAATTATGAGCTGTGGAACAAATTGCAAACAGCTATTCAAGAAAAAAATGAAAATGATTTTTGGAGATTAGTGGCATTTGGAATGGATGTTATAAGATATAATATAACAGCAGTCATTCCACCAGAAAAATGGGTAAATTGTTTTATGAATATGTTCAGCAGTAAAGAGAATACTTATGAACAAGAGATAGGTATGGCGGTAGATAATGTGGAAAAGTTAAATTGGACTGAATTTACAAAAGAGGAGATAGTGTTGGCAATACAAAAACAGAAAGGGAATAAAGCTCCAGGCATAGACAACCTTGGGGCGTAGATATATCAGACAAATGTTGAATGGTGGGCTAAAATATTATATAGGAATATATTAAAGTATAAGAGAATACTCGAGAACTGGAATGTAGGAGTAATAGTACCCCTCTTTAAGAAAGGGGATATGACAATGCCAGAAACTTATAGGCCAATAACACTACTGGGCATTTATCACAAAATATTTACTAGACTCATCTTGAACAGGATAGAACATTGGATGGAAGACAATGATGTTCTCTTCTGATTTCAAGCAGGTAATTGTAAAAATAGGTTGACAATGAATCAGATGTTTACCCTTAGATACATCGTGGATAAGTATGTTGGAACAAGGAAGGGAAAGATATATACTGTTTTTATTGACATTAAGTCTGCATTCGTCTTAGTCCATAGTAACTCTATGGGAAATTCTAATGGACTTGGGTATGGATTCAGAACTACTGAATATTATCAAGATAATGCATCAAGAAAATAAACTTGTTGTTAGATACAACATGGAAGGTAATATGAGTGAAGAAATAAAAGTTAATTGTGGGGTAAGACAGGGGTGCATATTGGCACCATCTCTATTTAACTTGTATATTGATAGAGTTGTGAGGGATTTGGAGGAGGTGGATACTTTTGCACCAAGGATAGGGGAGGCGAGAGTACAAATATTGTTATATGCAGATGATGTGATGGTAGTTTTTCAAACTCCGCTTGGCTTAAAAAGAGCTGTTGCAGCAATAATAAAATCATTAGAGATGCCTCATATGAAAATAAATCAGGAAAAGACTATAATAGTGGTAAAATGAACACAAAAGGAGAATTGGGAATCTAAAGCTAGAAGAAGTTAGAGAGTTTACATATCTGGGGGTAATCTTTAGTGGGAATTTAAAATGGAAAAAACAAGTAGAGAAAATAAATGAAAAAGCATTAAAAACCTTAAAAGGAATCAAGCATTTTACCGAAAAAAAGGTGGAAATTCCATTATAGTTCAGTATAGATGCTTAAAAGCAAAAGTCAGCTCCCAAATTCTGTATGCCTCAGAGGTTTTGGGACTCTCGGGCAATCATAAAAACCTGGAAATTGTCCAAAATAAGTACTTAGAAAATCTTTCAGGTCTACCAATGTAGGCATCTGGGGATAGAGTAAGACTAGAAATGGGAACTCTATCAATCCAAGCAGAAATTATAAAAAGAAATATAACATACTGGAAAAAAATTATAACAGCGCATAAAGATAGCCTGATATATAAATGTTGGGTAGATGCAAATAATAGTGATGGTGTAGGGGGTATAAATTGGTTTAGTATATTAAAACAAGTATTAAATAAAGCTGCCTTACCCTATAATTATATTCTGGATTCTGAAGGTGTTATGAAGGGCATACCAGAATTTGTACAAATGGCAGACCATAGAATAAAAGATCAAGTGATACAATCTGATTTTGAAAGCATAAAAGACTCATGTAATGGTTCTCCATTTAAGAAAATTAAAATGATGTTTGGAATAGAGGGTTATTTATTAAAATGTGAGAATGAGAAACATAGAAAGCAATCACTAGATTAAGACTAGGTGAATTTGGTAGATGGGGAGAGAAGTACAGTGGTTTTAACCAAATGGACACTTGTATAGGTTGCAACAGTGCTGCTGTGTCCAGTGTTCACTTAATTTTAGAGTGTAAGGCATATAGTGACATAAGGAGACCATACATTGAGCAACTCTTTCAAAATCTTGTAGGTATGAACAAGGATGAGCAAATAAAGGAGATTTTATATTGTAAAAACGTGAATAAGATATTCGTTTTAGCGAATTTTGCACAGAGTGGCAAAAAAATGAAGAGGAGTATCTAATTTAACTGAATGTTCATATGGATTTAATAATTGTTTATATTAACTTCCTAAAGTTGTTGGAGATGAAAATATAAGCACTGTGAGAAATGGAGAATGTTAGATATATGTTTATGTGACTTTAATATTTTGTATGTAACAAATAATAATTGTTATACATACTTGGGAAATAAACTTTACCTACCTACCTACAAAATAAAATGGTAATTGTTAGATTAAGCTAAGTTGCTTCAGTTGACCTCTGTTCTCTGGTACAACCTGTTAGGTTTCAGCCTAGGTAGAGGTGAGCCTGGCCAACTCACCCTGTAGGGTGCCCAGGGATTGGATGGCCTACATGGCAGGGATCAGCAACTTTTAAAATTTGTTGGTAGTCCAGGACAAGTGGCTTGTCTAAAATTAGTAGTCCTTGTGTTGAAGCTGGTAGTCCGGTTAAAAAGGGGCATATTTTTAAGAAAAATCAATAATGTAAAGAACTAAGTATACATATTTACTGGGGGGGGGTAAATACTAATATGTTAACATTGACAGTTAGATGTCAGGTTCTGTTACCACAGATTTAGAACCACCAGTATTTTGGTTATTTTCCTGAGAAGGGCTTTGGGAAGGCATATTATTATTATTATTATTATTATGTTCTAGTCCAGATGAAGATGGCCTGGTGGAGATGGAAGGGATTTCCAAAGGGAAAAGAGGGTACTTTGCTTCATTTGCTTATTTTTCTGCATAGTAATTCTGTACTCTGAATTAAATATGAAAGAATCTTGACTCAGAATTTATGAAATAAAATGTAACTGCTCAGGTTTATTGCTCTAGAACAGTAACTTGTGCACTAAAAATAAAGTATAGACTGATTTCAAATCTGACTCTTGTCTGTTTTTATTGCTTCTTTGTTTTGTTTTTTTGCTGTCTTTTTTTTCTTTCATAAGGTCCACCACAGGAGTGGACACACAGTCACACACAACAGTGAGCTGGTCAGGTCACCCTTCACTTCACTCTTTTTTGAACATCACAAGACACTTCTCTCCCGCTCCAACACAGCCCACAAACTAGTTAGGTTCCTTTGTTTTATTTTATATAGAATCTTTTTTTTTGTGTCTAACAGGCCAGCCGGCCACAAGACACTGGGCAGCCTGGTCAGGTCAGGTCACACACTCACTCCATTCCTTTCCAGAGAATACCTCTCTCTCTCCCTCCCAACACAGAATAGCTAGTTAGGCTCCTCTTTTTTTTTATTTTACATAGAATTTTTTTTAACAGCTTTCTTCTTTTTTTTGTGTGTGTGTGTGTCTGACAGCCAGCAACAGGACACACTGGGTCTGGGTGCTGGGCAGGTCACTCCTTCTCTCCTTTCCGCATGAAACCTCTCCCAACACAGCCCACACACAGTTGGGTGGGATCCTCTTATTTTATTTTCTAGCTTTCTTATTTTTTCTGTTCATTCTAGTCTGCCACAGACCTGAGTGGACTGGACACTGGGCAAGAAACAAGTCTCTTCTTTCAGGCTTTCTCTACTTACAACACTCTTGTCTCTGACAAAAGCCCACAAGCTGTTATTAGCCTTTTCTACTTATTTTATTTAGTGTAGGGCTTATCCTTTTTATTATCTTTTTTTTTCTTTAACACAAACATGCTGGTCACAGGACAATGGGCAGGTCACCCACCCCTTCGCCTTCAATCCTTTCCACACAATCTGCTCTCAGACTAGACTCTCCTGACAGCCCCAAACACAGTTAGGCTGGCCACTTTAATTGTTTTGCTTACAATCTGTCCTTTTTTCTTTTTAACTAGCTAGTAGGTATAGTAGTAGTAGTATAATAGTCCTCTACCAGCTTTTAGTTTCTTTTTATTTTAGTTCTTTCACAAGCCAGTAACAAGACACTGCAGGGCAGTAGGGCACCCTCCTTCACTCCTCTCCCTACAGTCCAATCTGCTCTCCCAACAGACACACACACTTAGGTTTCAGTACTGTTTTATGTCTAACTTAAATATCTTTTTAACTTGCTTCCTTATATATTTTTGTCTGCAGTAAAGCAAGTCCTTTAGACTTCTTTCCCCTGGCTGTTCAAACAGTTGAATTACTCATGTTGTTTCTGATCTTTTATAACTCATCTATTCCTCACAAACCAGTCTCTAGTATCTCTACATTCTTCTCACACTCCCACTTTAAATTTGGTCAAAAATGGAACACCCATTCTCCAGCTGTCCTCAGACTGACCAAGTCGGCAATCCCCTCCCTAAAAATGGAGTGCAGTACTGTCAGTATGTATGAGGAGATAATACACCATCTCTTCAGTTTAATTTTTGTTGTCCCCTTGCTCCTTTTATAAGCTGCTGCTGCTGTTAGTTATTTAAACTAATTAGGGCCAGGCAAAGTTGAGCAAAAATGGAAACTGCTGCTGCAATGAATGAAACACCCTCCCCTCAAACTGTGTGCAGTCCTTTCTATAGAAGACATAAAACACACCACGACCACGGTCTCCCTCTATTTTTTGCTGCCCCCACTTCTGATTGTACTGTTATTTATGCTCCTGCTGTAAGTACTTTCGTTTGGTGTAGTAGTACAGTCTCAGACAGTCGGACTCAAAATATATTATATTACATGTAATTGCATGCGAGAAACACCAAAAATAGCAGCAGCTCTTCCCGTCTGCGGTTCTGATAGAAATGGTGCTCTCATATGCAGTCTCCAGCTTCTGAGCAGTACCACATCCCACCCCACCACTGCCTGTGCCAATTATTCCATGACTGACAGGGTGTACTTACATTCAACTGGTTGACTTACCTGCCGGTCCTGGTTCCTCAAGCAGTTCTGGTCCTGTGATGGGTGGGAAGTGATCTCGGGGGGGGCATCCTTCATTACTACATGCTTCCGGTGGCTTTCTCAGTGGGTTCAGTGCATAAATGCTTCAGCCTGCTGCACCACATGATCAACTTTACTTTTGGCATGTGACCACTAAGAAAATGTGACGGGCGCGTCATGCGGCAGCAAGTAGTGTACTGGGGCACACTGCAGCAAGGTAGGAAAAAGAAAAACATTAAAAAAATCATGTTTGCTTTGGTTGTCTGGTGGATAACTGACTAATGAATCTATGCTTGTCTGTCGGACATTTCTTGTAGCTCGGGGTGCTGGGCTATGGGATTTGTCAATCCCTGCTGCATGGCACACTATAGTGCTTGCTGCGGACAGCAAGGCTTATCTGGATGGTGGTGAGTTTAACCACCCAGTTCCCTGGGGTTACTAGAATCCCATCAGGTTAGCCCTAGGAAGGTAGAGGGATCATTAGGCACTCTGTGTAGAAGACATTATTGTTTACTCAGCAAGGCTGAGCAAAGAATGGATTTTGTCATTTAGAATTCTCGCAGCAGCATAAGCCAGTTTGGAATCAGCTGCTCTGGGGAGATTTAGAATGTTCAGATGGTAGTGCAGGCAGTTTGTGGAGTGTAGTCTGTAGTCAGCAGTAGAGTGAAGAGGAGCTCTGAGCCACAACAGGGCTCAGAGTGTGGAGGTGCCCTCCAATCTCCTGGTAGAAGATTGGGTGAAGGACCCCTGGCAGTTTCTCACTCTAGTGTGTGAGCCCATCAAGAACCAGAGGAAGTGGTGGAAACCATTTGCCTGCAAGACCCCAGCAGGTCATTTTACCACAGAATTGTGGGTTGGACTATGTTTCAGTGGAGCCATGTGGTAATCCACTGAAGTAAACTAATGTTTCAGCTGCCCAGAAGGAAAGGTGAACAGACTGAATCTGTGACAAAAGCTACCTGTGATGTCATTGCTCAAGGAGAAATGTACTAAAGTGTGTGGGAAATACCACAAAATATACAATTTGTCAGAATGTAAAGTCCAAGTAGATTCCTGGTACAGAGGGATGGATATTTGAAAATGTGTGAGAAAGGTTGTTGCTTGTCTGAGAAGAAAAAAAGTCTTGATCTTGTGTGTACAGCAACAAATTTGGGGGACCACCCTGCCAACTTGTTGTCAGAATAAAGCCATACTTCACAATCCCATTTTCTGTTTGGACATTACAGCTTTGCTTCCCATGTGAAATGTTATTCAGGCCCCCTACTGATAGTTTTACACCTAACATAGGCCTAACACTTCTTCCGAGAATCTAGATTAAATGTAAATGTTATTTTGTGCCCTAAACCCAAGACCTTTTTAAACTGCCGAGCTGGGTATTCACCTAAGAGCTAGGGGTGATGCCTATTGTTTTGCCAGCTTGTGGCCTGTTGCCAAATCCGTGGCATGAGTTAGAGGGATCCCAGTCTGCTCCTGGCCACACATGGGTTACATTGAGAAAGAAATATTTTACAGAACTAAAAAAATGGAAAGAGAGGAAAAGGATTGAAAAGATTTTTTTTTTACTCTTTTTAACATTTTATATTTTTTTCTGTTTTTTTGAGGGGGACTATTACTAGCACAGGGTGGAAATAAACAAAAAAATAACATGAATTGAAAAGTTAATTTTTTCCACCACCACTACCAGTATCGCTGCTAGGCCCACCACCTCCATGTAGCTCCGGCAGGAGGTTCAACACCTTTTCCTGGTTGGCCATCATTTTCTCAATACTGTCCCTAAATTCCTGGTGAAATTCTTCAAAATCCTGGCTCAGATGTTGGACCTTGTCCCATAGGACAGCCAGGTCTGCCTGGGTGACAGGTGGTAGGGAAAATGCAGGTGCTGCCACCTGCTGTCCTGGTGGTGATGGCCAAGTACTGCAGCAAGTTCTAAAACACTGACTCACAGCAGCATGATGGCCTACCTCCCTCTGCCCCTTCCACTTCTACATTGTCCCCACCACTACTACGTGCTGCTGCAGCCACCTCCCATTCCTTGGCCTGCTCTCTGCCCTGTGGTCAATCTTAAATTGGGTCCTTTGACTGCCAGTCTGTAGGTGGCTATGTTTCTTCTCACGCTGTACACTACAGTCACAGATCTTGCAGATGACAATACTGTCATCTGCAGGATTTATAAAGAAAAACTCCCATATGACAGATCTTTGTGGCAGGGGAAGGGGAGGTCGAAGGGGATGTTGTGGCAGGGTGCTCGCCATCACCATTGCCGGTGGTGGAGCTGCTGGTGGTGGCACTGGCAACATCAGTGGGGGGCAGAGACCACAGGCTCCTGCTGCTGCTGGGGGGGCAGGGATTACAGGATTCTGCTGATGCTACTGCAAGGGAACAGCACAAAACTCATCCTCAGCTGGGGGGGTGCCTCTGTCCCTCTTTGAAATGAGTGCCGGTTGAGGCGAATATGTGCCCCACCCTTCTTGTGGCATTCCTCCCTACTTTGTCCCTCCATCCCCTTTTTAATAAAAAAAACAGGTAATCTTTTCAGAAAACAAAATAAAAAAGTCTAAGAGAGAGATAGACACACACACACACACACACACACGCATATACAAAACTATCTAAGCTTGCAAAAAATAAAGATTATAAACAACAGACATCACTACAGAAAAATAACGAAAGTAATTAGTGGGAAGTGGGAAACGAAATACTATTTTTTGACGAAAAACAATGTAAAGCACTGAGCTCTCCTGATCTGATGTCTCAGTCAGCTACAACTGTTGAAATGAAACATTCACTTCCTGCCTAACTGGAGTCTCCCATGCGACCTGCAGAAAGTGAATCATGTGACAAAGCCTTTTTTTCAATAACTTCAACATTAGTAACACAAGTCGAAGTTAACATTGAAGTTAGCCAGTTAAGTTTTGTCATCAGCAGCCAATTTTACGAAATTTTTCTTGTGGCGAGATTGGCAACTTTGGAATTTCACTAGTGGAATTAAACTTTGCAACTTCTCTAATTCTGTTATCTTCTTCATCTAATGTCACTCTCTCCAGCTCTGGGTATGCCCGCACCATGGCCACAAGGGGTTTAGTACTGAAAGCAAATGATATTGGCAATGAGGGGCAGCCCTGACGTGTACCTCTAGTAATCCAAAAAGTGACTGAGGCTGTACTGTTGATGTTAACCTGTGCTGATGGTCAGGTATATGCAACAAAACATATCCCTAACCCCACCCTTTTTTTTATACCGACTGACCCATTCTGCAGAGGATCTGGTCCCACTTTCTGCTCACCACCCCCCCACCACCTAGGCTTACCCTCCTGGGTGGAGCTTGGCACCCCCTCCCCAGGAACATGGGTCTCTAAGTCCTGACTTACCCCCCAGGGTTGTGTCATGGTAACAGGACTCCCCCGTGGACTTTTATCGGCAGTGGGAGCGGTAGCATAAGCGGGGTCCCATAATTAGCAGCCAGCATGAATTTTTGCAGGTTTTTCACTGGGGCGGGAAAGTGCAATGACACCAGTGCTAGCCCCTAACATGTGGTTCTGGCCACAGCAGTATCCCTGGCCTCCACCACAGGTCTACATAGTGCCACTCTTCCCCTCCCCCTCAAGAAGGAGAGCAGTCCCTGGGATGCTCAATCCTTCTGTCTCTGGCTGGCCCTCTGACTCCTGAGTCCGTCCCTGTACACGGGATGTCAGCACCATAGATGGATGCCTTGGCACTGCGCTGGTGGGCCAGTTTCCCCAAACTCAGATTTATGCAGTATGGAATGCAAAAAATCCCAGCACAGCATATCATGTGCTTTTTCAGCGTTGATGGTGATTGCTATCTGTTGGTCAGTGCCCTTTTTCCCCCTTCATGAAGAATATTTAAGTACCTTCTAACATTATCGGATAGGTGTCTGTCCAGGATGAAGCCCGACTGTTCAGGATGTACTAATTTCTCCAGTATACGATTGACCCTCTTTGCCAGTACTTTCATGAAAATTGTTGTGTCAACATTTAAATCAGAAATCAGGTGGTAGGTCTCACATTGATCTACTGGTTTGCACAGTTTATGGATGACCATTATAAATGCCCCTTCCAGGACTGTGGAAAATCCTCCCTTTTCTATCCTGCAATAAAGACTTTACAGGATAGGTGTTAGGATATGCCAAAATGCCTTAAACAAATTGGTATTAAACCAATCTGGTCCTGGTGATTTTCCAAATTTTAAAACTAATGTTATTTTGTCTATCTCCTTATCCCCTTCCCAGTTAGAGGACTATTATTTGTTGGTCCTTCTCTGAAGGTATTGGGAGTTCCACTTTGTTTAAAAATTCTTTAATGTTCTCATTCACCACCCTCTTTCTTTGTGGTTAATAGTACAAGTCATAGTAGTCCCTAAAATGGTTAGCTGCTTCCTTAGACATGACCCCCATGTGACCATTCAACAGAGGAGATGTGATTTGTTTTACATAGTGGTCAGCCTGGGTCTTCCTTAGATGGAACACCAGTTAGGCATCTGGCTCAATTCCCACATTCAAAGTATTTTTCTTGCCTGCAGGTTGGAGTGTGGTGGACAGTGAAGACCACCTGGGTGGGGCGGTGAAGGAAGGGCTGCAGAGCTGCGGAGTTGTAAACGGGAGACTCAAGCCTCAGGTGGAGTGTGGCTGTGGGAAAGAAAAAACATCAATTTGAGAAGAGGCATCAAAATATTACCTGGGAAGTTCTTTTTTAATTAAATTGTAGTGATTGTGTGCTTTTCTTTTTTTTTAAGGGAATTAAGTTTTAATTCCTGTTGTTTTAGGCTAGTGGCAATTAAAGGGTTAAGTATAGCACTCCCCCCCAGAGTGGCGCATATATACGCATGTGTGACTGCTATAGCCTTAGATTAGAATTCTCATTTTCGTGGTATAGAGAAGAGGCAGCAGGTGTCGAACTAGGTGCTTGAGTGCAAAGTATTTACCACTTCTTCACAAGATTCATTACCGCTTTTGTAGCTCTGTAGCGTTCTCGTGGTTAGTCAAGCTTTTTAGCTGTTCAGCCTCCTGAGACTGTGAAGGAATGGAAATCTTCAGGAGATTGTATAAGAAGTAAGTGTTTTTTTAATTTTATGTTTTAATCATACTATAGGTATATTAGCTCTTAGGTAGTTGTTTTTATAGTTGTATTTTGTGCGTTCTGTGTGTTTAGTGTTGCTGAAGTTGTTTTGTGGAGGTTTTAATCTTTTTTTCTCCCTTTTTTAAGTATTACATTCACTGTGGATCTGTGGATAAAAAGTTGGCGATGTCTGATAGAAGGTTCGAGTAAATTGAAAATTGGAAATTTGGAAATAAGGAATTTCTTCAGAACTTAAGGAAGCTATTTCATTTGAATATCAGAATTTATCCAGCAGCTGGGGGTTTCTGTCTGACTTTGAAGGATATAGTTTCATTATCTTACCGATAGAAATGAAGTGGAAAGTATAGAAGATACAATCTTAGAATAAAGAAGCAAGTGCGGAAAACTGAACTGAATTTTTTTTTTTGCAAGTAACCAAGCTTTATTGAATCATATCCAACATAAAATATATACCAAACAAGTGCATAGTACATAGAAACCATAAAACAATAAATAGAAAAGGAGTAAAAAGCGAAACAAGACCCCCAAAAACCCCCTCAAAAACAAAAAGGAAAAAAGGTACCCATCCAACCCCCACCCCCCCATCCACCCCTGGCAGCTATCCCTGTGGCTGACTCACATGATTAATATATATAATCATAATGTAACCTCAGAAAAACAGACAAAGTATAACCCAACTATATGTAGTTTAGCTGAGTCCACAAGAGGAGGCACCAAGGAGGAAAGGATATACAAAATTAGCTTACCAAGCGAATTCGATATCATTCCAATGGTTAGAAAGCGAGAATAAGGGACTTTATCTCTAATACCCGTACCTGTCCTTCAAACATTGGAATAGCTTCCCCAACACTGTTGAAATATTGGTGAAGCATTATAAAAGAGAACCGATCTTTCTG
This sequence comes from Neoceratodus forsteri, assembly GCA_016271365.2. Lineage (NCBI taxonomy): Eukaryota > Metazoa > Chordata > Ceratodontiformes > Ceratodontidae > Neoceratodus > Neoceratodus forsteri. Next base: position 830,053,224 of record CM028132.1, on the reverse strand, counting down.
CATTCAGTGGTTCATAAACTCCTCCCACCACTCCCATACGATGGAGTCAGTCACCTCTCCAGTGGCACAAATTATTAATTTAGTTACCGATGCTACCATAGCTAGTCGACATTTAGTTAACTTGCCTTGTATTTTATCAAACACACCGAATATACAAGCCTCTGGAGTGAAGAACTTGTCCAAATCATAAAATTGACCAATCTTTTGCTTCACCAATTGCCACAATCCCACCACCTTGGGGCAGGTCCAAAATTTATGGTAACTGGTAGCCAGAGAGTCGTTACACTCAGTACAATTCGCTGTAAAGCGACTACCCATCCTAGAAAGCTTAGCTGGTGAAAAGTATAAGTTATGAAGTAACTTAAATTGAATTTCTCTCAAACTATCCTGCTTGATAAATTTATAGATATCGACCCAAGCCTTTTCCCATGCTTCTGCTGATTTACCCAAGGACAAATTTAATTCCCAATGAATCGGGACTGGTGACACTTTCGAATTCCCTTTGACTATTATATACTTGTAAATTTTTGATATCACCTTGCCCACTTGCACAAACCCTTTCAACTCCACAAGCATAGGTCCCAGGATGTCTTGCCTCAGCCTTTTACCAAAATACGATTTAACGCAGCTTAGAATTTGACTTAATTTTAGGTAGGATTGAGGTTTACCTCCCAATTTCTCTGCCAGGGCCTGAAGTGAAAGTAGCCTATTATTCTGATAGAGATCCTTGACCCGCAACTTCGTTTCCCCCTTCAATTCCCTGTCTAGATATTGGTTGCTTCCCAATAATCAGATTCGGATTTCCTACTATAGGTTGGGATAAATCATATCGTTGCGAAATTTGAAACTTCGCATAAAACTGTTGCAAAGCTTTAATATCCCATCCTAACAGTGTATCCCTCACCCTCTTGGGAATCTTAGCCCATGGGGCATAAAGTAATGATTCTAAATCCAACTTAAGGCCTTTAACAAATAATCGATCTAAATGAAGGCTAGGGTATGCTAGGCCCTTGTCACAAGCCCAAGCTCCCAACCTTGCCAGATGGATTGCAAGATAATAGACATAGAAATCCGGTAATTGAAGCCCTCCGAGTCGTCTTTGCCGAGTAAGTTTGAGGTAACTCCTTCTAGGGGGTTTCCCATTCCACAAAAAAGCCACACATTGCTGAAATAGCGGCTTGAAAAAAGATTTTGGTAAGTAAACATTTAAGTTAGATAATGTGTAAAAAAAGTTTGGGCATAACCACCATTTTTATTGTATTGGCTCTTCCCGAAAAAGTCAATGGAAGCTTTGACCACCTGACCAAATCTTCCTTAATGGTTTTAATTAACGGTTTAAGATTTAAATCAGTTAAGTTCTCTAAATTCTTAGATATTTGAATCCCCAAATAGGTTAGTGATTTGGTTTGCCAACGAAGTCCCAGGGAAAGGCACCAACTTCTCTGAAGAAATGGGGTCAAAGAATAGACAGACATTTTGGCCTTGTTCAGATTATACCCTGAAAACCTACTAAACTTATCAATTAAATCAAGAGCTTTAGGACGGGAAGAAGTAGTGTCCGAAATGTGTAACAGTAGGTCATCTGCAAGTGCAGATAGTTTAAATTTAGTGTCTCCAATCCTTAGCCCCTTCACCTCTCTATTGGACTTTATGGATCTAATTAACGGTTCAATGTATAGATTGAAAAGGTATGGCGACAAAGGACAACCCTGCCGGGTACCCCTAGAAAGAGGAAAGGCCTCCGAAGTTAAGTTGTTGCATTGGTTTTGGCTACAGGGCAAGAATACAAAATACGAACCATGTGAATAAATCTATCTGAAGGCCTAGCTTTGACAGGGTAGTGAACATAAAGGTCCATTCCACCCTGTCAAAAGCTTTCTCTGTGTCTAATGAAACTAATGACGCTTCCAACGCAGGATCCGCAGAGTCAGAAATCAGGTAAAACAATTTACGAAAATGATCAGCTGAGGAGCAACCCTCAACAAAGCCGGCTTGCTCTGTGCTCAATAAAGTCCGCCATACTCATTTTAATCTGTTGGCCAGTATTTTAGCAAAAATTTTCACATCCAGATTTAACAAAGAAATCGGCCTATAGCTACTCACTTCATCAATGGGCTTGTCTGGTTTTGGCAACAAGATAATCTTGGCCTCGAATGGCGTCTGGTCCCTGATCCCTTGATCACACCAGAAAGAAAATAACTCCTGCAATAAGGGTACAAGATTATTTTTAAATTGCTGAAAAAAAAGCTGTGAATCCATCCAGGCCAGGCGCTTTATCCGGGCAAAATGAGTCAATAACATTGTCTTTTCTTCCACAGAGATGGGGCTATCAATTGAGGCCAACATCATTTGACAGTCTCGGTAAAGGGATATTTTCCAAGAACTCTTGGGTCTCATCTGATACCTGGGTGGGGGGCTGTTGGCTTGTGTAAAGCTTTTGATAAAAAGACTTAAAAATTCCTAGTATTTCAGCCAGATCCGTAATCAATTGCCCTGATTCTGGGTGGTTAAAAGCAGTCACCCACCTTGCCGAAGATTTTTGTTTCAACTGCCAAGCCAACAGCCTCCCTGCCCTACTACCTTGTCCCAGGTATAAAGCCTTGACTCTGGAGGCTAAACTAGTAACTTTCTCTCTCTGTTTACCCGCATACCAATTTCTCAAGGAGATTAGTTTATTTTCTTGCTCTTCCGTTCTTTGGTTGTCATTTAACTTTTCTAATTCCTTAATCTCCCTTAAGCATTCATCCAGTAGTTTCCTTGACTTAGCCTTGATGACTGTTGCCAAGTATTAATTCACCTCACACATAGACTTAAGAGCCACCCAAGTTTGGTCTATGGCGCTATAGAACCCCAATTACTGATAATAGAACTTTCTAGAAACGATTTAAATCTGGTTAATGTCTTGGGTTCTTTTAAAATACTGTTATTTAATGACCATGAGTATGACCCACTTGGTTGAAGTGGTAGAGAACATATAATACTTATAGGTGAATGGTCAGAGATTACACGGGGCAAAGTTGCGGCCTCCACCACCCAAGACAAACTATACTGGCTGACCAGAAAAAAATCTAATCTCGAGTGTGACTTATGCACTGCAGAAGAAAATGTATACTCCTGGAGACTAGGGTTCAGGGTACACCAGGGATCTAGTAGGTCTATTGATAGCATAAGCTCCCGTAAGGCCTTCTGTGCTGGGGAGAGGGAAGAGCCTTTACAGTGCGATCTGTCTAGTCGGTTAGACTGGACTAAATTCCAGTCCCCACCTATGATTATTGGGACGTTCCCAAAAGAAGCCAAGGTCAATCCTAACTGTGTAAAAAAATCCAGTGAGTCTAGGTTAGGCCCATATACTGAACCCAGGACTAAATTAATCCCTCCAATACTACCTAAAACAAATATAAATCGACCTTGCGGGTCAGATATTATTTGAGAATGCATAAATGGAATCCCACGAGCAATTAAAATGGCAACTCCCCGACTATTGGAGGAGAATCCCGCCCCAAAGACCTGATTCACCCACTTCTTCTTGAAATGGGCCAGTCGGTCAACAAGAACATGGGTTTCTTGTAAAAATACTATCGCTGGTTTCAAGCGGGCAAGGTGGTTCAAAATGACAAATTTTTTACAGTTGTCCTTTCCTCCTTTGATATTCCAAGAAATTATATTCAACCTATCCACCATTTATTGCTCAAACTATAGAGGTCTTGGGATAGCTGCCCCTCCCCATACAAATTCCTCAAAATAAAAATTACCTTCCCGAATTGCCCCTCCAACCCCTAAACAAAATAGTAACACACCCATAGATAACCTATAACTTTCCCTCCTGGCCCGAAGCCAACTCCCCGTCCTCTGGAACATGATGCTACATAGAGACGGGTATACCCACCCCTGCCACAGTTATTATTGTGATTGGATATATAGTCGTATCAGACCCTATCTATGAGCCAGGCTACTAAAAGAAAATTTACTTCCTTCTTTAGACCTTCAATTAAGTCACATAGTAAAACACTAACAAACAAGAATTATCAAATAAAAGTTAGAAGTTAAGGGGTATAATGCATCCATTGAACTAATAAAGCATGCATTAGGCCAATAAATACCTCCAGTCTTCCAGAGATTGGCAAACGAAATTATAAGCCATTCCATAGCACTCCAGGCATTAGTCCCTGTAAAGGGTTCTATCTAGGTCTACAAAATCGAGGGCTGGTCGAACTACTCCTAACAGAAACTATTGCATAATCAAAGCAAGGCTGTCCGGCCTACCATGAAATCTTGTCTTGCATTATACCCCTGGCTATTCAGTCCTAACTTGACATTATTAACTAATTAAATCCCCCATCTATGATTTACTATTAAGAAAACTATTATTATTCTTAAAACACCACTCATGTAGGCATCACAGAAAGAAAGAACAAGTATTCTTACAGGCGAAATGCAAACATTATAGCCTGCCCCTCATTAGAATATTAACCTTAAGTTTATAACTGCAAGAACAAACATAAAACCCTTCCGTTCTCTATTTGTAATCCAAGGTACCATAATACTTCTAACCAAAATATAGCAGTTATATGGTTGGTAAAGCTCCTTGCCCATCTTTATAGGGTTAAGTATCTCACACAACAACATACATAGTACCTAACCCAACTTGTCACTAGTTTTAGGAACACTAGAAATATTTATTGTCCGATACCCCAATCAATCAGATAATAATTGTTAACAGCAGAACAAAGAATCTTGGTCACAATCTTGCAAAATCAGAAAGTTCCTATATGCTGTCCATATAGTGAAACTTAGCTCTCATCCATTGGGAAACAGGTCAGGTAGCAGAGATCTCAAGGACTCGAGTGCTTCTTCTGCTGAGTTGAACCTCTTCGGGCCTTCCTTGAGTGTAACCTCCAGCCTCGCGGGATAAAGTAGACGGTGCCGGATCCCTGCCGCCCAGAGCTTTGAAGTAATTGGCCTGAAGCTAGCTTGAGCTTGTCTCATCTTCCAGGTTAAATCAGGCACCAGACGCAGTTTTTTACCCTCCCATTGGAAAACTGCCAGCTTCCTCACTCCATTAAAAATATGCTCCCTGTCCAAATAGTTCAATAATTTGAAAATAACTGGCCTCGGTGGCTCCGAGGGTGGAGGTTTGGATTTAAGGGCCCTATGACCCCTCTCTATAATATATTCTGGCCCATTGGGTGAGGGGCCCACCGATTTCTTGATAAGCCTCTGTAGAAACTGGATAGTGTTCGGCCCTTCCTCTCCTTCGGGGAGACCCAGCAGGACCAGATTATTGCATCTGTTGAGGCCCTCCAGGTCATCTAGACAATCCTCCAATTTGGCAATATTTCTTTTGTACTCCACTATATTAGGGCCTGTCTTATCCATAGCTGTCTCCAAGGATGAGATTCTGGCCTCAACATCGGTCACCCTTCTCGCTAACTGTGTCAGGGCTGGTTTTATCTCCGCCACTTCCTCTATGAGTTTGAATAAGGCATCCTTTATAGTAGAAAGATCATTGTACATCTTTTCAGGTTTTAGCTCTTGTTCCTGGAGCGATGGCGATGAGCCCCTTCGTGGACGTTTAGCTTCCGATTCTGAATCGGCTGTCTGCATATTCCAAAACGGGCGTTATCGCTGGTTGCCACAAAACTCACACCTGCAGGCACCCAACAGTATCCTAGTGCCAGTTCAGCTTATTTTGCTGTGCAAAGATGTAATTCTTGCTGGCAGGGGAGAGGAAGGCCCACAGGCTGCTGCCTTACCGCGGGCGTGTAGTTTCTGGTTCTTGCTTTGGCTGCCTATATTTTCCAGAAACAAGCGTTGTCGCCAAATGCCCCAAAACCTACTCTTGCAGACTCCTTACAGTGTCCCAGAGTCTGTTCACTTGGTTTTGCTGTACGAAAATAGGATTTGTGCTGGCAGAGAGCAGGAGACCCACAAGCTGCAGTCTGATCACGGGCGTACAACTTCCGACTTTAAATTCAGCTGCTTGGTTTTCAAAAACGGGCGATATCACCAAATGCTATGGGACCCATTCCTACAGGCTCTAGACAATGTCCCAATGCCTGCTCACCCTGTTTGTCCATGCAGAAATAAGATTTGTAGTGGCAGGGAGCGGGGAGACCCACAAGCTGCTGCCTTACTCCATGAGCGTCACGTGGTCTAGAACTGAACTGAATTTTAATCAAATTGTGCTGAACTGTGTTGAACTGTGCTGAACTAGACGGTGCAGAGTCATCTAATTGAATCTAATTGAGCAATTGAACATTCTAGCTTATAAGATCTGTTGCTTGATCTGCTGTCTGACTTTACCTGTTTTGACCTGACGGTTGTTGAGTGCTGCTCTAATTCTGCTCTAATTCTGTTCAAGCGTCTGTTTTTTTTTTTTTTTTTGGTATGGTTATTACCAGAAATCAAAGAATGCATGCTTTTCAGCCTTCACCATTACAGGAGCTTTCTACACAGAAAATTAATATGAAACATGGTGGAAGACAGACTAAGATTACTGAACATCTAAAAAAAAAGAATTGGAGAAATAATACTTCTACCCCTAATGGTAATATAATTCAAGTTGAGATTTCAGGTAAATCAAGTCAGCTAAAAAGTATGCATCAATATGTGGATGCTTCCATTGTCCCATTTGCTTATGTAGATAAAGGGGTAGAGTTATGGGGGTCTAATGATTGTAGCCTTGTGGCTGGCTCATTGGTGGCTAATCAGGAACACTTGTTTTCTGAAAAAATATCATATTTAGATAGGAAATTCTCAGTGGGCTCTTCTGCTACTGATGGCCCAGAAAGTTCTCCTCCATGGTGGAGACCTGAGGTGTCATTGGGGGTAGACATATCACTGGAGGTTTCTGATAAGATGGAGGATGTGGTAAAGGAAAAAGAGTCATTGACAACATATAAGACCCATGAATTAAAAGAGGTAATGGAAGAGTTACAACAAACAATAGATGGTCTTAAAGAAGTGGAAAAAGATCTGTTTAGTTCTAGATGTCAATATAATACTGTAAATCAGTCTCAAAAAGGTGATAATTTCTCATTAGAGAATGAGGTATTTATACCTGCTAGGCTGAGCGATAAATTGATTACCCTTTTAAGGAACCCAGTGAATTCTTTTGTTATTTTGATGGAGCAATTAGTTCTTAATAAGGACTTATTGGATGAACTAAAAGCACAGTTGGTTGTTAATGCTGGGAAATTAAGACAGGTTATGAATAAAGTTGATGATCTGTCTGGAAAAGTTGAGAAGATAATATTAAACTCAGAGAAGTTGGAAATTGTGTCTGTTTTGGAAGAGTGCTCTGATGATAATGAAGCTCCAGGATCATTGGGTTTGAGACCTGATTTTAGTATAATTGATTTTCCTGAATCAACAGCTAAAGAGACCTCTAGAAACAAAACCCGAAGGAGAAGGAAAAAAAATAGGGGAAGAACAAAGGAAGCATAGTAACACAAGGTGAGGATATAATTGTGGGATGTTGTACTCTCCAGCCTCAACCTGTGTCATCTAAACTAGAATTGGATTTAGCAAAATTAGAACAGGAAGTGGAAGGGTTAAAGTGTGATATAAAATCAAATGGACAATTGGGAAAGGATAATGATAAGGATAAGGAGAACATTGGAGATGTTGTGAAAAAACAGACTACTGAGGATAGAAATGGAGAATATTCCCAAGATACACAGGCTTTAGTGGGGAAGAAGCCCCTAATTAGATTATATGGACCACTTAATTGGGGTATCCTTGGTGAGGCTATGTTAGATCTGCATATTCCTACATTTTTGAATAAAGAACTGGATATTGAACTTATAGAAGCTGATATAATTGAGATCAAGAGGTTAATATTAGAGGAGGCTACCATTATTGATATCTATTTTGATGTGCCAAGAACAGCAAACTATGTTTGGATAAATAGAGGTTTGTTAAGTAATAAGGAAGTATCTTTGTTTTTCCCCAATAGAGAAATATTTAATATTGGTAAATGTAATAAACCAAGTGTAAAGGATGTAAGTGGGAGAATTTTAACTCTTTTTGGGATGAATCATATGTTACAAGAAACAGACCTAGGACTGTCTATAGCAATTGAGAACTTGCTGAAAAATTTTATGATGGTCCCAGTGGAATATCCTGATAGTATACAAGCGGAACGTAGACATGAAGGGAGTCAGATTGATATTTATGTTTCAAATGGAAGGTTAGCAGATCTAATCTTGTGTCAAGCTAGGAAGTTGGATTATTTAGGTCTGCATTTGGTAGACTTTACAGTGCTTAGTGCAGGTTCTAATGGAGGGAAGGAGTATGAGGAAGTTTCTGTCCTCCCACTGGAAAACAGATTTAAAATATTAGCAGGGTATGATGAGTGATTAACTCCTAAAGTAAATAAGAATATTTCTGGGTCAGCTGACCTACATTACAAAATTAGTTTTATAACTTGGAATGTAGCCGGCTGGAAAACTTTATGGGCAGATGTTGAATGTAGTAAATTTTTAATGGATTATGACTTAATCTGTTTACAGGAAACTTGGCACTCTAAAGATGTAGAAATTGCTATTAATGGATATGAGGCCCTGCACTTTCCTGATAGGAAATGTAAAAAAGTAGGGAGATTCTCAGGTGGAATTATCACCTTAATTAAAATAGGTGTATTTGATAAGGTTGTATGTTGGAAACTTGCAAAATTATGTGATAGTTTTAGTTAATGTAGAGCAAGGGAAATGATTGTACTGAATTGTTATGTACCTCCAGAGAATTTGATTATTTTCCAGTAGACATATGGCAAGAAATATCTACTTTGCTAAAGAAGCCCAACAAATATTTTCACAGGCAGTACTTTTATTGGGTGATTAAAATGCACGTATTGGCCTGTTCGATGGCCTAGTAGATCATACACTCTCTGCATGTAATTACCTTGATAAAGTACCCTGTCAGACAATCTAAAGACAAACTGGTAAACCATAATGGGAAAGCTGTTATAGAGTTAGTGAAAGAAAATAATATGTACTTCTAAATGGGAGGATAGAAGGAGATAAAGAGGGGAATTTTACATTTGTTTCCCATAGGGGAGCCTCAGTAATTGATCTTGCTTTTTGGTCCAGAGATATGTATCACTGGACTAAATGTGAGATACTGATTAGAGCAGAAAGTGACCATTATCCATTGGGTTTGGAATTTCAATTAGATCAGATGAATAGATTGGTTCATCAGCCATTTCAATTTACTGAAATTAGAGCCTCAAATAAGATTATATGGAAACAAGGTTCATATTATGACCTGCTACCAATTATTCATGGCTCAATTTTAAGTTATCCCTGTGGAGATATTAGTAAATGCGATCTTACTTATCTTACAGAAGAGCTAGATGCTCTTCTAAATAAGATTACATCTGTACTAGAAATACCAAGAAAAATAGGAAGGGTTGTAGCCATGAATACCTGGTTTGATAGGGATTGTAAAAAGGCAAAGGCTGATATTAGGAAATCATGTAGATTATATAATAAAAAAAAGACTCAGGTGAATCTTAAATTATTTAACCATCAAAAGAGAGAGTATAAGGAACTCATGGCTGAAAAAAAGAGAGGGTTTTTGCATCTAAGTGGGAGGAAATGTTTTCGACAATTCAGGGTAGAGATAATAGAGCATTTTGGTCACTGGTGGCTAATGGCTTTAATCAGCAGAAAGTTAATATTGATACTTTTATTACTGAGGAAAGATGGGTAGCCTATTTTAAAGGATTTATTTTGACACTGAGGCTACAACTCCCCAATAAATGGTTCTGGGTGTTCTTATAAAAGGCCCAATCACACTAGATGAAACTTATTTGGCATTGTATACTTTAAAAGATAAAGCAGCTGGGCCAGACAGAATCCCAGCTGAGGTTTTTCTAACAGAGTCCCATTTATGGTGTAAATATTTAACAGTATTTTATAATAAATGTATCTCCTCTAAAAGTTTCCTGCTTCTTGGCAAGGCTAATATTATTCCATTACACAAAAAGGTCCATTAGATGATCCTAAAATGTATAGACCTATAAGTCTTTTGGATGTGAATCTTAAAATTTTCTCTAAGATAATATTGGGTCGGTTACAGCAGGAAGTTGAAAAAATAGGGAGTATTTCCCCTTATCAAACTGGATTTAGGCATGGTATGTCCACATTGGATAATATTTTTGTTTTGAATCATCTAATGGAAAAATATGTGAAAATTAGGGGCCAAAGAATATATATATATGTTTTATTGATTATAGTAATGCTTTTGATAGTGTTTCTAGAAGCCTAGTATGGCAGATTTTACTAGATAGAGGTATTGAGCCCAATCTAGTAAATATAATAGCACATTTATATACTAATACTTGGGCTAAAATTAGACTGGGTCTTAGGGGCCAGTTATCAAATATCTTTGAATGTAATCATGGAGTGAGGCAAGGCTGTATTCTTGCCCCTTTGATGTTTACACTATATCTGGACAACATGTTAAAATACAGTGTGGATATAGATATGGATTCCCCAAAAATTAGAAATTTTCCTGTTCCTTTATTGGCATATGCCGATGATATCTTGGTCCCTTCCTTAACAAAATTTGGTTTACAAAATAAACTAAATTTTCTTGCAAAAGAATCTAAGAAATTAAAATTGAAGATTAACATGGATAAAACAAAGATTATGGTATTGGGTGAAAAGAAGAAGAACAGAAGTATCAATGGTAGTTGGTATATTGGCCAAGATAAGGTGGCAATAGTTTCTAATTATGTATATCTTGGAATAGTAATTCATCAAAATTGTAAGTGGACTTCCCACTTGGAATGGGTTAAAGAGAAATTAAAAAAAACTGTTGGAGGATTATATAGGTTTAACTGCAAATTTGGGGGATTAACGATAAGGCCATTGTTAAGAGTGTTAAAATCTAAGGTGGAATCCCAGTTGTTATATGGATGTGAAATTTGGAAAGTAATTATAGTTAATAAATTTATGAGTCCTGTCTATAAATCCTTAAGATCTCAGTTAAGGTTAGGTTATTCTTGCCCTTCTTCTTATATTCGTGCAGAGTTGGGCATCATTGATATTAATGCAGCAATTGAATCGAAAAAGGTAAACTATTGGATTAGATTGGCTGGACTAAATGAAAAATATAATTGCAAAGAAATGGCTGGATGAAAAAAAGGATAGGCACGACTGGGGACTTTGTTCTGATTGGTTGGATATTGTTTTTTCTATATTGGGGAAATATAACTTAGTACATTTAAAGGATTCTGTGGCAAAACGTATTCATATTAGTGTTAAATATAAAAAAATATATCACAAAGAAAATTAGCAATCAATGGAAGTTGAAAGATTTAGAGGAAATAAAGCAGTCCCGTTATTCTAAATGGTTTGCAGCAAATAATTATACACATGGGTACAAAAAAATACTTGGACATACTGACTACTCCCTTAGCACGATCTAATTTTATGATTTATAAATTTGAACAGTTCCCTAGTAAAGTGTTGGATTATAGATATAAAAAAGTGGGAATTTATTCTGAGGAATGTGATTGTGGCAGTGGGGATAAGGAGGATTTATACCATGTTTTATGGGTTTGTAGATGGCATGAGAGTCAACGTATGGTCTGGCTAGGTCCATATTTAAATAATAGATATAATGTTGATAAAAAAGACTTTACTTGTATTCTGTTTCATACAGAGGATAGTTGGACAGTGGAAAGGCTAGCTAATTATCTATTGAGTATTAAGAAAATTAAGAGTAGAATTAGAATCATCTGAAAGCATGGATGTGTCATGTATACTTGAAATATTATTAGGTATATGGATGAATTTATATATAAAGTAAAATACAAAGGATGTGCAATAGTTTAATTGGATTATATGTCTTTAATTTTCTACCGTTCTGCTCTACATTATGTATTTCTATATGATTGTCAAAATTGTTATTATCCAGTTTGTACTGAATAAATAAGACTTTTTTGATATGAATATATTGTATACAGGAATTATTGTGAACGGGGAAATTATCTCTTTTTAGATATATGTGTAAATATTTTAATCGTGGTTGTGATTGTGAAGGTTTATAACCGTAAATAAATTGACTGATTGATTGATTGATACATTTTATTGAACCAAAAAGAAATGCTCAGTGCGCAAGTTTTCAGATTACACAGAGCAATTCTTCAGGTGATTCATCACCAGAGGAACAGCACAATGTATGCCTGCATGCTTGTGTACTGAAAATTCATTGCTGGTCTAACAAAGCATATCAAATCACATGCCTTGTTCAAAACATCCCATTTTCCAGTGGCACAAATTTTTCTGTATTTTTAAAAGTCCTTGTTGTCCATGTACACGTCACACATCTATATACCCCATTCAAAATATTCACTGGTGTCCGTTAGCATGCCCCTTCATATCTCTGCCCCACTTCATGCTCTACATGGGTCGCAATAGTACCATTTGCTGTTTTCATCCAGTTCCAAGCACTCTCATAAATCCAGTGTCACTGCCTCCCACTCTATCCATTTACAAGCATTCTCTGGTTGATGACTGAACCTTCTCCCCATCCCTGTCAAATTCAAAATGCTTCCTGGTTTTCAGTTGCACCACATCATCACTTCCAAAGTGGTAAGTTGCACTGCCCTTTTCTTAGCTTTTCTGCTGGTCATTATCTGAACTACTGTACATACTGCAAATTGTAATATGAATGAATCTCTCAATTAGCAATACAGACTAGACCCTGGAGTCAGTTGAAAAACCAATTATGACTGACTTACCACACATTGTGACTGATTTTTTCAACTAGTTTGAAATTTCTGACTTTAACTAACTGAAGAAAATCCAACCAAGTTTTTCAACTTTTGCCATCATTGAAGTTTTATTATATAGTAGTTTGTCATACTTTTTTGACTTCGTATCTTTTTTAATTAAAAGTTCGACTATAAAAGTTAATAAAATATATGGAAAAGCTCCCCCTCCCCTTTGAAATCAATGGGGTGCACGCACACACAACCTTCGCCTTCTGACATCACAAAACAGGGCTGCATGTGCCTACGTAGGGACGTGTTGGTGGGTTAAGGTCAGTTTTTAGCATTTGGGATTTAGCAGCATTATAACTTTTAAATGGGCAGAAACAAAAGGAATTATTTATGCTCATCAGCTCTTGGGCAGGTGAGGTATTGCATATGTTGGAGGGAGCAGCAACTAAGAAGCTGGCTGCTCTTTAAAATGCAAATACAAAGTGCAGTGAAACAAATCCACACACAGCAGGGACCCACTAAAGCACAACAACCAGTCAAAACAACAAAATATACTGAGTCCTTGAAAGTAACAAGTTGAAACAGGGCAGTAAAACAGTATACGGTATAGAAAAATAAGCAGCAGTAATACTAGTTATTTAGGAAAAGAACTGTGAGTCTAAAATACAGTATAGGTAGGGCCTCTTAAACACCTCACAGAAGCTAGAAGATACCCTTTTGCAAACCGAGCTAACCATCAATATATGTTAGTTTACTAGTAGTCGTAGAATCTGTGAGACTAAAAACAGTTTATGGGAGGACCCTTAGAAACACCTCCTAAATGGTATACTAGAACTGAGATGTATCCATAGTTTAAATTTAAAGCTAAAAAAACTCATGCATATTAAAAAAAACATTTTCTGACACAGTCTCTGAATTTTTTTGGCTTTCAGCATGTACACTAATATGTTTTGTAAAACAAATTATTCATCTTGCAGAGAGGACTTTAATAATTAGTCAATCTGATTCCTACAGTGGCAAACAACAAACATTTTGTCCATTGTACCCGACCGACCATGCTCCGTGCTTCGGCCTCCTATGTGTCCGGGAACTCACCAACTGACCACCTGCACCTAGCCTGCTCCACAACCTCGTGGGAAGTCTGACTTACTCACAATGTCACCACTGTCAGAGAGAGCCCAGCTGGGCCACCAGCTTTAGATCGATGATGATCGATCACCTTGGCTTTTCAAGTTCGGCCTCCCCAGACCCCACAGGCCCCAAGCCTTCAACCAGCCAGACAAGCCAGCAGCAGACTCACAGGCAGACTGACTAGTCTGTGAGAGACCATCCTCCTCCTTCCTACTGCCCACTGCCCAGCCCTGGCAGGCCTTACATACACATCCCATACAGTACCTTGCTCACTGCAGTAGCCTATTGCCAGTTCGGTCAGGTGTTGGGTTATGATTCAGTCAGTGTCGGTGGGTGGCTCCATGGCTCAGGCTACTGCTGCTGCTCTACTCGACGGTGGTGCCAGTGTTTTTTCGGAGCAGTTTTCTCCCTCCTCCCAACCCACACAGTTGGTCCCCAACCCAGAACCACGTCCCCACTCCAATACTCTGTGCAGTGGAACTAGTGCACCTACCACTCCTCCTCCTTGACAATTCTGAAGACCTGACCAAGACTGAGTGAGAGTCACCCAATAGGCCCGGCTGATGGGGTCACTGGCTGATCCTGACTATGACCAGACCACTGACTTGCTGTCTTCACACGATTGCTGCCTGGCTTTGCTGGAGGACTGACTGAGACTTGCACAGCCACACACTAGTCTATCTCCAGGCACCAGACACATCAGGACAGTGGACACAGTTAACTTATTTTTAAATTAAAGGCTGAACCATCAAAGTTCGTCCCTGCAGAAAAACGCTGCTCACTCCATTGCCCACACACCAACACAGATGCCTCCTCTCCTGACAGTCTCCTCTCCTACATAGGCATGCTGTCCCCGTCACCTTGTGCAGCCAGTCACAGACACTCTTAAGCTCCTGTCTCCTCCTTCTAGCTCTCCTAATTGGCGGATGCTTCATGTCCAGGAGCCAGGGGTGCATTTTTATTGGCTGTAAGGCTCAGTGCTGGTGGCTGAGGACCTTTACATTTTCATGGCCCCCAGGGCCCCCTCCTCCCCCAGGAAAGAAAAAAAGAGAAAACACACTGCAGTGCATCCCAAAAACAAACCTGGACTGGTCACAGAATCATCAGCTGCAGTGGATTTCAACTCTACTATTTTATGACTGCAATCCAATGCAATTGCAACTGATTGCAAACTGCAATGAAATGCAACTGACCATTTTAACTGCCGGTGACTGCTCCAGGGTGTAATACAGAGTGTTTAGTTCATTTATATTGTAGATTAAAGTAGTAATTTGAGATAGCTGCCAGACAAGAAGATGAGAAGGCAGCAGATCTGGTCATCATATGGGAGATTAGTGCAACAGGTTTGGCATTTACAGAGGGAACCAGGGAGTACTTGAATGGGATGGCACACCACTGGACATTTGTAGATGCTTTTTGTTGGGGGGGACTATGCTGGTGAGCAGAGAGGAATACAGATGCAATGTGAAGAGGAAGCTATCAATGAGTGAGCGAAGATGGATCAAGGACTTTGCAAGTGGCTTAAAAGGTAATTTTAGTGCTGCAGTGAGTGGAGATCTGCAGACCTCTTGCCATGAGAAAAGGACTCCAATGTTCCTTTGCAACTGAGCAACATGTTTGAGTGTCAAAACAGTCACCTCTGTATCTGTGGTGAAACTCCACACTACACTTTTTAACTGTCCGCTGTCAATTTCTTTTAAAATATACATATCCCTCCCACCCAACCTCCCTCTCAGCACCCACCCCCTCCAGAAACAATAGTGACACTGGGATGCCCAATCCCCAGTGTCCAGATCTAAAATCCCCCACTACCATACATGAACGGTTGTGCTTTTTATTTTAATATATTTTTATAGTTTTCCACCCACCCAACCCTCCTCTCAGCACTCACCAACCCACTTCTCCCCAATAAATGTAACAGTGGCACTGGGGGTAACCCAATCCCCCAGTACAGGAATCCTCACCCCCTGATCCACTACCATGCATGTGCAGCTATTTGTTGTTTATTTGACTTTCCTTCCCATCTGACCCTCCCTCTCAGCACCCACCACCCCACTCTCCCTAAGAAATATAACAGTGGCACTAGGGATGTCCATTCCCCCAGTGCAGGAATCCTCCATTTTTTTAATCCTGTAAAAAAAGTACATCTATGTCTTTTGCAGGTGTTGCACTCCCCCAACCCGACCCTCCCACTCAACACCCACCACCCACCCTGCACCCCCTCAAGCCCTTACTTATCCATTGGGGGACCAATGCCATAATTTTCTCTGGACCACAGACACATCTTTACTCTTCAAAGCTGGACCACAAATTGAACAGGGATGTGATTCATTGTATTTCAAAGTTGTTTTGAACTTACTGGCATAACTTTGAAATTGTTTCATGTTTTTTGCCCAAATTTTCAAAATGCCTTTTTTGGGACCCCATCTCATGAACAATTGAGATGTCATAAGGCAACTCTGTCCCAGAAGATGATTTTTGCATTCTCTGTGTGAAATCACCTTTTGGGCACGACATGAACATTTTCTCAGCTCTTGTTCATGAGGTCAAAGGAGTCATAGAAGTTATATAGAGCTAGGTAGACTTTTTTTCCATTATGCTCACTTTCGGGTACTAACATGTCATCTTCCCTCGATAAAATTTGTCTAATTTATATTTAAACATCTGCATGGTCTTACTGCCCACCACCTCCAAAGGGAGCCTGTTTCAGTTGTGAACCACCCTTTGGTTTAGCCATTTACTGGTCCTTACTAGTTTTGTTGATCTTGTTCTTAACTGTAAGGGGTGTGCCCGGGTATTGTACCCATTTTCTCTGGCTTCTAGCCCAGGTTTTATCACAGATCATTATCTGACCATGCCTTATGTATTAGGCACATGTCGCTTATTTTCCTCCTATACTCCAGTGTAAACAGACCGAGCTCTCTGTCTCAACTCGTAATCTTTTCCTGCCATGTTACTTATCCCTCTGGTAGCCCTCCTCTGTACCCTCTCCAACATTTTCTCATCCCCACTATTGTAGTGTGACCAGACCTGTGCGCCATATTCTAAAATTGGTCTCACCAGAGATGTGTACATGGGCAGTATGATCTCCCTGTTTCTTGCAGCTATGTGTCTGAATATCCAGTTCAAGACTCTGTTCCCTTTTTGGGTGATATTCTTACAATGTGCTGTGAACTTCATATCCTGGGATACAAGAATTTCCAGATCTCTTTCCTCTGTTGTAACTCTTAATGGTTGATTATCCAGAATTTATGTAAGGCAGGGGGTATTTTTCCCTAGATGTATAACCATGCATTTCCCCTGATTTAGAGTTAATTTAGATTCCTTTGTTCACTCCAAAACATAGTTCAGTACAATTTGAAGTGGAGTATCTCCTCTGTTGTAACACCCTCCAACCTGCAGTCATCTGTGAATTTGGATAACCAAATGGCCTGAGTTTCATACTGCAATGATGCCACATATAGATTGAAAAGGCATGGCCCAGCATTGAACCCTGGGGTACTCTGCTTATCACTTTTGCCCAGTCAGAGAAGGATTCCTTAATGCAAACTCGCTGCCTTCTATTCCTTAACCAATCCTGTACCCAGATTATTATGGGATGCTGTATACCCATCTCATGCATTACTGACAATAATTCAGCATCAGGTATCCTGTTGAAGGCTTTAGGAAAGTCCAGAAACAATATATCCACTGATCTACTCTCATCAAGTCTCCTTGCCACCTTGTCATAAAACCCAAGCATATTAGTTTGGCATTACCTCCCCATGGTGAATCCATGCTGAGAGCTATCTGTAAGCTGTTTATGATCAATAAATGTTAGAATAACATTCTTCAGAATCCCATCCAATATTCTGGACAAAATTGAAGTAAGGCTAACCTGTCGATAATTTGATGGATCAGATTTAGATCCCTTTTTGAAAAGGGGGATTACTGTTGCCTTCCTCCAGTGTTCTACCACCACCCCTCTGTCTACTGATGCCTGAAATATATAAGCTAAGGGTGATGCTATTTCATTGCTTAGTTCTTTAAGGAATCTTGGATGCAGGCCATCTGGACCTGGGGATTTATAGGGATTTAACTTCCTTAGCCTATTCTCCACTTCCTGAGTGTCAATAACCACCCTTTGCTGTGTATTGTTTGATGTTATTTCAACTGCTCTTGTGTTGTTACTACTATTAAACACCGATGAAAAGTAAGAACTGGTCAAATTAGCCATAGCAGTGTCATCTGACACTAGTTCTCCATCTTGATTACTAAGTGGTCCTATGCCTTTTGGGATTCCTTTTTTATTAATTATATATGAATAAAATGCTTTGTAATTATCTTTTCCCTGTTTGCTAATTCTAATTCCTAGTTTGCTTTAGCAATTTTGATCTTGTATTTTAATATTCTTGCCATATTTTTGCAATCCACCCTATTTTCTTCATGGTTGTTAATTCTTCATTGTTTATATAATTTGTTCTTTTTGGTTATGAGTTTTTTTAATTTTTGATGTCAACCACTGTGGCTTGGTTTTGTTATTACCATATTTCTGTTTCTTTGGTGTATTCAGTTCTGTTTTCTTGTATAATTTCTCACAAAATGTTTCCCACATAGTGTTTAATGATTTGCCTTCAAATTCTGTTACCCAGTTCCAAATTTCTTATGTTTGTTCTCACTCGATTGAAATTTGCTCTACTGAAATTTAGAACAGTTATGGTCCCCGAGTGCTTATAGAGTGGTTCCTTAATCTTGAATTCAATTTTCAGGAGATCGCTGGTGTTCAAGGGTATAGATGTTTTACATTTTGAGTGTCGCCCATATTTATAAGGACTAAGTCTAGCAAATTAAGGCCCCTTGTAGATTCTTCTACTTTCTGGTTAAGTCCTATATGATCAAATGCTTCTAGAAAGTTTACTTTCATTCTATTTACTGCTTCTAACTTATTCTAGTCTATCCCTGGCAAGTTGAAGTCACCTATGAGTAATAAACTGTCAGCTGGATTTAGGGACTGTATTTTGTGCAAGAGTGAAATATGTTCCTCCTTTGTAGCTGATGGTGGCCTATATATTGTTCCTACAATGATTTCAGGTGATTTATGAGGAATCAGCTTGACCCAGATTTGATCAGGTTCACTTGGTCTTATATCCAGCTCTTCTGATTTGATATTGTCTGATATGTAAATTGCTACCCCTCCACTTCCCCATATTCTCTGGATTTTTTGCACAAAGTGAATCCTTCTATGTTTTGGTTCCAGGAATCACGCACATCCCACCAAGTCTCTGTAACCATGCACATATGGATATCTTGTGTATTCATAAAATGTTTAAATTCACCAAACTTATTTGTTAAGCTTCCGGCATTTAGTAGTGATCAGTTCCATTTCTCAGATTCCAATTTGCCAGACTTAGTAACTAAAGTGTCCTTACTAATAACTTTGTCTTGACCTTTGCATAGGGCAGAATTTATTCCTCTAATAATAGAATCTTCAATTACCAGTAAGTCTCTATCTGAAGTGTATAGGTCCAAGTCCACATCCCTATTCTCATTTGGTACATTTCCTTCTTTGCTTATTGTTTTACTTACTCTCCTGAGTGTCCCTTTGTTTATTTGATTTTTATTGGGTGTACCATTATTCAGATTTGACTCTGTTGTGTGTGTTGATCTAAGTGTAACATTACTAGATTCTGCATTCATTGTATCATCTTTATCTGCTAATATGTCATATTTGTTTTGAAGTAATAATGGGATGCCATTATAGATCTGCCCCCTTCATTTTTTAGTGTTTCTGGTCACAGTTGCCCAGTCCTCTACATCTTTTTTTTTTCAAATTGAATAAACTTTACTGAAAACACCAATAGAAGAAGCAATGTATCACAGAAAATGTCAGCTCTCAAGCACATTAACAAGGGTAAATGTTACAAAAATGAAACCAGATGGTGTACAATTTTAAATTAGATACCCACTTCCTCCTCCCCACTCCCCACGATGCCCCCCCCCCACCACTTGGAGAAACCGAGGAGAACTCCCAACAAAACAAAAAAGAAAAAGCATGAGATACCAATGGAATATTGCACCTATACAATAACAAAAAATCAAAAATGAAAAGCTGACGTAAAGAAGGAATAACTATGTTCAAATTGTTAATAGAGCATGTAAGGGTTCCCATCCCCGACTGTATTTAGATATTCAGCCAGTCATGCTGGTAATGAGGCACTCAGCTTGTAGGGCAAATAGAATCTCTCTGTGCCACTCAAGAAATTGGGGTATACAGTGATCCATCCAATGCTGGAGAATGACCTTCTTTGCACATACCAGACCAGGCCCATATGTGGCCTTTGGTTCCCAACCAAGGCAGTGGTGTAATCTCCCAAAATACATATTTCAGGGAGAAAGGCCTCAGATAGCCCTAACAGGGGATCTAGACAGCCTTGAATTGAATCCCAAAAGAGGGGGCCACCCTCTCGCAGGACCACAAGATATGAAGTAGAGTGCCCGGTTCCTTGCAGCACCTGGAGCAGAGATCATCAGGGAGTCTACCCATTCTATGCAGCTTAACAGGGGTATAATATGGATTATGAATAATATTAAACTGCATGAAACCCAGTCAAAAGCTTTTTCAGCATCCAGGGACACCACTGCTGCAGGAGTAGAGGAATCCCTGGATGCCAAGAAAAGATACAACAGCTTCCTAAGATGATCAGCTGAGAGTCATCATAGAAACATAGAAACATAGACTTTGATGGCAGATAAGGACTGCTTGGCCCACCAAGTCTGCCCATTTCCTTACCTACAGGATAAGCTACAGATCCTAGTTAACCAACAGCCTATTTCTTCTTACCCCCCACAAGAATTGCCTATGTCTGTCCCATGTATTCTTGAATTCTCCCACAATTTTAGACCCCACAACCTCCTCAGGAAGGCTGTTCCATTCATCCACCACCCTTTCTGTGAATAAATACTTCCTCACATTGCCTCTGAACTGCCCCCCATCTTTAAATTGTGCCCACTTGTTCTTGCACATCTCTTTTTCTGAAAGATGCTACCCTCTTGGACTTTGTTGATTCCACTGAGGTACTTAAAAGTTTCTATCATGCCCCCCTCTCCGTCCTTTCCTCAAGGGTATACATATTAAGCTCCTTTAGCCTCACCTCATATGGCTTCTCTTGCAGACCCTGTACCATTTTAGTTGCCTTCCTCTGGACTGCCTCTATCCTGTCTATGCCCTTGCAGAGATGGGGTCTCCAGAAGTGGACACAGCACTCCAGATGAGGTCTCACCAACTGTCTGTACAGAGGCATAACAACTTCCTGTTTTCTGCTGGTGATGCCTCTCCTATACATCCCAACATACCCCTAGCCATCCCTACTGCCTTCTCACATTGCTTGCTAACCTTAAGGTCATCTGATATAACTACCCCCAGGTCCCTTTCCATTTTTGTTGTTGTTGTTACCTCCCCCCCATTGTGTAATCTTCCCCTGGGTTTTTTTTTTCCCAGAAGCATTATTTTGCACTTCTTTGCATTGAATCCAAGCTGCCATACTTCTGACAATTCCTCCAACCTTGCCAAGTCCCTTCTCATTCTTTCCACGCCTTCTGTATCAACCCTGTTGCAGATCTTTGTGTCATCTGCAAAGGGCATACTTTTTCCTTTCAGTCCCTCTGCAATATCACTTATAAAGACATTAAAAGGACTGGACCCAGTACTGAACCTGCGTACCCCACCAGTAACCCCTCTTCTTCAGAGTGGACTCCATTTACAATTACCTTCTGTGTCCTGTTGTCCAGCCAATGTTTTACCCAGGCTACCACCCTGGGACCCACTCCAAGGCTGGTTAATTTGACTATTAATCTTTTGTGTGGTACTGTGTCAAATTCCTTGCTAAAGTTTAGGTAGGCCATGTCCACAGCCCCTCCCTAGTCTACTACTTTGGTTACACAGTCAAAGAAATCAATTAGATTCATCTGGCATGAGCTTCCCGCTGTGAAGCCATGCTGTCTTGGGTCCTATGCCCCACTGGCCTCTAGGTATTCAACAATTCTTTCCTTAAGAAGTGATTCCATCACTTTCCCTACCTCGGAGGGAAAAATGACAAGTCTGTAGTTTCCTGCCTCTGGCTTGGTCCCACTTTTGTGAAGGGGAATCACATCCACCTTCTTCCAGTCCTCAGGTACCACACCATCCTCCCATGATTTGTTAAAAAGGGTAGTCAGTGATTTCACTAGTTCTCCCCATAATTCTTTTAGAATTCTGTGGTGAATTCCATCAGGCCCCATTGCTTTGTCCATCTTCAGTTTTAGGAGTTCTTTCAGAACCCTTTCTTCTGTGAAAGGACTGGGATCGACCCCCTATCAAGAGTGCTTCTGTTAATTGGAGTAGGCACCTCCCCCTCCTCCTCCTCTTTTGTGAGTACTGAGCAGAAATATTCATTCAGTATCCCTGCTTTTTCACTGTCCATCTCTGCCCATCCACCATCCATTTTATTCAGCCTCACTATCCCTTCCTTTGTCTTTCTATACTCCCTGATGTACATATAAAAGGTTTTATCCCCCTTCTTAACCAAGCTGGCTATCTTTTCCTCAGTTTGGGCCTTTGCTATTCTGACTTCTCGCCCTGTTTCCTTCTGCCTTAAATGGTACAGCTGTCTGTCCTGCTCCTTTGTGTTTCCTTATACTTTCTGAATGCTTTCTTTTTCTCCCTGACTTTTCACGCCACCTCTTTTGAGAACTATAGTGGCTTTTTCTTTCATTTTGATTTGTTTATTTGCTTCACACAAAGGCTTGTTGCCTCTGTGATGGCAGTTTTGATGTTTCCCCATTGTTGTTCCACCCCTCCTTCTAGCCTGTTTGCTAGTGCTCTTCTGAGGCACTCTCCCATCTTGCCAAAGTCAGCCCTCCTGAAGTCCAGTACCCTCACTTTTGTATGGCTTGACTCTGTAGCTGAGTTTTTCTTGAACCACACTGTTTGATGGTCACTTGTTCCCAGATGGCAACCCACTTCTAGATCTGAGATCCTCTCACTGTCCCCATTTGAGAGTATGAGGTCTAAGATTGCTGCCTCATGAGTGGGTTCTGAAACTAGCTGTCTGAGGCATGCCACCTGTAGTGCATCAAGAATGGGCCTGCTCTTGGATGTGGCTGCAGCAAATGTGCTCCAGTTAACATCTGGCATATTCAGGTCTCCCATAAACAGTATCTACCCTTTTTCTGCCATCCTAAGAATGCCTTCTATCATATTCTTGTCCATCCCTGCCCCTGACATGGGGGTCTGTATACAACCCCTGTGCAGATTGTGGTGCCATTTCCAGTCTCTAAGGTGACTCACAGTGCCTCCTCTCCTCCCTGTTTACTCTTTTGTTCAGTTGCTTTTATCCCTTCCTTCACATAAAGAGCTGCTCCTCCCCCTCTTCTCCCCACCCTGTCTCTCCTGTAGGTTATGTACCCTGGTATGTTAACATCCCAGTCATGGTTCTCTGTGTATCATGTTTCTGTGACTGCCGTGATATCTAGGCATCTCTCTTCCATCAAGGCCACCAGTTCAGGGGGCTTGTTGCCCAGACTATGGGCATTGGTGCTCAGTACCCTCCATTTCCTGATGGCCTTACTCCTTTTTGCCCCATCCCTATCCTTATTGCCTTTGTCACTTTCTCCATTTACCCCTGCCCTTCTCCCTATCAACATCTCTATCTTGGTGTTTACCTCACTTACTATCCTGACTTTTTTGGGTGGGCTAGGAATTCCCTGCTCCTTTCCAGTGACTCCCCCCTTGACTAGTTTAAATGCTTGCCAATGAAGCATTTAAACCTATCAACTATCACCTATCACCTAGGATCCTGGTTCCCCTCCTTGACAGATGCAGCCATCAGGCCAGTGTAGGCCTGCATCACTCCAGGTGGACACCCAGACCCCAGTGAAGCCAAATCCCTGAGCTCTGCACAAGTTTTTCAACCACTGATTGACTCCCATGGTGTGGAGCACCCTAGCCTCGCCTACGCCATAGACAGGCAGCACCTCCGAGAAGGTTACCATGCATGCAACTTGTCTAAGGCCCCTCCCCAACTCCACAAACTCTTCCTGCACTGCTCTGATCCCTTTCTTAGACAGGCAATTTGTCCCTAGGTGGACAATGACATCCAGCTCCCTCCCCTGTGCAGCTGCAGATTTGCTTTCTGTCCCTCCAAGCCATGGCACCAGGCAGGCACTTTACCTCCCTCCCTCTATCCCTTCCTCCCCCAGTTCTACATTCCTAACAATGGAGTCCCCCACCAGGAGTTGTTTCCTTCCCCTGTGGGGTCCCATACCACCATCCTGCAGGTCTTCCTTGTGGAGGTTCCCAGCATCCTCCTTGGTCTCCACTGCAGCTGACTCCATAGAGGAACCACACTTTGCCAGAATGGCATAGGAATTGTGGAGAGGTACAACTGGAGGGATGTGCATCTGTTCCACCATCCTCACCCACCCTGAGCCCACTGTGGTCCAACCGCTCCTCTTTCTTGGAAACCTCTGAGGCAACGGCAGTGGCCCTGGTGGTCCCTGGATGGAAGAGGAGGTCCCACAAATCTTGGCCAACTCTGACTGGAGAAAAACAACCTCCTCTCTCAGCCCAGAGAGGTGCCTGCAGATGGGACAACACTGCATCCTCCAAAATGTCTCCTGGAAGACTTCTGCTTATCAGCCACTGCACTGCACTGCACCACTCCCATCATGTCTTATTTCTGGCCCCTTCGCTGTTATTTGGAATCCTTACTCTTTCCTCTGTTTTTTTCTTCTTCTCTCCCTACTTACTTACTGCTTCTGTGCCCTTTAAGCTCCTGATCATCCTGTTCTGAGACAAGAAGATCCTATTTTTCTCAGTAGACCCCTTACTTGCTCAGAGGTAGACTTCCAGCAGTTGGGGGGAGTGGAGATCTACTCTTGTCCTTCTAGGATGGTGAGTCTTTGGTGACTCTGTGAACACTCACTTCCTGCTCCCAAGCAGGAAGTTCCTGTTGTCAGTCAAATCTTGTGCCTATAAAAATAGAACTAACTTTGGGTGGGAGGGTGGAGGGAAGGGAAGGAGGGCAATATAGTCTATGTAGAGAAGTCCGGTCATACAGCACTCCTTCCTCCTGGTGTTCTCTGCCAAGCCTCTGGCAGAATCTATCTAGGGCAGTGTTTAAATCTAGCTTCCTTTTAGCTGAGCCACTCCCCCTACTTAATAGATCTTTCTACATGTAATTAAATTGCACAGATAACAATTCCCTGCAGCCACCTGAGATTTACACCTAGATAACTGCTCAGATAACCATTCACTTCAGCTAACTCAGACAAACACACTAACTTTTGTTGTGTCTGTTTTTTACCCTAAATTGAAGGTCCCAGTAGAAGAGTTCTACTTCTTTAGTCCCAGTAGAGAAGTCCAGTCACACAGCACTCATTCCTTCTGGTGTTCTCTGCCATGCCTTGTCCTTCAACAAAGCCAACTTGTTCCCTATAATAAGGGACCCCCATACAAGCCCCAACGTACAGGACAATACTTTAACTAGAATCTTCATATCAACATTAATAAGGGATATAGGCTCATAGTTGGAGACCAGCAGGGGTCCCTACCAGGTTTTGGGATGACCACAATCATCACTACAGTAAGACAGGAATCAGAAAGGCAAGCCATAAAAATATAATTACAGGTGTCCAAGAGGATAGGAGCTAGCTGGTCTTTACATGACTTATAAAAATTGGTGGTGAAGCTGTCCAGACCAGGGGCTTTGTCTGGAGTGAGTGAATCAATAGCTTTTAAGATCTCTAGTAAGGTGGTGACTTGTGGGTCAGTTAATTGGGGAAATGGCACATCCTTTAAAAAAGGCAACTGATTGTGCAGGGCAAAAGTGAGAGAGGGGAGAAGTGTATATGCATTGGTAGAATGTCCGAAAGGAGTCAACAAGATCTTGTGGTGAAGTGAGGAAAGATACAGAATCAATACGGATAGAAAGTACTATCTTATCTATGGCCTGAAAATGTAGCTGAAGGGCTAGCAATTTTCCAGCCTTCTCCCCCTGATCAAAGTATTTCACCTTTGAATGGAGCAGAAGATGTTCCGCTTTTGCCCTAAGAGAGTATTGTATTGAAAATGGAGGTTTTCCAAGTGTAGCCACTCAGATTGAGGAGAGGTTTGTGAGAGACATTCCTCCTAATCCCATATATGGGTTAACAAGGAGGATAAGGTAGCCAAGGTTTGTTTCTTCCGCGTCGTTGCCGGTCGAGTAAATTCTCCTCTAAGGGCACACTTCAGGGCTCCCCATAGAATGTCTAGGGTAGGCATAGAAGGAGAATTAATCTCCATAAATGAGGAGATAACAGACTGGAGGTGATTCAACAGGTCACCCAATTTAAGAAATTCATTGTTCAAGGTCCATACCTTATCTATGTCTAGCAAGGGGGTGAGATTAAAAGGACCCCAGGGAGACATTCTGCCTCAAGCAAGAAATAATCTATTCAGAGAAAGGAATGATGCAAAGGAGAATAAAAGGAGAAATCTTGAGTGGTAGGGTTTAATGTTCTTCAAGGGTCTACCAACCCCACAGAGTCCATCGACTCCTAAAGTGCCAATTGACTGTGAGAGTGCACACACCTGGGCTTGCCAGATCAGTCAAGATCATTGAACTGGACCAAATTCCAATTCCTCTCTAATATAATGAGACGGGAGGTACAAGGAGCCAAAAGGGACATTAGAGAGGTAAAAAAGGAGGGATCATTGGTGGTGGGGCTATATATCACTGCTAGTATAACTTCTACATGACCAAGTAGGGCACAGAGAATTATATATTGGCCCTGAGGGTCTGTAAATTTCTGAAGGAGATGGAAGGGAACTCTCTGAGCTATTAAAATAGCCACTCCCTTCTTGCGGGAGTGCCAGCCAGCTCCAAACACCTGTCCCACCCAGGACCACATAAAAAGGAGAATCTGTGATGCAAGCAGGTGGTTCTCTTGCAGGAACACTATATCACCCTGCAGTCTTAGTAAGTGGAGGATAACCTTAGTCTGCTTAGGAGGGGACTGAGCACCTTTAATATTCCAAGTACAAAACTTATAATTAGCCATTGAAAAGCATACAGCTGGAGCCAAGAACCATAATTAGGTGCAAAAAAGCAAACCAAAAACAGGAGATTAGCTGCTCTAACTGTAACCAACTCTCGGGATGACCCTCCCCCATCCCTTCATTCCAGTGGTGCCCCCCCACCCAATAATATCCAATACCAGTATAAAAGCAACAATAAAGTTTGACATCAGGTAAGGACTAATAAAACAAGACCCAATTAAAAGAGATAAGATTATACAGATATGCTGCAGGATACCACAACCTGACAACAAAACAAACCCCCCTCCCCATATCGGTTCATGACAACCCTTGATCAAAGCAGGTATCACTCCCATACCCCTCCCTCTCGCCTCTTCAAAACCTGAACCAGGAACTAAAAACAGATAGCCATCTATGTGACATGAAAATGTACCAGCCCCTATGTACTAAATCCCAGACCCGTATCTAAACATAGCCTTAAAGCACAGAAAAATCCTTGTGTAATCTAATCTATGAAAATTCAGGAATAAATACTTTTGTTCGCATCAGTCAGTTAAACTTACAGAAACAACTTTCTGCGACCGATAACAAACAAAAAGTAAAAATAAACTATGTGTTGCTCCTAACACAGTAGAGGAGCAAGATAAGGGGAGACCCCTTAAGACAGTACAAGCTCCCCCATGGCTGTGAAACTAAAAATGAAATTAAATATGAGGGGAAACAATCACTCCCAGGAAAGTCACAGAATAAGGAGGGGATGAAACACCCAACATGAACAAAAATTTAAATATCAGTAATATATTAAAGCTTATAAATCCAATATCATAACATCAGTAACAGTCACATAAATATAGATAAGTCCAGAAAGCCTGTGAAAAAGGCAATCAATGGATACAAATCCCAGATAGAGCCCAGTTAAGGAGTCAACCATAAGCTGAAAACACAGATGGTAAGGGCTCCAAACCTTTGGTGAAATCTTCACGCAGATAGCCAGGTGTCCAAATCAAAACCTCAGACTAGCCATAGCATGGTATCCGGTCATAATTACGCAACCTGAATAGCGCAAGCTAAAATAGCACATACATTATAGCTAGGGTTGCCATCTGTCAGGTTTTTTACCTGGTGATCAAGTTTTCAGGGTCCCTATCAGGTAATCCGGTTTTGTTCTGAGCTGGTCAGGTTTTTGAGCCATTTTGAGTGTTCACACCCCTTTGAAACAGATTTTGTTGTATCATGCATTGTTTCAGCTACATGTCCAGGTTACAAACAAGTTCTGTTGTCAGTATAGCCCTTTGTTTGTGAAAGCAGTCAAACTGGGAGGTGTAAAGTATGGCCATTAATACCATTAGCACTTATTTAACCTAATAATTTCCACTGCATCCTAAAGTGGCATAGCAGCAAAGCTGCCCCCACATTTTGTAACAGTAACAGAGCCAGTTGTCTTCCACTTTCATTTGCTGGTAAACATTTTCATATCTGTAAGAGTGTTCTTTTATCTCTGTATGTTTATCTGGTAAACCAATGTCAATAAATAAATACATACGTAAATAAGTAATTAGGAAGACTCTAGTAAAATAACTTTAACAGGTACAGTACAGTATCTTAACATTTGTGTTGAACTGTTGCTTTAAGCCTTGTCTTTTACTGATATGACAAATGGCTTTTTAGGAGGAACAATGCATGATGAGTCATGAAAAGGGTTGGGGCTAGAGGCGGAGCTTAGGATCCATTTTTTGCTTCATTCAAAGGTGGCAACCCTAATTATAGCACAATGTAAAATAGCATTGTGGCACAATCACACAAGGACAGAATTATGCAATGACATGCGTGATAGCTAAAAATTTAATTGTCTCAGTTACTTATTCACCCATTTTGTAGGGTACAAGAAAGAAATATAAAGACACTGCAAAGTGAACAGCAGCTATTGCAGCAGAGTATCAAGTGTGCACAAGGGAAGAGTACCTACGTGGTACAGCCTACAATTTTCAGCTGCAGGCATAATGGTGAACAGAAGTTGAAAGATACAAACAAAACACAACCTTGAAATCTTAAAGAAAGTTGAATAAAGTTAAATAAAGGTTTTTAATGTTGGCCCCTTGAAATGTGGAACTGTATGTTCAAGTATCACACAAAGCATTCCCCAAAAGTAAAAACAGAAGCACAAGATCAAGCACTCAGTACTTGCACATAACATAATGACACCATAAAACTACCTTATTGCAGGGTATAATGGCACGTCATGCACTAAGCCATGCAGTCATTCAGTAATCCACAAGTTTAAAACTGAAGCAGGATTTTCATAGGAACTAAACAGTTCACTAAGGTGGGGAAACACAGTCGTTCAGTAATCCACAAGTTTAAAACTGTAGCAGGATTTCTATAGGAACTAAACACTTCACTATGGTGGGGAAACAATTACCGGTAGGACAAGAGTGTGCACCGGGCAATCGAGTCAAAACACTGGGGAGACAAACACATGAAACTTGCCTGTGACACACAAATCGTGAGTGATCTATAAATCAGCCAGCTATTATCTCGCTATTCTAGGAAGCGCTGATATGATACTGCACTATGGTAGTTACACGCAATTATGTTCGCACTATAGAGGCTCACACTAAATTGGTTGCACGATTTTGACAGTAAATCCCATAGCATACAGTCCAAAAAGCTGACTAAAGGTATTGGACTGAAGAGGGAAGTATACTGATGATCCCATCACAAAACAGAAGGCAGGTGAAACTTAATAAGTAGCTCTCGGGGAACATGAATAGCTGCAGTCTTAGGTGGAGTAAAACCAGCATGACAACACAAGCGGGGCTCCCCAGTATCCAAAACAAACAGAGAGAACTAGCATGTACTGTAGGCACAAACACAACTGTAGAAAATCTAGCTGCTGATCGTGGTCAATGCAAAGGTCCATAGGGGTCCCAAGGGAAAGGGGCAAAGGGGTAAACATATTTTGACACACCAGAATATTTGAACATTAAAGTACAGCAAGGCAGAAGCCTACTTAAATAACATGGAGTGGAACCAATGATAGCCATACAGGAACAAAACAAGGGCTATTTACTTCAAGTCTGTCTTAGGCAGGCTCCAGGAAAAACTTGTAAAACTGGCAAAGAAAAAGGCAATACTGACCAATAAGGTGCCAAATGAAGATCGAGCTGACCATGCTCTGTGATGGAGGCCTCAAGTCTGGAAAAGGTCTGGAAGCCGCTTGTGCATCTTGTCTCTCACCCAGTCAGGATCCTCAAAGGAGCACCATGAATCTAATATAAGCCTGCAAGCATGACAGATACAACATATAGAATCGAATGCCTGCCATAATAAATTTTGTCACAACCAGGTGAAATGCAGTCTGTTTCTGTCGCACAGCCATTGGCAGATCCTGTGAGATTCTAAGCTGATTGCCCTCCCAAGTCACTTTGAGCTCCTTGGTTCGGAGCTAAATGTGTTGCTTATCCAGGAAATTCAACAATTGGAGAATCAACGGTTGAGGGGGAGAGCCTGGAGGTGGACGTGGCCGAAGTGAGAGTTGGGTCCTCTCTACCAAATAGGTAGACCCTTTAGGAAATGGACTCACCACCTTGTCTAGGAGTTTCTGAACGAAGAGAATCGGGGAGCATTTTCAGGGAGGCCAAAACTAATAATATTGTTCCATTGGAACCTCCACTCTAAGTCCTGGAGTTTGCCATCCACTTTAGCTAGATTTTGCTTGAGTGAGGAGAGGTCCAATTCCATGCACTCTTTCCATCACTCCAAATAGAGAGTTCGGTATTCGGTGTCCCCCACTCTCCAGTTCAAAGTCCCAAGATCAGACCTCAAGGACTTTAGTTCTTCGGTGAGTACCTGTATGGCATTCTAGAGTGGAAGAATCTCCTCAATAAACTTTTCTTCTAATAGTGGGGTAGAAGAAGTAGTCTTGTCTGGCTGACAAGTATTAGAGGACCCCTTGGCCTTTGGCCGCTTGGTTGATTTATCTGGGGTTGGAGGCAGCATGATTCGAGGTAACACTTGCTTCAAGTCGGAATCCATCCTGAACACTTTCAGAAGAAATAACAACTAAACAGGTATGGTAGATCTCTGAGACAGCTGAAAATAGTGAAAAAGCCGGCACTTCTACCAAAAAATATTAAAAGAAATGGTAAATTTAAAAGCGAGGATTGGGAGCCAAGGGTAAGAGTTGCTACTTGGAGCAAGGCATCATGTGATTCCCCAGTCCTGTACTTCTATTTCCGAGGGGAGCTGAACTACTTTTTTATATTCAGTCCTAAGTCATGTGTTTTATCCAGGGGCACTGGTGGGATTTCTATGTGACTCACCATATGGTATATAAAGCTTTATAATGCCTCTGTCTCAGCACTCACTTCCTTTCGATTTAAGTCTGGCTATTTCATCCTGAAGGGTACTAATCAACAAGCACTAATCACAAATAAAGCCTGTAATTTGCTTTCCTTTGCAAACCATCTGACATTGTTTGCATAAGTTTATAGGGCCCTCCATTCTTAGACAGTGCCCAAGCATTTATATTAGTATTAAATAGAGGCAAGGAACAAGAACATTGTTTAACTTACTTTGCAGTAGGTTTTCCTACATGCCTATATAGTCCTAACCCAGTACACCAGCTTCCCCATGCACAGCGACACACACTCGCTCACTCAAGCACACCCCGCTCGCTCAGGCCACGGACTGAAGTACTCAAGGACTGGAAGTGAGCGGACACTTACTTCTGGGTCTTCATTCTCTTGCAGAGGTTCAGAAAGTTTTAAATCAGCTATTCAAGTCACCTCATGCAGTGGTCATGAATTTTATTTATTTATTTTATTTAGTTTTTGTTGACCGGGTAAGTGCACTAGACAAATCCTGCCTATTTTCAGGCACAACCCAGGGGAGGGGGATACAGATGAAGGCCAACTGCCCTTGAACCAGATGAAACTGTTGGTGGTATTTTAGTGAATGAGGGAAATTTGGCCAGGACACCAGGGAAATTCCCATACTCTGATGGTAGGGGGCCCCTGACACCACGTCTTGTGGTCAGTTGGAGGACTGCTATAGAGAAGGAAGGTTTGATGGAGAGAGCTGTATTGGCCCAGGAGCGAGAGAGGCCAGAAGGTATACAGAAGAAGGGACCTGCTGCAGAGGTGGCTGGGATGCACCCTGTGGGTGGCCAACATATCGCCCGAGACAGTGGTCCCGTTTTACAAGATCCAATTCAGCCCTTGAGTTTGGAAGAGCAGTGTCGCTGCTTAGAGGAGGAATTATTACGTGTTAGTGAATTATTGGTGATGGAAGGACGGAACCAGAAGAGTGAGGAGGATCGGAAGTGGAAACGTGATGCTAATTCCCCAAGTGCTGTGTTTACGGAAGGATCGCAGAAGCTGCATGTGCCTATAGAGAAAGCGCATACAAATCAAACGAAGGCAGGCGAGTCCTGGGAGGACATGATGGATGCTTCCTGGTCCCCAGAGCGGGCCCTGCATGAGGCAAGTTGGGTCTCTGTATCAGGAGGCAATCAGAACCCGGTGGAAGAGGCTACAGAAGGCTTATTTAACAAAAAAGGAGGAGATAAGTAATGTTTATTCTATTTTACCTCAGGACATGGCAGTAGGTGGTGGTGATTTACCCCCCCCAGAGTCCCCCTCCTTAGATCCCCCCTGTGGTCTCCCAGGGGAAGAAGAGCGGGTTGGGGAGAAAGTCACAGAAGAGCCCCCGGTTTCAGCGGCCCAGTCTAGGCCCACCTATGCCAGCCATTTTCATCAAACTGTGGAACAGGCAAAACGGTGTAATGCCATCAGACTGCGATATGTGGGACCGAGGGATAATCCCCAGGATCGTTTTTAACGTGGGGAAGATTCTACTGAAGCAAAGCATGGGGTTTACTCCAGCAGAAGTTTAAGCCCTGATACATATTCAGGGTGAAGTCTCTTTTGACATTAGTTTTCGGACACCTACTTTACTAGAGACATTTTGGTGTCACTATTTAAACTTAAAAACTAATCCTCTTTGGTCTGACTTTATTGTAATTCCCCTCACGAAGCAACCTTTTTGGGTTATTACCATTCTGTTTCGGAATGAGGGGGTTAATATAGTAGACATTATGCATTGGTTGGGAAGCAAATGTGATGTACAAGGAAATCCGGTCCCTATTTTAGATGATGGGAGGTTTTGGAATGGGGGCTGGAAATGTAGGGTTAAGTTACACTCTACAGATACTGATTTGATCCATTTACTGAATTGTTTTTTTCTGGGGAGAGATAAAGGGTTTCTGTTTTACCTGGGACAGCCCAGGGTGTGCTTTAAGTGTGGCTCAAAGAAGCATATAAGTACGAATTGTGATGCATTGAAGTGTGTTCACTGTGGGGAGATGGGGCACCCTAGTGCTCATTGTTTTCAGCAAGCGAAATGCAATTTGTGCGAGGAGGTGGGCCATGACTTTGCATCCTGCCCTGTGACAGCACAAAACATGGAAGAGGCAGATTTTGGGGTACAAGACCATTTTATTAGGATAGCCGTAAAACAGGGTCAGATTCCAGGAGGGAAACCTGGGAAGAGAGGCCTGGGTGGAGAAAAAGTGGTAGGGAATCAGGCCTTTGAGGTTACTAAGACTCTTGTCTTGGATGTTGTTCTGATCCCATAGCTCCGTCATCTTTACTTATAGCAACAGGAGATTTAGCAGAGGTGCAAAATGGAAACCCATCTCCCCTGATCACACAGTCCAGAGTAGAGGAGTTCACTATGGTAAGCGGGAAGAAAGGCAAACAGGTAAAGGGAAAAACAAGGGGAGCCAAGAAAACTACTACTTCAATCCCTCTCCCCACTCTGGTGGACCCTGATCCATTTGAGATGCTTTTGGAGGAAGTACCAGGGGAGGAACAGGCAGCACCCACTACGCAATCTCCCCCGCAGGTTGTGGTGGAGGGCCAAACCGACTTAAGACCGCAGGATATTTCAAGTGGTAGGGTGACAAGAGCCTCGAGTAAGGTTAAGTGAGTTGTTTGATTTTGAGGATGGAGCCTTTACAATTTGGGGTAGCATCTTTAAACACTAATAGTATTAAATCTCCTGAGAAAAGGCGGAATACATTTTTCCAATTCATGCATGAAAATTTGGACTGTGTGTTTTTGCAAGATATCCGTTTGCATTCATCAGAAGAATTAGATGCTGCAACAAAAAGCTGGGTGTGGGGAGACTGCTTTTGGTCCCGGGGCAAGATTTGTGTAGTGGGGTCGGGATAGGAAAATTACGTACCTACCGTAATTTTGATCTTCTTGTATCTTCACCATTCATTACTTCCTGGGTGTAAGCGGTGGCGCTACCGTCCACGGAAGCTTTTTTTTTTTTTTTTTAAAAAGTTTCTACGACCCCGCTCTGGCGAGCGACGTACGGTCATGCGCGAGGGGCGGCGCTAGTAGCGACTCGACTCCTCCTCCAACTCAGTTCTGTGAGCCGGAGAGGCAAAAGTGAAAGCAGAAAATATAGATAGCGAGGCAAGATAGCCGAGGATAGCAAAGCAAGGAAGAATGAACTGAAAAGGAATAAGCCGATGGAGGAAGGACAGAGGAGATAAGAACATCCCTAGCCTAGGAGTGCAGGGCCTCCTTACCTGGGCGACTTCTAGGAGGAGAGATAGTAAGGAAATGAGAAAATAGAAGAAGAAGAAGAAGAGAAGAGAGAGATGGGATGTTGGAAGGGACCAGAAGGCCCAACAAGCATAGTTAGCTTGTAGCTGAAGGCTCAACTAAAGGGGAAGCAAGAATCCTCGGAGATAGAGCTGAAGAGAAGGTTCACGAACCGCTAGACAGACTCAGGAGGGCATGGTCCTCATCTTCAACATGCCATTGTTCTTGACACCCACCTCGGCTCCTGGCCATGGAGAGTGCCTTTAAGTGGAGGACAGCCAGGTGGGAAGAATAAAACCCCAGCAGCATGAGAGCGCTGCTCAGGGGTTTAGAAATAGAAAATGTAAGCCTTTCAGGCGTTTCAAGATAGAAATGGGACTCAGACTGACTGGCTAAGGCCGGCAAGGCTTAGGCTGGCTAAAATTGGATATGGTCAGCAGAGCTCTACTGTAAAATTGTCCAGAAGGACACTTAAAGGAGAAACCACTACAAAACAGCGAGAGGATAGCCTCTTCTCATTTGCTTTCTTGTTTGATTTTCCATTTTTTTTTTTTTTTTAGATGCATGACCCAGATACCAAGATGCCTACAGCAGTCGGAGAGAGTTCCTCAGCATTTTTTTTTTTTTTTTAAAAGAGAAAGGAACAGACGTATTGTCCTCTGCTCTTGCAAGATAAGAATAGAGGGGGAAATAGATTTCAGGCAACTATCTGAACACGGATTGCAGGATCAAAACTGAATAGCCTGAGCCAGGCCAAAACCCCAGGAGGTTCTTTGCCATAAGAATAGCAAGAGATAGTTGTGCAGTCTGATCGCCAATGCAATCCATGAGATGGCCCATGAATCTTAGAGTAATAATTTTTCTGGATTTTAGAACTCCTCAAAAAAATATATATATTTTTTTTTTTTACTTTTGTCTTTTTTTTTTTTTTGGGAAAATTTAAGGAAATTTTCCCTATATTTCATATAAATGCAGAGAG
This sequence comes from Neoceratodus forsteri, assembly GCA_016271365.2. Taxonomy (NCBI): domain Eukaryota; kingdom Metazoa; phylum Chordata; order Ceratodontiformes; family Ceratodontidae; genus Neoceratodus; species Neoceratodus forsteri. Next base: position 830,017,726 of record CM028132.1, on the reverse strand, counting down.
AGAAGAGACGGAGGTGGAGAAGCCACAGGAAGAGGCACTGAGGGGATGGTGGAGAATGAATGGTGAAGATACAGAGAAGATCAAGAATTACGGTAGGTACTGCACTTTCCTATCTTCCCTTGTCAATTCTCACCATTCATTACTTCCTGGGTGAGGCATTAGCCCTCTTCCCTGGAGGGGAAGAGGCCATGCCCTGAGGGAACAAGACCCCAGCCTTCTGCTGGTGAGAAACAGAAGGAGAAGACCCTGGCTTGTTCAGAAAGCCTAAGAGGGAGAAGAGCTAGAGGTGCCTCCCAAGACGAGGGAGACGGAGGGAGCCCTGTAAAGTCTCCAGTTTGGAAGAGAAAAAGACGGGTCCCCGAAGGGGAGCGATCACCTACGCCGGGCCAGGGTGACAACCTGAAAGATCGGGCTACGCCGTCCGCCTGATGCAGATCGCTGTCCTCAAGAAGCTCGGTGAAGCCACCTCATTGGCGCGCCGTAAGATGCCCTTGCTTGTGTCTTGCCAGCTCCAGGCCTACCACGGAGAGGGCAACGGCTTGTCTGGTTTGCTCGTATCAGGCATAGATGCCAGCAGCTGGGACACATCGACCACAGATGCCGGGTTGTAGGCAGCGTGGTGAGCCTGATGTGATGCAAGCAAGCACTCGCACGAGCAGAAGTGAACACTCTTGCCTCAACGGTCGAACACCTGAGAGAGTCCGAACTGTGGGCGGTCGCGGCGCCAGGCAACGGCGCCCAGAAGGAGATATCCAGGTATACCAAACCTGAGGACGGGTGGAAGGGAACCTAGAGACTCAGAGGGGCACACACCATGCTGGCAGTCCGCCGGGCTGGGGAAGAAGCGCAGGACTGCCATGACCGGATAGACGCCTCCTGGAAGGGGATAGGGCCAGGGAAGGTACCACCAGATGCTGGGCACTGAACTCACCAAGGAATTCACGCCTCCCGCTCGGTATTGTCTTTGAACGAGGGAAACCGGAGATCCCCACCATCTCGAGAGAAACGCTGATATTCTGTGAAATCAGCATCGGAGGACAGATGAGTTAGGGTTCTCCTCGGAGGAGGGAGACGAGATGATGGGGAACTGGAATGCCCAGAGGATTCCTGCCGTGGGAGAGCCGAAGACCCGCTCATGCATGTACCTAACGATGAGGGGAAGGCCGAGAACTCCTTGAACTGCTCCCAGGATAACGGACCTGTGAGGGGCCGACATGGCCTGGGAGTGGGGTGGTGAAGGCAGAGAGATGGGAGAGGGCACCTCCGCGGAGGCAATCACTTCATGAGGGCTCTGGAACTGGGGAAAGGAGCCCTGAGAGGGATCCCGGAAATCAGACCAGGCCGCAGAACGGAACTCTGGGAAGCGGAGTTTGAAGAGCCCTGGAGGAGAACCTCCTGTGATGACGCCTGGACTGTATGGATCCAGAAGGGCAGACCAAGACAAACGCCCAAGGGACACCCTAGAACCTCTGGAGGGAGGGGCGAGGCTCTGCATCTGCTCCTGGCCACCCCCTGAGGTGGCTAAGGAAGACTGAGCAGCAGACCCCCTGCCCTCGGCCCCTCGGACTCAGAGAGGGCTCCTCGCCACAGCGCCCCTGTCCCAGAGAGTGACAGCACTGTAAGGTAGCTGTCACCGGGCCTCCAGAGTAGTGAGCCCCCGCGCTACCCCCGCCTGCCCTCCCTAGGTTCTCTGCCACCCCCCAGCCGGGAACCCTCAGGAGGCGACGATTTGGGGACAGAGGAGGGGCTGGCAGCCCGCTTGGCACTTTCAGCCACCAGGGACCCAGACTCAAGAGTGGGAAGCAGGATGGGTCCACGTTTGAATCATCGCCTCCAAGGCGAGGACGAGACCAGCAGGACTCAATGCTGGCCACCCAGGGGTCCTCGATAGGCTGCGGCCGCCGAACGCCCTGGCGATTGGAGTGCGCCCGCTCGCCTCACGCCAGTAGCAGCCAGGCGCTAGCTCCACACCTAACGGCGCCGGCGCGCAGGCCGGCACCGCCTGGAGGAAGGACCAGGCCCACGGCGCTGGGCGCCGGAGGCGTGAGGCGGCATCGCCGACGGCGCCGCTTTCGTTCATCGACGCCGCGAACGCGCCAGTGCCCAAAGCGTACCGCCAACGGCGCCGCTTTATCACCGCACTGCGAACGCGCCGATTCAAAGCGGCGCGGCTAACGGCACTGCTTGATCACCGGCGCGCTAACGGTGCCGACTCAAAACGGCGTTGAAACGGCACTGCTCGATCACCGCACCGCTAACGGCGCCTAGGATCTCAAACGGCGCCGAAGGCGCGGCTGAGGGTCCACCCGAGCTAGGGCCTAAAAGACGAGGGGCCTCGCCATGGGGGAGCCTGCACCCGAAGAGGTGACTGCCGGCGTGGTGTCGGGCGCCATGCCCAGGAAGAGACTACCGACGCCCCGACACCGCAGAAGGGGCCTCCTCCTCGGCAAGAAAAGACGAGTGAGACCCCTCCTCCTCAGACTGATAGGCCCGGAGGGACCCGGGGAAGGGCCTAGAGACCTTACCTGAGAATCCCTTGAGCGACGTCGTCCCCCGAAGGTCGGCGGGGCTTTGCCGAGCTTGAATGCGCGGACTTCGAGGACACGGCGGTCCATGGAGAAACAGGCGTCGCACGATCCATGTCATGGTTGGGTCCCCAGGCAACGAAGACCAGCGTCATGCCGGTCGAGGCGAGGAGAAATAGCGGCCACAGTAACACCCCGACGATAGGGGCACGGCTCGTCAAACACGCTAAGCCGGACCCGACATAATGCCAAACTCACCAAGAAAAGTAGGAAAACACACCCGCGCCGCTTTAAAAGAAAAAGAACGGCCCTTACCATCGCCGCCGAGTGGTGGAAAGAGGGAGTCGCTCGATAGGTGAGAATGGACGCCCAGAACAGGTGCTGCCTCGACGGGCGGAGAAACAGAACTGAGTTGGAGGGAGGAGTTTGTCGCTATTAACGGCCGCCGCGATGACGCCGACGCCGCTCGAGGGCGGGCCGTAGGGCAACTTTTAAAAAAAAAAAAAAGTTTCGTGACGGGTGCGCGCCTCCGGCTTACACCCAGGAAGTAATGAATGGTGAAGATTGACAAGGGAAGATCTGTTTTTTTGTATCTCATGTTAAGGTGATACATCATCTTGAAATAGTGGAAGGTAGGGCCTTGCTTTTGGATATAAATTGGGGGGATAAATGCATACGGTTATTGAACATATATGCTCCTCAGACTAAAAGTGATAGAGTGGCTCTATTTAAGGCTATTTTTCCCTTATTGTATACATCCTTTCCACTTATCTTAGTGGGTGACTTTAATTGTAAGTTACCCTTAAGGTTATTGATGGAAAAGGGAAAGAAAATATACTGTGATACTTTACGTTTGGCACAGGGTATACGGGAGGCTGGGTTGGTGGACGTGTTTGGAGTCTCCTTGGAGGGCAATCAGAATACTTATTTTTGTGGACATAGGGCATCAAGAATTGATTACTTTTTTCTTTCCCCTGAGTTAGTAGTGCAATCTAAGAATCTGCAGGAGATGACCACTTCTGATCATGTAATGTTAGAGAAACTTAGGAGTAGGGGATGTGCGGAGAGCTAAAGAACCAGGGGTTTGGCTATTAAATGTTTCTTTATTAAATATACCTAGTATAAGGGAGGGGTTGTATGCTCTTTTGGTTGCCCGGCAGTCAGTTTGTTGTTTATATGATAATCTGAATGAATGGTGGGAGGACACTAAAGAAGAGATTCGGAAGTATTTCAAAAAAATAGGGCGTACAAATGGAAAATTGAAACATGATAAATTAAGGTATCTAAGGCACTATATAGCTACCTTGTCCACTTTTCAACAAAGGGGTGGGGACTATAAAGATCTGATAAAAGAATTAAAGGCTGAACTGGCCTATTTACAAAGAGCCATGTTGAATGAAATTGAGAAAAAACAGAAGTACGGGATTTCTGGGAAAAAAGGGGAGACTTTGCCATTTGAAATTGCTAGTACGATAAGAGAGTCTCATGGAATGTTATATTTGAACATTGCTCAGGGGGGCAGAACTATTTCTAGTGAGGGTATTCTGTCAGAAATACATACTTATACCTCTAAAGCTTTTGAGAGTACACCTTTGTCACTTACTGCAATACAGTCTTGGTTAAAGGAGTGTAATCTACCTCAGTTGTCCCCGGTTTTGAGTAATTTGTTGACGGTGCCTGTATCCTTGGAGGAACTGAAAACGGTTATATGGGCATTGAAGGCAGGGACTGCACCAGGTTCAGATGGACTACCCCATGAAATATACAAAATTGTTTGGTACGTTTTGGGAATAGAATTTCTGGAAGTACTTAATGGGGGTTTGCAGTCTGGGGAACTCCCTGAAAGTATGTGGATAGGTCTTTTGTTATTACTGCATGAAAATGGGGAGAGAGAGGATTTGGATAATTGGAGACCCTTGACAATACTGAATACAGATTATAAAATACTAATGAAAATTCTGGGGAATAGATTACGAGGGGTTATGGATACACTGATTCATCCTTCCCAATACTGTGGAATTCCTCAGAGGCGGGTACAAGATGCTCTCATTTTGGTAAGAGAGATTCTACAGAAGGGTGCCTCAAATGAAATGTATCATCATTTAGTATGCTTGGACCAACAAAAGGCATTTGATCATATTGAATATGCTTATCTTTGGGAAGTGATGCAGAGTTATGGGTTCCCTGAACAGTATATTGCATGGTTGAAAACATGCTATAGAAGTATAAGTTTAGTGCCAAGTACAAATGGCTGGAAAGGGAACAGGATAATGGTACGTAGGGGGGTACGTCAGGGATGTCCTCTGAGTCCGTTGTTGTATGTGTTGTCATTAGACCCCTTATTATATGCTCTTAATAGGAACCCACGGATACCTGGGCTATCTATAGGATGTGAGGATAATCCCAGTATTACAATAACATATGTGGATGACTTAGTATTGGTTTTGGCAGATAGGTCTTCAGCAAAGGCAGCCCAGGCAGTGCTAAATATCTTTTTAAGAATTTCAGGCTCTTTGATTAATCCATTAAAGAGTGGAATATTGCTGGTGGGATATGATGCAGTTGATGTTGCCTGAATCTGGCAGATTCCCATTGAAACTGGGTATAGACGGATTTTAGGGATTTATTTCAGGGGGCAGGAAGCTCCTAGGTATAATTGGGATATACAGTTAGGTGCAGCTAAGGATAGGGTGATTAAGTGGAACAGGTGGCAAATGACTAAGGCTAAGTGGGTTTACCTGATAAAACTTTTTGGTACCTTACTTTTTGTTTTTTGGCGGTCTACCCCCCGCTTACTTTGGAAACCTCTTTTATGCATTTTTCATGCCTGTGGGGACCAGACTGGAACCCAGTAAAAGGCATTTATTTACCAATTAAGGAGGGTGGAGGAATGATGAATCCAGTGGTGTTCTTTTATGTTACATTTATATTTTATAATATAACCCCCTTTTGAAAAGAGGAGTCAAGGGTATGGTCCCCATGGGTAGCTGATGGATTGGTGGTAGTAGAAAGATGGGCTTTTTGAAATTTTGCCTCATCAGACTAGAGTATCATAGCTCCCGGATATTTTAGGGAGGTGATCGGAAATTGAAAGTTTGGAGACTTACTAAACAGGCCATATGTATAACAGCAAGGAAAATTTATATTTTGAGGTACTTCAGGATTTTTTTATGATGATTATTGGTTTGTGGATCTGCCCATGGCTGTACAACATGAAAATTACAAGTATTATCAAGTAACAGAGTCCCTTAATATATAGGATTTTATGTGGCTTTGTCTGCATAAAAATTAGGTGTAAAAGGAACTGGAAGCATAAACAACTGGCTGAGAGATTTTGTCCCAGGAAGAAACCTGTTTTGGGTTTGGTTGAATCTTTAGCTCAGTTCTTTTTTGACTGTCCCTTTGTTTAATCCTTTTGGGCTGCCTTTCATATGGCATGGCCCTTGAATCCCTTTAAGGGGAAGCCTGTTGAGATTTGGACTGAAGGAGTGTTGCCTGGTGCATGGGTGATTTATGATAACATCACTATAAGGCTTTTAATGGGATTTATAGGGTATCAGCTTTGGCAGGCACGTTGTAGTTTAACAATAAGGAAACAGTTGAAAACGGAAGCTCAGATTGTGCAGAGTATTAAAAAAGATATTGTAAAGTGGCAATTGTTAGAAAAGGAAAAGGTGCATCAGGATTTGTATAGAGTATGGTGGAGAAAAATGTCATGGTTAAATACAGGGTAAGGGGCAGATTGCCTTTGACAGGTGTTATTTAGGTATGAGGGCTTAGTAGTAGGGAAAGGAAGGGGTATGGATGTAGGGAGAGCATTGATACTTAATTTTTTATTTATGTTTATTTAGGTTTTTGAAACATGATTTTTAGTGCTGTAATATTATGATGCATTTGTTTCACTTTTTAGTTTACAAAACATTTCCCCTGCACATTTAGTGGGGATTGGACAGGAGTTGTTGACAAATATGGATAAATTATATGGGATGCACAAATAAGGTGTAATAGGTAGGAGGCTTTTGATTTTGTTTTATTATAAATTTGTCTGAAGTAATACAATGTCTAAGCATTGAATGAACAATTCCCCTACTCTTTGTGGTGGGGATAGGACAGGGGTAAGGTATAAATATGGATTATTTAGGTGTGACATTCATGTATGATGTAATACTTATTTATGTTTTTGACTGCTTTTATTATGATTTTGTATGAAGTTCTCTGAATTTGTACCATTTGCATTAAGTTTTGGTTAAAAATCCCTACTCTTTTAGCTGGGGGTTCAGCATTTATTAATTTTTTGGTCACTAAAACATCAATATTTTTCTTTGTTATTTTTTCATGTATGCTGTAATATGTATTTGTGTTCTTGATTTCTTTCATTATGATTTTGTATGAAGCAATGCAGTTTTGTATATTTTGTTTTGATTAAAGTTTTGAATTAAAAAAACCCTACTCTTTTCGATAAGTGCCATGGGATCTTTAGCATCCACTTGAACTACCACCAATCCAGGTAGATGGGACCTCGGTTTAACGTCTCATCCATAAAACGGCACCTCAGAAGTGCAGCACCCCTCTCATGCTGCACTACAGTGTCAGTACTGGGATATTAACCCAAGTACCAAATATGGGAACTGGAACCACAGTCCGCTGATCTCCCAGCCTCAGAGGCGAGTGTGCTACCTACCGAGCCACTGACACTGCTGAATGCTTGCAGTCCAATTGCCCTAATAAAGGCGTTTATGTTAGCAATAAAATAGATCTAAAAAATGAAGAAGGGCCTGTTCACCTTGCCTTTTCAAGAACATCAGATACCTCCTCCTTCCCACAATACCTCCTTTGTGGGAAGTTGTTACCTGGAGTTTACCTGACACCTAGGCAACAACCTGGTTACACCCCTCTCCCCAGAGGTAGCACTCATCCAAAATGCAAAATAACTCTGCAGGAGTATTCTAGCAGCCCCCTGCTATAAGAATCTCTCACCAGTGAGTTTGCCAAGAATAAGAAGGCTAGATTTAAAATTTGATGTAAAAATATTAAAAAACAACAAAGTTATGAGCCTTCATTGAATTTTGCAAATGCAGGCTTGTAACTTTGGTAATTTTCAATATTTTTACCCCAAATTTACAATGTAGCCAAATCTTCATAGCACCTCATGAATGTGACAGCTGTCAGTTTTTAAATCCTGGCCAAAATATGTTTTTACTTCTTGAAAACTGATGTCACAGCCCCTGAGCGAAATCACCTTTTGGATAGGAGCTGAACATTTTTTCTGCTCTTGTTCATGAAGGGTATCATAAGAAGGCTATGTTGCTAATTTGGTGTTTATTTATTTATTTAAAGTTTTACCAGGAAGAACATACTGAACAGAAGCTCATTTCCAGATGTGTCCTGAGAGGAAGGGGAATAAGGATGGGACTACAGACAATCGCAGTGAATACAGAATTTACAGAGGATTGAGAAATGCACATATTACATATGTATGACAGCACAATAAATATAGCATGAGTAAACAAAATAAGCCAAAATACAATTACAAAATACAGGAAATTTACAATAATGCAGATACACATTTACAAAAAAGTTATGAGCCTACACTGAAGTTTTCACACAGGCTCATAACTTTGTGTGATTTTCAATGTTTTGACCCCAGATTTACAACATAGCAATTTCTTTACAGCACCTCATGAATGTGACAATTGTTATTTTTCAACTCTGGCCCAAAATGTGTTTTGTGGCCCAAAAGCTGATTTCGCAGTACCTGCACAAAATCACCTTTTGTGCAGGAGATGAAAATTTGCTCCGACCTTCCTCATGAGGCTGGGTCATAACAAGGCTATGTTGAAAATTTGGTGTACAAATATTACAAAACTACAGATTTATGAGCCTTCATTACATTTCCCTAATTCAGAATCGTAACATTTGTAATTTTCAATATTTTTACCCCACATTCCTGGCCAGAGTTTGTTTAGGAGGTCAGGAACAGGGTTGGGGAACAGGGGGATTTCAGAGACTCAGCAACAAGGGAGATGGGTAATTAATTTGTTATATTTAAGGTTACTTGCCAGACTTGATTAGGGGCTCCTAGTGCTGCACCTATATTTGGGGTGAGAGTTGTTTGACAGCATGGGGATGCCCCTTCTGGTGCTGGACTTATTCTGTGGGTGGGTTGTTTGTTGACTTTTGGATTGGGCTTCCAGTGTCTAACTCATTGTTACAGGAGGATGGGTTGTTTGCTTGCACTGCAGATAGAATCCTAGTACTGGACTAATCTATTTTGGGGCTGTGCACTAGGAATCGGTTCCAAGTGCTGCCAATGTTTATAATATATGTGTATTTGCTGGCGGGGGGGGAAGGTGTCTTACATTAAAAAAAATTATGCCTAGATGTCAGTATACTTAGTGTCTCATTCAAAATGAATGTGTCATTTAGAAATCTCACACCTACAGTATATGATAACAGGAATTGCTATGTGTATGCAGTCCATGACATCATTGTATGTTTTTTTCATACTGCGCATACCAAAATGTTAGATTTTTTAACCCAGATTAATCAAAAACCACAGTACCAAATGTTTAAAATGGAAATAACAAAAGATCTTACAGTAATGGGCATTTAGGCAATTCAGCCTAGACCAAGCTGAAATAAATTTGTACTTGTTCTGTTTGAACATAAATATGATTATTCTGCCTATATTTACAATTAATGCTTCATAATTATGACAACTTATTTTTTCCTTTTAAACATTTTTGTATCGCGGACACCCATGAATTGGTTTGGCTTAATTTTATTTATTATTTTATTTGAATTTTGTTGAAGGGTTAAGCCCACTGGGCCTGCAGGAGACCCTTTTCAGGAGTGACCTGAAATTAATTATAGAGATAATTCATATAGCTTGGACAGTTTTGAATACAATGAAGCACAGGATTGGACCATTACAGTATAGTGGACAAGTTTAGTTAACAGAGAAACTTGGTAGGATGATATAAATACAAAATCAGTTTATAATTTATACAGTGGCACAAAACATAATAAATGTATTTTACAGGTAAAAATTAGATTGTTACCTATTTTAGCAACATGCGGCCTTTGAAAGCTTTGATTAGCCTCCCTGTACAACTACTGAGAATAATTATTGTTGAAACTTAGACACTGCATCACTGATGAGGAGTCTGTCAATGGTAGCAGTTACAGAGGACATGTTCTAATAAGTGCACCTTTAGAATTTTTTTGAAACCCTCAAGTGAGGAGTTTTCTTGTATGTTGTTGGAAAGAGCGTTCCAAGTGATCAGGATCATGGTAGCAAAGGACCTTTTGCCTGACAGTGTCCTGACTTTACGGATCAGGAGCAGTGTTCAACTGGATGATCTGATGGGGCGCCTATCTAGTTTTGTTATTTTTAGTTCTTTGAGACTAGGGGGCGTTTTATTACTTTTCATGGCAATTTAAGGGTTACATTCTGAGGATCTGCATGTCCTGGTAATGCTTTGATTCCCTAAAAAGGTCAATCAGTGCAAATTATTCTAGTGAGAAAGCCCTTTGTGGGTAGCTCAATACTGCATGTAGCTCTGTTTCTCATGTTGTATGTTACCTCATAACTGAATACTGTACCTTTGTTAGAATATTTGTAGTATTGCTAATCAATTTAAACAATATAACATTAAGCCCAGCACATCAAAGGCTGTCTGAAAACAAGCTAGTAAAATTCCTGTTTTGTGTGGACATTGCTGGCAAACCCTTACTATGGGGCCTATGCACGAATGCGAGCTGGGTATGCACAATTCGCACATACCTGTCCCGCACACCTATGAGCCTGGGGATAGGCACATGGTGCATGGGATACACAACTACATGCACTTGTAGGGTGCCACTTCCATGGCTCCACCCTCATTGCACAAGATCGCGGGGTGGGGTGGATCAAGGGATATAGGTGGACATCCAATCAGATGCCTATCCTGGGTCAAATAGTGGATCCCCTGCTCCATGCAAGCAGGGGATTCTGGGACAGTACAGGTCAGCAAACAGAAAATTAACAGGTGAGTGCCTGACTGGCTGCCCACAGCCCACCTGTTAAGCTAGAGGGCTGGATGCATGATAGCTGGGGATTCCATCTACCACAAGCTGCAGGGGTGCTCTGTGGGGGAGCATGCAACATATACAGCAAGGTCTCTGCTGCTGTGTTGTGCACCCAACTCATCCAACACAGTTCATCTTTGTGAATGTCAAGGAGTGCAGGCATGTTCACAGACATGTCCCAGGACCACCTGTGTCATGTAACTGCACGATCAGATAGAGGATCATGTGTGCAAAGGATATGCAACCCTTCTGTGCATACCACTGGGGGTCCACTGGACCCCACTGCATGGCATGCTGACTTAGGGTTGCCTACTCATCATGGATTTGTGGTGTGTAGTCTAACCACATCTTTGTACATATGGCCTGATGGGAGCACAACTGTGCAGCTGTAATATGTTGATATATTTTCAGTATATTTTGACAGTTGGTACAAAACCTATATATTGTATGTCACCATATACAGTAGTTGTTATAGGTATCATTACACAAAACCTTGATATCCCTGGGAATCATTATCTTTTGTTGCATGCTTTCTATTAAATTTATGAAAAATTTGTAAATGATCGGAAAATATCAGGGTTATTTCCAAACTGAGAAGTAGATTTATTTCTTATTTTAAGTATGTTGACTGCTAAGAATGACCCAATAAAGGCTAAAATGGTTTCAGTTTATTGACTATAAATGTGTCGTTTAGTCTTCTTTCAGCTACAGTACATACAGTGTGTAAGATAAATAAAATATTTTTTTAGCTATAGAAGCTTATTCTGAAAACATCCCTGCCTGTAAGGAGTCCTGAAAAATATCAGCAAAAGCAACAAGAACCCCTTTAAAGTCCACTATTACCCTTGGGTGTATTCCATCAGGACACTGTGATTTTCCTTGATTTACACCATCTAGACATTCAAGAGGAATCCTAGAAATGGGGCTGATTGAGTTTACAAGAGAAAGGGTCAAAAAGGGACCTGCAGCTCTGAAAATGGACAAGGCTTCAGGGCCAGATGGGATGCACCAATGGGTGCTCAGGGAACTGGCATCAGAACTGGCCAAATCACAGGCAGGGCTATTTAATATCTACCTACTGTCAAGGGTAGTTCCAAAAGAGTGGAGGGTAGCAGATGTAGTCATGATCCACAAGGAATAAGACAAATTGCAAACAAGAAATTTTAGGCACAGTAGTCTTACCTCACCTGCAGGTAAACTAATAGAGACACTAGTCCAAGAGAACCTAACAGACTACCAGGAGAAAAATGGACTCCAGGATAGTAAGCAGTATGAGTACATGGTAGGAGGGTCTTGTCTGATCAACCTAATTGTATTCCTTGACTGAGTAACTAGGGCAGTGAATAACGGACATGCATCAGATTTGCTCTACAATACTTTATTTTATTTATTGAAAAGTTTCACCAGGAAAGGCACACTGAGCAAAAAAATGCTCATCTAATGGTGCATCCTGGGGGGAAGGGGTACTGGGAGGCAGATATAGAGAACAGAACCACATAATAACAATCAATTCACAACAGCAGAGATTACATTACAAAGCAGTGGAGGGGACAATCATCTCACAATTACATAGAAGACATACCATAGCCAATAACAAAGTGTGCAGTTAATACATACAGAGATACCAGGAGTGATACAATCAATATAGAATCTCAGAAGTAGTCTAATGCATGGTAATTTGGAACCGTGGCTATAGCTGCATGAAAGTGCTGTGAGAGAAAACAGTACTGTATGTTTCTGGGGTACACAGGACATAGGGGAAACCTAAAAATTGAAGCCGAGAAAATATACAGGGCAGGAGGGTGAGGCATAGCTAGGGGCATAAGCAATTTGGGGAGTAGAAATTTGCAAGGGCACTAGCGATTGAGTGAGGAAAGGAGGAGTGCTGGATTTGAGGAGGTAGGGAGTTCCATAGTTTGGGGAAGAAGTAGGAGAAAGCAGACTGGCCAGCAGAGGTGAGCCTCAGAGAGATAGCCTGAGTCCTGGTATCAGAGGATCTAAGTGAATGCACAGGGTGTGGAGGAATGGACAATGAAGATGATTGGTAAGGGGAGAGAGAGTTGAACCAGAATTTGGAGGTGAACTTAACCATATAGGACAGGCATCAATTAATAAGAGAAGTGAGTGGTAGAGATCACAATAATGAGAGTGGGGTGGTGAATTCAGTGTAAAACAACAGAAAGCATTGAGAAGGGAGTCCAATCTGGTTAAGGTAGACTTCGGGGCAGTACTGTAAATTACATCACAATAGTTGAAAATGGGGAGAATCCTTTTCTGGACTGGTTCTGTCCTTGCCATTAGAGGTAGGCAGTAACAGTTCCTGAAGAGAGCACCTAGCTTGGAGAGCAGTTTTTTCAGGATGGCGTCCATGTGCCCAGATAAATTGAGGTGCTGGTCTAGCCAGACCCCAAGGTATCTGAAGGAGGAGGTGTCCTCCAGTGAAATCCCAGCTAGGGTGTGGAAGGAAGGGAGGAAGTGAACCTAGAGAATCTTTGCCTCATTCTGAAGGTCATAGATACAGTCTTTTTGGCATTTAGGGAAAGTTGATGAGTGATAAGCCAGTGTTGAAGCTTGTCAAAGTCCAATTCGAGTCTGGTTTCGATATCAGGGAGGGAGTCACCAGAAGTGTACAGGATGGTGTCATCAGCATACATGTTAATCGAGGATGTTATGCATACTGATGGGAGATCATTTAGGAAAATCAAGAAGGGAACTGGAGCAAGCACTGATCCTTGTGGGACACCAGTGTCAATAGGAAGGGGGGTGGGGTAATGCGTCAGTGATTTTGACCGATTGTGTCCTATCAACCAGGTAGGCTCTGAGCCAGTTTGTGGCAGAGTCAGACAGACCAGCAGTGTCAAGATTAGACAGGAGAAGGGAGTGGGAGACCTTATCAAAAGTATTTGCAAGGTTGATAAAGATGGCTGATGTGATTAGGTCACTATCCATCCCAGAGAAAATGGAATCAGTGAGCCTAAGTAGAGATGTAGTAGAGGAATGATTTTTCCTGAAGCCAGATTGGGAGTGAAAAAGTTAGTATCCGAGAGAAAGGTAGAGAGCTGAGAAAGGACCAGGTGTTTCTATAGTTTGGCTAGGATATGGAGGAGGGAAATTGGATGATAGTTACCCGGTGAGGATGGGTCACCACCCTTGGGTAGAGGAAGGACTATAGCATGTTTCCAGCTTTTTGGTACAGCAGCTGTGGTGAAGGAAATATTTAGGATGTCAGCCGGGGGGGGATGCAATAGCAGGGACAGACAGATAAATGAGCTTAGGGCCCAGCTTGTCTGGAGATCCTCCTTTAGTAGGGTTTAGCGAGACTAGGGCAGACAGAGTGTCGGCAGGTGTTACTTTAGAGAAAGTGAAAGCATGGTTATTTTGTTTGCAGATATGGGGTGCTGGGGCGAGCAGTTATGGGGGGTAGGGATTCAAGGCGAAAGGTAGCACAGGAGGTGAAATAAGAGTTGAATTCCATAGCTACTGCAAGAGGGTCTGAGGTTATCAAGTTATTTACCTTAAGATGAGGTGGGGGGGTTATTTTGGGGGGAGAAGAGTGAATGGACTACCTTCCAAAATTTGGAAGGGTTATCTATATTCGATTGGAAGGCGTTGCAGGTGGTGATAAGATAACTTTAATTCTGGATTTAGATCAGACAGTTTTAGAATTCAGCAGGGAGCTGCTAACTGTAATAAATAAACTTGCACCCAAAGTACTGAAAACAACATGTAGAAATCACCTACCTTGGGTAAGTGAAAAGTTAAAAACTCAAATTCAGATTAAAAACATACTCTGGAAAAAGGCCAAAAAAACAAAACCATTAGGGGATTGGGAAACTTTTACAAAATGGAGAAATAAATGTTAAAAAATGACAATTAAAGCAAAATCACATTATTATAAAGCAAAAATTAACAGGGACAACTGATGCAAAAAAAAAATCTGGCAACAGATCAAACACTTACAAAACCCAGTAACATCACAAACTCAAATAAATATAAATGATGCGGATGAGGTGGTTACGAATCAAAACAAGATGGCCGAAATTTTAAATAGGTACTTCACAGAACCTCCAGATATTTATTTTTTCATTTATTTAAAGTCTAGGAATTACAACCCTTTGAGTCACAGACTCATTTGCAAAGGCTCCACGTCTTACATAAATGGATTAGAACACAGTATAACATAGAATATACAATATAGACAACAGCTCTAGTACAGAAAATGACAGTAACCTACCGAGGTGAAAGAAAAAAATACAATAAACACAGACAATGGAACGACTGCAATTGTGAAGTAATGGTGCATTAACATTTTTAAAGTTTCATCTGCAGTCACAGTGGGAGTTTCACATAATGTGATTAAGTAACTCATGTTTAAAAGGCCCAAGCCTGGGGAGTGATAAGATAGAGTCGAGGATTGAGTTCATCTAGAGTGGTGCGCTGTAGCAAAAGGACCTTTGGCCAGCAGTGGTCTTTACAAAGGGGACACGGAATGTGGTGGTTTCAGAGTGTCTAGTGGAGTGAGCCAGTAGGTTCTTTTGGAGGAGCTTAAGACAGCCTGGGGGGGGGCTAGGCCCAACTGAGTTTTTTTGGCCAGTAGGCAGGTCTGATAAACTAGTTTCCCCTGGAAGTTTAGCCACGATGAGCATAGATAGAGGTCACAGGTGTGCGTAAGACGATCACATCCTATGGCCAATCTGCCAGCTTTGTTTAGGGCACGTTTAATGCTGGACAGAGCTGTGTCAGAGGTGGACCCATAGATGATTATGCTGTAGTCTACCAGTGAGAGGATGGAGCTGGAGATAGCTAAGCATAGAGCTTCTGGAGGTAGACATGGCCTAAGCCTGTAGAGGAGACCGATTCTTTTGTTTTTTTCAGTGCAAGTTGACGCGATATGCTCATGATAGGTGAGGGCGGAGTCTAGAGTAACCCCTAGACATTTAAAATTGGAAACAGGTTCCAGCGTGGTGCCCATCACATCGTGTATAGCTAATTTTGTAGTGCTGTGCTTATGTTGTGGGTGGGCGAATAGCATGACTTTCGTCTTTTTTGTGTTGAGTACGTGCTTGTGTGAGGAAAACCAGGCTTCAATTTGAGTGAAAGAGCCCTGCAAGGATTCTTGAAGCTGTGTGGGGTCAGGGTGCCGACTGAAGATCACAACATCATCAGCATAAAGGAGAAGATGCCCAGAGGTGGCCTGAGGTAATGAGTTCAGGTAAAGTGAGAAAAGGAGCGGACCGAGGATAGACCCTTGAGGGACACCCGATCGGATGGGGAGGTTTGCGGAGAGGGTGTTTCTTATCATCACCTATTGAGTGTGGCCAGAGAGATAACTGGAGAACCAGCTAGTAGTTTCTTTGGAGACACCGACAGAGAGGAGGGAGTTTATGAGCATGGTGTGATTGACGGTGTCAAATGCCTTGAAGATATCTATAAAGACTGTACCAGCCAGGTCTCCATGGTAAAAAGCATCATGAACAAAGGAGGTGAGTTCTAGTAGGGCAGCGGTGGTACTGTGACCTTTCCTGAAACTGTGTTGTTGTTGGCAGATTAGGTGTTGTGTATCTAGATAGTAAGTTGATCAGCCACTATTTTTTCCAGTGCTTTTGAGAGTGGAGGGAGTATGGAGATGGGCCTGTAATTACTAATTGCAGTACATGTACCATTTTTATGTACTGGCATAATCCTTGCCTTTTTCCATAGAGATGGGAATTGTCCTAGGCACAGGGACATGTTGAAAATTTTAGTAAGAGGTACCAGAACAGCATCAAGGGTTAAAGATAGCAATTTAGCATCTAGTGAGTCACCACTATGTCTGGTCTTTCCTAGGAACCTGGAAATATATGAACAGGCATCACTAGTGGAGATAGTTTTGAGACGAAAAGGTAGCGCACTGGGGGGTGGCGGGAAACATCCCGTGTCAGTACTGAAAAAGCTGGTATAGGAATGACAAACGTAGATAAAGGAGTCCCAGATGCATTAGAACCAGATCAATGTCTACAATAAAAGGTCTCTTAAATAACATAAACCAATGGTTTAGATTTAAACAACTGACATTAAATGAGGTTAAAAAAGAACTTAGCATACTAAAAATTAATAAAGCAGGAGGACCGAACAACATAGGGCCTAAGTTTTTAAAGTTGGAAGCAGAAGAATTTGCCCCCATAATAACCTTTATAATTAATGAAAATATTAGTACAGGTATATTTCCCAAGGTTTGGAAGGTAGGAAAAATTGTTCCCATTTTCAAATGGGGTGATTCTAGTAGCCCAACAAACTATAGGCCAATCACCCTGTTACCAACATTGTCCAAGGTTTTACAGAAACGTATAAATAGACAACTGTATCAGTATCTGGAGGGATGGGATGTGTTGACCAAAAGTCAATATGGATATAGAGTGGGAAGGTCCATGGACATGGCCCTAATGGACTTTAATAATCTTGTAGTGACATCTTTAAACAATGGTAGCAAGACAGGGGCCATGTTTATGGACCTTAGTAAGGTATTTGATTTGATCAACCATCACCTTCTGCTTCAGAGGCTGCACAGCATGGGTGTGCATAATGAACCTCTAAGATGGTTCAGATCATATTTGTCAAACCGACAGCAATATGTATCTTTGGGCACAGCAGTCTCAACATTGAGGGATATTGTGTGTGGGGGGGGGTGCCCCAGGGAGCGATCCTGGGACCACTCCTCTTTAATGTATTTGTAAATAGGCTTCCAGAAGTTACAAGGAGTAGTGAAATCCGACTGTACTTGGATGACACAGTTTTGGTGTCGTCCGCGTACAGCCAGGGGAAATTAGAACAGAAACTCCAGCAGGATGTTGTAAGGATGGAGAAGTGGTTCCGGGATTTGGCTATGGTTATGAACCTAAAGAAAACTCAATGTATGATGTTTCAAAATGGCATAAAGAGATGTTCGGGGTGTGTGGCTTGGTTGCTGAGGAAGATGGCCTCTTAAGCCTTTAGCTCAGTTCCCAGCTATTTCAATCCGAGCCAATATGCCTACATTCAGAGATAGTTTACCTCCCTGAGGCATGAATATGCCTCTCTAGCCCCTGTTTACTCGATCAGCGTGGGTTTTATTGCGATAAGGATCCAGTAAATTGTCTTGTGGTGCCGGTCCTCACGCAACCTGGACTGGACCAGAACAGGTCTCATAACTCTGACCCTGCCTAGTGGGCCTTTCGTTGTGTCCGCGTAGCTGTGGGCTCCTATTCACTGTTAACCATAGCCCTCTCAGTGGATGTGGTGTCAAATCATCTACCTCACTGCAGAAACCAGAAAACAGACTCACCCTAGCCACTGTATGGCCTCTTCCAACCACCCTCCGGGCAGTCCGGCTACAGCCCCCATGGAGCCCCCCTCTCAGCCAGTAGACATGGGCAGCTTTCTTCAACACATCACAGCCCTACTAGAGACACTGCTTATGAGGGTGGACTCCATTTCAATGACTCTGGCAGGCACAGTTACTGAGGTGTGTGTGCTAAACGACAAAATGAATGTAGTGGAACAAAAAACGGAGGACCTGGAATCAAGCCAGGATAGAATCTTGCAACGACTCCAAGAACACAATGATAAGCTGGCCACACTCTGCTGAAGGGCCGAGGATCAAGAGAACCATGGGGGATGTAATAACATCAGAATCCTCAGTATCCCTGAGGGATCAGAGGACCAAAACACTGAACGCTTCCTAAACAAGGAAATTCCTAAAATGTTAGGGGACAGGTGGCATGGCCCGATAGAAGTGGAAAGGGCACATCGAATTCACAGTGGCTCTCGCTCTACTAACTCATTGCCATGACTCATTATAGCCTATATACTCAAGTACTCCAGAAAAGAAAAAGTTTTAAGGGCAGCTCGGGACAAAGGAGAAATGTTGTGGCATGGGGCCAAGGTGTCTTTCTTTAGAGACTTTTCCACCGAAGTGGCGGCTCACAGGAAAGCATTAATTCCCTTTAAAAAACTTCTGGCAGAACAAGGATTCCAATATGGCTTTAGCAACTTGCCCTACCTGTATGTATCCTGTGAAGGAAGGGTCATAACCGTCGAGACACCACAGGAGCTAGAAGTATGGGTCTCCAAACACTGGCCTCAGATGCCTTTAAAAACTACCTTTCTCAAGAAGCTTTGGGCCCCAGGGCAACATGTGCATGGGAGGGGGAACCATCCTTCTGGCAGTAGCTTTCAGGGGGACCATAATAGTGGCCAGACAGTCCCATGACTAACTGCATCCCCCAGGCCTCCTTACCCCATGACCTCATTGGACCTGCAAATAACAATTTAAATGCACAGCCTCAACTAGCTTGCACCTCCTCACCTCCTCTGCAACAGCGGGGTTCAGCCAAACGACCCAGGTATGCCAACATTCTCATAGTGACCACAATCTAGACTCTGAGGGTCCAGAAACAGCTCCACCTGCCAAACAAACCAAAGATGAACTCCTCACAGCAATCCAACTCATAATTGCTGACATTCCGGATGATCTCATCATGGAAGTTGTGGATATAAACGCCTGGGCAGATTTTCCCTCAGACTTGGATGATTGTCAAGACCCCATGACTCTACCGATCAAACTGGACTGGACCTGGACTGCTGACTTTTGCTGAGGCACTTTCCAAAGACCCATCACACCCAACAATCTGTCTCACTACCACTGGGGAGCCTGCCCTACGAGACTGACTTCTTTGTGCCTGCCGCAGCTCTCATTTCATTATTGCTCTGCTCTCTCCCCAATATTTCAGTTCTACTTATAGGCACCCAGGATGGCATCTGCAGTGGGTGGGACCTGCTACCCACTGAAGCTGCACTGGGATGCACTTTCTAGGTCCCCTGTATATGATGCCAGAGGGAACTCTCTCCATAAACCTAAGGAAAACTGCCTGGTACTGTGCAATGTAAGAGGGTCACCTCACTGTTGCGCAACTGCACTTCTGTGCACTTGAGCTCCCCCCCTCCTGGGCAGATCACCCTACTCTAATTTTTTTCAAGTCTCCCTCTATTGTCTCTTTGTGCACTACTTTACTTTGGGAGACCACAGGGGGCACCAAGTTTAACTCTATAAACTTCAGCATTATGCATAGTGCCTGACTTGCAGGCCAGCTTTTTAAAGGTGCTGAGGCAATGTGTTACTTTTCCCTCCCTCCTGACCCCCTCCTCTCCTTCCCTTTACTCCCTTAGCTCACCTCCCTACCTTCCCTCCTTCCTTCTCCCACACCCACCCTTTCCTCTCTGGTTGTCCCACCTTTTGTTCTCTTAGGTGTGGAAATTTGTTAATTGTTGCAATGGTATAGCTGGGGATGGAGTTCTATGACACTTGTTGGTTAAACTCCTTATCTCCCCACATAGGTGTTTGGTTCGCATGGCTGTGCGATCTTCTCCTTAACTGTAGAGGACAAACACCCTCGTGCACACCCCAAATCACCTTTAGCTTTTTGCTCACTTAATCTCTTACTGATTTTGTTAAGATTGTAGTTAATAGACCTACACATATACTGTTTGGTTCACTTCTTAGTGGGCATACTTTTGAA
The DNA here is from genome assembly GCA_016271365.2 of Neoceratodus forsteri. Taxonomy (NCBI): domain Eukaryota; kingdom Metazoa; phylum Chordata; order Ceratodontiformes; family Ceratodontidae; genus Neoceratodus; species Neoceratodus forsteri. The sequence goes on along the minus strand of CM028132.1, from coordinate 829,997,598 downwards.
ATTGTAGTCTACCACCATATATAATTGTATTGATTGTTATTTCGTACATTTAACTTAACCGTTTCTTTTTATCAATAGGTCAACTCTGCTACATTTCTTACTGGCCAGTCTACCTTGCTCTTTCTCCTCAACTGATCCTCCTTCCTATATCCCAGGCAATCTGTCTGCTCCCAACTATATGTCCTTACTGGACACTTTTGATGAGTACCTACACGTTAACTGACTTCAGGCATAGAGATGTAGCATCCGAGGGTGGTGGTTAAACTTATATCATGGAACATAAAGGGCCTGAACCATTCGACCAAATGCTTTATGGCCCTTAAGCACTTACACTCCTTGCAGGCAGATATTACACTTATCCAAGAGACACACCTCACTGCAAGAACTGTACTGTGGCTCAAAAAGTCTTGGGTGGGCACAGTGATAGCTAGCTCAGCAATGAACAAGTCCAAAGGGGTAGCTATCCTAGTTTGGAAATCATGTCCCTGGACAGAGGACAAAGTGATCTCCGACACCCAAGGCCGCTGGATAGTGGCTAGGTTCTCTTACCCCGGGGGGCACGGTGTGTTGGCCAATGTCTATGGCCCCAACATGGACAACCTTGAATTCTTCCTGGATCTTAACCAAGACCTTGAGTCTCTCACTGTAGGATACCCCAACATCCCCATCATGATAGATCAGGACTTCAACCTAACTTTAGATATATTCCTGGACAAATCCAAACCCACTCCCAAAACACCCCCCAAAGCGGTGCTGACCTTGCAAGATGTGATGAAGGAGTGGGGAATGACCAACATATGGTGGAGGGACCATCCCTCAGGGAGGGATTACTCCTTTCTCCCTACAGCCCACACTACCTATATCTGAACAGACTTCTGGCTGGCTAACTCTCCTGCAGCCCAGGATATCATTTCTTCCAGGATAGATAACATTCATGTCTCTGACCATGCCCTCATCTCTTGCATTTACATGCCTTCAGGACAGGGTGGTTCAGGTACCAGATGGAGCTGTAACCCTTTGCTACTCCGGGATCCCTCATTTCAGGCTATGGTATGGAGCACAGCCAAAGACTACTTCACTAACAATAGTGCCATGGATACATCTGCTGCTATAGTCTGGGAGGCATTTAAGGCTGTCCTACCTGGGCACATTATTGCATTCACAGCTCAAAAAAATAAAGATAGAAGGGCAGACCTGACCCTCCTCCAGACTGAATTGTTGACCCTGGAGGCCAAGTTCAAGGCCTCCACAGCATGAAATCCTGACCCGATGATTTTTCAAGAGATAGTCATCCTGAAATACTGCATAAATACAATGCTTCAACAGCAAGCTGAATGGATGTTGGCTAGGACCAAACATGCATACTGGGATAGGGGAGACAAAGGAGGTAAGCTCCTGGCCTTTCACTTAAAGAAGCAACAGGCTGCCTCCCGTATTCATGCTCTCAGGAACTCTAGGGATGATGTGGCACTGATCCTAAACAGATCAATGAATGCATGCAAAAAGTTCAACCAGCAACTATATCAGTTGCATGCATCACTTGATTAAAGCCAATTAGAGCATCAGTTGAAGGAATTCTGCTCCATCGTTAACATCCCCAATTGTTGGAGCCCATGAAGGCTGCATTAGGCAAGCCCTTTACAGAGACAGAGCTACAAACTGCCCTATCCCAGCTCGCTAAAGGCAAGTCTCCAGAGCCAGATAGCATGACTACAGAGCTGTATCAGCTCATGAGCTTAGAAAGTAACACCTCACTGCTATCAGCTCTTCAAGAGGCCCATGAGACCAGCATCCTTCCACCCACTATGGCTCTGATCACCCTCCTTCCAAAAAAATTGGATGACCTGCTAAAATGCACCAATTACCATCCCATCTCCCTCATATCTGTTGACAATAAGATTGCAGCTAAGATACTTGCCAGCCGAATGATGGATATAATACCTTCTGTAGTGCATTCATCTCAGGTTGGGTTCACCAAGGGCAGGGCTGCAGTTGATAACATTAGATTGGTCCTCAATCTTAAATGGCTGGCCCTGCATTCCCCCATCCCTATGGCAGCAATGGCGGTAGACTTCTCGAAAGCTTTCTATTCTGTAGCGTGGCCTTACCTTCATGAGGTACTCTGACTTTATGGGTTTGGCCCATACTTCAGGCAATGGATCCAAGTATTGTACAATGTGCCCCTAGCTAGAATCTTAAAAAACAAGGACATCTCCCAACCCTTCTCTCTACAGCGGGGCACATGGCAAGGGGGCCTGCTTTCCCTCCAGTTATTCTTGGTGGCACCAGATCCCCTCACCCAGAAACTACAGGCCACCAAAGAGATCACAGGCATACAGGTGGGGGAACACTCATATCTGACTGCCTCCTATGTGGACAACTTACTCCTTACGCTAGCCCATCCACGGGAATTCCTCCATACAGTTTTGGAGATCCTGCAAGCATTTGCCCAAATTTCCGTGTTACAAATTAATCAAAAAAAACAAAAAACAGTGTCACTCCCATGAATGCAGCCTGCACCAAAGCTTGTCTACAAGTTTTAGGGCTATCCTGGGCCCCCAACAGTCTATCCTATCTGGGCATACTTATACCCTTCGATTGGAAGCAGGTAGAATCCAGAAACTTCTCTCCCCTTATACCCCAACTTTCAGTCGAAATATCCCATTGGCACTGACTTAATCTCTCCCTTCCAGGCAAAGTTGCAGCAATCCAAATGGTCCTCTTACCTAGAGTAGCATATCTTCTCAACAAACTCCCCATCGCCCTGTCAGATAGGGGTTTTCACCTCTTAGACAAGCTAATCTCCTATTTTCTCTGGGAGGTTAAAAAGCCATGTTGGAGCATTCACAAATTATTGGGCCCACTGGTCCTATGGGGGTTTTGAACTCTCCTGGTTACAAGGTTACCATTGGCCCTTCCTTTTGGCTCAGGCCACCAAATGGTTTGTCTCTTCTTCCTCCCCACCTACATTATGGGTACAGTTAGGAGCCCAAATCCTACATGGGATCCCCTTACCTTACTTCTAACCAATACCCCTTTACCTCTCAACAAGCTCACACCAGTCATGGCCGAAACCAAGACAGCGTGGTTCCGGCTCATTGCTGCAGCCAAGACCATGAAGCAGGTGCACTCTTTGCCATTTCGGTACTTTAACCTATGGCAGAATCAGCTCCTAGCAATGGATAATAAACCATTCAATTGGCCATCATGGGACAAAAAAGGAATTCGTACCATCCAAGATTTGTTCATGCCCAACTCCATCACACTCATGTCATACGAACAGCTTAAAACCTGCTACTCTCTCCAGCCCAAAGACTTTTGGAAATATTTGCAGCTTCTCAGCATGGTGCAGTCCCTCAGCTGGTCTCATTTATCTGATCCTAAATGGCACTGGCTGTCCACCTCCACCTAAAATTCTCATCCCGGGGTTTGGCTGGACAGTTCTACAGTACCTGGAGAGAGAGGCACAACCTGACCAGATGGAACCTTGCAGACCTGCATGGAGTCAAGACCTAAATCACCACATTACACCAGAAGTATGGTCTTGTTGCTTGCACCAGGCTTACTCTACCTATAAAGATGTCAAGAGCCAACTAATTCAACTCAAGATTCTTCTCCACTGGTATCGCACTCCAGCGGCCCTTCACAAATGGGGTATCCTCCCACATGCAGAGTGCTGGAGGAGCCGGCAAAGCCCGGCTAATATATTGCACCTCCTGTGGCAATGCCCTGCTCTGGTCTCCTTCTGGTCCACAGAAGCAATGGACTGCTCCCGGGTGCTGGGGTAACCTATTGACCTCTCCAACCCTATGCTCCTGTTGGGAGACACTTCTCCTTTGGACCAACTTGTGCTATAGCACAGGAACTGGGTCCTAGTAGCCCTCTTGGAAGCCAAATGGCTTTTGTTAATGACCTGGTAGCAACCCTCTTCTTCTGCCATCTCCTTATGGCACTCTGCCCTAGCCAGGATTGCTACCTTAGAAAGGTTCACTTATGCTAGCAGAGGACAGTTGTCACTGTACTACTGCAAATGGGAAGCATATCTTAACTCCTCTCTCTGTCGAGTACCACTCCCCTCCCCCAGTAACCATCCCACCTAAAAATCTTACAAAGTAGGGCCTCCTTATGGTTAATATTACTTTTAGGATATTGATGAAGATTATCATGGACTCATCCTGCATGCTGGAACTCTGCCATGCCATCTCCTATATCCACTTTCCTCTTTTCCTTCTGCAACCTACTGGTATTTACAGGCCATGCTGTACGCTGCCAGTCGAGAGATCTGGTTATAATGACAGTTAAGCCTTATGGTCTTTATTCTGTCTTCCTTATATGGACTCCTAAAGCACTGAACAGTTGACCTTAGCTTTGTTATTATAACTGTTAAGGAGGGTATGGGATTATAACATCAGCTCTCATAAATGTAAATGCTCCAGTCTGCTCAATTTTTTCTAAGAATTATGAAGGTGTACCTGTTCACCTTGAAAACACTATTCTGTGTCACAAAAGTATGTATACTTTTATGTTTATGAAATACACTTAATGAATAATAATAAAAATTATTTTATGATAAAAAAACAAAATGGCATAAAGGAAAATACTGATTGCTTGAACTTGTTTTTTTTTTAATGGGAATAAAATTACAAACGTAGAACAGTATAAGTACTTGGGTATTATAGTGGCCAAGTGACTATCCTTTACTGTACAAATAAATTGAATGGTAACAAGAGTAAACCAGAAACTTGGAGCATTTCAAAGACTCTCAAATTGTCTGACTCTAGATACATGTAGTAAGATTGTGAGACAATGAATTCTCCCAGTAATGGCATATGGAGAAATATTATATAGAAACACCTCAAAAACTGCCATGGTGAAAGTTGACCAAGCCTATTACAGATTTGCTCGTTTTAACAATAGCTGGTATGGTACACACCATTGCCTCGTATATCAACAATTAGGATGGTTGAATCCTGAAAGCAATAACAAGTTAAATTGGCTTACTTGGTGTTTTAAATTGCTGAAGTCCAAAAAAGAGCATTCTCTGAGGTGTTTAGTGTTCTCAAGAACACAGGTCAACACTAAGTATTCATTTAGACAGAAGAAAATATTCACTTGCCCAAAAATAACATAACACATATGGGGATATGATGTTGGAGACCTGTATAGCTAAGACTTGGAATCCTAGTCCTGTACACATTAAAACTAAACATTCCATGAACGAATTTCAGTTAGCTGTGAAAAAGATCTAAAATACTAAATGTAATTCATATATTTAGTAAGAATGAAATAGTTGTTGTTCCTCCTGGGAGCCCTGTATTTATTTGTTTAGAAGTCCAATGTGTTTTTAATAATGTATGTATAGTTTATTGTAAGAAAATTACTTAGTTGAATATTGTAATTGTCTCAGGTGAATTTATGACAGGGCCTACTTATTTTAAATAGGGGGTAAGTCCTCTAATGTTTGTACCCTGTATAAAAATAAATTTTTTATCATCATTATCATATTCTGCCTTAGCCAATCTAGTAGCATTCGAACATTTGTTGCTTAGGGCATGATAAATTATGTAATTGTTAGGACACTTGGATGCTTTGTGTTTTTTCCAGGATTGGTCATGAGCCCAAAGACATGCTAGTAGTTCAAGGTGATCCATGAGAGGTGGTTGCCATGAACCCTAGAATGTCTAATAGGGGCATGTTGGTTCCAGGTGGTGATGAGTTTGTCATTGAAATAATCAAAGGCCTTGTTAACTGAATTTGCAGAAGAGATGGGGGTCCAGACCATTTAGGCAAGTCTGTGGAGTAGTAGGTCAAGGTCAAGTGACTTGTAAGATCTTGTAAGTATTATTCTCTAGGGTACTTTGGGTCTATGAATTTTCTGGACCACAAAGATCATGTGGTGATCATTGAGCGAGTCAGGCCACAACCCAGATTTTATAACTCGATGCAGATGGGAGATGAGGGCCCAGTCAATCAATGAATGGATTTATGTTTTGGGGTTTAGCTGGATTGGCTCAAGGATTAGTTGTAAGATATTCTATGCTGTAATGTCATTTTGCAGCTTGGTTAAGAAGGGGGTGACTCAGTTATAGTTGAAATCCCCCATTATGTACAACTCACCCACAATGGCATGAGCAACGATAGTAGAGATAAACTCGGAGACAGGAGGAGAGGATAGACCAGGTTTACAGTAGACAGCAGCTACATAAATTGTAACAGAGAAAGGCAGGGACAGTCTGACTAGAAGTGCCTCGTAGGATTTAGGGAGGGAAGCAGAGAGTATGATATCTGCATTGAGTTTAGAGGAGGTGTACATTGCCTCCCCACCTTTCCTACTTGCGCGGTCTTGCCAGTGGTGTACTTTGACTTCAGCCAGGTGATCAACTCTCTGCCACACAGAAGCTTGCTGAAGAAGTTAGAGGATCTGGGAACAGCAAGGGATCTAGTTAGATGGATGGGAAGCTGGCTGGGGTAGACAGAAAAGGGTAGTGGTAAACTGGGTCAAGTCAGGGGAGAGGGAGTTCACAAGTGGGGTGCCACACTGTTCAGATGTGGGTCCAGTCCTTCTTAATATGTTCGTCAGTGACAGAGAGGAAGGAAGACAAGGCAAGATGTGTTTCTTCACAGATAACACTAAGCTCTGTGGCAGGATAGACAGCAAGGAAAGGGTTAGGGAGCTGCAGAGGGGCCAGCAAAAATTAGAGAGGTGGTCCAAAATTTAGCAGTTGAAATTAAACTCCAAAAAGTGAAAGGTGGTGCATGTAGGGAACAAGAATCCCAGGCAGGAATACTGGAAGAGAGGGTTAAGCTGGAAACTACTACTGAGGACAGGGACCTTGAAATTATCATAAGTGACACCCTTAAATAAACTAGCCAAAGTAACAAGGCCTACAGTAAGGCAACCAAGATGTTGTTGTTTTTTTGGGGGGAGGGGTTATCTGTAGGAGGAAAGAGGTGATACTGCTTCTCCATAAATCACTGGTGAGGCTGCATATGGAATACTACATCTAGTTCTAGAGCCCCCACAGGCTGTAGACAGTACAGCAGACAGAACCAAAATGATTCAGGGCCACCAAGGCAGATCCTATGAGGATCAGCTAAAGGCCCTGAACATGCACTCACTGGAGAAGAGAAAGGAGAGGGAAGATATAATAGAGACCTTCAAGTTCCAGAAAGAAATGAACAAAGCACAGAAGAGCATAGGGAAATATTCAGCATGACTGGTGAATCAAGAACATGGGGGCATGAATGGAAGCTGGTGGGGGGAGGATTCAAGAATTATGTGGGAAAGTTTTATTGTACAGAGAGAATGGTTGAGACATTGAACAGCCTACTAGCAAAGGTGATGGGTGCAAGAACCATTAACAGTTTCACATACGGCTGGGATAGACTGACTAGGCAGTAGGTCCTGGGGTAGGATAGGCTAAAACAGTACTGACTGGGTGGACCACTTGTCTTTTCCTGCTGCCATTCTTTATGGTTCTATGCTTCTCTAAACAATTAATTATATACCTCTCCCATAACTTTCACCCCATCAGGTGATGGATCCTGATTTGATTGCTGAATACTGACAGAAACAGTTATTCAGTGCTTCTCCTTTTCCACCTTCCTTACTAAATGGGTACTTCCCTCTGCAAGGATCAGGGGCCCCAGCAAACAATAGTTTAATGTACGTGTATGAGAACCAAAAGCAATGATACTGAAACCTTTACTTACTCAGATCTCATTTGCTGTACAGGTTGCTACAGTGACTGCAGAGAAAGAGGACCTCTTTCCTAGGTGTCTGTGGAGAGCTTCATGTATCCCCATAGAAATATTCCCAACACACTTGGCTAGGACACTGACACTATATGGGCCAGTAGTATAGCCACATAACCTTAAACAGCACCCAGCTTCTATAGTTCCCTAAACAATGTACAGCACACACATTTCCAGCTTCCTGTGTACTGGCAACTTGTGGAAAAAGTGAAGACAGTTATGGCTGGCTTTGAGTGAGAATCATAATGGCATTAAGGATGTCCCCTGTGGTACATAGAATTGCCACAGCAACACTGATGATTTTACATGGTGTACCACTCCAATATATTGATGTTCAACACTGATTGGTCAAACTGCTTCCAGCAGCAGTGTGACAGCCTTACGCTCAGAAATGTCACTTCAAGTTTCCCATGGCCACTGCAAAGTGATTACTAATGACATTTAATATGCCATTAGCTGGCTCTAATGGTTTGGCTACCGCTAAACTGGGCAACACCCCATTCAGCGGGTGTAACCTGATCAAGTATAAGGCCTCTCAGTTTGAAAATACTGAAAAGGTGTCCTCAACTTTAATTTTGTGTTAATATTTGGTTTTACAAAAAGTAAAGTTTCATTTTGTGAACTATTTTGTTTATTTCATGTGCTTAATATAAAGGGTATTAAAGCCCAAAGCATTATTGCCCTGATTTTCAATCCCACACCGATGTCCATTATGTTCTTGGTAGACATAAAATGTATAGTCTTTTTTTCCTTGAAAATTATTGATGCCATGCAGGTGATTCAATTAGAATCATCTAAATCATGATGCCAAGTGGTTTCTGGCTTCTACAGACAGTTGTCCCGCATATAAATCATAAACTGATACAGATGGTAGATAGAAAAAATCATCTATAGTCTACATTTTCAAAGTTCCAATTTGTGTCTAAAGGATGACTGTATCCAAATAATGCAGGGTTATGCCTTATGTGGAAAGGACCTCCCATGAAAATGTAATCCTGAGTTAACATCCCATTGGAATAGTGCAATAATTCATTTGCCCTAACAATTTAACACAAATATATGATTCTACATTTGCTGGTTATTCAAAAATGTTCATTAATGTAGTACTTTGCTACACAGAAGCATTTCAACACCCTGAACACAGCAGGCAGTATATAGCATTCTATGCAGTGACTGCAAGTAAACAGATAAAGTAGCCATTATCCACTCAGCAACATCCTCCATACATAGCACACCCTTGAAAAAATGCAATGTCTGTGTTTTCATACTGCAGTGCTACTTGTGATGCTATTTTTGATGTCCACCGGAGTCCAATTTAAGCTGGACTGAGACCCTCAAACTCAAGTCACTTAGTCCCTTATTGCTTGATTTGACAAAAAGTCCAACAAGTGAAGGTCAAGGTTGAAAAACATTCATGCTCTGCCTTTCTTGCTCCAATATGTGAAAATAGTATCCTTTGCTGCCAATCCAAACATTTCATAAGTGTCTGATTGCATGGACTTAAAGGAGAACTGCACTTAACCAGCAAGCCTGTTTTCCTGAAGAAGCTATATTTCAAATACAAGTTAACGTTCTATTTTTTCCCATCTTTACTGGCATTTTAATAAATGTAATGAGTGTTTTTATTTATTTATTTGTCATTTATTGAATTTTGTTGACCCGGTTAGCCCACTGGGCCTAGAAGTCCCATTTTCAGGGGTGACCGGGGGGAGGGGGGATACAGATGGTAAGCAACTGAAATTGAACCAGATTAAGCTGTTGGTGGTATTGTTAGTGAATTTTTGACCTACACTCTAGTCATAGAGGCTATTTTAAGATAGATGGCGTAGTTTATGTCTCTACAGATTTCTTAGATTTTTGGCAAATTGCATTTTTGTTGTACTGCAGGAGTCTGTGATGGAAAGGGACATAACTACAGTACATAAAAGAGTTATAAAATGGTACTTACGACCAAGGCCTAAGTCAGAAACACCCAACACATTCACAAAAATGTGAGTAAAGATGAAACAATAACAAAATAGGACCTTTTTCAGCAGTTTATCTTTTTGTTATGGTACCACTTTGATGCATCTCACCATATGCATGTCTAATCTCTCACCTCTCAGTGACATGGGACCATCTCTTGGTAGTCAACAGTATTGTATTAAATTGCTTTCTCTGCACCCTCCTGTTTGTCAAACAATCAGTAATCAACAAACACCTTTATATATTTTAAAATGCTGATTAGTTTTTCTCTACACCAGATGAAATAACCTTAGAGGTGTCAAAAGCTGGTATAAACATTCTTTAGTTAGGTTAATAAAAGGTACAGTAGTATCACAAAGAAGTGTGTACTAGATTTTCCTGAGATTAACATGCCACTGCAGATTTGCAGCATAGAATAGGAACTAGCATTTAAAAAACATTTCCAGCTGGAAAAAAAATAAATAAAGGATCAGCTTTTTCACATTTAAGTGTTAACCAATGGTAAAGCCTTAAGGATAGAGTGGTCACTTCCCACTGTAAATGGAATTCTGAAACTCTGAACCTTTTTTATTTTTGAATTAGAAAATTATTGATTTGCATTCTGTGGTTTATACAAACCACAGAGTAGGTTTTTGCATACTGTGGGAAGCTAATCCATGATTTACATAAACCACACAATATGAATCCATGATTTAATTTAAAAGGCTTTTGGAATTCAGCAGAATTGAACAAAACATTAAGAGAAGCATTTTGAAAGTGGAACTGCAATTCTAACTGAATTACACCAAATAATTCAACATTCCAGAGTCAACCCAGTGGTGCGGTGGCGCAGCAGTAGTGCTGCCACCTGCCATGCTGGCAACCTGGGTTTGGCAGCAGACTTGATGTTGCTGGAGGTCATTCGGGGGTGGCATAATGCATTTGGGCCTCCACATGGCATACACTACTGCTGTCCATAGCAGGGATGGGCAGAACCAGGAAAAGTGGAAAAAAATGTACAAGTTCATGAAGCCCCACATGCTCATTCTCAACATGCGCTGCCACCAGAGGGAACTGGATCAGCATCTGAATTTGTGTACCGGGGAGGATTACTTCCCCATCCTGGCCCACGATGGGGTGGGGAAATCTGCGGGGGCCCTATGTCTGTAGATTCCCAAGGGAGGTGGCAGAATGTTGAAGAGAGGGGGGGACCAGGCAGATAAGCCTGCCCACATGTTGACCACAGGAGAAAAAGCAGCATTGAAAATTTCCACACAGCTCTACTGAGGGGCTGATCCACAAATTAAATCTGAGACCACCACAGGTGCTGAGGAGATTTCCAAGCCATGGACTGGCCCTCTGCAAATGAGGGCTACTCCATAGTATCCCCAGCACAGGGTACATGCCTCATTCCTACACAATATGGATCTGTCCACACATCTACAGTATGTGCTTGGTTGGGCCAAGAGCAGGCACAAGGGCATGGGCAAACTACTATATGATCTACATATCTCTGGGGTTCTAACCTCAGAAAGAATAGGGATAGGCTTGAGACAGTGCAGCACAGGGTAACAAAAATGATTCAGGGTCAGCAGGGCATGTCCTCTGAAGAGCTCCTCAAAGCACTGAACATGTACTCACTGAAGACCATAAGGGAGTGGGAAGATATAATATAGACCTTCCAGTTCCTTAAAGGAATTCACAGGGTGAATTGCAGTGAACTATTTAACTTGAATACTAGCTTGCTGTCATCTGGGTCGAAGTTAACAGGAGGGTGGTTCAGGAGGGACATAAGGAAATACTATTTTACAGAAAGGGTGGTGGAGTCATGGAGCCAGCCAAGGTGGTTGGTGCAAAAATCATAAGTGTTTTTTAACATTGTTGGGACAGAATGAAGTATATAGCGGTTTCTCAGAGCATCAGAATCAGGGAGGAAAATGGAGGGGGGGTGAGAAGGGTTGGATCGTGGAAGAACAGTAAGCCTCAGGGCTAAATAGGGAACTTGGGCAGACTGGATGGACCTTTGATCTTTTTCTGTCATCATTGTCTACATGTTACAGAATCTATGCCAGGGTTGTTATGCAGTTAGCAGCTGCATTATGCAACCTTGTTGTCAGCAGTACTGCTGGCAGGACTGGCTCATAAATCCCCCTGGCCTTCCCTGGACCATTCTGGGTTTTATTGAGCCATAGCACTGATTGTCCTCAACCCTCAAAGCTGGCATAGAAGGCTCTGGGCTGTCTGTTTATTTTTTGTTTCATGAAACTGTAATATATGATACAGCAGTCCTTGGAGGACTGCCATATCCCAAAATGTTCTGCTCCATGCTGATCAATGGATTTCCTCTAGCACCTATCAAGGCTTGCCATTGGATTCCCAGTATCCAGCCCAACTCTGTCCCATACACCCCAGACTCTTTGTACTTCTTTCTGAATGTGGAGTGGGAATGCCAGGGGTTATGTATGCCACCACACACACACCAAACAGATTCACACCTTTGGCCAATATCTAGGCCCTGTTTGGTGGATCAAGTCCTTAATTATTGAGGGGAATTATACTCAGCATAGAATGTGACTTGATGAAGCTTTAGGCTTAACCATAATACTGACTTTGTCTGGTAAGTATAGCACAGTGCAGTATTTGTATTTACCTTGATGTGCAAAATTAATTATTCACTTTCAGTTTATTCTATGTTAATTTAAAATTACATGTGCCAGAACATTTAAAGGGGATGTGAAGCATTGCAGTATCCCAGTTCATGTTTGTTTCACCCCTATTTTATTTCCATACAGTATATAGTACAATACTGCATATTTCATTTTTGTTTTCTGCCTCACTGGCTATCAAAATTCTACATGTAACCCCCCATATTGTACTATTATAGTGTCTCTAACCAATGACATCATCATTGGCAATTGGCCAGTAGCTCAGGAGGTTGCTAATACTATTTGCATAAGCTCATACTCTCATGAAAATTGAGCATATTCAGAGCTGTTCCCTTTTCATAAATGCAGCAGCTCATGTAACTAGCAATGGTTTCAGTAGCTACTGACTGATCACTACTGAGATTTTCACTGGTTGGAGCATCTGTAATGGTGCAATAGAGGGGTTACATGCAGACCTGGTTTTAAAGACCACAGATTCAGAAAACCAAAGAAAGACACATACAGTACATAAAGAACAGGGAATAAGAAAACATACATTTATAATTCTGCAATGTTTCTTTTCATATCTAAAATTCCGGTTTGGGGTTTGTTGCATGCAACTACATGGCAGTTGCAAAGCAGTTACAGTATAGTTACACTGTAAATACACTGCAGTTAACTGACACTAAAAGTGTAACCATGGTTTGCTTTACTGCAGTTACAGGTTATTAAAACATCCACGGTTGGATTCCATCTGAAGCAGCCAAAACCTGTTGAATTGTACACTATTTTAAGTGTTTATTATTAATTATATACAGTATTAATTAAACTCCAGCTGATATTCCTTATTCATTGGAATCTCACTTGAAATCCATGACAAGTTATATTACTCACTGTACATAATACTTGTATCTTTTAGGATTACTTTTAATGTTTTGGTGAACAGTGTGGCTATAAAATTAGAAACAGTAAATCTTAATGTAACCTCCAGGCCACTTTTTAACAAGTAAGCACAACCCTCATTAAAAATCTGGAACACTGGTACCCACATACTGGCATACTATTTACTTTAGAAAGGTTGGTACCACCCTTGGCATTAGGATGTACTGTATACCTGGCTCATTGCTAGAGGTAGAGAGGGGTGGGAGTACATGAGGATGCTAGGCATATGCAAGATATAACCTGTTGAGGAGCCCTAGTAAATCCAACAACCAAAAGCAATAATTGGAATGTCCGGAACAGTAACTGGGATTGTGCATTACGGCTTTATTCATCAGATGGAAATTTAAAGCAGAAGTGGACTCCCAAGGGTCGGTCAAGGCAGGACAGGTACATTTCACGAACTCTCCTTGCATGCAGTACAGTTCATTAACACACAAAAGAACATCTTCTTCCCATTTACCAATGACGTATCTCAGTTGACACCTGGCCTCGCACCTGGACATTTTCCTCCCATGAGTGCACATTTTGTGAAACTAAGCCACACACTCAGAACTCTTCTTCAAACAAAAGTGCATTAATATGAAACTCAGCCACACACCATAACCTGCAGCACTGACACTTTGCTCAGGTAAAACTGGTGCCCTTTACAAACCAGTAAGCCCTGCCTTGTAAGCACTTAGATGGCATTCCTCCCACCCTTTGCCCCAACCAACAGTCTGTGCCATTCTTCAGGGTTACACCTTTGAAACCCCCATTCCACACTGACATGCTAGAGGTCCTACACTTACCATATCTGTTACTCACTGGGGTGACCAAAGAACAAACTGCACTCTCCTGGGTGAACAGTTTAACAGAAAATTCACTCTCTTGGGTGAACTAGGGGCATTGACAGTGCAATCCAGCCTTATCTATGGGCACACACACCCCCAGACTATGATTCCCCTAAATATGTGGAGATCCTAGGCCCGATTCTCAAACGGGGCTGTATTCGGTGCACGCTGCGGCAAACAGCAGCTTGCACCAAAGCCCCATGTGCCAGGGACCCTGCACAGATTCTGGTACAGGAGGGGTCCTGGCACCTAAGACCCAATGCTTGTGGCAACCCCAGCAAGCCCCTTGGACCGTCCACTGCATGGTCCGTCCAGTTAGGCACTGGCTGCAGAGGTGTGTGGAGGGCTGTGCCAGTCCTCTGCACTGTCTGGGGATGGGGAGGGGCACTACCTGCATGGTTGAGGGGCATGGGGCACCAGTGGGAGGGTTGGTGGCATGTGACATGGTAGTAACAGGGGCACTACCATATCTATACATGCTGAGGAGCACATCAAGGATCGGGTGGGTGCTCCTGCCTGGATGCCCTATGGGGGCACAACGTGGATGGGGGGTCCACTATATGGCACTTGCGGGGTACAGTGGGGTTGGGGAGTTGGGACACGCCACACTACCCATAGGACAGCACGCCCAGGGGAGTGATGACTAAGTCACCTTATGCCAGCCCTGGCTAGTCTAAGGGGACTTAGAAATTCTCCCACTGGGTGCTGTCTCTGAATAGCAAGCTGCAGCTTGAGTCGATGCAGTCCACCTACTGCCATGTCACAGGTCAGTGCAGGGCGCAGGGCTTGTGCAAGCCCTGTTTGGGGCAGGCAGACTGCTGTTGATGCAGGCAACCTTTGTGAATTGCGTGGAGGCAGCTCTGGATGCAAGGTGCACCTTGCACCATATCTGTTTGGTGCAAGCACCTTGCGTCAGATGCAGGGCTTTGAGAATCGGGCCCCTTGTCTCCTAGAACAGTACTCGGAAACTGGTTGTCCCATCCATTGGTCATGGAACAACAAAAAGGCATTCTCCTGGGTAGCAGATCAAACAGTCTCTCAAAGTTCCTTTCCAAGGCAGCTGAAACAATCACAGAACCTTCAGGGGATTTGCCCCTTGAATCCACTGAGGAAAAGCAGTTCCTTCCACTTCACTGGGAGTAGAAATCAGGAAATCCTGCTGTAGAGATGGTCTCCACCACTTCACTGGAAGCAGAAAATGACATTCCACTAGGGAGAGAAATGTTAGGCCCTCAACTCACAGCCCAAGTGGCAGACCTTCTGCCACTCTCACCTCTACGCTCAAGCTCTAACTGCAACTAACTCAAACATTCTAAGCTCCCCAGAGCAGCTGTACACACAGTGTGGCTTTTGTTGCTACAAGAGTTCCGAATGACCTAATCATGCTTCTCTCAGGCTAGCTGAGTAAACAATGATGACAATATGTAAGAAACCCCTAATGAGCTCCCTACCAGCTGCCTGACTGATAGGATTCTAGTAACCCAGGGGACTTGGTGGTTACATTAGAATTGTGTCAGTATAAGTCATCATGAATGTAACAGAGAAAGTACATTTACTCCAGATATCATTACATGTTACACACAATGCAGATGGAGTAAACTATAACTAATGAGGAAACCCAGAGTAACCAATCTGGATAAGATATTTAATTAATTGTAAACTATTATATAACTCAAACAAACATGACTAATGGCCATTTCTTGCTGCCTCAGTAATGTAGGTGTACCAAGATGTTCTGTATTCAGTCATGATCTTGCATAGGCTTTACTAAGAGTAGAAACTGACCATGCCTGGACCACAGAATCTGAAAAGATATCCTACAGTGAGACTACCCTGTGAAGAAAGTAATATTTTCTTATGTCCTGCTTGAGCTTACCACATATTAAACCTTTGAACATGCTCACTGATCCACCTACAGTATCCTGCATGAGTTTAAAAAATTCCCTTTATCAAATTTGATCATTCCATTTATGATGATATAAACTATTATCATATTCCCTTTGCCTTCTCTTTGACTATCTCATTTTGCCTATCTTCACAGCTCATTCCCTCCAACCCATTTTTGAACATTTTAAGCCCTGTTTACACTGTCCATCTCTACACCAGTGTAGGTGTTGAGACAGCCACATTGGTATACACTTGCAAGTGTAAACTATGAAGTTATCAAACCAGTGTAGCTCTTCTGCTCCTCTCCCAGACAGAGGAACTGAACTGGTGTAGGTGCTTTCAAGTGTAGTGTAAACAATGGCCACTTCACACATTACTGCCTGAGGGTAGCACCACAATGAACCAGGGCAGTCCTTGCAGAATGGGATCCACACTGCAGTTCACAAGATGTTGGTGTGACAGACGTGTGGAAGCTGACCACTTTAATGTAAGAGGCATACACAACTGGCTTCAAAAACAGTTGCAGACTGACACTGGTGTGAGCAATACAATTGTGTAACAGCTTGGTCAGTGTAAACAGGGCTTCAGAATCCCCCATCTGCACCTTTTCTAACTACTATTTGTCCTTGAAATAGTGTTGTTAAAAATTCTATCCTACCTGAAACTAGATTTGAAATTTAGATCTTTGTTTTTGTAGTCCAAAACTACCAACTGCACTTTATGGATAGGTTTGAGATTCTTAGCATAGAAACAGAAATTGTTAGCACATAAGGATGGCTAGACCCATCCAGTCTGCCCGTAGGCTGTATACATGTATGTGTCCACATACCCTAAGTGGTCGAGGACTTTTCATCACTCCCTTCCCACCCAAGGTTCCCTTGTACTTTTCCCAGGCATGTTTAACCCCCCACTATACTTTCCACTACCACCTCTTGTGGCAGACTATTCCAAGCATTCATCACCCTCTCTGTGTAGAAAACCTCCTCACGTTACCTCATAATCTACCCTCCAATTTCATATTGTGCCCCTCATTCTGGTATCTTTTCTACATTGGAAAAGATCCCCCACCTGCACCTTGTTTATGCCCTTGAGGTACTTAAATGTTTCTATCATGTCACCCCTTTCTCTCCTCCAGTGAGTACATATTGAGGTCTCTTAGTCTCTCCTAACATGTTTTGTGGTGCAAACCATGCGCCATCTTTGTCACCCTTCTCTGGATAGCCTCCACCTTGTTTATGTCCTTATGCATGTGTGGTCTCCAGTACTATGTTCAGTACTCCAGGTGAGGACTTACCAGTGATTGATCCAATGGCAGCACCACCTCCCATCTTCTGCTAGTTATACCTTTGCCTATGCACCCCAGCATGCCACTGGCCCTCCCTGCAGCCTTTATGCACTGCTTCGATACCTTAATGTTATCAGACATTATAATCCCTAGGTCCCTTTCCTCTTTGGCGACAGTCAGCACCTCCCCCCCATACTGTAGTTCCTCCAGGGATCACCCTACCCAGGTGCATTATCTTGCTCTTTCTTGCATTGAACCTCAGTTGCCACACCTCTGACCATCTTTCAAGCTTCTCCAGGTCCCTCTTCATGTTCTTCACCCCTTCTGGAGTATCCACACTGTTGCAGATCTTGGTGTCATCTGCAAATAGGCAGACCTTTCCTTCCAATCTCTCTGCAATGTCACTAATAAAGACACTGAGCAGGACTGGTCCTAGTACTGATCCTTGTGGCACTCTAATGGTCACCCCTATCTCCACAGATTGGACCTCATTTACCACCACTCTCTGCCTTCTGTCCATCAGCCAGTTCCTAACCCAATGTATCACCTTATGCCCCATGCCCAGACTACTCATCTTGTTAATCAGCTTTCTGTGTGGGACGGTATCGAAGGCTTTGCTGAAATCTAGGTAGGCGACATCTACGGCCCCTCACAGATTCACTTCTCTAGTCATCCAATCAAAAAAATCTATCAGATTTGTTTGACAAGACCTTCCTGATGTGATTCCATGCTGTCTCAGATACTGGGCACCAACAGATTCCAGGTAAGCCACTATCCTTTCATTCAGCAGTGTCTCCATGATCTTCCCTACCACTGAGGTGAGGCTGACTGGCCTGTAGTTCCCGCTTCCACCCTACTGCCACTTTTGTGCAGTGGGACTACATTCACCCTCCTCCACTCCTCTGGAACCATGCTTGTGTTGATTGACTCTGTGAACAGGGTGGTCAGAGGTGCTGCTAGTTCCCTCTGCAGCACCCTTAATATTGTAGGACATATGTCATCTGGGCCCATGGCTTTATCCGCCTTCAGCTTTGTGAATTCCTCCAGAACTCTCTCCACTGTGAATAGACTGGTGTCCACTTCTCCCCCCAATTGACTCTGCTCCCCAGCTGTGGTCCTTGACCCTCTCCCTTCTCAGTGAATACTGAACAAAAGTATGTGTTCAGTATTTCTGCCTTATCTAAATCCCCCTCCTTACATTCTCTCTCCTCCCCTTTGAGCCTCACATCTCCCCCCATTTTTCTTCTATTGCTGATGTACCTATAGAATATCTTGTCCCCTTTTTTCCCAGTCCATGCTAAACCCTCTTCTGTCTGTGCATTGGCTTTCCTAACAGCCTTCCCTGCTTCTCTTAGACATTCAAGGTACACCTCCCTGTCCTTCTCCCTTTGGGTCGCCTTATACTTTCTGAAACCTGCTCTTTTAGCCCTTACTTTGTCTCCCACCTCTTTATAGAACCATAGTGGTTTTGTTCTTCTTTTCCCTTTGCTCACTATCCTAATGCATTGGCTTGTTACCTCCATAATTGCTCCTTTTAGTCTCCCCCTTAAAATAAAGTATAACAGCTGATTGGGTCTTAATGCTTGAAATATGAATTGCCATCCACAAAAAGGCAAACCAGACTACAGCCACATTGCAGTGCATGTGATGGTATAGTACATGGTAATGATAATCCATGAAACTGTGATTTTTCATACTGCTCACTATGTACTTGTCATGTGTAGTGCAGCTTTAAGAAATGTTAGACAGTATAGCTTTAAGAGAATGCATTTCCTGTGAGTCTTCCTGTGTGCATGTTGAGAACAGTGTTCCCCTTGTATCTGTACTGAATGGAAGTAAAGAGAGAAGACCTACATTTTTGTGGTGCATGATTTTCTTTCTACCAAGACCCTAATGTGTTTTATGGTACTTATTTTCGGCCACCAAATACAACAAACTGGTGACAAGGATGGAGGACATTTCCATACCTCCAACTTACTGAATTACACCATTTTGTGACTTTCTGCATTGGAGTCAAGTAAGCAATTTGGAACTGTACAGTATTATGACAATTTCAACCAGCTTTGAAATTTTTACAGGAATAGACTGGGATACATGGTCCAGATGGTTTGATCAGTAGTTATTACTTAATCCTGCCATACAAGCTGCTAAAAATGAACAGCTACAGGTGAGCTTATTTGAGCTGCTTTTTGTACTTTCTTGAGAAGTGAAACCTTCAAACTTTTATGCAGTCTGTGTGCACGGACTGGCCAGATGAGTTGTCATATCAAGAACTAAAGGCTAAATTGAATGAACAATACAGTTTAACAACCTTCCCAAGGGCTGGGCATTATAAATTTTACAGTTACTAGTAGAAACTAGGTCAGTCATTACAATCTTATTTGGCTGAGATCAAATGTTTAACTCTCACATGTGAGTGGAGTAGGGAGCATCTTGAATCTAATTTAGCTGATAAGTTTGTTTTGAGGTTGAATACTGAACATCATATTCAGCAATTACTTTCTGTAAGTGTCAAGAAGTCTGCTGATGAACTTTTACAGTTGGCACAAATGCATGAGGCTGCAGAAAATGTAGCACATGCTAAGATGAATACTAAAAGTGAGGTACAAGTAGCAGCATGTATACCCCAAATTAAAACAGCTCAAACCTAAGTCTAAACCACTGTTTGCAAAGAAAAATTCAACCACTCCACTCAAACTGCATGGCCAGTGCAAATGTGCATCATGTGGGTTGTCTCAGCATAGCAGGGACCAGTGCAAATTCAGAGAAGTTCGGTGTCATGCATGTAAACGTCAGTGGCATTTTGCTAAGGTTTGCAGAAGCAAGAGAGCTGAAGTGGTCAGTTCAGAGAGCACAGACAGTGCAGTGGTTCCTATTGCATCACAAAAGCAGACTAAAAATGTTCCTCCTTTCTGTGTGTTACTTCAATTGCCACAACTGAGGCATCAGTTGTGTTTAATGGTAGACTCTGCTTCCCCAGTTACTTTTATTAACCATCAAACATGCTCTGATCTGGATAAACCACCATTGTCTCCTTGTAATAAGTTGCTGCATGCATTTGAAGGACAACCAATTCAGCCACTGGGCTCATTTACTACTTTGGTACGCAGAATTGATTCTCCTGGTACACCTTTAACTTTTCTGGTTTCAAAAAAGGGTGCCAACATTTTGGGCAGAGATGCTCAGGTTCTTCTAAACATTCATATTGATCGAGCAGATTTGGCCTACTTGCTGCTGTCCAGGTACCACAAAGCAGTAATCCGTCCAAGCTTCGTTCCTCACCGGCTATTTTTCAAAAAGTGATTGAGCAAACTGTGGGTGATATACCACGTGTTGCTTGTGTAACCCCAACCCCTTCATTTTGCAAATGACAGGTGGTATGCTGTTTGAATCTGACAGCCGTACCAGGTGGGGACTGGGTTCAGGGAGGAATAGGTCACTCAGCACAAGGGCTAGGTTTGGCTACTCTGCACAGGGGCACCCAAATAGCTCCGAACACAGGAAGCAATAACTGTAATGTCCAATACCAGGAATGTAATTCTAAAGTGTGGCTTTTATTCACATCCAAACAGAATAAACAAAGCAGAGATGGAACCCCATGGGGCTACATTCCTGGTAATGCAGATTGAAAGAATCAAGAACTCTTCTTCAACACTTCAGCCCTCAGGCTCTGAACCCACCGGGCACACTGACCAGACTTGCACACTGCTTTGGGTACACAGCCCAAACCTGTACACTGATCTGGGTTTTCCCTGGTTAGGCTCCCTTGCTGGCCACTCAGGCACCTTCCATATGTCATGGAAACATTTGCTGGTGGCTCCCTAAACCACCTAAGAGCACCTCAGCTCTATCAGGAAAACTTCCTTTTAATCCCATGTCTGGGTACTTTCCTCAGGCACTGGCCAAGTACCTGAGAGAAAGTAAAGGAGCCACAGAACAAATCCGTAGAGGTGAATTTGGTTACTACTGATGGGAGGTCTCCACCCCTGCTTTCCACAATTCATACCGGCCATTTCTTCTGGACAGTAAACACCTGATACTGTAAAGCTTGGCAATGCAGATTAAGGCTAAATGTATGTCACATTTCTCTACTTGTCTTGCTTTCCTTTGTGCTGGACTTGAACATACTTTAAATTGGCATAGCCCATTGCTCTAGGCCCCCCACTGATTAAGCAGTCCATTCCCCACTTTACTTCACTCTTTGTGCTGGACTTGAACCTACTTGAGTTAACCGGCAATGTCTATTACACTAGCCCTCCTACAGATTAAGTAGCCCAATCCCCATGTTTCAACAGTTCAGGTGAAAAACATAGGCCCTCTGTAAGAGCGAACTCACCCTTTGGTTGCAGGTGCCCCACAGGTGATTCCTCCACAGGAATTTCTCTCTCTCAGAGCTTCTGTTGCTGCAGCACAACTTGAAATAGGCAGCTTCTTCCTTTAGCCAGAACCAGGAGGGTTGCCCCTGAAAGACAGGCAAACCTTTTCCCCCCATCCCCTCAGGAAGGGGACACTTGGACCAGTGACAGCGGTCTCCACCACTTCAGCAATAAGTTTCTGTGTCTCTCTTATGGTGGAAACACACACCTTCTTAATAGTAGCTCTAAAACAGAGCTTAACGCTCTGAGAGCCTGTACACAGACTGCTGTGCTGCTGTCTCTCTCTCCAAGACTGCACATAGACTCTGTTCAAAATCCACAACATTCTATCCTAACTTCCAACTGCAGCACTCCAGTGTGGCTCATGCAGCTGTGAGAGTTCTATGGTGATGTCATCCCTCAGTCTCAGCTGAGACTGAGAACAGAGTGAGACAGTGTGAAATCCATTTAACTGGAGTTTCACAAGCTACCTTCCCTGCCTATGACGAGGTCTTACTGGGATTCTAGTAGGCCCCGGTAACAGGGGGGTTACACTCATCCTGGGCCAGGAAAATGACTGTCCACAGTCATTATTTATCCAGCTTAGGCCATCTCACCCTATGTGATACCTGTGGAGGGGGTGATCAGGCCCCCTCTTACCATGTGCTAGCAAAGGCAGGTAACACTAAGGGCCTAGAGGCCTTTGGCTGACATATCAGCCTCTACTCCACCTGTTAACTATGGGTACCTAGTGGCTGTGGTAGAACTGTCCAGAGCATAGCCCTAATAGATCAGCACTGCAGTCCCTATGACCATTCAGGACCACGGCCTGTCTATCCCCCAGCTCTCTAGGGAAAATCTGTCTGCCTCTAACTCAAATCCCAAAACAAAACAAACAGTGGACCTCCCTGACCTTGGGCTCCATGCAGCCACATACCAGGAGCAAATACCAACCATATGCATTACTCCCACATTTCCCTACAACCATACCTGTGGAAGAAAAGGGTTACTCACAGTAATAACAACAACAGTACTTAAAATACTACACACTAAAGTACTAGTGAGGAACTCTGATGAGTCCCTCCTCCTCTTCTTGTCTTCTCTCAGATCTTCTTCAGGAACACCTGCAAGAAAATGAAAGACAACACACACTCCTAATCTGCATACACAGTCTATCTAAACCCCTGCCATCAAAACACTGGAGAATCCCAAAAATACTTTTTTTTTTTTTTAGAAAAGTGGAAAAACAGTATAAACATTAGAAACAGTAGAAAAACAATTACATTATTTTTGTAACCCCTCACCCCTGCCTTTTTAGCAAAACGACAGGTGGCATGCTGTTGAAGCTGACAGCAGTACCTGGTGGGGACTGGATTCGGGGAGGATGAGGTTACTCAGCACAGGGGACCTAGGTTTGGCTACTCTGCACAGGTGCACTCCCAGTAAATCCGAACACAGGAAGCAATAACTGTAATGTCCATAACCAGGAATGGGATTCTTCAGTGTGGCTTTTATTTACATCCGAGCCGAACAAACAAAGCATAGATGGACCCCCACAGGGCTACATTTCCTGGTAATGCAGATTAGAGACTACAGAACACTTTTTCACTATTTCCAGCCCTCAGGCTCTAAACCCACCAGGCACACCGCCCGGACTTGCACGCAGCTTTGGGTACACAGCCCGACTTGTACACTACTTGGGTTTTCCCCACTGTCCTGGCTCCCCTGCTGGCCACTTGATCCACAGTCCATTTGAGGAATGAACCAATTATCCTGTTGTGGCTTCCCAAACCACACTAGAGTCTTTGACTCCTAGAGAGAATTTTCCTTACAATCCCACGTCTGGGTACTTCCCTCATCACTGGCCAAGTGCCTGAGGTAAAGTAGAAATCCACAGAAGAAATCCGTAGAGGTGGACCTGGTCACTAAAGAGGGGGGCCACCCACCTCCAGTTCCCACAGCCCATACCCAGCCATTTCTCTGGAAACTGAACAATTCCTTTACTGAACTTTAAAATGTAGATTCTGGGTAGATGTCTGTCACATCTCCTCTACATATCATTTTCATCCCAACAAGCTCTGGACTTGAACCTAATTTTAATTTGCTTAGCCCATTACTCTAGGCTTCCACTATTTTAGTAGTTCAATCCCCACATTGTCACACAAGTCCCAGGGTGAAAAACATAGGCCCTTTTAGCAAGAGCAGAAACTCACCCTCACATTGCAGGTGCCCCGCAGGCAACTCTCAAATCTTCTTGTTCTCCCAAATAAACTCTGGAACATATAGGCAGCTTCTTCTTTACGAGCAGAACTAGGGGGTTGCCCCAGGAATCTGCAGGGAAACCTTTCCTTCCCTCTCGAAGGGAAGGGGCACTGAGACCCAAAAACAGCGGTCTCCGCCACTTCAATTATCTTCCGTGTCTCTCTTTAAGGTGGAGACACACACCCTTTTAAACTAAAAGTAGCCCTCTGTCAGGGCTGAGGCTCCTAGAGCCTTCACTGAGCTGCCTTCTCAGCAAGCTCCCAACTTCACACCGAACTGACTCACACTGACTGAAGACTGATTTCAAAACCTCCCAATGTTCTATGCCAACTCCCTTGCTGCAGATTCCAATGTAGCTCATGCAGCTGCAATAGTTCTATTGGTGATGTCATCCCTCAGTCTCAGCTGAGACTGAGAACAGAGTGAGACAGTGTGAAACCCATTTAACTGGAGTTTCACAAGCTGCTAAGAACTAAGAGAGGTGGTGGCTGAACCTCTTGCTATCCTGTTTAGCCGATCACTAGAAACAGGGGAGGTACCCAAAGACTGGAGGATAGCAGATGTAGTCCCCTTATACAAAAGTGGGAACAAAGAGGAAGCAGGGAACTACAGACCAGTCAGCCTCACCTCGGTAGTGGGGAAGATCATGGAAGTACTACTGAAGGAGAGATTGGTGGAACATCTGGTTGTCAATGGACTACAAGACCCAAGGCAGCATGGTTTCACCAGGGGAAGGTCATGTCAGACCAACCTCATTGAATTTTTGACTGGGTGGCTAGGGAGGTGGATCAGGGAGGGCAGTGGACATGGCCTATCTGGACTTCAGCAAGGCCTTTGACACTGTGCCACATAGAAGACTATTGCACAAACTGGGAATATGGGTGTGGGCAGGACAGTAGTGCGGGTGGGTAGGTAACTGGCTGGGCAGCAGGACACAGAGGGTGGTGGTAAATGGCTGTCACTCCACAGAGGGAAGAGTGACCAGTGGGGTACCACAGGGATCAGTGCTGGGACCGGTACTATTCAATATCTTCATCAGTGACATTGCGCAGGGACCTAGAAGGCAGAATTTCACTGTTCGCTGATGACACAAAGCTCTGTAACAGAGTAGACACACCAGAGGGTGTAGACAGAATGAGAAGGACCTGCAGAAACTTGAAGAATGGTCAGGGTTTGGCAGTTGAAATTCAATGCAAGGAAGTGCAAGATAATGCATATGGGGCACAAAAACCCTGGCACAATATATCAGTTGGGGGTGAGGATATAGCATGCACCTAGCAGGAAAGGGATCTTGAGTTATCATCTCTGATGACCTCAAGGTAGGAAACTTTGTGACAAGGCAGCAGGTAAAGCAAATAGGATGCTGGGATGCATAGGCAGGGCATCACCAGCAGGAAAAAGGAGGTCATAATTCCGCTATACAAGACACTAGTGAGGCCGCACCTGGAGTACACTGTGCAGTTCTGGAGACCTTACCCACGTAAGGACATAGACAGGGTAGAGAAGGTTCAGAGGAGGGCAACAAAGATGGTGCATGGATTGCATCACAAGTCCCTATGAGGACAGGTTGAAGGCACTGAACATGTACTCCCTGGAGGAGAGGAGGGAGAGAGGATATGATAGAGACATACAAGTATCTTACAGGGAGGAACAGGGTGCAGGAATGCACTATTTTTAAGCGAAAAGATGTTCCAGGACTAGAGGGCATGGGATGAAGTTGGAGGAGGGCGATTCAGAGGAAACGTGAGGAAGATTTCTTCACAGAGCAGGTGGTGGACAAGTGGAACACTCTGCCAGAGGAAGTGGTGGGGCTGAAACAATCACAGGATTTAAGAATGCATGGGATAGACATAAAGGAATTCTGGAGGTCAGGGGTAAGGGGCAACAGACTTCCTGGAAAACATAAACTGAACTTACAAACTTAAATGGGCAGACTGGGTGGGCCATAGGCCCTTATCTGCTGACACTGTCTATGTATCTATGCTTTCCCTGCCTACCACTAGGTCTTACTGGGATTCTAGTAACCCTGGGTAACAAGGGGGTTAAACTCGCCCTTGACCAGGAAAATGACTGTCCGCAGTCATTATTTACCCAGCCTTAGGCCATCCCACCCTATGTGCTACCTGTGAGGGGGGTGATCAGGCCCCCTCCTACCATGTGCAAGAACAGGCAGGCAACATTAAGGGCCTAGAGGCCTTTAGCTGACATATCAGCCTCTACACTATCCACTTACTATGGACACCTAGTGGCTCTGGTAGAACCATCCAGAGCATAGCCCAGATAGATCAGCACTGCGGTCCCTACTGCAGGTCAGGGCCACAGCCTGTCTATCCCCCCTAACCCACTAGGGAAAACCTATCTGTCTTTAACTTAATACCCCAAAAACAAAAACACCCCTGGGACCTCTCCGACCTTGGGCAACCTGAAACCACACACCATAAAAATACCACATTTTATACCTTTTTACTGTCTCCTCCCTACCCCCACAACCATACCTGTAGAAGGAAAGGGTTAATATAGTAATAACAACCATAACACCACAGTACTTTAAATTTCTACACACTAAAGCACTGAAGAGGAACTCCGATGAGCCCCTTCTCCTCTTCTTGTCTTCTCTTCTGTGTACCCAGGAACACCTGTAAGAAAAAGAAAGAAAACACACACTCCTCTAATCTGCATATATAGTCTACCTAGACCCCTACCATCAAAACACTGAAGAATCCCAAGAAGATTTTTTTAGAAAAGGTAGAAAAACAGTATTTACATTAGAAAACAATGACATTATTTACAATACACATTTAGGGGGATGGAGTGCCCTAAAAGTCCCAACTAGTGACCACAATGCCCGAAGGCTAGTGCAATAAAGAGTCTCTCCTGGGCCGGAGCCCGGTGAAGCACAGTTCGAACAGGCCAAAGTCCTGAAGGGGAGAGTCTTTGAGGACAGTTCACACATTTTGAAGTCTGCTAGTGTAGGGTGTGTACTGCAATGTCATAAAGATAGAAGTTCGGACTTACCAGCCACTTGTAGAATGGAAATTTTGGGACTGACCTGCACCTCTGACGAAGACTCTCCCTGGCAGCATTTCTTCCGATACAGCTGGGAGGACATATTCCGGAAACCACAGGAGGGCACATCTAGGAACTGCTGGGCTTATGTCTTCTCTGGAGATGGAACCTTAGAACAGGAAAAAAAAGAAAACAGCTGGTCCGACGTCATCCGATTACCAGGCGACGAACAGGATACAGCTGGGCTGGTGTCCTCACTGGATCTGAAGTCATCTAGTGGGCCAGTCGATGGAATCTGGAAAGGCCAGTACACTGTAGACTGATGAATGTGGGGCACCTGAGTCCTGGATGTCCATATTGGTGGATCAATAAAGGCACTTCACAGTCTGGTGTGGCAGTACTGACTACCACTGCTCAGCTTTCCATTTTGTAGGCACGGGCACATTTGCTGGGAGGTCCTTGCACTGAGTCCAATAGTACCAGGGGTCAGGAGCTTGAATTATTGCCCCATCTTGGTGCACACAATTCACACAGTGGGAGATTTCACATACCTCTCCGTCCACTATTCTCACTCTGTCTATAAACAGTGTCCTGCCTCTCTTCCACTGGGTTTACTTCTCGTGAAACAGTGTTTTTTATATATGCTTGTTGGCCCCAGGATGCACACTTTTCATTGCTTCATCCCAGATCCAGGATTTCCTGCTGTTCTCAATCTCCTCCCAGATTTTCTGAGGAAAGGTAGGAAAGGTCATACCATAGATCTCATTTGTCTTTCTACGAACCAGTCTCTCCTCTTTACTTGCTTTGGTCAATCTAAGATCGCTGGCCTGGCTTGGGGGTGGCCAGTCCTGGTTTAGCCAGCAACACATCCTTAAAGAAATTAGAAACGGATCCCTGACTTCTTCCTCTTGCGAAGCCAGGGCAGTGGCACCACCACTTTCTTCCATGCATTCCTCCAAGGCAAGATCTTAAGGTTGTGTACCCGTTCCTATTTCACAAGGCCACATAGGTTCCCCCTCATCTTCCTCTTCACTGAGGATCTGAGCCCAGGAGTGGGCAGTCGTTCTCACTCCTGAGACTAACCACTCATCACTAGGCGCGGAGGTGGAGCACCTCCCACTCAAAGCCTCCGCATCTCATCTTCCCCTAAGAGACTTGGGCTAGGCCCCCTCCAGGGGTCTATTGATGCTTTATCCAAACTTTCCTTCTGGGATCCAGCATCAAACTTCAACTTCTGGTTCTGTCTCTAACTCTGCACCCTCTAGCTTTGTGCCACACTCCCCCGAGGGGTCTTCCTCCACAGGCTCCACCTGGTGTTGTGTGCTGCCAACTGCAGATTCCTGAACCTTTGTCCATGTGGGAGCCAAACGGATTTGAGGCACTTTATACAAGCCATATCTTTCTAGGCATCCAGCACAGTGAGGAATCATGAAGACGTCCCTTCCAGCTCTCAAGCATATTTGACATACCTGCACTGGATAACCAGAAACCGCCACATGAGGAGGCAGTTGCCCTCCATAGCACCACTTTTCAATATCCCTCAGTCTATTTACTGCTGCTGTTACTGCAACCTGGGCATGATCTGGGTAACAAACTGGTCCTGAGGCCATAACTGCAGAAAAAAAAAAAAGTTCACTGTAACTGAAAGTCCCACTTTACTGAACACACTCTTTAGTTTTAAAATGGCTCCTCTGCTGCTGTGTTTACTTACTACCCCACCCTGTAATGGCGGCGGCAGCACTCCTGTGCATCAACATTCAGAATCTGGGTCAAGCCACTGCACACCCAATTTACACAAACTACTGATAACTTTTGCTCAAACTGCACAACTTGCTCTGTTCTTGCTTTAAACATATTTACAGGATTTTCCACGGTCTTTTTACATGCTGGAAACATTTCTTTGATTACCAGTCCCTTAAAGCTTCAGGTTTTTAGCACAGGATTGCCTGTATAACTAGTGCTGCACATTGGCTACAACCCACAGTGTCTCTCTGGCTTCAAACTTTAAACTGAGGCTGAACTCATTACTATGCACACAGTCAATGGCTTAACAGACTTGCACTTGCTGGCAGGACTTGACACAGTCATTACTTGCAAAGCGAGTACACTGCTGCACACATTTATATGGCATAGGGCAGAAAATCACTGTTTGAGCAGTTTTTAGGTTGTTACTTACTGTTATCAGTAGCAGTTGTGCTGTGATGGGGAAAAATAGCCTGCATGCCAGTTCTTGGAGGCCTCAGAACAGAAATGGTGGGCAGTCCTGCCGATCGTGTTCTCGACCACCAAACTTGCAATTCCGACGATCGATTAGCGGGTTGAGCCTGATTCTAAACTAGAAAGTCTATTTTTACAAGGTTTACAGCGATTTTAACACTCCGCGATGCTCCTCCACTAACCAGTACATGCACTCCTCTCACACTCCCTCTCGAATGCTGCGGCAGTCACTGTAGAGCTGGCTGAGGGGCAGGACTGATCTCAGCCTGACCAATCACATGATGCCATGCAAATGAGCCTATTCTTCCTCACGAGGGCTCTTCTCCTCATTGCGATCATTGAGCAGGCAAATTTAAACTGCAGAATGCAACTTTTTTTTCTTTTTCAACTGACACCACAGCGGGAGCCCATTTCTGCCATTTAACATAGCCATTACACTCCTGCAAGTCTCTCATACTTTCAAAAAGCATTTACAACGTCCAGGGCACAATTTTCCTGTTGCTACCCCTAGTTTTCCACACTTTTCTTTACCACAGTTCATTTTAAAAGCATTTCAAACATCCAGGGCACAATTTTCCTGTTGCTACCCCTAGTTTTCCACACTTTCCTTTACCACAGTTCATTTTAAAAGCAGGCAAAAATGCTGTAAACAATTTGATGCAGGACAAGGGCACACTCTTTGGCTTTACTGCTCCTTGGTAAACAGTTGGCAATTTTAAACAGCAGCAAAAGATCCACAGCACACAGCAACACTAGGGAAATTGCTTCAGCTTTTTGGGCTACCCACTGCCAGATAGCCAAAACACTAGCCTCCTTGCCCGAGCATCTTCCTTCCCAGAACAAAATCCAAAGCAGTGCCTCCATTTTTGTAACCCCTCACCCCTGCCTTTTTAGCAAAATCACAGGTGGCATGCTGTTGAAGCTGACAGCAGTACCTGGTGGGGACTGGGTTCGGGAGGATGAGGTTAGCCGGCACAGGAGACAGAGTTTAGCTACTCTGCACAGGGGCACCAAAGTAAATCCGAACACAGGAAGCAATAACTGTAATGTCCAGAACCAGGAATGGGATTCTTCAGTGTGGCTTTTATTTATATCCGAGCTGAACAAACAAAGCATAGACGGACCCCCACAGGGCAATATTTCCTGGTAATGCAGATTAGAGACTACAGAACACTTTTTCACTATTTCCAGCCCTCAGGCTCTAAACCCACCAGGCACACAGCCCGGACTTGCACGTAGCTTTGGGTACACAGTCCGACTTGTACACTACTTGGGTTTTCCCCACTGTCCTGGCTCCCCTGCTGGCCACTTGATCCATGGTCCATTTGAGGAATGAACCAATTATCCTGTTGTGGCTTCCCAAACCACACTAGAGTCTTCGTCTCTTAGAGAGAATTTTCCTTACAATCCCACGTCTGGGTACTTCCCTCATCACTGGCCAAGTGCCTGAGGTAAAGTAGAAATCCACAGAAGAAATCCGTAGAGGTGGACCTGGTCACTAAAGATGGGAGGCCACCCACCTCCAGCTCCCACAGCCAATACCCGGCCATTTCTCTGGAAACTGAACAATTCCTTTACTGAACTTTCAAATGTAGATTCTGGGTAGACATCTGTCACATCTCCTCTACATATCATTTTCATCCCAACATGCTTTGGACTTGAACCTACTTTTAATTTGCTTAGCCCATTACTCTAGGCTTCCACTATTTTAGTAGTTCAATCCCCACATTGTCACACAAGTCCCAGGGTGAAAAACATAGGCCCTATTAGCAAGAGCGGACACTCACCCTCACATTGCAGGTGCCCCACAGGCAACTCACAAATCTTCTTGTTCTCTCAGATAAACTCTGGAACATATAGACAGCTTCTTCTTTACAAGCAGAACTAGGGGGTTGCCCCAGGAATCTGCAGGGAAACCTTTCCTGCCCCCCCGAAGGGAAGGAGCAC
This sequence comes from Neoceratodus forsteri, assembly GCA_016271365.2. Lineage (NCBI taxonomy): Eukaryota > Metazoa > Chordata > Ceratodontiformes > Ceratodontidae > Neoceratodus > Neoceratodus forsteri. Next base: position 829,966,523 of record CM028132.1, on the reverse strand, counting down.
TGAGACCCGAAAACAGCGATCTCCACCACTTCAATTATCTTCTGTGTCTCTCTTTAAGGTGGAGACACACACCCTTTTAAACAAAAAGTAACCATCTGTCAGGGCTCATGCAGCTGCGATAGTTCTATTGGTGATGTCATCCCTCAGTCTCAGCTGAGACTGAGAACAGAGTGAGACAGTGTGAAACCCATTTAACTGGAGTTTCACAAGCTGCCTTCCCTGCCTACCACTAGGTCTTACTGGGATTCTAGTAACCCCGGGTAACAAGGGGGTTACATTTACAATACACAATATTTTTGGGGGATGGAGTGCCCTAAAAGTCCCATCTAGTGACCACAGTGCCAGAAGGCTAGTCCATTAAAGAGTCTCTCCTGGGCCGGAGCCCGGTGAAGCACACAAGTCCCGAAGGGGAGACTGTTTGAGGACAGTTCACTCATCTGGAGTCTGCTAGTGTAGGGTGTGTACTGCAATGTCATAAGAATAGAAAAGTTTGAACTTACCAGTCCCTTGTAGAACGACAATGGCACCGACCTGGTCCTTGGCCGAAGACTCTCCCTGGCAGCACTCTTCCGATACAGCTGGGTGGACATCTTCTGGAAATGACAGGAGGGCACATCTGGAAACTGCTGGGATGATGTCATCTCTGGAGATGGAACCTTGGAACAGGAACAAAAAGGAAAACAGCTGGTCTGACGTCATCCGGATACCAGGCAATGAATCAGGATACAGCTGGGCTGGTGTCCTCTCTGGATCGGAAGTCATCTGGTGGGCCAGTCGATGGATTCTGGAAAGTCAGTACACTGTAGAACTGATGAATGTGGGGAACCTGAGTCCTGGACGTCCATACTGGTGGAACAACAAAGGCACTGCAATGGCTGGAGTGGCAGCACTGGCTACCACTGCTCTGCTTTCCATTTGGTAGGCATGGGCACATTTGCAAGGAGCTCTTTGCATTGTGGCCAATAACACAATGGGTCAGGAGCTTGAATTATTACCCCGACTGGGTGCACATAATTCACACTGTGAAAGGTTTCATGTCCCTCTCCATCCACTATTCGAACAGTGTCCATTAACAGTGTCCTGCCTCTTTTCCACTGGCTGTATTTTTCGTGAAACATTCTGTTCCTGACATGCTTGTTTGCACCAGGATGCCCACATTTCATTGCATCAGCCCAAATCCAGGATTTTCTGCTGTTCTCAATCTCCTCTCAGACTCTCTGAGGAAAGGTAGGAAAGGACATCCCATAGATTTCATTCACCTTCCTACGAACCAGTCTCTCCTCTTTACTAGCTTTGGTCAACCTGAGACCGCTGGCCTGGCTTGGGGGTGGTCAGTCCTGGTTCTGCCAGCTACGCATTCTCAAAGACACAAAAAATGGATCCCTATCTTTCTTCTTGCACAGCCAGGGCAGTGGCATCACCACTCTCTTCCATGCATTCCTCTGAGGCAAGAGCTTGAGGCTGTGTACCCGTTCCTTTTTCACAAGGCCACATAGGTTCCCCATCTTCTTCTTCCTCACTGTGAATCTGTGCCCAGGAGTGAGCCGTTGTCCTCACTCCTGAGACTATCCATTCTTCTCTGGGCACGGAGGGCGAAACCTCCCATTCAAAGGCCTCCCTCATCTCATCTTCTCCTATGAGACTTGGGCTAGGCCCCCCTCTCCAAGGGTCTACTGATGCTCTACCTGAATTGTCTCTCTGCGATCCAGCACCCAAAACATCAGCATATTGTTCTGTCTGCAAATCTGCACCCTCTAACTTTGTGCCACACTCCCTTGAGGGACTTTCTCCAACAGGCCGTGCCTGGTGCTGTCTGCTGCCAACTGCAGATTCTTGAACTTTTGTCCATGTGGGAGCCAAACGAATCTTGGGCGCTTTAATTAAACTGTATTTCTCGAGGCACCCAGAACAGTGAGGTACCATGAAGATGTCCCTTCCAGCATTTAAGCATATTAATCACACTTACACTGGGTATCCAGGAATCGCCACATGAAGAGACAGTTGTCCTCCGTAGTAACACCTCTCAATGTCCCTTAACTTGTTTACTTCTGCTGCTACCACAGCCCGGGCATAATTCGAGTAGCGGTCTTGTCCTGAGGCCATGACTGCAGAGAAAAACAAACAAACTCTCACTGTTATTGAAAGTCCCACATCACTGAACACTTTCTTTCACTTTCAAAATGGATCCTCTGCTGCTGTGATTACATTACTACCCCACCCTGTAATGGCAGCGGCAGCACTCCTGTGCATCAACATTCTGAAATTGGGTCAAGCCACTGCGCATCCGATTTACACAATCTACTGATAATATTGCTCAAACTGCACAAACTTGCACTGTTCTTTTTCCTAGCACATTTATATGATTTACCATGGACTTTTCATTTGCTGGAGACATTGCTCTAGTTCACAGTCCCTTAAAGCCTCAGTATTTCAAGCACAGGATTGCCTGTAACTCTTGCTGCATATCTTGCTACAACTCACAGTCTCGCGCATGGCTTTGAAACTTACACTGACGCTGAATCCCATAACAATGCCCACAGTCGATGGCTTAACAAGCTTGCTTTTGCTGGTAAAAACTTAACACACTCTTTGTTTACAAAATGACTACACTGCTGCACACAGATTCAGCTGGCTTTTGGCAAAAATCACTTGTTTGAGCAATTATTTCTGTTGGTACTCACTGTTATCAGTAGCTGTTTGCTGCGATGGGAAACGTCCTGCAGCCAGTCTTGGAGGCCTCTGGACAGAAGCGGATTGGCAGTCCTGCCAGTCATCCCTCCGAACACCACACTCACAATCCAGTCGATCAAGATGTGGGTTGAGCCCGAATTTGGATGGAAAAGTCCATTTTTTAAACTTTTACAGCACTTTCAGTCACCGCAATGCTCATCCGGTAAGCCAGTACACGCACTCCACTCACAATCCCTCTCGAATGCTGGGCAGTCGCTGTAGAGCTGGCTTGGGGGCGGGACTGATTGCAGTCTCACCAATCACTCAACGCCATGCAAATGAGCCTCTTTACCTAGCAAGTGCTCTTCTCCTCACTCCGATCGTCGAGCAGGCAAATTTAAACTGCAAAACCACTTTTTTTTTTTAACTGACTCCACGGCGGGAGCCCATTTCAACCATTTGTCATGGTCATTAACACGGCAAGTCTCTCCATTCACTAGAAAGCATTTCCAACGTCCGGGGCACAATTGTCCTTTTGCTACCCCTAGTCTTCCACACTTTTCTTTGTCAACACAATTTTTAAAAGCTGGCAAAACACTGTAATTTTTTTTGATGCAGGGCAAGGACATACTCTCTCAAGCTTTACTGCTTCTTGGTAAACAGTTGGCATTTTAACAGCAGCATATGAAAAACAGCACACAGTGACACACTAGTTAAGCTTGCTTTAGCTTTTTTGGGCTACCCACTGCCAGATAACCAAAATGCTAGCCCTTTGCCCGAGCTCCTTTCCTCCCTAAATTTCAAATCCAAAGCGGTGCCTCCATTTTGTAACACCCCCCCTTCATTTTGCAAATGACAGGTGGTTTGCTGTTTGAATCTGACAGCCGTACCAGGTGGGGACTGGGTTCGGGGAGGAATAGGTCACTCGGCACAAGGGCTAGGTTTGGCTACTCTGCACAGGGGTACCCAAATAACTCCGAACACAGGAAGCAATAACTGTAATGTCCAATACAAGGAATGGGATTCTAAAGTGTGGCTTTTATTCACATCCAAACAGAATAAACAAAGCAGAGATGGACCCCCATGGGGCTACATTCCTGGTAATGCAGATTAAAAGAATCAAGAACTCTTCTTCAACACTTCAGCCCTCAGGCTCTGAACCCACTGGGCACACTGCCCAGACTTGCACACTGCTTTGGGTACACAGCCCAAACTTGTACACTGATCTGGGTTTTCCCTGGCTCAGCTCCCTTGCTGGCCACTCGGACACCTTCCATATGTCATGGAAACATTTTCTGGTGGCTCCCTAAACCACCTAAGAGCACCTCAGCTCTATCAGGGAAAATTCCTTTTAATCCCACATCTGGGTACTTTCCTCAGGCACTGACCAAGTACCTGAGAGAAAGTAAAGGTTCCACAGAGTAAATCTGTAGAGGTGAATTTGGGTACTACTGATGAGGGGTCTCCCACCTCTCGCTTCCACAATTCATACCGGGCCATTTCTCTGGACAGTAAACACCTCCTACTGTAAAGCTTGGCAATGTAGATTAAGGCTAAATGTATGTCACATTTTCTCTACTTGTCTTGCTTTCCCTTTGTGCAGGACTTGAACGTACTTTAAATTGGCATAGTCCATTGCTTTAGGCCCCCCACTGATTAAGCAGTCCAATCCCCACTTTACTTCACTCTTTGTGCTGGACTTGAACCTACTTGAGTTAACCGGCAATGTCTATTACACTAGACCTCCTACAGATTAAGTAGTCCAATCCCCATGTTTCAACAGTTCAGGTGAAAAACATAGGCCCTCTGTAAGAGCGAACTCACCCTTTGGTTGCAGGTGCCCACAGGTGATTCCTCCACAGGAATTTCTCTCTCAGAGCTTCTGTTGCTGCAGCACAACTTGAAATAAGCAGCTTCTTCCCTTAGCCAGAACCAGGAGGGTTGCCCCTGGAAGACAGGCAAACCTTTTCCCCCATCACCTCAGGGAGGGGGCACTTGGACCAGTGACAGCGGTCTCCACCACTTCAGCAATAAGTTTCTGTGTCCCTCTTACGGTGGAAACACACACCTTCTTAACAGTAGCTCTAAAACAGAGCTTAAAGCTCTGAGAGCCTGCACACAGACTACTGTGCTGCTGTCTCTCTCTCCAAGACTGCACACAGACTCTGTTCAGAATCCCCAACATTCTATCCTAACTTCCAACTGCAGCACTCCAGTGTGGCTCATGCAGCTGCGAGAGTTCTATGGTGATGTCATCCCTCAGTCTCAGCTGAGACTGAGAACAGAGTGAGACAGTGTGAAATCTATTTAACTGGAGTTTCACAAGCTGCCTTCCCTGCCTACCACTAGGTCTTACTGGGATTCTAGTAACCCCAGGTAACAGGGGGGTTACACTTGTTCTTTGGATGACATCATTGTCAAGGGCAAAACAGAAGAAGGGCATTTACTTAACTTCCAAAATTACTTTAGAGTGATTGCAGCAGAGTGGATTCAGACTCAGGAGAGAAAAATGCCAATTGTGTCAACCAAGTGTCATATACTTAGGTCACACTATTGACAAAGATGGAATTCATCCAAATGATGAAATGGTGGAAGCCATTCAGCACATGTCTAAACCACAGAATGTTTCAGAGTTGCACTCATTCTTTGGTATGGTGCTCTACTATGACAGCTTCATACCTGGCTTAGCCACTAAATGTGCTATGCTGTATGAACTGTTACATAAAGGTACTCCATGGAACTGGACCAAGGGCCACAGTAAGGCAGTTAAAGCCTATTGAGCTCTCTCTAACTGATGTGAATAATTTAATTCATTATGACTCTAACTTACCTATCACATTGGCCTGTGATGCTAGTCCTATGGGTATAGGAGCTGTCCTTTTCCATACTGCTGGACCTTAGTTGTCATATCCAAAATGCATGCAGGGCTGTCAACTGTAAGCTCTGTTTAGCCTATAGAGCAAAGAAACACCTAACATCTGCTGCCCACAGGGCACTGGCCAGAGGTGTGTTTCTTCTGACTCTTTGTTATGGACTCATTCTGCATGCACATACTTCCAAAGCTCACCTCGCAAGGCAGAAAGTAGCCTATAACAACATTTGTCATTTTGCACTTGCTGCTCTCTGCCTCACCCACCACTGTGACCTGTACAGTAAGTTTGACTGGCTCTCCCCTTCCAATCATAGGAGCTTTGTCCTGGTTAGCTTCACAGTTAAGGTGATCAGAACTGGCACCCCCCAAGGACTGGCTGGGCTCCTCATACCTGCTGCTTCTTCTTACTCCCTCCGGTCTTTGAGCTCTGCTGCTCTCAAAGTCCCTGCCACTTGTATGCAAATGGGGTATAGGGGTTTTGCTGTATGTGCTACCAGAGTTTGGAACTCATTCCCCCCCAGGTCCATTCCTTACCCTCTCACACATGCCTCCAGAGCTCCCTCTGGACTCACCTGAAACTTTCCTCCACATGTGGTTGTCCTAAACTGCCATAATCCAATCATGGTTCCTGCACCAGGCTACTATGTCCCTACATTTCTGGTGGCTCCTGCGTGGGCCCTGATGGTGGTTTTCATTTACTAAGGTCCTGTTTGTATCATATTGTACATACTCTCTGCTCTAGGTGGAGTTTTGTCTAATGCACTGTTCGGTGGTCCTTGTCTGTACAGAAATGTACTAGCTCCCGGGTGGCAGTTTGTTGATGCACCGTTCTTTTCCTTATGTGATCCTATGTATGCTCTTTCCTACTCAACTGTGTTACATTCTTTATTGATTATGTAATGTGATGCCCCAGGTTCTATCTGATCCTGTGCAATACTCTAATGTATCTTATTGTTCTTTGTATGGACTTTGTCCTTTTTTGTACTCTCCCAGGTCATACCTGAAAATAGGCAATTGTCTTGTCTAGTGTGCTTTCCTGGTCAAAAAAAATTAATAAATAAATATAGATCCAGAAGGAGTGGAGAAGCCGATAGCCCATGCTTGACACAAATTCACTGCAGCTGAAATTAATTATGCCCAGATTCAGAGAGAGGCATCAATAATTGTGTTTGGAGCCCAGAAATTTCACCAATACTTGTTAGGTCGGAAGTTTCCCCTGAAGATGGATCACAAACCACTAGTGACGATTTTCAGTCCAGAAAAAGGAATTCCAGAGACAGCCACTAGTAGACTTCAACATTGGGCATTAATTTTGTCTGCCAATAATTTTAAAGTTGCATACCAACCAACGGACCAGCATGGAAATGCAGGGTGCCTTGTAGAGGTTACTGATATCTAGGGAAATGGAGTTTGATGTGGGACTTAAAGATGAGCCATTAGTATGCCTGGTGGGGCCAGATTGTTTTCCAGTGCAATTTAAAGATATGGAGGTCTCTACTGTTGTGTGTGTAATGGAGTTACAACAGTTAGATCAGCTTCCAATACTAGCCAAGGACATTGCAAAAGTGACTAATCAAGATGTAATTTTGAAACAAGTATATCAGTATACACTTGAGGGTCGGCTGCAAGGCACTACTTGTTCGACTGCACTATAACCCTAATATACAAAGATACAGCAATTGTCCATTGCGGAGGGGTGTCTTCTATGGGGATTGCATGTCATAGAACCTCAATGTTATCACTCAAATGTGCTGACTCTCTTGCATGTGGGCCATCCAGGCACTGCTAAAATGAAATCCCTAGCCAGACTTCATGTATGGTGGCCTTCCATTGACAGAGACATATATCAGGTTGTACAAAGATGTGAAGGTTGTGCTGTACTGATGGGAAATTCAGCAAGAGATCCAGTTCACCATTGGGAATGATCTGAAAACCCTGGCAAAGGTTGCATATTAATTTTGCAGGACCCTATTTAAATTCCATGTGGTTACTCTTAACTGATGCTTATAGTAAATGGACAGAAATTCATCAAATGTCTTCAACAACTACTAAGAGTAACATTAAAGTGTTGAAATCTATCTTTGCTACTCATGGTTTTCTGCAAGTGATTGTCTCAGATAACAGACAACAGTTCATGTCTGTTGAATTCCAAGCATTTTGCCAGCAACGTGGTATCCACCATATTTTCTCACCTTCCTACCATATACAGTAAGTTCAAATGGTGAAGCAGAACACCTGGTTCAGACTTTTATAAAGCGTATGGGCAAGGCTAATCCTACTACACCAACGGCAATACAACCCAATGATCTTATGTGGGCCAGGATGTATGCAGGCCAAAAGAGATGACTAGAAGGCATGGCAGAAAAAAAGTTCGTAAATGTTGTCTATCGTGCTTAACTGACTAACCAGAGGAGAGTGAAAAAACATGTGGACCAATTATGTACTAGAACTGAGACTGAACAAAAAAGGGATACCCAGAGTCAGGGTAGTTATCCACCATTATTTGTTCCAGAACAAGAACAGGAACAGATAGTGGAACCACAGCAACTGAGACAAGATGTGGCTGATGCTAATCAGATTCCAGAGCAACAGCCTCCAGTCCTACTATTTTGATCGGGATGTACAAAACATCTACCAAAGAGAATGGACTTGTAGAGATATAGCCTAATGACATAGACTAACTAAAGGGGACATTGCAGTAATAACTTTAATAGTTTCATATTATTTCTGAATTATTGACTTACATACTTTCTAGCTAAGTCAGGAGGGATTGTTATGTGTAGTATAGCTTTAAGAAATATTAGATAGTATTGCTTTAAGAGAATGCATTTCCTGTGAGTTTTCCTTTTTGTGTTCTTGAGAACAGTGTTCCCTTTGTATCTGTGCTGAATGGAAGTAAATAGAGAAGGCCTAAATGTCTGTGGTGCATGTTTGCCTTTCTACCAAGACCCTGATGTGTTTTAAGGTACTTATTTTTGTCCACCAAATACAACAGTACTGTATATTTATTGTTTTTTGTATCCCCCTTTTCACTGTGCTGGACTCCCATTGTGCAAATACGCAAATTACATGCTTTGTTTTAGTTTAGTCTTATTCACTATTATTCATGGTTATGTAACTTTTCTTGCGCTTGCTCAGATTGCAACCTCTCCCCTTCATCACCTGATCACTGTGGAATCAAGATTGTTGAACTTTATTTCTGTTTGCCTGCCTAGACAACAGAAAGAAAGAAAGAAAGAAAGAAAGAAAGAAAAGAAAGAAAGAAAGAAAGAAAGAAAGAAAGAAAAATAAATTGTGTAATAGTTTTGCATATGTTTATTTGATTTAGTCTAATATGAGTTCTCTGTGATGGGTCATTCACTGGAAGGTGGGTGGCAAATTAAATGTTGCTTGTTAGAATAAAGTCTCAACTTTAGAGCTAATTAACCAGCATTGTATACTTACGGTGGTAGCCACAGATATTGCAAGCTATTTCCAGATATTTTGCAAAATATCTGAAGAGTTTCTTTCTGCTGCCCCTACTGTTTAAATGCAGAAAGCATCAGATATTTCTGGAAATATCACAGAAATTTAGGGAAACAGCTTGCAGTGTCTGTGGCTACTACTGTATGACAAAAGAGTGTGATACCTAACCTTCACACCAGGGTGATTAACTAACTCCTACTGTATATGACTGATCAACATATATCTGTTGCAATACTTCTGGGCCAGGATATTCAGAAGGTCTTTGTGATCACAAACTAGGTTAGTGACTTGCTAACACCACTTTGCAGCTCCAAAGTAGGGAAGGACAGCAAAATGCCACACTGGACAACATGGCTAGTGAGTCACTAGCCCATCTGAGACTGGCCCTAAAATATATCAGTGCAGCTGATAGTGCCATGCATAGAGGCCTTAATCCATACTGGTAGATCTGGAGGGGCAGTAAGTAAATGGTAGGGTTGTGCTAACAACTGCCTCCTCAAATCAAGTTTTACAACCTGGGCCCCCAAACCACATACTCCCACCACTGAATATCCCATCTGTTATACAGCTAACATTTCCCTGGTGTGTAGTAGTCACTCCACCCCTGAACACCCTCTGAAACACAATTTACATCTCCCTGGTGTCTAGATGCCATCTCTGAAGAGATGTTTAGCTACCGCCCTTTGAGGGATATGAACCCAGGGAGATTTTTGGTGGTTGCTGATCTATCTAGTGTGGGTAGTGCTTGTGTAGGGGGTACAGGTGAAGCCATCCCTGCCTATAATAAGGTGATGTCAGCGGCACTTGACTCTCTTGCACCAATCCATGTACAGCCCAAGTCTTTTCACTTGAGGTCCCCCTGATTTGATGGGGAGCTCAAGGTGATGAAAATTTTGGGTTGGAGCTTAGAGCACTGCTGGCGGAGGTCCGGATCGGAGGAGGACAGACAGGTCCTGTGCTCCTCATTATGGTGAGTATCAGGGGGCAAGCACCCATAAGAAGGTAGTGTTCCTGTCCAGGGAGATTGCTACAGTGAGGAATCGACAACTCTGCTTTTTTCGGACTGTGGATAGGCTTTTAAATCCTGCCTGTCTATAGCCCAAGAAAGCTTTTTCCAACACATTGTGCAAAGAGTTTTCTCGCTTCTTCTCAGAAAGGTTGTCCACCATCCATTCTGGCGCACCACCAATGAGCCATAATATGGCTGACAGTGGTTGCCTTGGGCATCTGGAGAGCACTCTGCTAGTTGGGGGAGTTTAAACTAGTAGAGGCAACAGAGGTCACTTGGATTGTTCTCACGCTGAGGCACATATATTGTGAACTGGACCTGGTGCCAATACATTTCTTAATGCGATGTGTTGACACCGTTGGCCCGGTGTTCACCATGATTATCCGGTGCTCACTCTCAGAAGGGGTCTTCCCAGAGGCCCGGTGGCACTGAGGGTTGAGACACTGGACACTACACCTGGCTCCACACTGGAGACCCAGGTTCGGGAATGGACCCGGGTCTCCAGGGGTTGGCAGGGGCGGAGAGAGATTGAGCGTCTGTGGACTACTGTCCCTCTCCGGGGTGGAGGGGTTTCAGTTATCACTGCACTAGCGACCTCTGGCGGAGGCTGGGGGGCAATGCTCATGCACTGTACAGTAGGGGTGAGCTTGGGGCATGGTGCCGGGGGGACTGCATGCGTGCTGCCTCCACTGGCGTCATTGCACACCCCAGCCCACGTCAGGCTGAATAGGGAAAAATTGTGGCGCTCGGTCATGGCGGCTTGATGGCCATTTCAAGGGACTGCCTGTAACTGAGGGCACCACCACACAATACTGGATCCTGTGTTGGTGGGGAGTATGGGGGACTCCCTGCTACTCCACTGTGGGGAGGCAAGCCGCCGGGGTAGATGGTGGTGGGGGCTTCACTAGGAGCCAGAGTGGAACCGGACAGCGGACGGATGCCGGGACATGAAATGTAGACCTTAGACCACACAAGGTAAAATGCATTAACAAAAAAAAAGGGGGTCTTCCCAGATACCTTGAAGGAGGCACTGGTTAGGCCCCTTCTACAGAAATCATCTTTGGACCCTGATGTCAAGGTGAATTACCGTCCAATCTCCAACCTCCCATTTTTTGGGAAGGTTGTCGAGAAGGTTGTGGCATTTCAGCTTGAGGCACACCATGTGGCCTTTGATTTGTATGAGTCCTTCCAGTTTGGGTTTTGGGTGAGGCACAGCATGGAAACTGAATTAGTTTGGATGCATAATGACCTCCTCAGGGTAAGAGATCGTGGGGAGGGGACAATTCTCCTCCTCGATCTCGCTTCAGCTTTTGATACAGTAGAGCACTGTGTGTTGCTTGACCATCTGAGACAATTCTGTGGACTCACTGGCACTGTCATCTGCTGGTTTGAGTCCTTCCTTACAAATAGGAGGCAATGGGTAGTGATGGGAATTCCTTGTCCTCTCCTAGCCTCCTGTCCTGTGGAGTTCCCAGGGTTTGGTCTTGTCTCCAATGTTGTTTGCTGTGTATATACTGCCCCCGAGTGAGCTGATTAGGAAATACAGCTTGGGTTTTCATTTTTATGCAGATAATACTCAGCTGTATCTTTCCTTTAACCCTGGAACATTGAATGCAGCTGAAGCGCTAAATGTATGTCTTGCCGAGATCAACAACTGGATGGCCTTCAGCTGGTTGCGACTGAACCCTGATAAGACAGAGGTACTGGTGATACAGTCAAACAGAGAGTGTGATAGGAGTGCCTCAAGTGCAGAGACAGGCTTGTTCCTGGGATCTGTGCCTTTGAAGGCCTCCTCTAGGGTGTGAGATCTTGGTATGACCTTTGACAGCAGATTGACATTTAAAGCTCAGGAGTCATCCGCTGTCCAGACCAGCTTTTACCATCTTAGGAATATCACCTGAATCAAGCCACTGGTTCCATCCCTGGACCTCCCCACCTTGGTACATGCCTTTATGATGTCAAGGCTTGACTATTATAATGCTCACTACCTCTGGGTCTTGGGAGGTATCCTTCACAGGCTGCAGCTAGTGCAGAATGCAGCTGCCTGGTTTCTGAATGGGCAATCTAAATACTGCCATGTCACCCTGGTGCTGCGTGAGCTGCACTGGCTTCCTGTCAGGTGGAGAATCCTCTTTAAGGTGGGCTTGCTCACCTTTAAGGCCCTACATGGATTGGGCCCTGGCTACCTATCTGACTTTCTTTCACTCACTGCCCCAGTCCACTCCCTCAGCTCCTCCTCTAGGAGCCTCCTCACTGTTCCCAGGATGAGGTTGAAAACTGCCGGCAACAGGGCGTTTAGTGTCACCTGCCCCATCCAGTAGAATTCACTGACACCATGTGTTCAGGAGGCCCCTTCAGTGGAGGTGTTTAAGGCTCACCTCAAGACCCACCTATTTTTAATTTGGCCTTCCCGGACACTGTATATTAATTTTAGATCTGAATGGCCCATGCTAGTATTGTTTTAATCAGATCTTATTTATTTAACTGTTGTGATCTGTTTTACTAATGACAATTTTAACATTTGATAGTTGTATTGTGAACAGCACCCAGTGCCTCTTGGATTAGGTGCCTGGAAAAATAAAATTTGCCTTGCCTTGCCATCCTTGAACACCCTTCCGTATAAATTGCATATTTCCCTGGTGTCTAACGGTCCTCCTTCCCCCAGCTTAGAATCCTCCCACCTGACCAGCCCTGTTCCCAATGCATGTCCCCTATAGGTCAGACCCACCCAAACCCACCCACCCCATTCTCAGGGCCCTCACCAGTGACCAGCATTGACTGTCTGGCACCTTCATGGCTGGATTCTGACTGACAGTTCATGATTACATGCCTATTGTTCTCATTCTCACAACTGATTACAGAAGGTGCGCAGTCATGAACTGTCAGTCAGCAAATAACCATAAAGGTGAGCAGAGGGTCTGTGCCTCTTGATGAAATGGGGGAGCAGATCATGGGGTGGATGGGTCTGGGAGGTCTGACCTACAGGGGGGCATACCAGGGACACAGCAGGCTTATTGGGAGGGGGGATTCAAACCTATGGGGCAGGAGGACCATTAGACACTAGGAAAATATGCAGTTTATGTTGGAGGGGTGCATGGGGATAGGGCTACAACTAGACACCAGGGAATATATGATTTATTTGGAGGTTTGATCAGGGAGGTGGGGGGACCATTTGACACCTAGGAAATATGGGCCAGATTCTCAAAAGGTTACTCATGGTACAAAGTGACTTGTGCCAACATGAATGACACAAGCAGCATTTTGTGCCATTAGTTGTGCCATGCAGGATTCTCAAAAGCAGCCTGTGACATGACGCAGGCTGCTTGTACCAAAGTGGACTTGCACCATGGTTGACCAAAACCTCAGCTGTGCCATCATGCAAGGGGGTTTACAGCAGGAGCTGCACCCTATACACAAAGGGCAGCTGCCACATTCCCTAATATGGGATTCTAAAACAACTTCTGGAAGACATCCGTTAAAGTACATTTACACCAGTTATGAGCTGGTGTAAGTGTACTTTGCCATCCACCGGGATTGCACCAATGTGCCCCCAACCAATCCTGCATAGGTCAAGCAGTCCCCTCCAGCCCTGATCCCCAATATTAAATAATGTTAATGCCCTGCAGGGCTATAGGACCCTCAAGTCCTGATCCCCAATATCAAATCATGTTATTGCCTCACAGGACTATCATCCCCCCAAGTCCCGATCCCCAGTAACAATTAACGTCAAAGCCCCACAGGGCTATCATTCCCCCAAGTTCTGATCCCCAAGAATAAAATATCTTAAAGCCCCACAGGGCTATCAGACTCCCCCAGCTCCGATCCCCAATACAGTTATTCACATCGGCCCTGGTAGACTAGCACCTCCCCACAGCCCTGATCCCTGATCCTCAGTCCCAAAAATCATTAAGTTAGTAATTTAGGTGGATTACAGTCTTCTAAATGTAGCTCTGGTGGTCTAGTGGCCCCCACCTGGGAGTGCCCTACCACCCCGGTCCCCCCTGACCCATACCCAGCCAGCGACTGGCACAGCCCACCTCTCACCACTGCGGCCAGCCAGCGACTGAGCTCTGTATGAGTGCACACTGTAATTAGTACCCGCTAAGTGAATGACAGCAGCTGTCATTCACTGAGTGGATACTATTTACAGTACACGCTCATACATAGCTCAGTCAGTGGCTGGCTACAGTGGCGAGAGGTGGGCTGAGCCAGTCACTGGCTGGGTATGGGTTGGGGCGAGCAGGGTGGTAGGGGCACTGCCGGGTGGGGGCCGGGGGCCACTATACCACCAGTGCTACATTTAGAAGACTGTAATTCACTTAAATTACTAACTTAATGTTTTTGGAGACAGAGGATTGGGGATCGGGGCTGGGAGGGGGACTACTAGCTCACCAGAGCTGATGTGAATAATTATATCTGGAATCGGGGCTAGGAGGGTCAGAGAGACCTGCCAGGCTTTAACATGTTTTATTCTTGGAGATCGGGACTTAGGGGAATGATAGCTCTGTGGGGCTTTAACATTTTTTCTTCTTGGAGATCGAGGCTGGGGTGAGTGCTTGCACCCCTTCACTTTACAATGCTGCAGGCTTGTGGCAACCTGTGCAGGTGCACCCTCCATTTGGCTCACCACTTGGGTTGGTGCAAGTCACAGGACTTAGCTGCAGGGACCCTGCCTGATAGAGAATTGGGTGCAGGGTCCCCAGTGCATCAGCATTTGGTGCAAGACACCTTTGACGTGACTTGTGCCATCCCTTTGAGAATGGACCTAATGAATTGTATATCAGAGGGGTGTTCAGGGGAGAGTGGGGATCACTAGACAGCAGGAAAATATGAATGCTATAATGGAGGTGCGTTTAAGGGGTGGGAAGACCACTGGACACCAGGGAAATATGAACTGTATATCAGATAGGTGTTTTGGGGGCAGGTGGACCACTTGACATGTGGAAACATGCAATTTATATCAGAGGTCTGTTAAGGGTTAGGGGACACTGGATACCAGGGAATGAGTACTACATTGTGGTAGGGGTGTTTTGGGGGGCAGGGGCACTAGACAACCAGTACTGACAGCCCTGACAGGCACTGTGGGAGGTGATAAACTCTGTTGGCTCCTTTCCTGTAATGATGGCCTAATGATATGCAAAAGACCCCCTAGTGCCTTGCTAGTGATGTGGGGTCATTTGTATCATAAGGTACCAATATGGCAAAATTGTTCCATAGAAGTAATCATCATTAGTGGGCCCTTATAGGCCAATTGCAAGTGTAATCCTCATACCATCTTATTGGTTATGTACCTTCAATAGCCAGTAGAGGGCCAGGGTTTGTGATAGCAATCTGGTTACTGCATGACTGGTATATTGGAACATGCCTTTAGTGCTCACAAAGTGCCCCAGCATGTTACAATATACCTGTAGTTTGCTCCAGGAACTAATTTGCTCCTGAAGCAAATATTTAGTGGTCCTAATCAGGACCTTTGAATATTCTGGCCCTTTTATTTATTTATTTCAATTTAGGATTAATACCTTTGAGTCAAGGACTAATTTTCAAAGGTTCCAAGTCAGTTAACAAACAGAAAAAAATTGCATACAGATACAGACAATATGGCACAACAATTAGGCTTCAAAAAGGTTACATAAGGTTACACATACTTTAAAGTTTCACTAAAACATAAGAGTATAACATAAGAACTATCAGCACGTAGTGTGAACAGTGTAGGGTTACAAACAAATGCAAGTGAGACGGGCCTGGGATGGTTTTCCTGCTGGAACAGTCATAGGCACTGTGGGGATGGGGGGGAGCGGCCAATTGCAAGCGTTGTCGATTATAGGCATCGGAAGTAGCAGGGGGAGGGGAGAGCGGCCAAAGGTAGGCATTCTTTATTGTTCACATCAGAAATAGATGGGAGGAGGTGGGGAGGAAGGGACAAGGCCAGTGCGATGTGGGGATAGAGAGGGGAGTGTAATCTGTACCGGGGTGCTTGAGGGTTGGGAGATTCATCGGAGAAAGCAGGAGGGGGAGTGCAGGGGCATCAGGGGGGTGGTTAGCACAAAGGGATAGAGGTCGGGGTTGAGATGCCCTTTGCAGGGGTTAAGTGTGGTAGCCATAGACTTTTTTGAGGTCTAGTGTGAATGAAGCCTGGTTTTGAATTGTCTGATCTTGGTACTTTCCAAGAGTGCGGCAGGCAGCTCATTGAATCACTTTGGACCTAGGAAGGAGAAGGATCTCTGTGCCAGTTTAGTACACTTGAAAGGTACCTGGAGTCCCCCTTTTGCAGCACTTCTTGTCTGTTTAATGGGTAACGCCTTTGTGAAGAGTCTGTTTGTGGACTCAGACATAAGCCCTAGAATGGCTTTTTTAATTAGCATGTAGGTTTGGAATTGCGCCCGGAGGTATATACAACAATGTTATGATTTATTATGTCACAATTAGGTCACCACTCACAAGTGACTTTAATCCACCACTTAATAAGGTGCTTGCTAAATGGCTGCAAAGTCAGTTGACTGAATATAATGCCACTAAAATAAATGGAAAGTATCCCTACAAATGATCAGATCCCAATACAGTTTCCTTCCCAATATTTGCAACTTATAGCTAACCATTTAGCTGGATTTTATGTGAAGCAAATTTCTATTCCTTTTTAAAGTATTTGAAATAATTGGTATTACTGCAGCAAAGCTGCGACAGTATAATCACAAGATAAAGGTTTGATACTGCAATACTTCAGCTCAGACTCTATGAAGATGCTACTGTACCTGTCATGGAGCTTAAGATTTGCTTTTTTTTTTTAATTGATTATAACTGTCTTTGAGCACATGAAATATGATCAAATGTGAGTTGGAAATGTTAATTAATTTGAATTCATTGTCATTTATCAGATGTTGTCGGTAGGAATTCAGAGTCCTGCAGAAATGGCTCTTATGTATTCAGCTTGCTAATTAATCCCAGACCGTCCTTGATTTTTTTGACAAGCATTGCATTGAAACATGTTTTTCTTTTCTTATTCAGTAATCAAAAGTACCTTGCTAGGAATAAATAGTAAAACATCTGTATTCCTTGGACCCTTAAAATTGACCGTTAAAAAACATATTTTCAGTAATATAGTTACGTGTCATTTTTCATGAAGATTTTGAGGCAAGATGAATCTAGTGTTGCTGTACTGTTTGTGAAATAATCCGATTATCGTAAGATACTGACACTGTTGACTCCATAGTAAATGTACCACCATCACTGTAAATATGGTAATCGGACACAGGACTGGTACTGAATGAGTCAGCAGAGGCTGTGCAGAGGTGACTGTTTTGGAAATAATTATAATACAAAGATCTGCTGGAGATCAGACTTGATGTTAAAGCTAATGTAGTCCCTTTCATGGATATATTAGTTCATATTTACTATAGTTCCTTTTTTTTTTTTTTTTCTTAATTCACGCCCAACTGTCATACACAAAAATATCACTGGAGTCACTCTTGTTGCTACATGACCTTGCACTGGTATCACTTAGGTAAGCATTTCAGGTACTGGACAAACAGTAGACATGTCACAAAGCTCCTGATTTTTACTGTTGATTTGTTTACTCCCATGGGGGCTGGGGTGATGGGCAGTATGTATCTTCTTATTTTGAAGGCTTTGCTTGGTTCACTCATTGAATTCATAGACATAACAAAGGCTGCAATACGCTAGGGAGAAAAATCATACTCTGACTCAGTCCAGCTAAACCTACCCTGTTCAGATTGCTTCAGTTTCCAGCCTTGGCTCTGACCTTACTCCTACCCTCAATTCTGTTGTACTCCCATGACTAGTTTTTCATTGGATCTCTGTTTTCTTTCTGCATAGTTTCCTGCAAGGCCAACATTCATGTTCTACTCATCAGCCATTGCTTTAGAAAGCTGCTGGCCTGATGGCTAGGCATGCAGTGCTGGCAGGTGGTATAGCTGTTAGGCAGCCTTGTATCACACATGAGATCTGATGCTATCAAATTTCTGTTCCCCCAAAAGACTAAATAAAAAGAGCTCATAAGCATTCAGTAGCAGGATGAAAACAGTTTGTCTCCTGAGCAGCCAGCCTTTGTCACTTTACAAATGAAATCACCTCGGAAATTTAGAGAATTAATATCATAATGAAGACATGAGTGCCCATTATATTGGTGTAATGTTGCTCCTGAGATATATGATGGATGTCCAGTTGCTGTGAGCCCTTATTTGCAGAGAGTCACCTCTGTAGTTACCATTATTAGCAGAATGTCTGAGGCAGGGAATCAGACATAGCCATTCCAAGATGAGATTCTATTTACCTGGTTTCTAGGGAGCTAAGGGAATGAGCCCTAGCTTTACCTGTCACTATGGCTCCTAGCTTTTTTACTAAATGTCTTTTTTAGATGTGGGAAGCTTTCCCTTCAAAGATGCACAATCTTTTTTTTCTGGCAACATGGACCAACTGACATATAGTAAACACTGAAGCTATGCAATATCAATAAATAACATATACAATCTTCCTCTTCTCATGAGCAGCATTATAAATATTTCACCTGCAACTTAAATTAGACCCTAAACTCAGCATCTGGTTCTAATTTGTGATCCAAATTAATTGAACTGGCAAAAGTGAATGCACAGTATTTGCACAATCATTTTTTAAATGTAAATGGGAGTTTGTACCATATGTACAGTGCCTGTAGATCAAAATAAACATAAAAAAAAAGTATTCTGAATTAGCTGGGCACTGCAGATGTATAAAATGACTATCTTTTCCATCAATTATAATTGTACTAGTATAATGGCATTTTATCAAATAATTAATTTATTTAGAGTGTCTGTTCAGAAAAGGTCTACTGATCCTGAGATTGCTTCCAGGTATGACATTGTGGGGGATCACATAGAAAGTTCCAATAGTCTCCCCAAAAAAGTACAACATTTTATAGATAATAAGACTAGCAGCAAAATATTTAAAGGAATTGTGAACTCTTCTTACTGCTAAATCGTTATGGAAGTGATCTATGTTAAATATGCAAAAGGCTAATGAAGGTGATATAACATGGCCTTTCTGTAATTGCAAAGAACAAGAGAAATAATGGACAGGAAGTAGCTAATGGAAAACAATCACATACAACATGGCTCTTTGGCATTCTGTGCTCAATAAGTGAGCAGCAGGCTCGCTCTGTCTAGCTTACAGAAAACAGGAGGTAGCAGTTTGAAGGGAGCAGCATTTTAATGTGATTGGACTATAACAGACAATCTATTTACAGCATGCTCTGGGGAGCTTATAAACAAATGTTGAGTAATTTCAGCCAGCAGTAATTACCCTTGCAGCTGACAAGGATAGCATGATACTTTCTCCTTCACCTCCAGCCCAGTCCAGAAAGCATTGTGCACAACGGCAATTATTTCTAATTATTTCTTCATCTCTGTAGTTGAAGACCAATGTGTATAATTACAAAACATTTAACATGCCTTTTAAAATGCTTTTTATTGGAACAATTAAAAGTTATGAGTATAGAAAATTGAATAGTCTAGGAATGCAATATAATACTGACATTTGTCCACAAATCTGAAAGCCACTGATAGCAGGTCTGTTGTTTTACATTTAGAAATGCTTGAGTTTGCTAATGCTAGTAGACATAATTTTCTTTAATGTTTAATTGGACTGAAGTAAAGTGATTGCATTTATGCTTCTGTATAAATGTACATCTAGGATGGTATCTAGTTCCTTTCATGTTTCAGTAATGAGCTACTGTATGTCTGTTATAGCAGAGATTATATTATGAAAAACCTTATTAATTGAAATTCTTGCAAGGTTTCTAGCAATCTGCATGTTATTCTTATTAAAATCTTAATCTTTATTTTTTCTGAACAAACAAAATCACTAAAAAATTAAATAAGATTTTCAGGAACTGAAATGTCAAACTGTATTGGTACTGTAAATCAGTTGTACAGCAAATGCACAATTTGAATGTGTTTGAATAAACATGCAAATGCACAGAACAGCTGAATATAGTCCTAAAAGCAGATTCAGCTGTTTGTTTTTTTCCTAGAAAAGGATACAGTGATCTCTTGTATAAAGAACATATACAAGACAATAATGTTGCTGCTTTTATAAAATAAGACTGGCACTGTATTGCTTCAAAATTATTGGGTTTCTGAACATGAAATTGCTATATACATTTCACAAAACCAGTTTTAAAAGGCCATTCGTAAACAGGTGAAAAATTATATGTTAAAAACTGAATAAAAATTGAATGAGTCCAAGAGATATGAACCTGAAAAATAGCACAATTTTGCATTTTCAGCTAACTCTACTGAAATCCAACACAGAATTAACACTGTAGTTGATAATACCTCCTTCTATTGCTAGCTGCTAATTTTTGAGACAAGACCAGCCGGCAGAAAAACATTAATTTGCCCTTGTTCCTAAGACTGGCAGATGTCACTTTGCTCAGCATGGGATGTGAGTGACAGATATTTTGCAGCTGATGGATTGAGAATGCAGAAATTTGAGAGTACCCCTGGGATTACACTGGTCATTTGTGACCAGCACAAGGGCAGGGCAACATGGTGTGCTAATGCAGGAGTAGGCTGGCTGTTGCTGCTGCTAATATCCTTGCTGTTGCAGACTGGCTTTGATCTACACTATATTTGTGCTGAAAGCCTTCACTTTTAAAGATTATTATATGACACAGTTTTTTGTGAGTTTTACAGTGCTATGTCTTGTAAGTAAAAGGAATATGCTAATTAGTTATACATAGCTAAACACTACCACAGACACAAACAATATTATATTTAAATGTATAATATTTTGTCTTGAACTGATATGGCTATTTCAGTCTTATAATACAAGTAGAGAAATACTTAAACAAATTACTACCTAACTGTGGTTATACATATATTAGGCAAATTACTACCTAACAGTGTTTATACATATATTAATGATTATCTGTATGCTGGTTATGCAATAAACAGGCGACAACATTACAAACTAGAAAGTAAATAAGTTTGAAAATAGAAATGTTACCTTTAATGCATACATAGAGACATGAGTTGTTTCTACATTTGTTTTCTGACTCTAAAAACAAAGGGTCACATGACACGTAAAAAAGTAAATGGAGAAGTCATTTATGCAATGTATGTGAGAGAATAGATGCAGGATAAATAATTTATCTGACCAGGTTCTATAGTCTAAATAAGAATAAGCAGTTTTTCCCTCAGTGTAACTTTATCCACATACTCCACACGTCAGTACCCTCCCTCCCCTGAAGCAGCTGTCAGAGCACAGTCTGGTTTCTACCTTATGTAGACAGTTGGGAAGCTTTATATTTCACCCATTCAATAACTCATGTAAACAGCAATGCAGCACTGCAAATTAACAAAATAATTCCATTGATTTTATTTAAAATTATCAGCAGCACATATACTTAAATCAAACAAATAATACTAAAAAAATAAACTACATTGCATGAATCAAGTATGCAACAAAGGCAGTGATTAATTTTTCATCCATACCTGTTGTGGTGACCTTGAAGACATTTCAGACATAGCTATGCTTCGTTCTGCTACTTGTGAGGTCATCTGAGGTCACCACAACTCATACAGATAAAAAAATGTATCCAATTCTGCCTTGTTTGATACCCCCTATATATTAAATAAGGAACTGGCTTGATTTATGCAAAAAAACATGGTGTCAGTGGCTCAATAGGATGCTCACTTTGCTCTAGGTCAAGAAGATTAGAAGTTTGTGGGTTCTGGTCCACACTAGTAATTTATGGTAATATCCAGTACTGACACTGTAATGCATCAGAAGGGGGTGCTGCACTGTTGAGGTACTGTAGTTCATATGAGATGTTAAATTGAAATCCCTTCTCCCTGTTCTGGTAACTCTCCTGGTAGAAGTTAAAGATTCTGTGGTACTTGACATAAGAGCAGATGATTTTCCTTTGTGTCACCACCAACATCCACCTGTCAATAAAACAGACCTCTGTAATCCTCCCCGAGGATGCACCTAGAAATGACCCATCATGGCTCAGCATAACATTCCTTGTCAAAGATGACATCTGAATGAATGAATAAATAAAGCAAATATTCAAAAAGGAGGAGGTGGTTTGATCAGAATCCATGTTGAAACCACAAGTGAGTTATGAATGTCCTGCCCCTCATGATTGAAAAGATAAGTGACATACTTAAGTGAGGCTATTACGTAATCAATTTATTGAAGGAACTGTTATATTAAAAAGTGGAAAAGAGAGTTTAACTTACCTTTTAACCTTCTCAGGAGGTTGGCATATGATGTTGAGGATAGCCCCACTATCGGGCTTAAAGTGTTCCACATGGCTTATCTAAATTGTGGCAATCAAGGGAAATGGGAATGAGGAAACACCCCAGTCTGTGCAAAGTTCTTTTTCTGTGTTTATATGTTGGGGGAGCAATCTGGTGAACATTTTTATTTTTTTATTCTTATATACAGCTTTTTATAGCTCCTTGTTCTGCCCAATGGCACCCTCTCAGCCTCGTCACCAATCTACTCATGGACTTACTGGTTATCCACCAATTATCTAGAACCACATAATGGTGAGAGGCCTGCTGTGTCAGCGGTACATGAGCCTGTGCATCTGGGGGGTACCGCTGATGTAGACAAAAACTTTAGCAATTTTCTCCAACTCTGATTTTCTCCCTGGGGTGTCAGTGTGCAATGAAGAATATGCACATGCTATCCCTCCCTTTTCTTGTGTTTCCCAGCTGTGCTGTCACCTGGTCTCCGCCAGGTAGCAGCCATGCAGTGGGATCAGTGTCCCACCTTCCCCTCAAGGAAAGAGAGCAATTGCTGGTACATTCAGATCTTCCTCCCCTGGCCAGCTTCCAGAGACCTGTGTTCTTTACCAAATATAGGGCACCAGCATCATGAGTGGTGGCACTTCTGTTGTGTCAACAGGTAGCATTGGCTATCTTTTTTTTTTTAAATAAACCTTCTTAAGGGTTTGACAGTGGTGGACTGGCAGTTCAAGCATGTGTTTATGTTAACATCATTAAGAGCAGGGGTAATTCTTGGAAGAAGTTTTTTTTTTTTTACATACATACTAATTATGCTTGGAGTGTGTATGTATGGGGAAGAGGTTGTGAAAATGAAAACCCCACTGGAAGCACCAGAGGGTACCTGGCTAGATCATCAAATAACCCATCCCAGTAGGCCAGATATGAGTGCATCTCGGTTGCACAGTGATAAACATGGATGCTGTAGATTACTAACCAGCCAGGCCACAATGAGTGGAGGGAGGCAGTATAGTGAGATTATAAGCCACTAAACTACTGTATAATGTGCAGTGCAGGGTATTGGGTATTTGATATACAGTACTAGCCTAGTGACTGAAATGACAGTGAAGTGGGTTGAGAGATTATTGTTTCAAGAGTCCAAGAAGATTGGGAGAGGGTTTCAGGGAGATAATTGTCTAGAAAAATGCAATTAACAGGGTGAGGAAGTGATGGGTACGAGGGGCAGGATGCCATTTTGTGTGAGGACTCAATACATAGCAAAGGGACACATTCTGGATAAAGAGGCCATGGTGCCATTATTCAGTTTAACAGCCTTGTGTTAACAAGAACTGTGCTGGGCTAATGGGACATTGCACAGCCAACAGCCTATTAGTGTAGCCACTGCTATATTCAGAAGTACACTCAATGCATGTTAAGTGGTTAGCATGGTCATGCTAAATACACCACTGTGTCTATGCAAATGAGGTGATTGTCTTTCATAAAGGTGCAGTGTTATATTGAAAAGCATTTGGAAAGGCAATGTGTCCTGATGGGATTTACCCCAGAATTCTGAAAGAACTAAGGGTAGAACTAGTGACACCACTGATTACTCTCTTTAACAAATCATCGGAGGATGGGGTGGTATCTGAGGACTGGAGGAGGGTGGATGTGATTCCTTTTCACAAAAGTGGGAGCAGGGCATAGGCAGGAAACTACAGACTAGTTAGTTTGACTTCAGAGGTATCGAAAATGATGGAATCACTTCTGAAGGAAAGAACTGTTGAGTACCTACAGGCCAGTGGGGCACAGGACCCAAGGCAGCATGGATTCATAGATGGAAGGTTGTGTCAGATGAATCTAATGGATTTCTTTGAGTGGGTGACCAAAGTAGTAGACCAGGGAGGGGCTGTGGACATGGCCTACCTAGATTTTAGCAAGGCATTTGATACAGTCCCAAACAAAAGATTAATATACAAGTTAGCCAGCCTTGGAGTGGGTCCCAAGGTGGTAGCCTGGATAAAAAATTGGCTAGACAACAGGATGCAAAAGGTAGTAGTAAACGGAGTCTATAGTGAAGAAAGGAGGGTTACTAGTGGGGTACCGCAGGGTTCAGTACTGGAACTGGTACTTTTTAATGTCTTTATAAGTAACATTGCAGAGAGACTGGAAGGAAAAGTATGTCTCTTTGCAGACTACACAAAGATCTGCAACAGGGTTGGTACACAAGATGGAGTGGAAAGAATGAGAAGGGACTTGGCAAGGTTGGAGGAATGGTCAAATGTATGGCAGCTTAGGTTCAATGCAAAGAAGTGCAAGGTAATGCACCTGGGAAACAAAATCCCAGGGGAAGAGTACACAATGGGGGGTGAGATACTGCCAACAACAAAAATGGAAAGGGACCTGAGGGTAATTATATCAGATGACCTTAAGTTGGGCAAGCAATGTGAGAAGGTAGTAAGGAAGGCTGGGGGGATACTGGGATGCATAGGGAGAGGCATCAACAGTAGAAAACGGGAAGTTGTTATCCCTCTGTACAGACAGTTGGTGAGACCACATCTGGAGTACTATGTGCAGTTCTAGAGACCCCATCTCCGCAAAGACATAGATAGAGTGGAGGCTGTCCAGAGGAGGGCAACCAAAATGGTGCAGGTTCTGCACCGGAAGACATAAGAAGAGAGACTAAAGGAGCTTAATATGTATACCCTTGAGGAAAGAAGGGAGAGGCGGGACATGATAGAAACTTTCAAGTACCTCAAGGGAATCAACAATGTCCAAGAGGGTAGTATCTTTCAGAAAAAGAAATGTGCAAGAACAAGGGGGCACAATTTGAAGATAGTTGGGGGATGGCTCAGAGGTAATGTGACTAACTATTTTTTCACAGAGAGGGTTGTGGATGCATGGACTAGCCTTCCTGAGGAGGTCGTGGAGTCAAGAACAGTGAGGGAATTCAAGAATGCATGGGACAGACATAAGGCAGTCCTAGTGGGGGGTTAGGAGGAAGTAGGCTGTTGGTTAACTAGGACCTGCAGCTTATCCATCAGGTAGGAAAATAGGCAGACTAGGTGGGCTAAGTGGTCCTTATCTGCAGTCAAATTCTGTTTCTATGTTTCTGTGCTTCATGACTTCTGTGGCAGTGTTGTTTAACACTTCAAAAACCCTACTCTTCTCAATGTGTGCTGTGGTATGAGAACTTCTACCCTCTGGCAGCACTGGTGCCCATCAAAGACAAACAAGAAATGCTCCCTCTCACATCTGATCAGTGTTGCAATGCTATAATGTCCCTGGTGGTAGTGGTCCCCCCTTTTGACCTAATACCTGCTTGAATGAATAATTCATCCCTGGTCCTAGTGGAACTCCCTCCCTAACTGGATCCCCATCATAAAAAGAAATGTATACTTAGTAGTCCAGTGGCATCTCTCACAGCATGGTAGCCTCTGACCCCCATACCAACCCCCCCACACAGCAGCCAACACTTACCCAGTGCTTTTCTCCCTGTCTGGCCTCTCTGTACACCCCACAAGTCCTGTGGTGATATACAAAGCTGTATGTTATTACAATATTTGGCTGAAAATAAACTAAGTATTTAATTTTGAGACAAGTCCTGTAAGGATATACAGCTTTTCATAGTGTTGCAGGACTTATGGGCTGCAGGCAGGGGTTGGAGAGGGAGGAGAGTGGTAAACAAGTACAGGCTGCTGTGGGGGTGGATTGTCATGGGGGAAGTCAAAAGCTATGAGAGAGACCTCTGAACTACCAGGAATACATTCCTTTTTACAATTAGGATTGGGTAAGGGAAGGGGTACCACTATTACTAGGAATTGGGTGAGAAGAAAAGGATCACTAACACCAGGGATGCGTTAATGAGTCCAAATGGAATTGGGGTGGGGGTACCACAGCACCAGAAATTACTTTTACATTCAAATGGGGACTGGGGCAGAAGAGAGGACTTCTAGCACCAGGCAACTGTATGCAGTAAAACAGAAATCAGATGGGAGGGGGTATCACTAGCACCAGATAAGATGTTCATCAAACAGGGATTGAGTAAGAAGGAACATTGTGGCTAGTATAATGGATGCTTTGATCAGTCAAACCATGATTGAGGTACACATATAGAAACAGAAATTGTGGGGCAGAAAAGGACTGCTTGGCCACCCAATCTGACCAAATTTTCCCTGCCTATTCAGTCTCTGCAGACACTACCTGATCTCCAATTACCCTCCCCTCTTTCTGCCTATTCACCAATATTCCTTAATGCCTATCCCATGCATGTCTGAAACCCCCACTGTTTTTGGTCCCACCACCTCTGCTGGCATGCTGTTCCAGGCATTCACCCCTCTTTCAGTGAAGATGTATTTCCTCTCATTCCTCTTAAACTCCCCAAGCTTCATTGTATACCCCATCTGTTCTTGTGCACTTACTCATTTGGAATAGACTCCTTTCCTGAACCCTGTTTTCCTCCATGAGGTACTTATTGATCTCTATCACATGCCCCTACTCCCTCTTCTCTTCCAGGGTGTGCATGTTGAGATCCCTGAGTCTCTCCTCATAGGACTTTTGATGTAACCCCTGCACCATTTTAGGTGCCCTTCTCTGGATTGCCCTCCACCCTGTCTATGTCCTTCTCGAGACATGCACTCAAGAACTGTAAACAGTACTCCAGGTGGGATCTCACCAGTGTTCAATACAGCAACAACACCACCTTCCTACTGATGGTGATACCTGTTCCTATGCACCCCAGCATCTCACTGGCCCTGCCCACTGCCTTGTCATATGGCACCACCACTTTTAGATCATCAGATAAGATAATCCCAAGGTCCCTTTCCTGCTTAGTGACTGTTGGCACATCCCCAACCATTTTATACTCAGCTCCTGGGTTTCTATGCCCAAGGTGCAGGCTTTTGAACTTTTAGGCATTGCACTCCAGCTGCCATGCTCTTGACCACTCCTCAAGTTTTCTATGGTTCCAACTAGAGGTGGGAATATACCTTATTTTGAATATTCAGTAGAATTTTCATATTCAGGGCCCCAAATATTTGGAAATTCGGTATTTTTTATTATGTGCCTATGGGGGAAATAAACAGCCCCCACCCTCCTTTCTAGCCCAATCATTTAAACAGCAACAACCCATCCCCCTTCCCTCTAAAACACACCAAACCCCCCCTCATCCTCTCAGCACTCACAATTTAAGGTAGCTTAAAAAAAACTCTAACAATGTGAGACCGACACAACCAGCACACCTTCATGGCTAGCCATGTCTCATCTAGTGCTTTTCATTTATTAAATAAAATATATTTTTACACACCCCTACCTTGACAGAAGCACCCAACTCCTCCCCTTCCCCCCAGCACCCACATTTTTTGGTTCCTGACCCCTGGTTGCTCAGCTCCTGTCCCCCTGTCCCCCCAACTCATCCTTCCAGGACTCACCTCAGGTGATGATCCTCCCAGGTTTGCCCCCCCTGGGCAGGGCTGCTGAGTAGTTGTGCCCCTGATGAGTCTAAACTAGGTTCCTGGTAAACCCCTTGGCACCGGTGTTCCTCCCTGGCTTGCCCCCCAGGGTGGGGCTACAGGTTTGGGCTAGTTCTGACAGAACTGCAAACCTGGTCATTAGCCAAGTGCCAGGAGCAGGTGTAGTGGCACAGGAGAAGCGGGGCATCATTCTTGGGGGCCAGCATGTTTTTGCTGCTTGATTTCCTGCAGGAGGTGTGGAGTACAATGATGTGGGTTGCTAAAACACCAACATCTGGCATGTCTCCCCACAACACAGGCTCCAGCAGCTGCTCCCACCTCTGATCTCCACCAGAGGTCATATCACATGCCTGATGCTCACCCACCCTCCTCCTCTGGAGGAGGAGAGCAGTCCTTGGGATGCCCAGCCCTCCCCTGGCTGACCCTCTGACTCCTTTGTTCCTTTTCCAAACCTGGGGTGTTGGCATCACAAGTGGAAGCCCTACTGCTATGTTGGTGGATCGACCTCCAGCACCCAAATTTTCTAAACTGAAGAAAGTCCCCAGGTGCAGTGAAGGTGACTGACACAACCCGCCCTCTTCCACAGCCAGTCACCTTCTTGTTAATGGAAGTGCTACCATGCCTGCTGGCATAGTAAAACAGTTAATCATGTGATCAGCTGTTTTACTACAAGAGCAGCTCACTGACTGAGCAGGGCAAGCTTGAGTGGGCTCCACTCATGTTGAGCGTGTGTAGAGTGTTTGGAGGGGCTGAGGTAGGTCTCTTCTGCTTGTAACATACTAGTTTGCCCTACTTAGCTTCACACTTGAGTTTATTTGTAAGACATGGCTGATAAAATCATAACAACAGGTGGATAAATTGGCATAAAATGTACATAGCGAACACACTCCCAACTTGTAATCTTTTTATGTGTAAGAAGTGTGTCAATAATAGTGTTCTGGCAGAGGATATAAAGCTGACTAGACTTGTGAAAAATCAGGAGGATATGGTTGCTAAAATTGTGGCAATTAATACTGCAGAGTCTTGTCAGACAAATGAGCATGGTACAGTTTACATGTGTAATGAACATATTATGCAAAATACCAAGGCCGGCCTAAGCACAATTACCAATAATGATACGCCAAACACATTTACATTAACATATAGTTTAAGAAGGGGAAGACAGGAGGACGATAATTATGACAAATTAATGGATGATTGGGAATTAGTGAACTCTAACAAAAGGTCTAAAAAAGGCATGAGAGCAATGCAGTTTGTTATCCCTACTAAGAATAGTTATGATCCATTAATACATTTAACAGAGGTGGAACATTGTATACAGTCACATGATGTTAATACAAACAATTCACATAAAGAAATTAGTATAAGTAACAGCTCAGTGACTGAATGGGCAGACTAGGTGGGCCAAGTGGTCCTTATCTGCCATCAAAGTCTAAGTTTCTATGAAAATCACCATACTAAGGGAGATTTCAGGACTAATCAGGAGACACCTTTAATTGACCTAGGTAAAAAACAGACTGACTTAATGGAAAGAAACATACAGTTGAAAGATGGTTCTGAGTGCACATCAACACAATGTGAGAAAACAGTGCATTCCACCCTGAACTTGTTGATGAATGAGATGCCACAAATCCCTAACTTGAATAAATGTCCTACATTACCTGATGTGAACCCCCATGCTGACTTAGTTGTACATACCCTCACAACACGCACTACCAATCAACATGCCCTAAAAAGTAGAACCAGCACCCCAATTCTAATTTGGAATGATAATCCTTTTCTAAGTAATTCTGGTCAGCAAATAAGACAGTCTTTTGTACTAGGGTACTTCATTATTAAACATATAGACAGAATAATATGCAATTCGGATAAAACAAATCGCACATGCTGCACTTTTCATGGGTCAACTATAAAAGACTTAACTTTAAGAATATTCTCGAAGATGCAGGAACCCACCCCTTAGTAATTCTGCACATAGGAACAAATGTTATTAACTTATCTGATGTGAAACATATTAAGAACGATTGTGTACAACTATGTAAAGTCCTGGAAGACTTGGGCTATGAGATATTCATTTCAGGGATCCTACCAGTTCCCAGAACAGAAAGCCACAGAATAAGGAAAATCAAAAGAGTAAATG
The DNA here is from genome assembly GCA_016271365.2 of Neoceratodus forsteri. Classification (NCBI taxonomy): domain Eukaryota; kingdom Metazoa; phylum Chordata; order Ceratodontiformes; family Ceratodontidae; genus Neoceratodus; species Neoceratodus forsteri. Next base: position 829,936,672 of record CM028132.1, on the reverse strand, counting down.
AATGGATCAGGAAGTGGTGCCTGCAGAAGGGAATTACTTGCATCCCTCACTGGGAAACTTTTGAATTAGATCAGAACTTGTTTTGCTGGGACAGCTACATTTGAGTAGAAGGGGCACTAGAATACTTGGTAAGAAGTTTGAAAATAACATTTCAAATCATTCAAACTAGGACAAAAGCGAGGGCTAGAGATGTAAGTGAACATCAGGCATCTTCCAAGAGTCATGGAACACATTCCTGCACTTTTATAATGGCAAATGCCAGAAGTTTAAATATTAGCAAAACATCAGAACTGAAGGCGTTGATGTTAAACAACAAAACTGATATGGCCATGATCACTGAGACCTGGTGGGATGAAACAAACGATTGATTGAATAATATCCCAGGTTACCAACTATTTAAAAAAATAGATCTGGAAGAAAGGGAGGGGGTTGCTGCTATATAAAGGACACTATAAATTGTACACAGATTGATATTAACAGTTCTTCCACCAGTGAATCTCTTTGGTTAGACATCAGATTTAAAAACAGAAACAAATTAATACTTGGGAACTGTTGTAGACCTCCAGTAGGTTCCAACATTTACAACTCTCTGAGTTACTAAGCGAAATTTAAAATGCATGTAACATGGGTGAAGTACTGATTATGGGGGACTTCAATGCTCCAGGTATTAATTGGTCAGAACTAGCAGGCACCACTGAATTTGAAAAAGATGTGTTAAGACTGATGGACTCTAACAGGATGGACCAACTCATTGAAATTCCTACCATGGGTACTAATATACTGGATATGATTATTACTAACCCTAACAATAATATAACTGATATAAAAGTATTGAGTCCTCTTGGCACTAGTGACCATTGTAAAGTAATCAGTTCACTTAAAGCATATAAACAGATCTATGCTCATAGTAACATCTTTAGGAATTATAATAAAGCAAACTGGGATTCCATAAAAACATCATTGGATAACATCGACTGGGTAGTCAATTCATTAATAAAGATGTTGACACTATCTGGGGCATAATTAAAAAAATCATACTTGACCTAGAGGGTAGATTGATTCCAATTGTTAAAAGACAGAACAAAAAGGGAAGGATACCACACTGGTTATCTAACTCACTCTGAAACAAATCAAGATAAAGGAAAAACTATATAAAAAGTCAAAAAACTATCCCACTCCAGAAAATACAGTAAATTATAAAAAGCAATTAAGAGAGTTGAAAAAACTTATAAAGAAAGAAAGAGCAAATTTAGAAAGGAGATTAGCACTTTTGAAAGACAGTAAGGCCTTCTATTCATATATAAACAACAATAAATATTCATCCAAAAACATTGGTCCCTTATTGCACAATACAGAGGATATATCTGATCCAAGTGAAATGGTTGACATATTTAATAATTACTTTGTTTCAATATTCAGTCAAAAAATAGGCCCGGATACCAAATTTGAAAAAAACAATATGTTACCTGCAGACATCACCCCAATTCAGACTTTGGATGCACTCAAAGACATTAAATGTAATACAACTCCGGCCCAGATGAAATTCATCCGCAGTTTTTGAAACATATGGCTACAAGTTTGGCACTTCCCCTTTCTATTTTGTTTAGTGAGTCATTGAGAACAGGAGTCATCCCTTTGGAATGGAAGAGGGCTGTTGTGATTCCCATTCACAAGAAGGTTAGTAAAAGAGTGGTTGGGAATTACCGACCGATAAGTCTGACATCAATATGTTTTAAAGTGATGGAAAGATTTCTAAAGAAATTATTAGATGCAGAAATAGTTAAACTAAATCTACAAGACATTTTCCAGCATGGATACGAAAAACAGCTTTCATGTAATACAAACCTAATAGCTTTCTACGAACATGTACAGTAAGTTGAAGTATTGACAAGGTCTTACGTATGACGTTATCATGCTGGACCTAGGTAAAGAGTTTGACAAGGTCCCACATGATTTGTTAATATTACAATTACATAACATGGGTATTAACTCATACACTGTGACATGGATTGAGAGTTGGCTACCCGATAGCACTCAGGTAGTCAGAATTAATGGTGCATTGTCTGGCAAGGAAAGTGTGAGCAGTGGTGTTCCCAAGGGATCTATACTGTGGCCCATATTATGTAGACTTTTCATTAGCAATATGGGATTAAATGGGGCTTGTCAAATAACTAAGTTTACTGATGACACAAAAATTGATGGACCAATGGACACAATTGAAAATGACTGTTCATTAAATAAGGGTAGAAAAAGGGAGAAGCCAGTGGCATTCAATCCATGAAGAGGAGCAGCCAATCAACAATTAGCAGGTGGAAGGTGCCAGAATTTGAGCTGTGGCTCAGCGTACCATATCATAGCTGAAAGCAGGCCAAATGGTGATGGCAGGGTGATGGCTGAGGGTTCCCACCATGTCGCTTCAGGAGCGCAGTTGCTGCCCTTGTCAGGGACATATGCTAGAGGAGGAAAAATTGAGAGAGAGGGCTGGTTAATACAGGCCAAAAGAATCAGTTAAATCAGTGGGTGGGGTTCGTAAACAATAGGGAGCCGAGTGGTTAAAGTAGAGGAGGAGGGAAAAAATTAGAGGAGGGCAAGGAAGCCAAGATGGAGGGGGGTGGGAAGCAGGTTGAGAGACAGGGGCAGAGAGCAGGGTTGAGAGGAAAGTGAGGGGACAACATGGCAGGTTAGACAGAAGGAGCTGGAAAACTTAACAGCACTAACAGGCTAGCTGAGCAACAAAGAGCTGTACACTTTGATTTAAAAACACAGGCTAACAGTAGCAACTTTTACCCCCAAAATGCTATCAAATAAATGTCTATCAGTAAAACATTACAGTAATGCAGGCATTCAGGTTAAAAATGGTACAGAAATTAGATTTAGTCAGAGAATTGAGATAGAGAAAGGGTGCAGCCAATGGCATGCACTCTTCGAAGAGGAGCAGCCAATCAGCAGTAGCAGGTGGAAGGCGATGGAATTTGAGCTGTTGCTCAGCATACTGTACCTTAGCTGAAAGCAGGCCGAGTAGCAATGGCAGGGTGGTGGCTGAGGGTCCCTGCTGCGCCACTTCAGGAGAGGAGTTGCTGTTCTTGCCAGGGGTGTATGCTAGAGGGGGGAAAATCAAGAGAGAGGGCTGGTTAATACAGGCCAAAAGAATCGGCTAAATCAGTGGGTGGGGTTGGTAAACCTTAGGGAGCCAAGTGATTAGAGTAGAGGGGGAGGGAAGAAACTAGAGGAGGACCAGGCAACCAACATGGAGGGGGGGTGGGAAGCAGGCAGAGAGCAGGGTCGAAAGGAGAGTGAGGGGACAAGATGGCGGGGTGGGTTAGACAGAGGGAGCCGGAAAACTTAACAGCACTAACAGGCTAGCTGAGCAATAAAGAGCTGTACACTTGGGTTTAAAAACACAGGCTAACAATAGCAACTTTAACCCCCAAAATGCTGTCAAATAACAGTCTGTCAGTAAAACAATAACAGTAATGCAGGCTTTTCAGGTTAAAAATGGTGCAGAAATTAGATTTAGTCAGAGAGTTTGGGTAGAGAAAGGGCACAGCCAATGGCATGAAATCCTTGAGGAGGAGCAGCTAATCAGCAGTTAACAGGTGGTAGGCATAAGAATTTGAGCTGTGGCTCAGCGTACCGTACCTTAGTTGAAAGCAGGCCAAGCGGCGATGGCAGGGTGGCAGCTAAGGGTTCCCGCCACTCCACTTCAGGAGCAGAGTTGCTGCCCTTGTCAGGGGTGTATGCTAGAGGGGGGAAAAATTGTGAGAGAGGACTGGTTAATACAGGCCAAAAGAATCAAGCTAAATCAGTGGTTGGGGTTAGTAAACAATAAGGAGCTGAGTGGTTAGAGTGGGGGGGGGGTGGGAAGAAATTAGAGGAGGAACAGGCAGCCAAGATGGAGGGGGTGGGAAGAAGGCTGAGAGACAGGGGCAGAGAGCAGGGTCGAGAGGAGAGTGAGGGGACAAGATGGTGGGTTAGAGAGAGGGAGCCAGAAAACTTAACAGCACTAACAGGCTAGCTAAGCAATATACTGCAGTTTAAAATCACAGGCTAACAGTAGCAACATTTATCCCCAAAATGCTATCAAATAACAGTCTATCAGTAAAACATTAACAGTAATGCAGGCTTTTCAGGTTAAAAATGGTGCAGAAATTAGATTTAGTCAGACTTCGGACAGAGAAAGGGTGCAGTCAGTGGCATGCAATCCACTAGAAGTAGCAGCCAATCAGCATTTAGCAGGTAGAAGGTGCTGGAATTTTAGTCACGGCTCAGTGTACTGTACCTTAGCTGAAAGCAGGCTGAGTGGCGATGGCAGGGGTGGCAACTTTGGGTACATACTCTATATACAGAGAAATGTAAGCATGGTAGATAGCAGACAGGCATGATATGTAAATGATGCTATGGTGATTAAGACATTTGTAAATTAATAATATTAATTTTGGTGCAAATTAGCGATGAGTATTAGCAGAGCTTATAAAATAGCAAGTCAGAGCCCTCCAGCCAGGTTGGCCATGGACTACGTTCCAATGTGTTAAATTGTTTATTCAGTTATTTATGATTTTTGGAGAAGAGGGCACAGTAACCTGGATGTCTCCTTTACAGGTGTGTTCTGAGGGCAGGGATAATAGAATATGAAGGAAGTGGTTTGCAATTTAAGAATACACAGTAGAAAATAAATTGTGCAGAAAGACGTAATAAGCAGTATAAAATCACAGTGAACATTCTGTGACTTGTGAATATAGTGTACCTGAAGGTGAGCATCACGAGGGTGAGGGTCTGGTTGCAATCATGTGCCAGAAAGAGTTGCACTGAGGAGTTACACTATATGCTCACTTAACTAGGCCTTCAGACCAGAGCCAAATGCAGAATGCACAGGGTGGGGATGGCTGTTTCAGAGATTAGGAATATGGTAGTCAAAGGCAGATTGGTCACAATTAAACAAACAATATTTGACTATAAAGGCATTACTTTAAACTTGGTAGCACACTCTACACTGAGTTTTTTCCTGTCTTCTTCACCATATCAAAATTTATTTTTCACTAAATAACAGGCTCTAATAAATGTTTCAATAGTTTCTACTTCTCACTGGAGGAGGGCAGGTTGTGTTGGTTGCCTTCATCATGTCTTGGGGCCTTCTGTTTGGACAAAAATTGAGTGCTGGGGGTAGGAGGGTGGGAGTTGGGTGCTTCTGTCAGGGGTGGTTGGGGGAAATAAATTGATTTAGAACAGGTCAGGAAAAGCTCTAGATGAGATGGTGGCCAGATGTGGAGGCAGGCCTGTCGAGCTGGTCACCCACTGTGGAAGGGTGTTTTGTTTGTTTAAAACCTAAAATTGTGATTGATAGGGTGAGGATGGAGTGCTTGGGCTTGTAGCAGAGGGTGGAGGGATGGGGGGGTTGGATTTTAAATGAGTGGGCTGAGGAGTGAGGCTGTTTCTTTTTTTTCTTCTTTTTTATTTTTGGTTAGTATTTCCCAAATAGGAATAGGCATGATTAGTGCCACTATTCTTATTTATATCTGAATAACAGTGAATCATTCATTGTATTCAGGAAATACTATTTGTTACCTGCATACCCCTACTTCAAGGTATGCATTTATCCCATAAGCATACATCTCCGGTGTTTAAAAAAACTGTCTCTGCCTTGTGCCTAACAACACTTGGGGCATGCAATTATGAGCCACAGTCGTACACTATTTGCATGTAATTGCTTACTTATTGAAGAGTTAGTGGTTAATGTTGAGTTCCATTGCAGAAATGTGAACAGACTCTGGGCACGTCAATGTTATCAAACATTGTGATCACTGTTCTTCCACTGGTAGAACTATGATTTAAAAAGGATAAAAGAAATACTGTACTGTACTGTGCTTGACAGAATTCATTTGTTGTGGTTATTACAGTATGAATGCATGTGTCAATTAAAATGCCTCTTCTTTGAAGCTTTACGGGTTTTATTTCACTGTTGTATAAGCTGGCTGATGCCATCTAGGGTGTGTGATTATGCCATATTAAAAATGGTTCAGATACTGAAATCCAGTCACCTCACTAGTCCAACTGTACCTCATGACCATTGCTAAATTCCCAATAAACTACCAGTAACTGCTTTAAAGCATTTAATGCACTATCTTTCTAGTGAAATTGTGGTTACAAAATGTAAAGTACAATCATGGTTTAAAACATTGCATTCTAACTGCAGTCAAACCCATACTTCAACCACAGCCACAAATTCAGATATAAGGTCACCAATCAAATCCCAACTAAGATGCTGCTGCTAAAACAAACACTAGTGTAATAAGGGATAAAGAAATGTGTCCCAATATTTCAGCCTAAACCTCATTTTGGTCTAAAACATAATGTATTTGTGTAACAAATATTGACCTATGAAGCTGGATCATATAAAACTTGTAAAGCTACAAGACAAACTAAGCCACAAGTCGTAATATTAAAGTGTCTTTTAATATTTGTACTGACCATTTGAGTAATAGAAAACAGGTGTCTTAAGTGTCTGCACAAACAAAAATACAGGGAGAGAGTTCAAATTATCCTTTGACTATCTTTAGTGTTTATTATTAGGACAGGCCAGAATAAATGCCTGTGTGCACATTCCTAAGTGCAAACCTATTTCTTCCTCCTAAGACAATTATTACTATCCTTATATAGTAGTATAATTTACACTATCAATACATTTGTGCTGACCAAAAGATTAGCTCATACATGTACTAAAAAGAGAATTGCCTTTTAAGTTGATGTTTGTACTTGTCTTGGACTAATCATAGACTACCATAGAAACTAGTAATACTGTCTTCCACTATATAAGCAAGCCAGAATACACTGTTAGTTTGAAGAATGAAGAATGAAGAATGAAGAACGAAGGATGTACCACTTGTAATCTCTCGCTGTGATTATTGTTATAATCATTAAATTCTTCCGCCTTCAGCCTCATCTCCATTCGTCTCCTTTCTAAGTATTTGTAATAGATAATTTACTAATGGTAATTTTTTCCAATGCTACACTAGTAACCACAACTGCATCAAAAATGAAAATGCAGCTACAGCAGAATCAGAAACTCATAACATTGCTACAACGCAGTTCAACAGCACTACTCCTGATTCAAATCGAGAATTACAACAGAAAACCCCAGAGCTGGAAATGAATGCAAGCACTACAAATTTCAACTTGGAAAAAAAATGGATTGAAATACTGAAATGCTGTAACTCTTACCTTGAACAGGGATGGAAAAACTGAAGTTCCTCACTGAAAGCTTGATTCCACCCATGAAATATCATGTACTGTTACAGTAAGTGTTCTTGACAAATGCTCCCCAAACAAACTGGTCTGCTATTTCAAATGAAATATTCTCTCTATTGCAAAAAAAAACACATTACAGGAGAATAAAACACCTACAAGCTGTGCACATCAGGCTGTGCCCTTCAGCGAATGAATGCAGTCACCAGGATGCAAAGCCATTTGGTTAACATCAGTACCACCTGATATTTGGTAGCAAACCTCCTTTTCCATGCTCCATTCTAAGTACTTAAATGGCTAGACACCTCTTTTGTCAACACTGTGGTATCTTTTTTCTAGCGTGATCCATTTTGTGATAGTGTGGACCCCATTCCATATACTCTCTGGTGTCCAGTGCAACCTATTCTTCCTGTCCTAAGTAGTTCCTGTTGTCAAGTGGAACTCCTTCTATCAGCACGGGGTCAAAATGTCGCAAGGCAGAATGTTGTGCGACTTAATTGCATTGCATGATTTCTTTAAATCTTTTTGTTCTGTGAGGGGTGTACAGGCGTATTGCAAACCCCCCACTTAGGATTCTATCTTCGGGGAGGTCCAACATGGAGAGCGCACAGGTATGGGGTTCGCGCATAATGCCGTTTGCTATTAAGCATACGGCATTATGACCCAGTCCATTATGACGCCTTCCATCACCCCATTCCACTAACAGCTCTACCAAGTGTTCAGTGCCCCATTTTTCTCCCTGCACTGTTCCAAGTACTCCCTCATATCTAGTGGCACCCAATCCATCTCAATTTCAGCTACTCCCAGTGTCCTGCAACATTCCCTCCCTTTGTGCATTTCATTCCATATACTTCCTGGTAATCAGGGTATTCCTGTTCCTCTCCTTATTTATTCTGAGTACTCCCTGGAGCCCATTAGTACAGCCCCATGAAATTATCTTTATTGTTTATAATTTTAATTTTTATTTTTCTGGAATTTCTTGTTATTTCTTTTATATATTGAAAAAATCACAAAATCACAAAATTTCACAACAGCAAAATCAACAGAACATATAAACAACATAATATGATCATAAAAAATGAACCATCAATTAAATACCATAAGCTTGGCTCCATAACCAGGTTTTCAGTGCTTGTTTAACACCCTCCATGGTCATGTGCTCATGTAGTCAGCAGGGTAGAGAATCCCAGAGGGTAGGGGCAGCATACATAAATGTTCTAGCCCCAGAAAATTTCAAACACACTCAGGATCTCTAGCAACCCCTTGTTGACTGAGCGAAGCAATCGCCCGGGGCAACGAGGGACCAGAAGCTCTTTCAGGTAATCCGTGCCAAGTCTGTGTAGGGCTTTAAAAGTCAGAAGACTGACTTTAAAGGAGATCCACCATTGAACTGGCAGCCAGTGCAGACTGCGCAGCACTGGGTGAAATATGACAGGACCATGAGGATCCTGTCAATAGCCATGCCTCAGCGTTCTGCAGTAGGTGCAAGCAACGGATTTCCACCCCAGGTAGCCCTAGATACAGGGAGTTGCAACAGTCCAAGTGCGAGGTCAAAAAGGCATGGTTCAGAGTGAGAAGGTTACCAGATGGAACAAGGTGCTTAATCCTGGTGATATTCCTCAGATGATAAAATGAGGATTTGACAACAGCTGACACCTGAGAATTCAGGGTCAGCCCATCATCAAAAATTACCCCCAGGTTTTGCACCCATTCAGAGGTTAGCAGAGGCTCACCCCCAAGGTATAGGCCAGAGGGTGAACCCCCACCCAACCTCTCTGTCCGGCGACCTGAATCCACTACCAATACCTCGGTCTTATCAGAGTTCAACCTAAACCAACTGGCATACATCCACTCCTGGATTTCAGCAAGGCATTTATTAACCCTTAGGCTGCCAACAGAATTAGAACGTATGGGAATACTGGACTGATATATCAGTCTGCGGCACAGCAATGCTTAAAGACCAAGAGAGCTCCATCCGGATCAGGGACAAAAGAGAGGTAGAGCTAGGTATCATCTGCGTAGCATTGAAACCTCAGCCTGTACCTTCTTACAATGTCTCCAAAGGGCAGTATGTACACTGTGAACAACGTGGGGGACAGCACTGAGCCCTGAGGGACTCCACATGATAAAGGGACTGTGTCAGAGGAAAAAACCCAGGACACCACCCTCTGAGATCTTCCCTTGAAGAACAATGCAAACTACCTGAGGACCATACCCTACAGTCCACAAATGAACCTCAGGCGATCATGCAGAACCCCATGGTCCACAGTGTCAAATGCTGATGAGAGATCTAGGAGGACCAAGATGGAGCAGCTCCTCTTGTCTCTAGCCATCAGGAGATAATTGAGCACCAGAACCAGCGCTGTCTCGGTACTATACTTCTTATGAAATCCAGACTGGAGGGGTTCATAGATGGCATGGATGGTCAAATGATCCTCCAACTGTGTGGATCCAAAGAAGCTTTCTTCAAGAGTGGTGTTACCACCACCTCCTTTAGGGAGCTTGGAAACTCACTTGTCTCCAAGGAACACCAGACTATCTGAGCTAGGACTGGGCCAATGACATCACTACAACCCAAAATTAGGGAAGTAGGTCCCAGATCCAAACTACAGCATGTAGGGTGCACATTCTGGACAATCTACATGACATCCATGAAAGCCGGACAGTCAAAGGTACTCCAAAAAGACCAGGATATATGAACCTGCTCTAGTCTACATCAGTGCCCATAGAGTGTGTCAGACGGAAAGCCGATCTGATGTTGGCCACCTTATTTGCAAAAAATAGAGCAAGTTCATCGCACTCTTGTGAAAAGGCTTTCCAAACATGTAGACAGGCTGGGTTGCACAGTCTATCCACAGTTCGGAACAGCTGAGCCGGTCGGTTTTGAGCAGCCTTATTCTCCCCAGATAGGAACTCTGCCTTCATATAGGAGATTTCGGATTAATAGACTTGATAATGGTCTGTCAATCTAAGGCAGTCAGCATCAAGAGCGGATTTCCACCAGCAATGCTCCAACCTTCGTCCAAGTCACCGTATCTCCCTCAGAGTCCTATCAAACCCTGGGGATCAAGGGCAAAGGGAGGGAGGACGAACATGGATAGGAGCAATGACATCCAAAGCTGCCATAATGGCTGAATTATAAGCCACCACGAGGGCTTCTGGGTCATTATTTGCCTCTGAGAAGGACGAGAGATCAAGGACCGCCGTTAGGCCTTGAGAATTTATATCTCACAAAGGGCAGTCCCGAATCATCACTACAGAGGCTGGCCTACAAAGGGGGTGCTAAAAGTAAACCACACAGTGTAATGATCAGACCATCCAACTGGTTCCACCCCCATGTTGGAAGCCTCAATCCCCAGGAGGAAGACTAAGTTGAGAGAGTGACCCCGATTGTAAGTGGCCGTGGAAACAACCTGTGTAAGGCTCAGAGATGTCAACTGGAGGAAGTGCTGACCAAAATGCGAGAGTTCTTCGTCGACCCAGGTGTTAAAGTCACCCAGGACCATCAGCGTAGGTGACTCAAATGCCATGTTGACAACAAAATCGGCAACTTCCTGGAGGAATAGTTTCTCATCACCTGGTGGATGGTAGATGAGAACAACGCTACAACCTACACCAGTCACCACAGCACACTCAAATGACTTAGTTCCCCCACTGGTACATCTGTGAGGTTAAGTTCGGACTTGAAACAGACCGCTACCCCCCCTCCCCACAACCCAATCTTGGGTGGTGTATCACCAAGTACCCAGCAGAAACTGCAGCCTCCAAAATGGGGCCATAATTCTCATCCAGCCAGGTCTTGGTGATGCAAGCCAGGTCCACTGATTTAACAAGATCTGCAATAATTGCAGTCTTATTTTTAATGGACATAGCATTGCATAACACCGCCCAAGTTGGGTGAACTTTCTGAGCCGTCCAGACCACCTGCCTACCATTATCTGTAGTGCCCTTGGGTATGGAAACCAGACATGGTGAACCACAGTCCTGGTTCCATTTCACCCCAGGGCATCTCCTGGATCTTATTACCCCAATTCAGTGGCCCCCCTCATTTGTCCCCCACTGTTCATGCTCCCACTCGATTTCTCCACGCAATACCCAATGCCCTACAGCGTAGGTAGGTTGTAAATTGAAGTGGAGATGGGGAAAAGGGGCCGAGGGTGTGAAGGGCGGAGGACAAATAGCACACAGCCATGGAGGTAGAGCCCCAACACATTTTAAGAACAAGGAACCCTCCTCAAACTATCCTACTGTTCAAACAAAAATCCAAACTACACACAGTCAATAAAATAAAATAAACCAATACACAATCCTATCAAATCCTACTAACTAATAACTATTTTTAAATCCCCTCAATAATTACCATAAAACTATGAAAAAATAAAATCAATAAACACAATTAATATAGAAAACAAAAAAACTAATAAAACATAAAACTATTTAGGAAGAGATTTCCCATGTCCAAGTCCAGAAGTCCTCTCACCACCTATCAGGAAAGGACAGTTCTACCTGGAGCTCTCACTTCCCATGATAGGTAGACATAAACAAATTAGGAATTCTTCCAACATAAACAAAAACAACCAAATTAGCCCTCATTTACTCTCACTACTAGAGTCTGGAAAGTTTTGACACTCTCACTGTCAATAAATTTACATTTACATTCATAAAATATCTGAAAATGACCTTATACACACTAGAAGTCATATTCCTAGTATACTACATTGTATTAAGTAGCATTATGCTGTGGCATTGAAAGGTTTGGGGAGTTAAATAATTCCACTGCACTTCCTTGCGGACCCTCTCTGTGGTAACAATGGATCCTAAACAACAACTGCTGCAAGCATTTACTTAGTTTTTGCAAAAAAAAACAAGCATTTTTTAAACGTTTTTCATGTGTTTGGTTTCGTTTTATTTCTTTTTATACCTTGAATTTCTTGTTATTTCTTATTTAAGAGAAAACACGGGTCTCTACCCATTAGCACCACTTCCTCTCTTTTTTCTGTTTCAAGCACTCACTGGCATTAAATGGTAACCCTACCACTCCCATTCCAAGTGTCCTGATGTTCAATAGTACCCCTCTCTCTTCCTGTCCTAAGTATATCCTGTTTTGAGTGGAATCTCTTTTTTTCCCATTTTAATTACAAGTACTCGCTGATGCCCAGTGGTACCCCCTCCCCACCTAATCTCTAGTACTACCTCATCTTAACTAGCAATACCCCCTGCCCCTCTCCTTTCCCATTCAAATCACTCTGAAGTGTACAATGGCAGCCCTTCCCTCCACCTCTGCCTGTTCATTCCATTCCATTCCAAATAATATATAGTGACCAATGCCCCCCCTTTATTTATCCCGTTTCAAGAACTCCCTGTTGCCTAGTAGCACCCTCTCCCACACACACAATTCTCAATTCTAAGCACTCTCTGATGTCCTGTGATTTTCCAACCCTTTCCCCATCCAATTCCATAGACTACATGGTGGTCAGTGACCCTCCTTCCCCTCTCATCCTATTCCATACAGTCATTGTTATTCAGTGGTACCCCTCCCTCTCCTTTTCTTGTTTCAAACACTCTCTGGTGTTCAATAAAACCCCTCCTTCTCCTCTTCCCATTCAGCATACACCCTAATGTGAAGCAGCACCCTTCCCTTTCACTGTTCATTCCCAAACACTCCATAGTGTACTGTGGCACGCTCTCCCTGTTCCCATCCCATTCTAAGTACTCCCTGGAGAACAGGGACACAATTCTTTCTCCATGCCCTGATCCCATTTCATCAACTCTGTGGTGTCCAATGACACTTCCTCCCTCCATCGCCTTATCCTCTTTAAAGTCAACTTCATGATGTCTAATGACACTCCTCCCCCACAGACAGTGACAATCTCAACATTTCTTATACTCCATGGCTAACATTATCTGATCTAAATAACACACTCTGCAATATGAATGAAAGGCTAATTTCCCAGTACTGAATGTTTCTCTTACACCACAGTTTGCAGTAGTTTGATGGCATCTGGTTTTGAGAAGCTGTGAAGAGGTCTGCACCAATTGCCATCTGCACGGATGCCTCTAGTCCCCATGGGGTACTCTAAATTGGATAGTCATGCCACTGAACACCAGGAAATGTTTTTGAGAGTTCTGGTTTGAGCAAGGGCATTGGGGGGTATATGGTGATACCATGCGGTGGGAAGAGAGATGGAATTGTCATTTTTTTCAGAGGCATACAGAAATAGGTAAGGGAGGAGACTGTGATTAGGCATCCATGGAATGGAGAAAGGGTTATTTTGATATACATTTTCCAGAGTGTAGGTTAGAGGAGCAAGGTAATAAAGGGGACCAATGGGACTGGGAAGTGTTTTTTCTTCTACAGTGTGGCCACTGGATCAGATGGAGGAGCAGAGAATGATTAGTGACTCAGTGGGGTGGAGAAGGAAAATGTGAATGGGGGAGTGGTGAGATCAGGGATAAGCCAGATGTTGAAGGGAATATTTTGTGATGTGTTGGAGTCAGGCTTATCTTTCAGATGTAGGGATTGTTGCAGTCCTGCATGTAGGATGAGCTTCCTGTGCCAGATTAATCATGGGGGTGGGGGTAGTTTGATGGCACAAGAGATGGTTTTCAGTGAAGAACTAATGTTATTTGAGAGATGTCTGTCAGTAATGAAGACTGAATTTTAGTGTGAACGTGGGATCTTAATTAAAAACAAAATAAAATTCTATATCAATGTGATTATATACTTAGTAACACATTCTCAATGAATATATTGTTTAGAATACTGACACACACACAGGTCACCACCCAATGGCCCAACTATAGCACATCACATATCAGTGCTGGTGACTTAATTACAGGAGTGAACCTAGGAGCCAGCACTCAAATGTCCAGGCTGGGGATGTGCTGCAGCTGGCAGCATATCCCAACAAAGGTAAAGGGAGACAACATGCTCTGACACAGCAGTAGCCTCTGCTAGTGGGCCAGGGAGCTTGCTTTCCTAGCTGAGAACATGCTGCATGTGTCCAAAGCATGCCCCAGCTGATGCTGTTGGCATAGACAGGGAGAACATAGAGAATGCAACAGCTTGGCAACTGCAGAATGTGAGCCAAAGCTCCATAGGACCAAACCACAAACCCCATCTCCTGCATCTCTGATGATCCAGACCTCAGAGAGGTGTGAGGTGCCCTGCAGCAGACATCATAACTAGGGGACAGCCTACAAAGACTTAAGGTGGAGTACATCCAGGAGGAAGGTGGGTGATGAGGCTGTAGGGGGTGTCGGTCTAATGGAGGGATGTCATGACAAAGCAGGATGAAAATCTCCATGAATGAAAGAATACTAGCACAACAAAAAGAATCATTATTTAAATGTTGTATGTTATCTCATAAAATGATTATTTTGTACTGTGCTTGCCAAGAATATTAGTTTTAAACTTAAAATACTGAAATAGAGAGATGAGTGGGGTGTTGGCAGTTCCTCTTTTGGATCTTTTCAATGAACTGGATGATTCAGTAGAGGTTCATAGGGACTTGAAAACTGCAAATTTGGTACCTATTTTTACAGCTGCAGGGGTCAGAGCCCTGCAGACGTCTTGCTATCACTTGGGAAAAAAGGGCACTTCAAACTCCCACCAAAGCACAATTTTGAAGTTGAAGTACGATACCTCTGCTATGCGAAATCACTATGCTGGGGGAAGGGGAGAGTTCCTTTCCAACATGCAACACACTCATGTCAGCTCAAATTACTATTTTATCTAAAAAATTCCCTGTTGGTCAAAACTGAGTTTGTAATGAGATTGCATTGCTCCAGCACATATTTAAATTATAATTCTCTCCCAAGTGCATGTGTGTGTGTGTGTGTGTGTGTGGCAGTGTACATTGATTTACTGCTGCCTGTAGGGTTTGTTAACCCTTTCAGGACTGATCTATTCTCAGCCATTTACAAACAAAGCTTACTATGTACACTGAATGGAGGCTGATGGCTCAGATAAAAAATATATATTTTTAAAGGGGGAGAGAGAGAGAGAGAGAGTTTGATTCATACATTCCTTTCCTACATGCCAGCTCAAATTACAATCAGTTGATGTGCTCAGTGTAAACAGCACAACTGTACCTGGAGAAATTCCTCTCTGCTGTATTTTTTAGATAGGAAACTGAATTTATCCTACTTTAATAAATGTAGTGTCAGTATAAATGTAAATAACAGCCTCTCCTTTTCAAGCCTATTGATTTATTTTTCAGAAAATAAACAAAATGTGTAAAAAGAGGAATTGGGTGTCCTTTGGTTGATTTCTCCCTGGATTGCAGCACTCAACACTCTGTAACATAGTATAAGGCTGGGAAGAATTTCTATCATTGTGATCAATACATGTGTGTGTGTGTGTGTTCTCCACAGTTCAGTGGGTTTAGTAGAACATATAAAGTTGTCTTATGTACCAGATCCAGAGCAAAGGGAAATAAAAAATTCAATTTATAATTTCTCACATGCTGCATTTGTATACTGGCTATGGTAGTTCCCCATGTGTTAACCCTCAGGCTGCTAGCAGAATTAGAACATACTGGAATGCATTACATGTAATAGTTTGCAGGATTTAAGATAGAAGAGTGAATCTGCTTTATAGTAGTAGTAAAACTTTCTTTTCTGCAAACCTCTGTGACTGGCACCATATATTTATTTACTTTAAACCATTAATCAGAAAACTTGTGTGGAATGAAAATAACCCACATTTCCTCAAGTATATGGGGTATCCCTTGCAATATAATCTAATCATTTACAAACAGAAGAGTGAAAGAAGTGAGTGCCTCAGCTGGGACTTGAACCCAGACCACCCAGAATACCATTCCAGTTGCACTACGAGCTGCACCACTAAGGCAACTGGAACCTAGGCTGTCCCAGAGCACATTACTCTCTCTCTCTCTCTCCAATGCACAATCTGGTACAGCACAGATCATTGCATTTCTTAATCATGAGAGTGTGGTGTGCATATTTATGGAACACATGCAAACAGAAGAGAGAAAAAAATAAATGCCTCAGTTGGGACTTGAACCCTGTCTTCCCAGAATACAATTCCGGTTGTGCTACCAACTGCATCACCAAGGCAGCTGGAACATGAGCTGTCCAGGAACACATTACTCTTTCTCCAATGCACAGCCTGGTGCTGCACAGATAATTACATTTCTCAATCACAAGAGTGTGGCGTGCATATTTATGGAACACATACAAACAGAAGACAGAAAGAAGTAAGTGCTTCATCTGAGTCTTGAGCCCAGGCCACCCAGAATACTGTTCTGGTTGTGCTTTATCTATCTATCTATCTATCTATCTATCTATCTATCTATCTATCTATCTATCTATCTATCTCTCTATCTGTCTCTCTGCATAGATATATATCAGGTCAGGGCAAGGAGCAGAACTGTAAAATGACATAAGTAGTACCAAGGAGTACAAAAAGAACCCATAGTAAAATGTTGATAAATTAGTGTCCAAAAAAGTCATATTCAATCAGAAAGCCCATAAATATCCCTATGTTCAAAATAGAATTGTAAAGATATGCAAATATACCACAATTATAGATGTCCAGATTTCAAAGCAGGATAGTAAATTCATGCAAATGTTTATAATAATAGCTTACATGTCCTAAATACATGCATATATCCAGCAACTACAATGAATGACCAACATGTTCAGCAGGATGCAAAACATGTGCAAATGTCCATGATAGCAGGTAGAAGTCAAAATGTATTACACTCAGTATGATTATATCCCTCTGCCTGCCCCTTCACCTGCTGTCTTTGTTTTCTCCCCTTTGTCACTGAACCACATTTACTTGAAATTACAGTTTAAAGTAATTATATATGAATTTTGATAGGGCTTACATTGTAAAGCATGGGGTGCAATTATGGATGTTGTCCACCAAATGGAAACATTACTTCTTAAATGATTTAGCTAGAGTGATCTCTCAGTCACTGCTGCCATGGAGTGCATTATTATGGACATTTACATGAATTTAGAATCCTGCTTTGAAATCTGTACATTTATAATTGCAGGACATTTCCACATAATTAGGATCCCATTACAAGGATCTCCATGAGATGCAATATAATTTCAATGAACCACAACGATCATTAACTGATTCATCCATCATTCCTCTATTACATCTTCTCTACACACCTCTCTCCACCATCACTAAAATCGTTTTGCAGCCATATTGGCTCTAACCAGAGTTTGTTAAGATTGGAGATAGGAACAATCTGGGAGACTATAAACTACTAAGTCTGATATGGCATGATTGGAAAAATGGATAAAAACAGCAATCAAGGGAAAAATAGCAGAATTCTAAGACCAACAGAATCTTACAGATTGAACCATCATGGATCCACAAGAGATCAGTCATGTCAAATGAATATGATTGTTTTCTGCTAGAAGAAGGCATGGAGGGTTGACATGGCAGTGGGTTAACTGACTGAATGATTTGTAGGGTGAACATCCCTTGGAAAGCTCTCTGGAGGATTAGTTACAGCACAATATGCAACAGCTTGAAGGAGTTCCATGTACAGCTGATGATAGCATGAAGAGAAATATTCATGCTGAGCAGACAGATGATTTGAGCTCTTAAACCCACTCCAATCTTCCCCTTCCCACAGAGATCCACTGGCCCAAGGGTATAAAAGGTGGTGGTAAGAGGGAAGTTGAAGGTGGGAAGCAGTATCCTCTATTTGTGACCAAAATCAGTTTTCCAATCCTAGATGAAGCACAGCTACCTGACTACCCTTACCCAAGAAGACTGCTGTATAAACAGTTCTTTAGAACTTGGATGGCATTTTGACTGCAAACATAGAGTTAATTAATAATATGAAAGCAGTTGGTCAGTTTATCAGTCATTTTCAGATTATGCTAATGTTAATTACTGCTAACCATTTTTGCTGTTTTTAATAGTTATTAGCAATCATAAGCAGTATGAAGGTAGTACTTTTTTGCTGCCCATGCTCACTGAACAGTAGTAGCAGTGCAAAGGACAGTCAACCTAAAATAAAAAGAATAACAGTTTCAGGAACATGAAATCACTCATTGGCATAAAATTGTCAACTGGACTAGACAAAATACATTTTACAAGAACTTTGTTTGCAATCAGCCAACAAATCATTTATAGTCATGTTGAAACAGTTTCACAGAGCTGGAAAATGTAAAGCCACACACCATGGCCCAGATATTCAAACTGTGCCAGGCTGTGGCGCAAGTCTGGGCGCAGCGCAACTTGGCTGCGCAGGGGCATTGACTGGGCGATATTCAACGGAACTGCACCATGGCACAGCATCATTGAATATCGCACCCTGGCCACCCGCAGTGCACATGGTGCAGTTGCACTGTGTCCGCAAGTGGCCAGAGTGGAGCAGGGGGATGCACTAGCGCAAGTTCTGTTGCGCCATATACAGCATAACTACGATATTCAAAAGTGCACGTAAAATGGGGCCATAATGTATGCAAGGTGCAAATGGGGCCATTGCATATCGTCTCAGGCCTCATTGCATGCAGGTGCGCCGATCCCCGGTGACTTGCACCTGGTGCCCTGCCAGGTAGCAGCCGTCAGGGACTGACGCCCCCTGCACAGCACGGCAATGTGACCCACAGCCCGATCGCAGGCTTCAGTAAATAGAAAATAGCATCCTATATCCCTGGTGGTCCAGTGGACCACTGTCAGCCCGATTGCGGGCATGTGTAAAAATGAAGATAATCCAATATCCCTGGTGGTCCAGTGGACTGCTCTCAGCCTGATCGTGGGCATGCGTAAAAAGAAAGAATGGATCCATTCGCATATCTGGAATGTGTAGTACGGTATGGGCAGCACACCCATTGGCTCACGCTGTGGACCAATGGACGTACAGCCCTACCTATGGTGTCAGTCGGCCAGACGGCGGCCAGGCAGCAGGCGGGTGGTGCTGCACCCACCACTGACCGGGGAGCGGGCAGTAGGGATCAGTGGGCGGGTGGGGAGGGGATCCGCTGGACCAACAGGGATAGTGGATGTACTTTTTTATACAAATACCCGCGATCAGGCTGAGAGTGGTCCACTGTACCACCAGGGATAGTGGACATTATTATTTTCAACAGATGCCAGCGATCTGGCATGAGGGGGAACCGCCACAGAGGTACAGCCGGAGCTCGGGTGGCCACCCACAGGTGGCAGCTGCCGTGTTGCACCCTGCAATATGGCAGCTCACCTGTGGGGGCCAGCCGTTGTTCCTTTTTTGGGGGGGATCAACTTTGTGTGGCACAAGTAGGGATTGCGCATGCATGGACTCAGCACATCCAGGGCTGAATATCGGGATGTGCAGTATGCATGGACACGCCCCCCCCACCTGCGCCGCATACATTACTGATGCACCACGGCACACTGGGATTTGTGCCAGGCACAATTCCCATTTGAATATCATGCCGGGTTGCACCATGCGCAATCCTTTTGAATATCTGGCCCCATGTGTTTATCAGCTACAGTACATTAATTTAAAACTGCTAAGGAGCATAGAAGCACCACTCTGCAAGATGGGCCTAGTTTAGTATGGCATTTGTAGATATAAATTAAACTTAGTTTAGCTCACCATGACCAAGAAGGTATCAGAAAGCTTTCTCCAAAGTTGCAACATACTATACTATGGGACAAAAAGTGCTTAAAATCTCCTTCATTTATCATTTATTGACCCTTGAATTTTGAATATGCCACTTAATTCAAAATTAAAGATTTTTTAATAATAAATTTTAAAAATCCAAGTGTCATTAATTAATATTAAATACTGAAATAGAATGCACTAAATTAATATTGAGGTACAAATTAATGTATTTTAGTTATGCTTTGATTCAGATAAGCAGCACATTAATAAAATATCCCCTGAATTAAAATGCTGTCCAAAAATTTAAATAATCCTCACTTCTCCTTACTTTTAAATAAGGATCATATTAAGGAAAAAAATGCCTAATTCAAATGATGAAAAAACAAAGAATGCATGCCTGCAAATAGTATTGAGGTACTTACTGTAATAACAACATATTCATTTAGAAGGTGGATGGGCCCTATGAATGAATGCACCTGTACATACAGCAGTGCCATTAAAAGCAGACACATGACTACTATACGGAAGATGAAAAAGAGCATCCAACAATGGTATCAACAATAGAGAGGGTAGTTGCTATTGGAGTGATCACTGGCTGCTTAATTAAGCATAATTCTGTGCACAGGGAAGGACAGACAGGCCATGCAGACCTGAGAATTCCCCATGACTTCAACATAAATGGAAATCCACAGGTGGGGGTGCAGACCTTCTACAGAGGCATGCTGAATACTGGTGGCAGAGAGGAAAATAGTGCCAGCCATGGCACCTCACAGCAGCAGCAGACAGTAGGGAAGGTACAAGCCACCAGATCTAGAAGGAACACAAAGGTCTGGGAACAGGTGTCTGTGGTGAGCTCAGCAGTTTGGGCAGGGACACCTGGGAACCCCTCTCTTGACCACAATAGTGGCAGCTGGCAGTGAGTCAGCTGGGGCCCATGGCACACAGGGTTCAGGCTGGGCACCTCCATGGGGACAACGTATCCATGAACAAGTGTCTGTTTCTGTATCAGCAGTGCCAGGTGCTGCCATGCCAGGAACATCAGTGTTTGAGATCCAGAACAACTATGCCATGTTGTATGGGTAGGAATCCATCAGAGCATAGCTGGTCACCAAGCCCGCATCTGGAAATCCATCCAGATCACAATCAGAGCAGTAGGGCTTGTACCCAGATCTTTTGAGGCAATCAAACACAAGTGGAGGGACCTGAGGATGACAGCCTAGAAGAAACTGGCATGTGGTTAGCAAGTATAAAATGCCACTCGTGGAGGCCCACCGCAGAGCTCAAGCCAGTGGAGGACATGGAGGTGGTCACATCAGCAAGGTGACTGTGGATGGAGAGATAGAAGGTCTGAACGCAATGCCTGGTGAGTATACATAGAGATACACATTGGGTGCAGTGCATGGTAAGGTGATGCTGACTGTGGTACTGTCTCTACCCCTGCAGCAGATCTGGCTGTCATTGGTGGAAGACGACGATGAGTGAAACATGATGGTAGTGACTGACAGCCACATAACTAACCTGCTGGATACCACCAGCCAGGACAGTGCCCAACTGATGCATGATATTGAGTACAACAATGGTGCGCTGGACCATTCACAACTGTGTTCTGCCCTACCATTAACTGTACTCCCATTCCTCATAGATGCCACTGAGATGATATTGGGAATGACCCTCAGGAAGAAAAAGAGACTGACAGCATCATGTGGAGGGGCCAGATGGCAAGAGCACTGGGCAACCAGTTACAGCCCCCCATGCAGGTCACCCACACTCCCCAGAACTACAGTCCCAGAGTCCAGTGCACCAACCACAGCAGGGGGAAGGCACAGACAGAGACATAGATAGACAGGGGCATGCAACACAGATGCCCACAGTACTGATTCCAAACACTGTCATGGGCACTGACACCCCTACACACATCAATGCTGAACAGCCAGGCAGCACCAAATGGAGGGGTTAACTGGCAACACTTGCATGATATCAAGTAGCAAGCAACTCTGGCCCTGGCAATGGAGATGAAGGCCCATCAGACAGTACAGGGCCATACAGAAGGGGTAACACTGTTGCATGCCTACTAGGGTGTTTTTTCCCAGCGGTGCAACAGATGGAGTAAGATCAACTACATGCCAGCAGAGGCAATAATGCCCAGCTCTGTACCATCATGGTGGGGTTGCATGGGTTCCACATGGAGTTCAGGAGATTGTGTTACCTGCTTGAGGGCATGCTGAGGTACCTTACATTCCTGGCCAGTAGAGTTGGTGGCACTCCACCTGCACAGCCCACTGCCCCATACCAGCCTCACCACCATACCACCATAGCCCAATACTGCACAGAGAGATGACACCAGCAACCCCACAGTGGCTACATCCCTAAATCTTCCCTTCCAGACCAGTTGCATGTGGCAATCAAGGTCAAACCAGCTCAAAACAAAATGGCAATGATGGCTTTTGAGGGGCAAGGCAGCTGCCAAGACCTACAACCCCTCGATTCTCTATACAGTGACAGGTCCATCACACCCATCTGGGCATGCCTTTCATCCTCCTGTATACACACACACACACACACACACACACACACACCCCTGTACCTGTGTGGGCTGCACACATGGACACTCAGCATTGCCAGTTATCAATGTGCATAGAGTTACATGTGCATGCAATGTCAGGCCCCCTTCACACAGGCTCAGTCCAGAACTCACCACACACCGGTTTGTGCCACACCTCCCTTCCACCCAATGTCTCTGCTGGCCATGTGCCTGCATCTGGCTGCAGGTGTGCTACCCCAGGCTCTGGGAGTCCTCATCCTCAGGTAGGTCCTCGGATAATAGCAGTTATTTCCCTCATTATGATATTGTGCACCATGCAACACAGGACAAACATACAGCACACCCTACCAAGTGCAAGAATTATTATGCCACACATCTTGTCCAGGCATCTGAACCACATCTTCATTTACCTGAAGGTACGATCCACCACCATCCTTGCCCTCCTGTGGGCATCACTGTACCTCTGTTCCACCTGTCCTGCAGGCCTGGTATGGTGTAATCAGATATGGCTTCAGGGGCACCCATTGTCATGTGCATGGGCTACAAGGGAAAGGTGTGTAAGTACTGACTACGGTTCATGGGTATATAGGTTCTACAGAGAAGAGTAGGAGTGAGCCCATTTACAATAGCTTGTCTGCTGTATTCTACAGAAAACACCAGTGAATCCACCCCCCTATAAATGCTTATCAAGTTGGGATTTAAAGATGTTTAGAGTGCCACTATCAACTATTTCCTTTGGTAAGCAGTTCTAGTCTCTCATAATTCTCCACTGAACCATCTTCTTCTCCTTTCTGTTTTATAATGATTTCTCCTAAACCGTTTAATGTGCCCTTGTGTCACTTTTTCCCCTATCATTAAGTTCTAAATGTAGACATTTCATTGTGCCTGTAGTGGATACAGCCTTGAAGACTGTTATCATGTCTCTTCTTTTTCTTCTTATGTCCAGGCTGTAAAGTCCAAGTTCTTTCAGTCTATCTGAGTATGACATTCCCTTAAATCTTTTAATTATTTTAGTTGCCCTTCTCTGCATCCCTGCCACTCTGAGAATGTCATACTTATTTTGTGGTGACCAAAACTGGACACAGTACTCAGTGTGTGACCTCACCAAGGCTCTATACATTGGAAAAATCACTTCCTTATCCCTGTTGGTGGTGTTCTTCTTAATGCATAATATTATTTTATTGCATTTGGAGATAGTGCTATTACACTAACCAGAATTTTTGAAGTTACTTGTGACTATTACTCCAAGGTCCCACTCTCTGAATGATTCCCTTAGTTCAGCTCCACCCATGCTCTATTTAAAGGCTTTGTTGTTTTTCCCAAAATGCTGAACCACACATTTTCCTTGGTTGAACCTCATTTTATTCTATAATGTCCATATATATAAGCCATCCAGTCCAGCTTACAATTTTGTCACCTCCTCACTATTATTAAATATATATATAAGACATCCAGTTCAGCTTGCAATGTTGTCACCTCCTCTCTATTATTAAATATATAAATAAGCCAGCCAGTTTAGCTTGCAATTTTGCCACTTCCTCACTACTACTAACTCTATAACCTATTTTTATGTCATCCACAAACTTGGACATCCAACCTTCATCTCTCATCTGAAGTCCAGAAACAAAGATGTTGTAGACTGTTGATCCCAATACCAACCCTTGTGGTACCCCCACTGTTTACTTTAACCTCCTCTAAATCAAATCCATTGATTCTAACAATTTTCTTTCAATTGTTTAGCCATGATTTTATCCACTTTATTATTTGGATATTAATGTTGGATTTAAACAATAACTTGATGAGTTAGGCATGTGGGACTGTATCAAACACCTTCTTGAAGTCAAGATAAACCACATCTACAGCACTCCCCTTCTTCATGGCTTATCTGACAAAAAAAGTCCACTAAGTTGGTAAGACAGGACTTACCACTAGTGAATCTGTGTTGTGATTTATCCCTCAGGTTGTTATTGGTTATTATTGTGTCCATCATTGTTACTTATGAGTCCTGATCATAGTTCACATTCTTGGATGCTAGTGCTGAGTAAAGAAAACACAGAGAAAGCAAGTAATAAAAAGAAATATTTATTACTATAATACTCATGCCAAACCATGTAACAGGGAGTTACAAAGAGAATGATTTCCACCAGTCAGCTCCGGGGGTTAAACATACTAAATAAATCTAAACATGAAACAAACAAACATACGTACAGAAAGAATGCCAAAATCTCAGGGACTGGGGAGGGGTTGGCTGGCAGTTACATATATACTGTATACACTGCTGATAAGAATGCAACATTTGTGTAAGGCAGACAAATATAACTGGCTACAATATACAGAATGTACTATCTGGGTGGACACCAGGTAGCAAGAGTGCATGGTTGCATATATCTTAGAAATTCAAGCCAGCAACAGAATAAGTATTATCTGTTCTTTTTTCCAGACAGTGAGTCTGGAAATACTTGCAACATAATCACAAAAGCACACAGCGTGACACAATACTGGAAAACTACAGAATATGAGTAATTATGAGTATTGTAGAATATATGGCAGAAACATATCATATAGGTAAATGCATTTCATACAAATATGAGCATAGCAAATATAATAAAGAACATTAATAAAAGTAATAAAACAAGATAAAACATTATAAGACTATGGTAAGGCATTAACACTTGTAGGTGTAGAAGGTTACGGTTACATGTGGGTCAGTTGGTGGTATATAACCCAGGCATAACATCATATCCCTTATACACCTTTCTAGCACCTTACCCAACACTGGTGTCAAACCTACTGGTATATAATTGGTTACCTCTGCCTTGCTTCCCTTTTCAGGGCTGCAGTGGGTGTAGCCCTGCAGACATCTTGCTATGAAAAAAAGGACTCAACATGTTCCTTCTGACCGAACAACATGTAGGAGTTGCACCACAGTAGCCTCCATGTCCAAGAATCCATGAAACACTCCATTCAGTGTCTGCATTGGTAGTCGCACTACACTAGTTTTACTCTGTCGGTGGTCATGGTGGAACACAGCACACTCCACAATGTCCAAGATGGACACCAAACTGTATTACACATGAAAAACTACTAGTGCATGTGCAGTACACTGAGGTGGCCATCTTGGATACAGTGAAATGTGCCATGTTCCACCTGGACCACCAATTTTTAAATTAAGATATCCCCCACCCACCTGGCCCTCCTCTCAGCACCACCACCCCACCCCCAGAAACATACAAAGACACTGGGGGTGCCAATTCCCAGTGTTGCGTCAGGACTCCACAGTGTTTTTAATGTTCTCCCCCCCCACCTGAGCCTCCTCTCAGCACTTCCCCCAAAACATGAGAGTGACACTGGGGGTGCTCAAGTCCCCCAGTGTCACAATCCTGAATCTTCAGTTTTTTGTTTGTTTTCTTTAACTTTGGTAATTTTCAATATTTTTACCTCAAATTCCTTGGCTGCAGCCCTATCAGCTCTGGCCAAATCTTGATGTTTATTAACAACACTATGGTTAGCTTCCAGGAATTTGGCACCACCCCTTTTTTTAAGGGTCATGTTGAATATTCTGGTCACTGGTCCTGCCAGTATTGATGCCAGTTCCTTCAATGATTTGTGATGCAATCCATCTGATCCCTGAAATTTGTTAATGTCCAGTTTTTCTAACATTTTATGAACCTCTAGGCCATCTATGGCTATATTGTCAAGATCTGATTTTTGAAAAACTGATCCAAAGAAGCTGTTGAGATTGTTTGCCCTGTCCCTTTCATTGTCTATTTTGGTGCCATCCACTATCAATGGTCCAACTCTTTCATCTCACTCTCTTTTTATTCCATATGTATGATCAAAACATCTTTGCATTGTGCTTTGATTTTTTTGCCATGTTTAGCTCCTTCTGTTACTTAACTTTTCTAGTCTGAGTTTTACATTATCTTGCCTTTGTCTTAAACATATCCCATAATAGATTGTCTCCTGTTTCTTTTGCTGTCCTATATGTAGTCATTTTGTCCATTATCAAATCTTTGAGTATCCTGTTTATCTACTTTTGCCTTTATCGTTATATTTATTTATTGAGGGGGTAAACCTAATCTCCAGATCTTTAATCGTTATCTCTAAACAGTTCCATACTTTTGATGTCTTATTGCTGCATTATTTAACATTGGAAAGCCAGGATCACACGGTGTGTCAGCAACACTCACTTGCCTTTGTCTTAAACATATCCCATAATAGATTGTCTCCTGTTTCTTTTGCCTTCCTATATGTAGTCATTTTGTCCATTATCAAATCCTTGAGAATCCATCCACTTTTGCCTTTATCGGTATATTTATTTATTGCGGGGGTAAACCTAATCTCCAAATCTTTAATCGTTATCGCTAAACAGTTCCATACTTTTGATGTCTTCTTCCTGAAATTCACTTTCCCAATTCCGTTTTTTTTTTATTTCAGTCATCATTGCATAAAAGTTAGTTTTCCTATAGAATTTGTACTTGATGACACTTGTGGTGGTAATGCTAATGCCCCTACTGATGCTGAACATGATCATTGCATGATCACTAGCACCCAGAGACTCACGGGTTGTGCCTTTTCTTATTCCTTCACTCCAGTAATTATCAAGTCTAATATATTACCCTTTCAATCACAAGAGAGTAGTGTGCATATTTAAGGAAGACATACAAACAGAAGAAAGAAATATGTGCCTCAGCTGGGACTTGAACCTAGACTGCCCAGAATACCATTCTGGTTGTGTTACCAGCTGTTCCACCATGGCAACTGGAAACTGGACCACCCCAGAAAGCATTACTCTTTCTTCATTGCACAGCCTTGTGCTTCCCAGATAATTACAAGATAATTAATTTTCAATCACAAGAGTGGGTGTGCACATTTATGGAACAAATACAAACAGAAGAGAAAAAGAAATACATGCCTCAGCTGGGACTAGAACCCAGGATGCCCAGAATACCATTCTAGCTGTGCTACCAGCTGCTCCACCAAGGTAACTGGAAACTGACACATTACTCTTGCTTCACAATGCACAACCTGGTTTTGCACAGATAATTACATGTCTTTCAATAAGTACACCAGTGGGCTCATGACATTATCAGGAAGTATGTGGGAACTAAGCCAAGCATTATCATTTTAGACTGCTGCTGCCTTTTAGTGTGTGCATTGCAAGTGCATTGAAAAAAGTTTGTCTCAGCACTGAGATAAGCAGATGCAGAGTAGTCTTTCTTGTCATATTGCTGCATTATTTAACATTGGAAAGCCAGGATCACATGGTGTGTCTGCAACGCTCACTACAAATGTGAACAAGAAAGTACTCAGCCGAATTGGTAAATCATCAATCATGTCTTTTGAAGATTAGACATGACTGATCTTTATTAATCATCAAATGTAACCATATGATTATCAATGCAGATAGTGATCTGAGATCATCATCCAGATCATGATTTAATCATCAAACATGTAACTTTTAAATCACCAGCTGATGATTATTGATTAGTTGTGTAAGCATAAATCAGCACAATGGTTTCTGTTGAACTGGGGATGATCAAGAGAGTATCATTGATTATTATTGATGATTACATTAGTTCTGTTTCATACAGTTGTAAATCACATGAGTAATACTTAAAGCTTTGTTACTAATATGAAAATAGTAATGCCAATTATCAGCAGAAGCACATATAATGTAAATCATTTGAAGTTAAGTTTTAATCTCTTTAAGAAGAGTACCTGCACAACCCACTGATGTGCCCCGGTGCTATATTCAAACAGGAATTGCGCCGGCACAAATTCCAATGCGCCGGAGCGCATCAGTAATGTATGCAGGCGCACGTGGGGGGTGTGTCCATGCATACTCTGCACAGCCTGCTATTCAGCCGGGATATGCGGAGCCGTACATCATAGCCTACCTGTGCCAGCACAAGTTGATCCAAAAAGGAACAGTGGATGGCCACCACAGGTGAGCTGCGCGTGCGGGGCACAACACGGCAGCTACCACCTGTGGTGCCACCAACTCCGGCTCATCTATGCAAGGACGTAGACAGGATGGAAGCAGTCAGAGAGGGCAACTAAAATGGTGCAGGGTCTGCAGCAGAAACCATATGAAGAGAGAGACTGAAGAGAGCTAATATATACTCTTGATGAAAGGAGGGACAGGGGGACATGATAGAAACTTTCAAGTACCTCAAGGAATCAACAAAGTCCAGGAGGGGGGTAGCATCTTTCAGAAAAGAGATGTAGTAAGAACAAGGGGCACAATTTAAAGATAGAGGGGACAGCTCAGGGGTAATGTGAGGAATTTTTTTTTTCACAGAGAGAGTGGTGGATACATGGAACCGCCTTCCTGAGGAGGACGTTGGGTCTAAAACAGTGGGGGAATTCAAACATGCATGGGACAGACATAAGGCAATTATAGTGGGGGGTTGCAGGAAGTAGGCTGTTGGTTAACTAGAAGAAGAATAAGAATAAGAATCAGCATTTATATAGTGCTTTTCATACACAGTATCCAAAAGTGCTTTACAAGCAATGCTAGACTGGTAGTGAAGTGACTGAATGTGTGGTGGTGGCCATATCACACATCATCACTCACACACAGCCTGGATAATTGCATGAACCGGTTCATGAGAAGGGGAATGTTGGCCAGGACACCGGGAATGTTCCCTGCTCTTTGCAAAGAGTGTCCTGGGTTCTTTTTACTTCCACTGGACACCCTCAGGACAACACCAGGATGGGCAGAAGGGACCTCAGTTTAACGTCTCATCCGAAGGACAGCACACCCCAGCAGTACAGCACCCTCCAATACTGCACTCGGATGCCAGTGATTTTTAGGTGCAAGTTCAATCCCAGTGTGGGACAAGAACCCACGACCTTCTGGTCCAGAGGTAGATGTGCTGCCAACTGAGCCACGCTGACACCTGAATGAATCCATTCACATATCTGGAATGTGTAGTACGGTATGAGCTGCACGCCCATTGGCTCACGCTGTGGACCAATGGACGTACAGCCCTACCGACGGTGTCAGTCAGCGGGCGGCGGGGCAGCAGGCGGGTGGGGTGCTGCCACCTGCCGCTGGCCTGGTGGGGTGGGGCGGTGGGGATCAGTGGGCAGGGGGGTCCGCTGGACAACCAGGGATATGGAGGTCGGTACTAGTTCACTTGAGCCCACGATCAGGCAGACTTCGGTCCACTGGACCACCAGGGATATTGGAGAAATCTTTTTGCTCACACTTAAGCCCGCGATCAGGCGGGCAGTGGTCCACTGGACCACCAGGGATTTAGATTACTCTTTTTTTACTGAAGCCCATGATTGGGCTGTGGGGCACATTGCAGCACTGCAGGGGGCGTCGGTCCCTGACGGCTGCTGACTGGAAGGGCGTCAAGCGCAAGTCGTCAGGGATCAGCGCACCTGCATGCAAATGGGGCCATAATGACATGCAAATGGCCCCATGTGCGCCTTGCATACATTATGGCCCCATTTGCATGTCAGCTTTTTGAATATTGCAGTTGCTGCACCTTGCGCAATGGAACTGCGCTAAGCGCATCCCCATGCTCCCTCTGGCCACTGGCACTGACGCAGTGCCACTGCACCATGCGCACTGCGGGTGGCCAGGGTGTGATATTTAATGCTGATGAGCCATGGCGCAGCTCCGTTGAATATCGCCCAGTCCACGCCCCTGTGCAGCCAAGCTGAGCTGCGCGCAGGCATGCGCCACACCCTGGCGCAGTTTGAATATCTGGGCCTAGTATTCACATTTGCATAACTAATTTGCATATTTCTTGCAAATTTCAAAAGCACAGTTTATGGACCAATACAGAAGTAATTTCCAGTGTTAAAATATCATTTGCCTTGGGGATGTGGATTGGAAGCCAAAATGGAAGCTGTTTGAATTCCTCGCTCCCTTCATCCTTTGGCTATCCTGCAGCATCCTACTGATGTACTATCAGAGATCAACTTAAAAAATATGAAAACATCCTATCTGTAACTCAAGGCATCCGGAGACCTGCTTATCCTGACACTGAGCCCTGATTCACATACCTGCATTGATGGAAACAATTTTGGGCCTCCTATAGCAAGGGGTCTGGATCCATGGAGCAGCATGCCAACCAGCTTGGATGTCCTATCCTGCAAGTCTCCCAGGGACCTAAAAGAAATCAGGGGAGATGTTTGCACAGCTTCTGTCTGAAATAGGGGATCTTAAACAACAAAACTATCTGACTAAACAGGACATTGTTTCTATTTCCCAACAAGTATCGGATAATGAGAGGCAAATTCTTATCCAGGGAGATATGATGGATCGCATTTATGCTCACCTGCAAGAACAGGACAGCATGATCAAAAATCTGACCAACAATGTGGAAGACCCATAAAATCAAGGTCGGTGAAATAATTTACATCTTGTTGGTTTTCCAGAGGGTTGGGACACAATCACTTTCCTCCAGCAAGTGCTAGCAGTGCTTCTCAAAAATCAATGGCCGGTACCCTTAGAGTTTGAAAGGGCTCACCGATCTCTGGCCCCCCCTATTCAGATCAGGACAGCATCCCCATCCTCTTTTGGCCAAAATATTTAATTTCCAAAACAAGGAGCACATCATGCAGCTAGCCAGCAAACACGATCCCCTACAGTGGCAGTGGCACCGCATACAGATATTTCCTGACTATACTTCTGCCCTGTCTGAACACTGCAAAGAATTCACCCCTGCATGACATGCCCTCATGGCCCTTCAAATTCCTTACAGCTTCCTGTACCCGGCTGTATTCCGTATTATTTGGAATGGAGTTCCCAACTCCTTTGATGACCCTGCAGCTGCTGAGAGCTTCATTTTGCAGTCCTGGCTAGAGGCACGAATCCCGGTGCTAGCTAGACAGAGGGGCCCAGTGCA
This sequence comes from Neoceratodus forsteri, assembly GCA_016271365.2. Lineage (NCBI taxonomy): Eukaryota > Metazoa > Chordata > Ceratodontiformes > Ceratodontidae > Neoceratodus > Neoceratodus forsteri. The sequence continues at coordinate 829,905,434 of CM028132.1, read as the reverse complement.
CATGGACACTGTGCCAGATCCAAATGAATGGCACATACTTCTGCACAGCCCAACCTCAGAACAGAAGGCCATGAGGGATGGTTCTGAAAATAAGTAGCTTCCAACTTCATGAAAGAGAGGCAAAGGGGGATCTAAATACAGAGTCACAGCATATAATTTCCCAAATTGTACAGCACCCCCTCACAGAAGCCGTAACCAAAACAGGAAACCCTCCACAGGCAGCATGGAGGGAGAAGCAGCTGGAAGCTGTTTAGCCCCCCTCCAATAACTTGAGTCTGCCACTGCACTCCAACCTAAACCTCAATGGAAATGTACCACTAACCTTTTAATGTTGGCACAAGTGCCTGGCGAAGCTCTGACTCAGATGGAGGTATCCCTCAATCTACTGGCAGATGAAGAAGAACGGCCACCTTCCTAAGCGGCCGCTGTCTCAGCCCTGCCATGTCGACTGGAAGAATCCATGGTCTCCAGTAATGGCTGATGCAGCCATAGAACACTAGGGGCTTGGTGCTCCAACACTTGTATTGATGGCCATGTTGGCTCCACTGATTGGCTAAGCCTGTCTTTTTACATAGGTTTCAGGCCATACCTGTTGCAATGCCTTAAAGGGGTGCTACTTTTCCATCCTTGGTTTTCATGCATCCCGTGGCACTCCCCTATTACAGGGGAGTGCAATGTGTAATATAAACATAAATAACAACTTGAAAATAAATGGATGCTCCTCACTGAGGAAGGCATTATCTGTTAATGCATGCAAAGTTATAAATGTTTATTATCATGGCTGTGTTTGCCGCTTATTATGGTTATTCAAGTTTATTAAAGTGGGGATCCCTGGCTGTGGGCCCTCCTACTGGTCAGCATGGGAAACAGAGCTTGCCCTGTTGAAAGATCTCCTGTTTCCAAGGCTGAACTTGTCCTGCTACAACAGTAAGCTTCACTGGTGCAGGACAGATGAAAACCCTGCTGATATGTGGCAATAGTAGTATACTCCCTTAGACAAGGGGTGTAGGAATAAACCTTCCACCCTTCCATTCTCAGCCTAAGTTTTTCTGTGTCTGAGAAGTACACTCACCAGCCCTCACTATCACAAGGTGCCCCTTCCAGGGTTTTCCATATGGGTATGAAGGTACAGGAATGTTCAGTATAACAGTTTCTCCTGGTACAGAAATGTGCTCCTTCCATACCATCTGCCTAGACAAAGATCTTGCATCCCTACTAATTCACTGCAGTGCCAGAAAAGATGCTAGAGTTTGGGGCTCATCAAGGGACACTCCACTAATGTTAACTACAAAGACAAATGGGGTAGGTCATCACAGATTGCATAGCCTAGTCCTCATGGCAATGCCTGTTATCTCCCTCACTACAGATAATAAGGGGAGTGGGAGGGGAAAACCACCCTAAAACAGCCAAGGATGGGACTACTGACTATACCACTACAAGGGCATCTGCCTCACTAGGGTTTACTTTTGGGCCCTTGCAGTTGAGGGTGGCTCCAAACCCCTGCTGCTTTCCTCCTTTGACAGTTTCCAGCCCAAGTCATAGGTCTAAATGGAGGTATACCGGTATTAATTATTCCTCTTCCAGGGGTGAAGGGGAATCCACCCTCAAACAGACCCATTTGCATTGTGTCACCATGCATCATCACAAGTTATGGTGCCTGATTCCAGAAGGGATGTACTTTTTTTTTTTTTGCTCACAATATCCGCACAGGAAATACATGAAATGGAATGCACAAAGTTGCCCCTGTTGGGTCTGTTTTTGTTTTTTGTCAAAATGCACAGGTATATACTGGTGTTCATTTGAAGATCATGGTCTGCTATGCAGACACATTTGCAGAGGTCTGTCCCTTGGGGAACCCCACCTTTTATCATAATCTGACAAACTAATATGGTATCTCTTTACTTAGGAAAATGGCTGACATAACATTCACATTTTGGAATGTAAAGGGTCTTAACTCCCTCATTAAACAGAAGCAGATATTGACACATTCATAGAAACTTCACAACAAGGTGATCTTCCTCCAGGAAACAAAACTTTCACATTCTGAAGCCTATAAGTTGAAGATGGAATGGGTGGGGACTAAAGTGCATGACACCTACACAACTGTCAAGAGAGAAGTCTCTGTATTGATACACAGATTCTTAACATGGTGACCCATTTGTACCCAAACTGTCAAGGATGGCAGATGGGTTATGGTGAAGGTCACTGCCCCTGAAGATCCCCTAGTGCTTCTCAATCTGTATGGCCCCAGTACTGATGACTCGCTATTCTTTGTGCAGCTCTCAGAAGCCCTGGCCAATGTTACCTTCCAACACCTGCCCATATTGGTTGCGGGAGATTTCAACCTAACACAGGACCCCCAGATGGATAGGTCCTCAAATGCTAAAGAACTTCACACCTGGGTGGGTGCCACTTTGGTACAACTGGCATCGGAACATGAACTCATAGACATTTGGTGTCTACTACACCCCAGGGTGAAGGACTACACCTTTCAATCGGGAGTCCATCATACTCATAGCCAGCTAGACTACTGGCTAGCTAACCCCAAGACCACTACTGCAATTGTAGACTCTCTGATTCACCCCATCATAATATAAGATCATGCCCCATCATGATCCGACTCAATTGGGGCCCACCCCAAACCAAATCAGCCAATTGATGGTTGGATCCCCTACTGCTGAGAGACCCTGAATTCATTCCATGGGTACAACAGGAAATCTCTGAGTTCCTAGGTCACAATGATGACCACAGTGTCACAGACAGTACCTTATGGGAGACCCTAAAAGCATACTTGAGAGGGAGAATGTTTGAATATGCAACGCATAGAAGATGCGCCAGGGATAAGGAAACAGCTAATCTAGAAAGTAGAAAGATGTTAGAAAGCAAGCACAAGATCAAACCACTGACTGATCCTAGAGAGTTGTTGATACTCGAGCCAAGCTTAATGATATGTATGCCAGGAAGGCCAAGTTCATGCCTTTGAGCCTTAAACATACTTTTGGGGAAGGTGGCAAAAAGGCCAGTAAGATTGTCTCCTATCGCCTATGAAAACACAGGACAGAGACACATCCCTGGTGTCATGGACCCACAAGCGTAGATTCGAACCTCCCAGGAGGATATAGCCACCATAATGTCCACATTCTACTCCGACCTATATTCCTCTATCTCCACTCCTAATAGTAGCAGCACTCCTCAATTCCTAGCCAACCTTAATTTCTCTCAAATGTCTCCCATACAGACCCAAGCGTTGGACAAGCCTATTATGTTGGAGGAAATTAAGAATGCCATCCTCAGTTTGAACAAAAACAAATCCCCTGAGGAAGATGGCTTTCCCATAGATTTCTAGCACATGTTCCATGGTGAACTGACCCCCCTCCCACTCCATAGACTTTATATATTTTCAATAAATACAAATGCATTACCCTTGACAATGAAGGAGGCAATAATTACTATCCTGCCAAAAAAAGGCAAGGATCCCTTTCAACCAACAAGTTATCAGCCAGTATCACTGATAAACACCAAAGCCAAGGTGCTGGCTAAAATTCTGGCAGCCAGACTAGACATAGTACTCCCCAGCATTATTCATCTCTCCCAAATTGGCTTCATACATATGAGATTAAGCTCTGACCACCTCAGAACATTTATTAACCTTAAGCAGATAGCCACACTCCTGCCCACCCCTGCTGCAGCACTAACAATTGATTTCAAAAAGGCCTTTGACTCCATAGAATAGGAGTACTTGTTTGATGTCCTGCGACAGCAGGCAATAGGCCCATTTTTCCTCAGTTGTGTACAAACCCTATATACTATGCCCACTGCCAGGGTCCTCACGAACAGTGTTTTATCCAGCTCCTTCACACTTGCTCATAGCACACAGCAGGGCTGTCCACTTCTCTGCTCCTTTTTCTATTGGCTATTAAACCCAATACCACTGCACTGAGAGCCGACACAGTCATTGCTGTATCCATGTGGGCTCATATGAATACAAAAGTCTGTCATACGCTGTCAACCTACTTATTGTACTGGAGGATGCTCCCAAGGTGATCACACCGCTATGACACACCCTCGACATCTTCATGAATATGTCTGGATTCAAGGTTAGTCACAATAAATCTGAAGTTCTGGCCCTCAATAGTCAATGTACAGTGGCTCAGTTCCAACACAACAGCTGGAAATGGGCGACAGCAGGCATTAAATATCTGGGCATCCACATCACCCCAGCAATCTCCGACCTATGCAAGGTAAACTTCTCCCCCCAATATCTGCCCTCAGTGCTGACGTTAACAGATAGCTGAAGCTTCACCTTTCCTTCACTGGTTGGATTGTTGCTCTCAAAGTGATGTTTGCACCCAAGGTTTTGTACCTAAGGGCCCATTTACCCATTCACATCCCTGATCAGTGGTTTTCCCTTCTCAACAGACTTCTAGGGTAATTCTTGTGGGAAGGAAAACCCCCACGAATCAGCAGATCCAAACTAGGGATATATATGTAATAGATAATCCACTCTTAGGTGTGCGGTCGTGCTCTGATATACGCATGCCTTGGGTGGTTGATGCACTACGGCCTCGTGCGTACAACATACACCAAGGCGCATGCGACATCAGAGCGCCACTGCACACCTAAGAGTGATTATCTATTACATATATATATATATATATATATATACACACACTGTATATTTGTGTATGGGATACATGATGGCAGGAGTGTGATATGGAAAATATTTTCATGCCTGCAGAGTGACCTCTGGATACTCATGAGTGATGTAGCGTAGCGGAGCTATGAGTGATAGTATCCAGAGGTCACTCTGCACATGTGAAAATATTTTCCATATCACACAACTGCACATTATGTGTGAGATTTATACAATAGGGGAGGGATCCTTTTATATGTGCTGTCTGCTATTTATGAGTGCTTGGTTCTGTGTTGGTTCGTGGTGTGACTATGAATAAATGAGTATGAATGGACTGTGTTTGACATATGTGATTGGTGGTTTTGAATGTGTGTGAGTGCTGATTAGTTGGTGGTTTTGTTATCGTGGTGCATGATTTGCTGTAGCATCTGAGAAGGCGTGACATTCTGTGGAGAGCCGGGACAAAGGATGTGTTATTAATCCCTTTATTTTATATTTTCACATGTGTTTGCAGTTGTTTTGCCCTTTTGTTTGGCTTTTGCAGGGGTGAGTGTTCTGCTTAGGGCACTGTAACTTTATTTTTTTAACATCCGCTCCAGTTCCTCTCACCATGACGGGCTACAGAACAGTTTCACTTGCTTCATACACTTTTAGTTTAATATTTGCCATACTTTCACTTTTAAATTAGCTTTCTTTTACAGTGAGTATGGTTAATAAAGTATAATACAGGCACTTGACATGTTTTATAAACTATGTTTTCTGGTAAGATTCAGAAAGAGAAATAAAAAAATGTTTTCTGTTGAGAGTCTTCATTCTGCAGAGGACTTCACATGTGCAGTGTTAATCTGAGTCTGAGTCCAATGACAGCACTCTTGAATGTGTTTGGGAGGCTTTCTGATACTGGTGACCTGAAAAAGCAAAGCATGCCAACCCAGTAGTGCTGGAGGCTGAGGCACTGGTTGCTACACCTCAAGCCACGCTGGTGACCTGCATTGAGGTACAAGCCCGGGCCACCGGGGTCGGAAGGGGGAGAGAGGATTGAACATCCAGAGGACTGCTCTCCTCTCTCAGGGGGAGGGAGACTTGTCTTCCCACTCGTTGACTGCCCTCTGGTGGTCGCTAGAGGGCAGTATGGGTCAGAAGGCATGTACCACTGTTCTTACGTCAGTGGGGGGGGGACAGGAGAAAGGGAGAAAAATGGTGGAAAAAGAGCCTGACAGGCTCTGTGATGGTCCACCGCATCCCGAGGGCCATCCTGTCTTCTGGATTGGCTCTCCAGGGGGGGAGGAGAAGCTGGCGACCTCCTCCCTGGCCCCGCTGTGGAGGGGGGGTAAGCCACGGGGGAATTTCTGAGGACCGGCAGGAGCGGAAGGGGTAGGACTAGAGAGAGAGTCTCGCCATCAGAAGGGCCGTAGCTGCCTGCCAGGGCTTCAGATGGAAAAATACAGTAATTAAAAAAAAAAGCAAAGGAATACAGTGAGCCTCTGATGATGTATTTCAGTGACATGTGAATTATATTGCAACATGTGTACTTACCTTGAATGATACTAAAAGTTATGTTTGATGCTGTAATGGTCGGGTTATTGAAGCAAGCAGGTATTCTCTCTAAATAGCTGTCTGGAAGGTTACATCTAGGTTTCTGAAGTGCTGCACTTTTGGATGTACTTGGCTTAGGGTCACTCTCACTGCTGAGGATGTGTGAGATCTGCTTTTGTTTTTCACCATTTAATTTGGAATAGTCATTGACTGACCAAACCTTTTTGTGTCCTGAAACTTGCATTACATCTGTGGGAGTGATATTGTTGTCACTAGAGTTCTGGATTAGGTGCTTCCTAATCGAATGGTTAATCAGACGTTTCTCTGTTTGAATTCCAGCCTTCTCAATCATGTTGCGCACAATTTTGGCAATGGTGTTTATTCCTAGGGTTGGTTTTTATACCAATATGTGACATGTCCTTTAATTGGGTCATTTATTGCTAAAAAGAAAGGAGCCTCAGGATAACTGGCTTTCTCAGGACTTTTCTTTTTGTACATTAAGTAATTCTTAAAAGGACATCTTTTTTTGTTACTCACTTCATATGCCCCAGGGTTTGATTACTCAAGTGTGTTTGGGGTTAGACCCGGAACGTGTTTTGGTTTGTCTGTCCTTTGAAAATTCTAAGTATTGCATGTTGTCAGCATCTACCTTTAAGCACACATCTCCCCATTTTAAATGTTGGGTTTCAGTGTTACCACATATCCCAAAATACATGGTGACGGTAATCCACGTGGAATTTAGGAGAGACTGCAGGTTGTTTGATCCAATGTAGTTTAATGCAGACAGTTTATCTAAGATCCCACCAGTTATTTCATCTGCAGCTTTTGGTTTGTTGCCTAATCCTAATTCTTTTAAGTGTTTTTGTTTTGATAATATAACCTGGTGAGTCTTTTCAAATTGTAATGAAATGGACAGTGACCCTGGATATCTGTTTTTCCTTAAGTAGCATTCAGTACTTTGAAACCTTGCTCTTATACTGAATGGTTCATACTCTCTCTGACCCATCTTTTTTATGAAAGCTGATAAAGTAATGACATAGTATCCCATCCAGGTCTTCAGGATGTATGTCTTTTACTAGGTCATTTATCTGCATTTCTTCTTTCAGGAATTTATGCACATTTCATGTCTGCTTTTGTTTTACGTCTTGTATTTTTGTTTTTTGAGCTGGGGATATACTGGTCTATGTATTTTTGGTCAATGAAATATTTATTTTTCTTAAGCATTTCTGACTCCTGAGTTTTGGGCATGGAAAAAGTGCTTTTAGCGGTGTTGGGGTCGAGAAGCTGTTCGGTGTCATTCTCGAACTGGGTACAAATTTCAATTATTTCTTCTTGTAGAATGACAGGTTTTATATGCTTCTTTAATGTTAATTTATTTATCCTGTGTGGTTGCTTGCATCATGGTCTGTTGCCACGTTGTGCAGGATGATCCATTTTGTTTCTTTTAAAAATCTTGTTCTTTTTTCAAAACAGATTGTAGCCGCAATATTTTCATCAATGTTCCAGACAGTAGTCTGAGGGACAGCACAAGAAAGAAGATGGGTTTTGGAGTCAGTCGCTGTTTCTCAGGTGAGTACAATTACATATGTAGATCGGGAACTTGCAAGTACTTCAGGCAATAGGGTTTACAGGAGTTGTATGGATACTTCAGGGCACGGTGGAAATAACAGAAGCTGATGATAGCACAGTGTGTATAAATGGCATTTACAGTATTATCTCTGTGCTGACGTTGGCTGCATTTATCTCACTGCAAAGAGAATAACAGATTTTATCCCACTAATATAGTTCCCACTCCTATTGTGTGTGTGTGTGTGTGTGTGTATATATATATATATATATATATATATATAAACTATATATATATATACACACACACACACACACACACACATATATAATATATATATACATATACTGTATATATAATATACATATATATATACATATATATATATATATGTATTATATATCATAGTACTGTTGGAACAATTCTATTTAAAAAATTTTACATTAAAAAAATACATATTTTTTGCCTTGACAGCATTAGTTTGCAGACTGTTCAGAAATGTTCTGAGCACAAACCAAGAACTTATAGGAACTCACCACAACTCTAAAGGGAACCACTGAATGAATCTACAATATATAAACTATCATTATGTTCGTAACATTGTGGTTTTTGATTGGTGGCCATTTAACGTTCACGGCACACTCTGCTGCCAGCACACTGCAGGTGACAGGATGGACTGCAGTAACCTTAAAAGCCCTGGGACCCCCATTTCCAGCGCACACACTCTGCCGACAGCACACCGCAGGGGACAGCATGGACCACAGGAGTCCTAAATGCCTCAGGACCCCCATCCCCAGCAGACACTCTGCTGCCAGTACACCGCAGGGGATAGCGCAGACTGCAGAAGCCCTAAAGGTAACCAGATCAGCCACCCCTGCTCAGCCAGCTTGTTGAGGGGTGTTGCAGCATTATTTGACTTCCGACTATGACTGATTGTTTCTACTCAGTTATTTCCCCCTCAGATTTGAAACTTTTGTGTGGATCCATGGAGGCATTTTAATTCCTGCTCCTGCTTTTAGGATGGTTAGCATCTGCAGTCCCTTGGCTTAAACTCTGTTTAAATGTATCTCTCTCAATGCTATCTGTTCTATCTTTAGCTCGTGGTGACAGTGTTATATACAGTTTCAGGCTGTACTGCTTTAGTTGCTAGTGACCTACATGCCAGAACTGCTAACCTGTTTGTCTTTTCTACCAGTGTAGCGACTACTGTATTTCTAGTTCAGTGTATAGCAGGAGGCAGTATTGCTTTTACAGGTAGCTTTATCCAGCATTGCACAGCATTTCTTACCTGCTTTCTCTGTGTGGTTAGTGTGAGGCCCACTACGTGGCTGTGGCATTCTCAGGTGTCTCCCTGGGCTCCATTTTCTCCAACTTAGCCCTCAGCAGCAGTCGCAGCTCCCCCCAGCCTGCTCATGTGCAATGGGTATCTAGACACATGGCTTGGCCTTGAACTACCCTTCCTGCTGCATACTAATTATTCCTTTGTTTGCTTCCCTATTCAGACACCTGGACCCCCATCCCCAGCACACGTTCTGCTGCCAGCACACCACAGGGGACAGCATGGACCTCAGAATCCCGAAAGGTAATCAGATCAGCATCCCCTACTCAGCTAGCTTGTTGAGGAGTGTTAGCCCGCCCCAGCCACACCCCCACCCAGGGGCATCCCTTAATTTAAGCACATCTTCCTGTCACATGACCCTCCCATTTTTTTTACTAAGAGTCCAAACTTCCCTTAGCAGGTTATCCCTATCTACCACCAGATGGTAGTATTGCCCACAACCTCACACCATCCACTTCCTGCCTACACCCTTACCTCTACTTCCCTCCTCCTTCTCCGAACTTCCTTCCCTCACCCCTGCTCTATATTATTCACTCCCTGACCACTAGGAGTCCGTGTTGCTACCCTCTCTCCCTTTCATTTTTCCCCTCCTCCCTACCAGCTTGCCTTGCCCAACTGCCCCTTCCTAGTCTCTCACTCTCTTTCTTCCCCTCACAGCAGCCTGCCCTGTATACCCCCCCCAGACTCGAACTCTGCACCATCAGCACCACAGTCCATTGCTCTACCACTGCGCCATTTGTGCTGTCTCCTTGCTAGGAGCCCATTATTACCTCTTCAGCCCCTCTCTGCTCTGGTCCCTGGTTGTCTACTAGTCATGGCCACCCCCCATTTCGCACTCTCATCCTCCACCCTCACCTCCCTTATTTTTCTTCTCCTAGCACTACTTGCCCCCTTGTTCCCCTGCTGCTCCCACCCAGTCATCAACTCCCATGCTCCCCTCTGTGCCTTCACCCACCCCACAGTGGCCCTTCCTCCCCCACCCCTCCCCTGTGCTCACCCCATTTTCCGCTGCCTTCTGTCCCAACTCCTCTTGGCCTCCCCTCTTCATGGCTATTCCTCTCCTCCATTCTCTTCCCATCCCTGTTTACCTCCCTGAACAAACACATTCGCATTCCTCTGTCTCCTCCTACAGTAGACTACTACACCATTCATTCCTCAGAATGCTATCCCTCCTCCTCTTGATGTCTGGGAATATCCACCCCACCCCCACCATGACTCCCCTTCCCCTGGGCTACGCATTGCCACTATAAACATCAGTAGCCTCCTAAAAAAGTTTGACGGCCTCCAAGGATGGATGACCCAGCATCAGCCTGATGTCCTGGTGATTGTCGAGACCTGGTTATCAAAAACCACCCCAGACTCTTTCGTCTCTATTCCCAGTTACACCCTTTTCAGGGAGGATAGATTTGGGAAATGTGGGGTTGGCTGTGCCTTCTATCTCCGTGAGTCTGTTCAAGGGCACACCCCCCCCCCCATCTGGAGCATGGAGTACAAGCCCTGTCCCCAAAAATCACCCCTGGTACCTCCAGGGCCCCACTGATCATCACCTCCACTTACACCCCCCACCACCACCAGAAACTCACCTTCCAAACTTTACTTGACTACCTTTCTCACCTTCCACCTAAAACCGAGCTAATAATGCTCAGTGACCTTAAGATTAAATGGTTCTCCAACTGTGCCTCCCAGTTCAAGGATACAATTGTTGCACTTGACCTCACCCAACTTGTTACCTACCCTACCCAGATCAACCCCTCTAATGGTTCCACCACCCTACTGGACCTTGTCCTATCCAACCAACACCACCAAATCACTGACACCACTGTACTCCCAAACACCCTAAGTGACCACTCCCCAGTAATCTTCACCTGGTCATGTAAGGCACAGAAGCTGGCTCCCAGAATTATCCTTCTGCAGCACCTCAAACATGGCAAGCTGGGTCTGCTAAAAGACCACCTAGCCTGCTGGGACTGGTCTCCAATCAACCTAGCCCCTGACATTGACACTGCCCTCAATTACTTCATCTGCTCCCTCCTTCATCTTGGCCTGTGATCTATTTGCTCCCCTTGCCAAACATATTATCAAAGATCCTAACACCCCTTGGGTCTCCCCAGCCCTTCTTGACCAAATGCATCATAGACACAACCTCTGGCATAGAGCCCTTGACTCTGGCAAGCCCTCTGATAGGCAGGCATACCAGGCTACACGGAACAAGTGTACTAGGGCCGTTTGCAAAGCCAAAGCAGACTACTACAGAATCTCCCTTGCCTCCTCCTGGGGCTCTGCCCACAAATTCTGGGACAACATAAAGGAAACCAAAGGTAAACCCATCTCTCCCTCATCCCAGCTCAACATCAATGGCTCCATTTCCACCAGCCAGCAATGCACTGCTGACACCCTGAACTCCTCCTTCTCAGATCTCAGCTTGGTATTCCCCCTAACTTCTTTGATCCTGTACCTACCTCCCTACCCCCTACCTTCCCACACCTGCCCTTCCATTTCTGTGCTCTCTCTATGAAGGAAGCTAAGCCCTACCTCCTCAAAGCCTTAAATGGCACCCACCACAGTATTGATTTGCTGGACCTCAGACTACTTTGCCTGGTTCTGGATGTGGTACTCTTCACCCCTCATTAGTCTCAATAACCGCTCCCTCTGCCTCAGTCAATTCCCTTCCACGTGGAAAACTGCTGTCATCAACCCCTTCACAAAAGTGGTGACCGCACCTCCCTGGGAACTATCTTCCATCTCTACCCCAAAGCCTTAGAAAAAATAGTCCTGGACCAGCTCACTGACTACCTCACCAAATACAATCTCCTCTGCAGGGAGCAACACTGGTTCCAGCAAGGTCAGAGCACTACCACCACTCTCCTTGAATTCTCCAGCTTCATCCACTCCACTCTTGACAACAGGTACCTGGCTGGTGCGGTCTGCCTTGATCTGTTGAAGGCCTTCAGCACCATCAACCACCCTCTACTCCAGTCTATCCTCACCCGCCTAGGCTTCTCCCAGTATGTCATCACCTGGTTTACAGACTACCTTTCATCCCACTCCCAGTGTGTCAAAATAAATGACACCCTCTCTGGCTGCCTCTCAGTTCTCTCTGGCATACCCCAGGGCTCCATCCTGGGGTCTATCCTGTTTAGTCTATTCCTCAATACACTTCCCAAAGTCTGCACTGAGAGAGTCCTCCTTTATGCTGATGATGCGGTCCTCTTCACCATCCACCCTGATCCCAATCCCCTTCAACTTGTCCTCCAGAACTCCTTTAGCCAGGCTGAAACCTGGTTTGTCAACCACAAGCTGGTGCTAAATCATAAAAAGACTGAGATTATGCTATTCTCCCACAACTGAAGCAGGTACAAATGTACACCTCTCCAAATCCTTACTAATAGCCTCCTCCCCATCGAGCAGGTGAATACCTTCAAGTATCTAGGGATAACCTTTGACTCAGATCTCTCCTTCCATGACCATATCCACCTCCTTTGCACTGCTGTCAATACTAGGATTGGCCTACTCTACCGCCACAGGAACTGTCTCCCCCCTACGCCCTTAGGCTCACAGTCACATCCTCGGTCCTTTCCCTTGTCATCTATGGGCTCTTGGTTTATGGGGCTGCTGATAACACTGCCTTCCACCGAGTCAAAGTTTCTCTAAACAAAGCATGCCACCTTGTGACAGGTAGTACCAGGCTCATTCACACCTGCATGCTTTACAACCTGGCAAACTTGCTCAACTTTGAGGAGAAACTATTGTACTGTATCAGACATGCCTATTTGCTAGAAAGATTACTTCTGGTCTTGCCCCTCCCCAGTCTATCCACACTCCTCCAACCTACTCCCCCGACCTTTGCCACCTGCAGCTCCTCCAAACCCTCCCTCCTTATATCCCGAGTCAAGACAGCCTTGACACAGAGGTTCTTCTGCTATAAAGCGCCCACCTGGCTAAACTCCCTCCTAGCTCCATCATCTCCGAAAGCAGGATTGGTCCTTTCAAATCCCTACTCCAGAGCCATCTCCTTGCCTTGCATAGTTGTAATTGCCCCTAGTTTCTGCTGACCCCCCTTTTCCCCCATTTTCGTCCTGCCTGGGACACTGCCTTCTAACCCTCGACAAGACTCCTGTCCTGCCAGTTTCCCCATCTATGATCTATCCTGCTGTTATGTCTACCATTGTATGTATATAGTTGCACAATTCTCTTGTACAACTCACTGTATGTAAAGAATATCTACCATTATTTCTATTGTTAACCTTCAATTATTACCTTGTATAGAATATTTGAAACTCATTGTATGTCTATTACCCGATGTAGTTTTTTTTCATATTTAGTAAGCTTTATTGAGTTTATCATGCAACATACAAATACGAAACACCATTGCATAGCATGACATAATGCTGTACAGCAACCACTTAGATCCATTATCCTTTTATTAAAAGTCCGTTCCTAAAATCTAGCGCCTTATGAAGGGAGGCAAATTAAGTTGCTGTTAGGAAATTGGTGGTAGAAGGAAACATACAACCAAAAAATCACCTATCCTCCTCCCCCCTCCCCCCCACCCCCACTACCCTTCACCATCAGGAAAAGGGAAAAAAAAGAAAAGAAAAAGGAAACCAAGGGAGGTAAAGAGAGCAAGTAGGAGCTACCACTTGTCTCAAACTTCACTCCTTCACATTTCAGGGTATGTACAACAATACCTGATATGAGGGATGTTAAGTACAAAGTAGGGTATGTAGAGGGCCCAAATCTTTGATATTTTTACTATTTTTGGAGATGCTAGCTATGGTGTATTCTGCTTGCAAAGCAAAGAGAACTTCACGATGCCATTCTGTATATGAGGGATCTGCTGTTCTAGCCAATGACACAGTATTACTTTCTTAGCACATAAGGAGATTAACGTCATATGTTTCCTTTGATTCCCAATGAGGTATTCCCGAATCCCCTAAAATACAAATCTCTGGTCAGAAGGCATTTTGTAAACCCAGTAATGGGTTGAGTTTAGAAACAAATACTTTCCCATAGAGGGATGCTTTGTCACATTCCCACAGAATGTGAAACAGTGTACCCGTTGCTTCCCATCTAGTACATCGGTCCACCTGAAGCTTACCCATTTTACAAAGTTTTACAGGGTATAATATAGATCTTGTATTATCTGAAATTAAAGCAACCTACGGTCCCACCTAATATCCTTATATAGCCTTTTCCAAATTTATGCACCATTGGCGGGAACCCTCGGAGATAAGGGGAATATCCTGTCCCATGTGTAGTGGGAGTACCTTCTAGTTCTGTAACTCTTTTTGTAATTCTTTATAATAAAAGGAGATTAAATGGGAAGTAGGCCTTGTTTGTAACGTACTGAGAATAGGTCCAGTCAGATAATGATCCCATAAACCATTACCAAAGTGCCTTAATAAGACCTGGGAGATCTGGAGATACTTAAAACAGAAAGTAACAGAAAGATTATATTTTACATTATCTCTGGAATGTTAATAATCTGTGGTTCATTGTTAGGTCTATACGTTTTCCTATTCCACCTGCCCAAAGCGTATGATTGATAATCTTCCCTCAATTTTGAAGTTGGGGTTCAAGATGTACTGTGAAGTATCTTTCTCCATGGACTCTCTTATAATATTATTTAATTGCTTATGGGTATGAAGGGTTCTTATAATGGGAGTACTTTTAAGCTGTCCTGGGATCATATTAGAAGGGAGGTATGGTAGTACCCTGATATCTATACCAACTGAGGTACAGAGCGACCTCGCTATCTGTAACCACAATGGGACATAGGTTTCCGAAGTTAGATTTGGTACAGAGAGCAGCCATTGCAAGACAACTAGGCAGTTAATGGCAAGGTAATAGAGATATATGTTAGGAACTTGTAGGCCACCCAACTCCTTCGGTCTCTGTAACTTAAACAATGCCCTATGAGGGGTTTTATGTCTCCAAATAAATTTAGATATAAGACCATGAACCTGGTTGAACCAGGTCTTGGGTAAATATTGGTGGCACAATTGAAGGGGATATAACAACCGAGGTAAAATATTCATTTTAATAATATTAATTCGCCTCCATAAAGAAATAGGAAGCAAGGCCCAACGATTCAGGTCAGTCTTGATTCGTGTTATTAGCTGGTCTAAATTATATTGCTTCATTCTAGAGTTAGATGGTGATAAATATACGCCCAGATATCTCATTTTATCTTTTATCCATATAAGCCCAAGATGTTGGATGTCAGCCTTTAAGGTCCAGTTATTTAAAGGCATGACCTCTGTCTTAGACAAATTTAATTTATAGTTAGATATACGTCCAAATTCTTGGATAATATCCAGTGAAGCCAGGATGGATTTAAATGGATGGGTTATATGAAGCAAGATATCATCTGCGTACACTGATATTTTGCATTGGAGATGGTTGATATGAATGCCCGTAACTAAAGTGGATGTATTTAACTTTCTGATTAGGGGTTCTAAAAATAGATTAAACAAGTAAGGAGAAAGCGGGCATCCTTGACGGGTACCCTGATGCAATGTGAATGGAGAAGAGAGAACTCTGTTACCGAAAATACGGGCTGACAGGTGGGAATAGAGGACTTTAATCCATCATATAAATTGTACTGGAATAAGATATTTAGGAAGTAGATTAAATAGGTAATCCCATGACACTCGGTCAAAGGCTTTTTCTGCGTCCAGGGACACCAGGGCTGATGGTGTATCGGAGTCCCTGGACGCAGAAATAAGATTCATAGGATTCATAGGAAGATACTGAGCTAAATGGACTTACGTCCTATATGCTCGCCATGATTATCTACTTTCTGATCTAATACATATTCCTGTCCCACATGGATTTGAACTCGGCCATAGATCTACTTGCCACAATCTCCAAAGGGAGTGCATTCTGGTGGGTGACTTAAATGTCAACTGGCTCAGCCCCTCCTCCTCTACCCGAGACTCCTTTTCTGCAGTAAACCTAACGCAACTAGTTACCCACTCTACCAGGACTAACCCCAAGAGAGGATCCAGTACCCTGCTTGATGTGGTACTCACCAACCGCCCTAATCGGATCCCCAATGTACAAGTCCTCCCAGACTCTCTCAGTGATCACTCCCCCATTCTATTCCACTGGTCATCCTCAGTCCCCAAACCCATAGCACAGTCCACATGCTGGCGGCTCTAATACCTGGTGGACTGATAAACTTAAGGAACTTCTGTCCCAAATTGACTGGTCTCCTATACAGGCAACTCCTGACATTGACACAGCTCTCTCCTTCTTACCCAAACTTTTAATAATGCCTGTGATATCTTTGCCCCAATGTTGACCGCTGCTCTAAAAGGCAGAATGCCCCTGGTAACCCAGCTTTGATCCACCAACTCAAACATAGGGACAACCTATGCAACTGCGCATTGAGAGCTGGCCGCCCAATGACAGGCGTTATATGCTGCCAAACAAGTGTCACTGGGCCATCTAGAAAGGCCAAGTCTGAGCACTATCGGTCCTCACTCACTGCCTCATGGGGAATCCCAGAACCTTCTGGGATAACATTAAACAGTTAAATGGGAGTGCACACCCCTCACCCACCCAGATCAACATTAATGGTGTGATCTCCTCAGACCCAGCCCTCATAGCCAACCACCTCAACACCTCATTCACTGACCTTAGCCCTATCCTCCCAACAAATTTATTTGACCCTCCTCCCCCAGCACCTGCCGTAAATCTTTCTCACCCTTATTTTCTCCTCCGCCATGTCTCTGCCCAAGAACTTAGGCCGCACCTTGTCACTGCCCTCAAGAGTAATAGAACAGGCAGTGACACCCTGGATCTGTGTATCCTACGGCTGGTCTTAGACACAGTCCTTACCCCTATCACATGCCTCATCAACCACTCTCTTTGCCTGGGGAAGGTTCCAACTGCCTGAAAGTCACCACTGTCACCCCTATCTTTAAAGGTGGTGATAGGACTGTGGCTGGAAACCATCGACCAATCTCCATTCTCTCTCTCTCTCTCTCCAAGGCCTTGGAAAAGTGGTGGCCTCTCAATCTCTGACTACCTCTCCACCTACAATGTCCTATGTCCTGAGCAGCATGGCTTCCGAGCGGGCCATAGTACCAACACAGCCCTCCTAGAGTTCTCCAACTTTCTCCACCCTCCTTAGACACTGGTTCTCTGGCTGGTGCGGTCTTCATTGACCTCTCTAAAGCTTTGACACTGTCTCCCACCCTCCTTTTGATGCCCTTAGTCTCTCTGGTTTGCTGCTGGGCCTATCTCCTGGTGCACCAGTTATCTGTCTGACCGCTCACAGAGTGTAAAAATTAATGGGACCTACTCAGACATCTGTCCCATCTTTTCTGGGGTTCCCCAGGGCTCCATTCTGGGTCCCTTACTATTCTCCCTTTACCTTAACACCCTTCCATGCTCTTGCTCGGGGAACATTCTATTGTACGCTGATGATGCAGTTATCTTTGCCTTAAGTCATAACCCTATTGCCCTCGAGGACTCGCTGCAGAAGTCCTTCGCTGAAGCTGAGGGCTGGTTCAAGGAACATAGATTGGTGATAAATCTTAAAAAAACAAAAACCATGTTCTTCACTCATCCTCAAAACAAGTCCTGCAACTTCAAACTCCTCATTCACTCTGGGTCCTCTTTTCCACTGAACAAGTTTGCTCCTATAAATACCTAGGGATCCATTTTGACCCTCCCTCTCCTTCCATGGACACATCGCTGCCCTAGCCACTGCCACTAATATCCGATTGGGCATCTTACATCGGTATAAACACTGCCTCCCCCCGGAGGCTCTTCGACTCGCAGTCACCTCCTCTATCCTGTCCCTAGTGGACTATGGACTGCCGGTGTATGGTGCTGCTGATCAGACCGCACTCCATAAAATTCGCACTACTCTGAATAAGGCCTGCAGGTTAATTACTGGAGCACCTAGGCTGACACACACACCTGTCTACTGTACACTAAAGCACTGGTACTTGATCTTGACGAGCTCCTCAAATATCTGACCTGTACCCTTACAAAAAAGACCCTCCTTGGGCTATCCCCACCAGGATTGACCACTACCATACGCCGCTCTGTCCCACTAGTTCATACTCGGACCTCTGGGAAAACTTCTCTTGTTATCCCTAGAGCTAGGACCTCTCACAGCCAAAGAGCCTTCAGCTTTAGGGCCCCCTCCTGGTTCAACACACTGCCCCCCTCCATCTCTGAAGCTCCAACCATATCGTGCTTTAAAACTTCCTTACGTAACCACCTTATTAACACCCGATGCTGTAATTGCCATTAGTCAAAGCCGTACTCAATACTTATGACAAAGCTTACTACTAAGCTGCTAAGGACAACATAACTCTGGTATTGTTTGCTTCAATCCTACCTGTACCAGCTTGTTTGTATCTATGTCTTAAGTTACTGTTATACTTATGTGTTGTACTGCTATACTGTGTATTTTCGTTTGTCTTACTGTGACAAGGTACCTTTGTAAATGAGCCTATGGCTCAAAAGTTTTCCAAACTGCTGTTTAAATAAAATAAAATTCCAATCATGCACCACCCTTTGGTTAAACCACCATGTAGTTCTCACTTTATTACATTTATATGCTGTTAATTGCATTGGGTGGGACCTAGTTTTATATGTACAACTACTTGATGTTAACCCTGTAACATCCCACAAATCATCATTTTGCCAAGCTCTGTATACCAAGCACATGTCCCCTCACTTTCTACGTTCCTCCAAAGAGTACATATTCAGAACTCTTAATCTAGTCCCATAGTCACTACCCTGCATACCACAAACAGCTCTTGTTGCCCTCCTCTGCACTCCCTCCAACAGGGCAATATCCTGTTTTTTTAAAAGGTGACCACACCTGTGCTCCATATTCCATAATTGGTCTCACAAGGGACACATACAGGGACAGAACAACTCCCCTGCTTCTAGATGATATATGCCTCAATATGCAATTTAGGATACTGTTTCCTTTCTGGGCTATATTTTGACAATGAGATGAGAATGTCATATTGTCAGAGACTACTATACCCAAATCCCTTTCCTCATATGTTATTTTGAGTGGAACAGTTCCCAGCTCATAGGGTAATTTAGGGTTTCTATTTCCAAAATGCATAATAAAGCATTTATCTAGGTTCAGTGCCAATTTATATTTATTAGACCATGTGGCTATATCATCTATTACATCTTGTAGTTTAGAAGTATTTAATTCAATATTTACTTCAGCTCCAACCCTACAATCATCAGCAAACTTTTGCATCCAAACAGATTTTTGTTTTATTTGGAGTGCCGATACATATAGATTGAAGAGGCAGGGCCCAAGACCCGAGCCCTGGGGTACCCCGCTAGTCACCCCCAAACTATCAGACAATTCCCCTCTAATACTCACACGCTGACTCCGATCAAGTAACCAATTTTGAACCCAGTCTACTATGTAAGGATTAATGTTCAGATTACTCATTTGTTGTATTAATTCCTTGTGGGGTAGTCTGTCAAACGCCTTAGAGTAATCAAGAAATAGCACATCAACGGGGATACCCCTATCTAATCTAGCAATAACTAGATTATAAAAAGCCAAAATATTTGTCTGGCATGACCTTCCCTTTACAAAACCGTGTTAGAGATTATCTGCAAGATGATTTGTATCTAAATGTTCTTGTATTTTATCCTTGAGCACCCCTTCCAGGATCTTAGATGGTATAGCAGTGAGACTTATAGGTCTATAGTTAGCTGGATCCATCTTATCTCCCTTCTTATAAATTGGAACCACTACTGCTGATCTCCAGCACTCCAATACCTCACCAGTATTCAGGGACTGCTGAAAAATATATGTCAAAGGGGGGGCTATTGACTCGGCTAACTCCCTAAGTACTCTGGGATGGAGGCCATCAGGACCGGGGGATTTAATAGGATTTAATTTAGCCAATCATTCTTTAATGTCTGTACAAGTTATTATTATACTTTCATTTGGGTCAGGAGTAGAACTTTTAATGTGATATGTAGGTTTATCTTTTGAAAAAACAGTTGAAAAATAATTTAGTTAAAATTAAAAAGATGGGAGATTTTTCATAGGTGATCAGCCGATAGGCGTCCGGCCATGAATCCCACTTGTTCGGGACTTAACAGAGTCTGCCATACTTGAGCCAACCGACTAGCTAAGATTTTCGCTAAAATCTTCAGGTCAACATTTTTGGGGGAAATTAGGCGGTAGCTTGACAGCATTGTAGGATCCTTATCTGGTTTTAAGAGAACCACAATAGTAGCAGAGGTAAAGCTATGATCTGAAAGGCCATTATTATAAACATAATTATAGAACTCAAGGAGTTTAGGGCCAATTTGGACTTTAAACGATTTGTAAAAGTTAGATGTGAAGCCATCAGGGCCTGGCGCCTTATCTGCCGGTAAGGCGTCAATGGCTTGGTAGACTTCATCCAATGTCAGGGGATCTTGCAAAATAGAAATCTGGGATTGAGACAGACCTGGAAGCTCTATATCTTGAAGGAATTGGTCCAGTGCAGTATGCTTAAAAGGCATCGATGAACATGAATAAAGTAATTAATAGTAATCTTTGAAAGAGGAAACAATATCCCTGGGGGAAGTGTGGAGGGTACCTGAGGTGTCTCGCACGGCTAAAATAAGCCTTTCTGCCACCTGTGCTCTAAGCCTCATGGCAAGCAATTTCCTAACTTTGTCTCCTTGATCAAAGTAGGTAATTTTAGAGCGCAGAAGGAGGTGCTCAACTCTATCATTAAAAAGGGTGCTATATTGAAAGCGGAGACTTTCTATTTTTTCTAGGTCATCAGGTTTGGAGTAGGGCATAAGGGCTTGTTCTAGCACCCTAATTTGTTGTAATATTAGGGAGGATTTGTGGGAAATTTTCTTTTTTCTTATTGAGGCTATTCGGATGACCTCTCCTCTTAATGAGCATTTCATGGCCCCCCATAGTATATCCAGTTTTGGCATAGAAGGGCATTAAGCTCATAAAAATTTTCTATGAAGCTACCAAGCTGCCCCACAATATGTTCCGATTTTAGCAATTGAGAATTAAACATCCAAGTCTTATCATAAGTCATCGAATTAGGTATTACCCATTGCAGTAGAGTTGGATGGTGATCCGAAATCACTTTTGCTAAATAGTCACAGAATTGGACCCCTGGTAGGTGCTCAATCCCCAACAAAAAATAGTCAATTCTCGATAATGTGTTATGCAGCAGAGAGTGAAACGAGTAATCCTTAGCCGAGGGGTGGAGGGTTTTCCAAGAATCTACAAGGCCCAAGGAATCCATCATTTCTCTCAATGCCCATTGTGCAGGGGTAAGGGAGGAATGCCTAGCATTGGATCTATCCAGTAAATTATTAAAAACCAGGTTCCAATCCTCCCCAATTAGCATGGGAAGTGTAGACCAAGGGGCCAGATTAGTCATTAGGTTAGTGAAAAATTGCAGATCATCTCCCACTGGACCATAAACAGAGCCCAGCACCAATTCTGTGTGAACCAAAATCACCCTAAGCAGGATATATCTGCCATGCGGGTCGATGACCGAGTCTAACAATTTAAAAGGTGTCCGTCGTGCTATCAACACCGCCACACCACATTTGCACCCTGTCAACCCCTGCTCCCAGCACAGTACCCACCCATGTTTGTCGTAGATTAACAATCTGTGCTGTGGGAAGATGTGTCTCTTGAAGGAAGGCCACTTAGACATTAAGCTTATGGAGATGTAAGAGAATCTTGGCTCTTTTGGCGGGGGACTGAGCACCTTTGACATTTCATGAACAAAACCTTAAAGATACGACCATGTGTAAATATTGAAAATTGTGGAATACTTCTTAGAAGAGACAACCCCATATCTGTGGTTATCGATAACCCTGAGAGTTAGAATATCTGTGCCTGGTGGTGAATATTTGTCCCTTTTCCCTTTCCCGTTTTCTAACACAAACTCCCACTTCCTAATCACTCTATCCCCCTCTCTCCGACCCTCCCCTCCAATTAACCTACCAACTATTAAGAATGCAAAAATATTTGTGAGCCTAAGAGAAATACAACATACTAGAAATGAGCAAGAAAAACCATTAACCCCCTTCCCCACTCCCCTTATCCATATCCCTTCCCACCTAAGGGGGTATTCAGTATCCTTATTAAATTGCCTAGTCACCCAGTCCCTGATATTTTGCAACACCCAAAACATAGTTACTGTATCCCATAAATACCAGGTTGTTTCGCCCCCTATGGTATCCCCCCCTCCCCTGTTCCGGAACATGGTGCACTGATTAGACTGCGCTAAACCCCAAACCTTGCCGCCCGCCCCAACCCCTTACCAGAATTACGTGACTAATCATGTAAATACAATGCTTCAATTGCTAAATATAATTAACGCTACAGAGAGTCCTCAGATTCACCGACTTGATATGTAAGGATGAGAAGAAAGCAAAAAAAAAAAAAAGGGAGGAAGGGGGATAAAAAGAAAATGGGGAGGAAGGGGAAATCATCCTTTAATCAGTTCACCAGTATATGGTATCATGAAGTTAGTTCACTCAGCATGAAAGGCAGGATCATGTGCCTAATAAGAAGTGTCTATCCTTTTAAGTTAGGTTGCAGGAGGTAGTGGTGCTATCATACCGCATCATCGCAGGGTAAGAGGTAACTGAAACTGCACCCAGAGCCAGTCATCAATAAGAGGGAAAAAAAGGGGGGGTTCTGTCGGATCAATTGCCAGCCAGTCTCAAGACTATCCCGTTAATCGAACAAGAAATTATCAGGTAACTATCACCAACTGGTGATGAAATCGCTTATTAATAATATTTGGAGTGATCAAAGCTTCAGTGTTTCGAAGTCATGGGCTTTGTCGCCCTCTTGTGATCAATTATCAGAAGTGATCTTCTATGAGTAACCGAGTCGTCATCTCAGTAAACCAGATGGAATAGATCAGGGAGCAGAGACTGTAGGGCTGTGTTAGCTTGCTGTGCAGTATCACAGGAAAGCCACTTCCCCTCATGATGCACTGACAGATGAGACGGGTACTGTACTCTATATTTAATCCCCACAGCAATTAACTTTGAAACGAGGAGGTGGTATTCTGATCTCCGTTGTCTCACCGAGGATGGTAGGTCTTGCACAAATCTCAGAGGGTGTTCTTCCCATAATACCTTCTGTAGGCTTTTAACATGACCAAGAATATGTGTTTTGTCTAAAAAGTTAAGGAATTTGACAATCATTGGTCTTGGAGGCTTCCCAGCAACTGGTTTAGGGCGAGTGAGCGATGAGCCCTTCTCTATTATGTAGGTTGTGCTGTTAGAGAGGGCCAGCAATTTGGTAAGCATCTTTTGAAGAAATATAATGGGCGAGAACCCTCAGCGCCTTCTGGGAGGCCAAAAATTATTTTGTTATTCCTACGGCTTCGGCCTTCTAAATCTTCCAATTTAGCTTCTATTTTGTGTAGCCGTTGCCGCATAGCCATTATCTCAGGCTCCTTCCTATCCTTCCAGCTTTTGAGGGATGTGGTACGGGCTGCAATGTCCGAGATGGCCCGATTTGTTTCTGAGAGTTCACTCCTAGTGATTCTAATTTCACCAGTAATCTCCTGTAAAGCCTCCTTGAATGACTGAATCTCTTCCATAAACTTTTGCTCCGAGAGAGGTATCTGCGTCGATGAGATAACAGTGGGGGCAGTAGCTTTAGGTGGATTCCCCAAAGGACCTTTTGAATGCTTGGAGCCCTTCTCAGGTGTCTGCGGGGGCGTATGTTTGAGTAAGGCCTGGCACATCTTTGCCTCCATACTAGCAGAAGACCCCGTTAACCAAGGTAGGCACTTAATGACTTTCTCCTTTATGCTGCTGCTCTGAACTATTATCCGATCACCCCTTGCACTTTCAGAAGTGCAATCTGTGGGTAAACACACAGGAGTCAGCGGTAATTAGATGATTTTAGCGTTATTTGCGATGGTCGAGGCGGGAGCTCGGTCCGAGAGCTGCTTGTATTACAGCTGCATCACGTGATCTCCTACCCAATGTATTTTATTCACGTGTGTCCCTACTCTGACATGGAGCCTTTGCAAAGGAGTCTCTGACTCAAAGCATTGTAATTCCGATACTGTTAAATAAATAAATAAATAAATAAATGAACAAATGAATAACGTGTTACTCATGATCACAATGATGGTTTTGGCAATTTGAACATGATTTTTGAACATAATTGATAATCATCAGTCATGACATATATAGGACAGAGGAGAAGACTACTACTCCAACTGGTCACTCACTCATACACAATCAGGTATGTTAAAAAATGAATTTGTTAACTGTAATTATTATCCATTCATACAATTTGTTTTGGGGGTAAAAACATTTTATGAGAAAATAGTATGGGTTTTAGATAGATAAGTAAAAGTCAGAAAACTCAATGCCAGCAGCAAGCCAGGACCTCGGGACCAGCTGGGCTGCCAGGACCCAAGACAGTGCTGTGAAGCACTGTCTTGAGCCCAGGCAGCATGGCTGGGCCCCTTATCCTAGTCTGCTGCTGATGGTAGGCTCTCTGCTTTCTACCTATCTAAATGCCTCAGTGAGGCAGTCAGAGTAGTCCAGTTCTGGTGGTGGCTCAGGTTAGCTGGTCTGTGCTAAGCAGTGGACTAGTGAGACTAGGACTATGTTCTAACTGTCTCACTGAGTTTTAGGTGGGTAAAAAAATTAAATTAAAAAAAACAACTGTTAGTCTTTGCCATAAAGCATTAGTGTTGATTAAAAAATAAATGTGGCAGTAGTAGTAGAACTTGGCCTGTCCAGTGGTGCAGTAGCACTACCTCTGGTGTTGCTGGCAAACCAAGTTCAGGAATGAGCTAGAATTGTCATCCTGGTCAGTGGAAGGTTGGAGGAGTGTCCATCAGACTGCTTTTCCTCTTTAGGGGGGATTTATGCTAGCTATGCTGCTTGGCTGCCACGTAGTGAAGGTAGGAGCAGCTTCAGTTAAGGACAGGTCTGCCAGTGGCATGACACACTAAATCAGCATTGCGAGAGTGACCCACCCATGCATAGTTTCATGTCATAGTTGTTGTTCATGCTCACATCCACTCCCAGGGAAGGAACAGAAAATGGAAAAATTGGCACTGACAGGGATCTGTGTAACTGTCATTTCCACCCCAAGAAATGGTATTCAGAGTAGCTGTTACTCTTCTAGATATCGGAGTTGACTCTCTCTTCTCTTAACCCGAGGCATGTTCACACCTGTCCCATTGGTCGACTGAACACGCAACCAAATAGAAGGGACTTGGATCCTTATATCATTGATTTTGAAAGGCAGAGTGGTTGGCCAATCTGCCTAGCATCATCAATAATGTGATGAGCCCCCTACCCCACTGTGTGCTCAGTCTATCAATGGGACTGACCAAAGTTCATTATGGGTTGGGAGGTAGGAGGGCAGACATCTCTGTGTGAGAATGCAAATAATGGATCAGGGTGAGGTCATCTACTAAGGTATTTGGGGGTTTTGGCAGAAAGACTAGGTAAAAGAGACTGAAAATGCTTGAGGTGGGGTAAGGGTGGGGAACCACTAGACATCAGGGAGTGTTTTACTAGGACAGAGTGAGGTTGGGGGTTATCAATGGACACCGGGGAGTGCTTGACTGGGACAGGGTAAGGGAGGATGGGATATTTTTCACCAGGTAGTGGTTGCTTGATACTAAGTAAGGGTAGAGAGCCATTGGACAACAGAGAAAGCATTGAAAAGGCTGGGCAAGGATGGGGGCACCACTGGACATCAGGAATGTTTCACATGAAATGGGATAACAGAACAGTCACTGGATAGTGAGTGTGTGGGAAGCACTGTACAACGGGAACAGAATCACACAGGGTGGGGGGACAAATAGACACCAGAGTGCTTAACCTGGATGGAGTGAGGGAGGCTCTGAACACTGAGTGTTTGACACTGACAGGGTGAGCACTGGATGTGCCAATGGAAACCTGGGGGAGTGCTCAACAGTGACTGGGGTAAGGGCAGGGGTATTGGATACCAAAGAGTGCTTGACACTAATGGGGTGAAAGCAGGGTGTGCCATGGGGCACCTGAAATTACTTTTGACCTTGAATGGAGTGAGGATGGCAGTGGATAACAAGGAATGTTTGAGATGGATTAGCTAAAGGCAGGAGGGGAGGTGCCATTGAACATCAGAAAATGTTTGACATGTGGCAGGGTGAGGGCATGAAGTGCCTTATATACTGTATTGTATATAATCTTCTGTTGTCAGAGCCCATGCACCTCAACAGCTACCAATAGAGCCAGTAAACCCTGCCACCAGCTGCCACCAGAGCCACCGCAATCCAGCAGTTGTTTCTAACACAGTTGGTTGGAAGGAAGTTCATTTTGCAGGGAGATAGGGCATTGACAGATCATTTTATTAAAATGTGGACTTAAGCATGTTCATTTCAAGAGGACAAAGAGTTTTTGATTTTGTTGGACAAAGCACTTATAATCATTTACCAGAATTAATTAAGACTAATAGATCGGAGGGGCATGGCCAACCATGGATGAAGTTGGCTGCTTAACTGTGTCGCTCCTAAGATAACGGTGTAATATCCGACAAAATCCGGCTTTGGGGTCCCTTGGTCGATCTGTCTGATAGCGCTCAAGCTGTGCGAGTGTTTCGGGATTCTATATGTGAGTGGGAAATTTGCTGAAAGAATCTAGAACTGCTAAAACTAAAACTAGCTCTACTACTCTGGCGCTGGGCTCGGCGTCAGCTATGGCCTGCCATCCTACACCAACCAGGGAAAACTCCTGTACGGAGCAGATGTTTGCACAAATAATGACACAAATGGCACAGCTCACTATGGCAGCTAATGCGACCACTCAAACACTGAAAAGCATTGAAGTCCACCTTTTCCACATGGAGTGGAGACTGGGGTTGCATGACGCTGCCATACAGGACATTTCGGCTACTATGCGGGAGCAAGTCAAGCTCATCCACCTCCTTCAGGATAAGGTCGGTGACCTTGAAAATCGGAGCCGACGAAATAATTTAAGATTTATCGGCTTTCCAGAAGGGGCAGAGCAAGCCAATGCAGTTTCCTTTTTACAACAAACCCTCCCTGCTCTATTAGGCCTTCCAAAAGAATTTAAGCCCCAGGTAGAGTGGGCCCATCGCTCGCTAGCCCCGCCTCCCAAACCGGGTGAAAGGCCCAGATCATTGCTGGCTAAATTTATGGATTTTAGGCAAAAGAAGCTATCACAAAAGCTGCCATAGAAACCAACAACCTCATGTGGTAGAGACATAGAATACACATTTTCCAGGATTATTCAAGGGAACTAACTGAACGTTGAAAAGAATATGGCCAAGCAAAGAAAATCCTCCATGCGCATAATTATTCTTTCTCCCAATGTTACCCAGCTACTATAAGTTGTTATGCACAATGGAGCACCGCTGATGTTTGCAGCACCCAAAAGCTTAATGGACTTCCTCAGAGCCCAGCGCCCAGTGGACTTTCGAGAACAAGGGGTACTTACAGCTACCTTGGCAGCAGCAGAACCACCAGGGTTGGAGGAAACCTCATTGGTTATGATGGACTCACCTGCTAACTTGCATGTTAAGAACTTTGAGGCAGTCTTACCTCCCAGGTCGAGGAAGAGACACCCCTCGGCTCGCCATTCCACGTGTCAGCATCCCAAGATATGGGCCGCCTTGACTAGCCCTAGACTGGAGCTGAGGCACAGAACCCATCCGGGCTCAGATCCGCGGGCTTATTTCACACTGAATCCATATGCACCACTGCAATAAGACAATCCTGAGCCACAGGTGGAAAATAGCATAGATGCAGCATCATTGGAAGATGATGGGACGGCCACTACTTCACCACAGAGCAAATCTTGGGCAGACATTGTGACTTCCCCCTCAGGCCAGCGGATGAGCGCCTCTTCTCCTTCTGCTATCGGATTGGCTAGCCAATCCGCATAGCATTCAGTGGCTGATGAGGCTTGACCAATGACTTATTCAGACACTACTACATGACTAACTGCTAGCTAAGTAATTGGTTTTCATTGTTACTGAAGCTGGGCCACTTAGGCCAGATGGAGCTGCTTGACCCCCCCCAAGTTCCCCATCCCTCCCTAACCCCCTTTTTATCTACATCCCCCATCTTCCCCTCTATTCTCGCAAGACAGTTCAGAATGTGCTCAGTAGTGACAGTGGATCCCATGACCCTGTGGTACCCCCATAAAGCTGCAAGATATCATTCTCTCCTTTTAAAATGCAGAGTAAGACACTGCCCTCTTTTCCCCGCCCCGGAGCTACATGGAGGCCTTGTAGCATCTGCTACTGGTCTTTTAACATGGGGCTCCCCCCTGGCAGCAGTTAGGCCGGCTGTATATAGTTATGGTTAGTATGTTTGTTATTTGATTACCTATCTGCTACAATGTTCTCTGCATATTGAAAGTCTACAAGGCAATACTGCATGGATAGGATACATGATGGATAGTTGCTATACAATCTGTTGGAGTGGGTCTATTCCCCTCTCAGCTTTTGCTTCTTACTAAGTCGGGAAATTAGCTATGCTGCTGTAAGGATTTTGGATCATGGTTGACATAAAGTTCATCACCTGGAACGTGAGGGGTCTAAATACCCCAGTGAAGTGTTTGCAGGGTTTAGGACACCTCAAACAGCTGAGAGTGGACATCGCTTTACTTCAAGAAACTAAACTTAGGAGGGAATATAATGACAGCCTTAGACGGGCATGGGTGGGTCAAGTTATCTCATCCTCTGCCCCCACGCACAAGTGAGGGGTCACCATCCTGGTACATAAATCTCTTCAATGGACTCTGGTTAAATTCAAGCAGGATGCCTTCAGGCGATGGGTGATGGTTCTCTTCAATGCACTGGAAAGCTCCCTAGCGGTTGTTTCCATGCCCTGGCGCATAGTATCTTCTCCATTGCTGGGGATGACATACCAGTGGTTCTAGGGGGGGGGTTTCAATATCCCTTTAGATCCAAGGCTTGATAGGAACACAAATGCCCCAGATAAACATTTGAAGGCAAGGCGTGCACTCCAGCAACTTTTATCTGATTTGGGTCTGCAAGATGCCTTGAGAGTCCTTCACCCGAGGGACAGGGATTATACATTCCTTTCTCCTGTTCACAGCTCCCACTCCCACTTAGACTATTGGTTAGTCTCCAACTCTCAGATGAATGTAGTATTTGATACTCAAATTCTTTCAACAGTGATTTTGGACCATGCCCCAGTCCGATTGCTTCTAACTTGAGGTCCTGTGACTAGATTGTCTCATACCAAGAAACTTGACCCCCTCCTGCTGCAGGATCCAGACTTCCCTCCATGGCTGGTCACCCAAGTCAATTTATTCCCCCAGGATAACCCCCTTAACTCAATAGACCGGGCATGTCTGTGGGAAGCCTTGAAGGCCACCATCAGGAGCGTGATAATGGCCTATGCTGCCAATTGCAGACGGCAGATGGAGCAGCAGTTTAAAACTTTGGAGCAACGACTAGCAGAGTTAGAAACCACTTGTAAATGCCACCCCCCCACCTCTACATGTTCTCCTCACAACCTCGAAATGATACTCAACCATTCTAATATTAATGATCTCTTGGCCAGGAAGGCAGAACTGGCCCTTCTTCGTCTAAAGCATAGGTATTGGGTGGGGGAGAGAAAGAGGGGGAAAGTGTTAGCGTATAGGCTGTGCAAGCAGAGGGCAGAGAGCTACATCTATGGTTTTAAAGACTCAGGAGGCACCGTACAGGTGAGTCAGGACCAAGTGAACTCCATTATGGTGGATTTTACAAAGAGTTATATTCCTCTTCTAGGATTATTGTACCCCACGGTGGAACGCCAGTTTCTCAGCTTACTTCCCATCCCTCGGTTGTCTCTGCAGCAGGCTACTGCCTTGGAATTCCCCATTTCACCATTGGAGGTTATTGCAGCCCTACGGGTTTTGAACGTGGGCAAGGCACCAGGACGGGATGGTTTTCCTCTGGAGCTTTGGACTATTGTGGCTCCACAAATCGACCCGATACTGGTAAACCTTTTCAACTCAGCAATAACCATTGGCTCCTTTCCCAAAATGCTTAGAGAAGCAATTATTACTGTTTTTCCTAAGAAAGGGAAAGATCCAACAAGGCCCTCTAACTATTAGCCAATCTCCCTAATCAACCCCGACAGCAAAATATTTGCTAAGATTATGGCCACTCGTCTAAGTCCCCTACTTCCTTCCCTAGTTCATCCTTCTCAGGCGGGCTTTGTCCCAGGGAGATTTAGTAGGGATCATATTCGCTCTATGATCAACATTATGGTCTAGCTCAATCTAGAACAACCCCCGCCGCGGCAGTGGCAATAAATTTTGAGAAGGCCTTTGATTCCCTTGAATGGGATTTTCTGCTTCAGGTGCTCGAAGCCATGGGATTTGGACCTCAGTTTCAGTCCTGGGTTGCTGCCTTGTACAACCAACCCATGGCACGGGTCTTCACAAATGCCACACTGTCTGATCCCTTCCCTCTCGGGTGGGGCACTAGGCAGGGGTGCCCATTTTCTCTCCTTATCTTTATACTTGCACTGGAGCCTCTTGCAATTGCCATTAGAACCTCTCCTAATATTGCATGTATCTCGGTCAGTGATAAGGTCTATACCACATTTTATATGCTAATGACCTGCTAGTGCCTTTAGCCAATGCCTCAGTCTCCATCCCCCCACTTCTTAAGCTGTTGTCTGAATTTGCAACACTGTCAGGGTTGAAGATTAACCATTCAAAAACAGAGGTATTACCACTAAACTCTTGATGTACGGAATCTTCAGTCTCTCAGTGTGGATTACAGTGGGTGGCTTACTCGCTTGCATACTTGGGCATCAGGCTTCACACAGAGATTTAACAAGAACCTGGGAGATTAATATAAGCCCCTTGCTTGCGGAAATTAGGATGGAGCTGGACCAATGACGTAAACTCCACCTCAGTCTGGCTGGGAAAATTTTGGCCCTAAAGATGGTCATAGCCCCAAAACTTCTATATACTCTCTCACATATCCCTCTGGCTCTTCCAGTAACATGGGTCACGCTCATAGACAGGATGTTTTCGGGGTTTTTATGGGAAAAATCTAGACCCAAATATAGCAGGAATAAACTGCATGCTCACTGGAGACAAGGAGGGTGGAATCTCCCTTGGAAAGAAGGATGCAAATTAGCCTACCTCACAGCACAGACCCTGGCATGGTTCCTACCATCTGGAGTAGATGCACCACAGTGGGTTGGGATGGAGGCAGAAATGGCCAGATGGAAGAGCCATCCTATCGGCCTTACTGTATTCCCCTCTGCCAAAACCCTGCGGGAGCACCCCACCTTTTCAGCCTCTGCCCTAACATGACATTTGGTTCACAAAAAATTGAGGGTCAACCCGTATCCACTGGCTGAAATGCCAGTCTGGCACAATAGTGCCCTTATGATAGAGGGGAAGCCATTGTTTTGGGCCGAATGGGCAGGTAAGGGGATCTTTAAACTAACTCAGATACTGGACAAAGAGGGATCTAATTTGAGGTCCTTTATGGAAATAGATGCTGAATATCATCTGGGAAAAAAGACCTTTTGGCAATACCTGCAATTACACAGTGCTGTACAGGACTACATTAAGAAACAGCGTTGGTCACGACAGAACAACCCAGCCCCTCTTTCCAGTTGGCTCTCTCTGAAGAAAGGAGTGGTTAGCTATATTTATTCAGCTCTTAGGTCTTAACTTCCCACCGGCTCCAATGCGGCTAAAACCAAATGAGAAAAGGCCCTTAATCAATCTATCTGAGAGGAACAATGGCTGGCCTGCTGGAGGGGAGCCCACAAAAATCTCCCGGATGTCCGTAGTCAACTTATACAACATACAATTCTCTCTCTTTGGTACCGCACCCTCAGCATACTATACTGTATGCATCTTCTTGGCAATGATCGATGTTGGAGGTGCGATACCCATGTGGGGGATTTGGTTCATATATTATGGCAGTGCCCCAAGCTGGCACCCTTCTGGCTCACAGCATTTGGACTAGTTGAACAGGTGCTAGGGCGTATGGTGGGTGCAAACCCTATGGTCTGGATTCGGGGGCTCCCACCTCCTAATGTTAAACTTTCTAGTGTGCAGGTCAGATGGCTATCGATTTTTAGCTTACAGGCAACGCGGCTCATCTTAAGTCATTGGAGAACTACAGAGATCCCCTCCTTACCTGAGCTATATCATTTGGTGTCTCACATTGCCCAACTGGACCATCTATCTCATATAGTTTCCAACAAATTGTCTCAATACTATCTATGTTGGGCCCCCTATATGACACATCTCTCCCCTCATGCTGGTATAGGTTGACATCTAGCAATAACCCCCCTTTTGGATATAAGTTGAATAGCATAGTTTGTTTAGTTGCTAAATAATTCTTAAACCTCTGCATAGCCGGTGTCTTTGTAAATTAACTTGCTAGATGTATTCAGACAAAGGCATTCCTGATACAGTCCCTGCCCTCACTCCCACCCCCACAGTGAAATTTCCCTCCTCTGACCTTTATTAATTCACTGTGTCTTTCTCCCTCTTCCACAGCATACCGGCGGTCGAGAAGGGCTGCTTGGCTAAGCTCTCCCCACTCTGAAAATGGGGCCCAGGTTAAAGATTGCCCCAGGTACTAAAGGAGCTGCGCACCTGATCGTGACTGTTTGTTTGTTGGAGCACTGACTTTGCCCCACCGAACGCTATGCGTTCGGCTCCCCACTGCCCTCAAGACCACCCTTGGTCGGCATTCGAATATATAGCTTGATTTCTAGTCACATGATGCAAAATAACCTATCAGTCCACTTTCCCATCTGCAGCTTAACCTTTCCTACCACTAGAGGTCCCCTTGCCTTTTTTTTCTTTCTTCTTCTTTCTCCAGTCCTTTCACTCACTGCCTAACTCTCTATCCTACCATGCTCCCACTTACCCTCATCACTCTCCTCATGCAGTTTCCTCAGGCACTTTTGCCAACCACTCACAATGCAAAAATGGGATGCAAAAATGAAACTTCTTGTCAGCACGCAGCCTGGCAATCCCAGCCCCTCACCCCACCCCACTGTACCTAAACTCCTAGCCTTTACAAACCCAGACCGATAAACCATCATCTACACCCCTCCCCTCTACAACACATACATAGACACCTCCACCCCAACCCCTTGATACCATCTCCTGGGCCAAGTAACCCACTGGAGCCCCCCCATCCCTGGCCAACCTCTTTCCACATCTGCAACACAACAAATCCCCCACTTTCCCCACTTACTCCTCCTATCTACCCCCCTTATCCTGAAACTACCAATACCCACCATCGACCACACACAGCAAAAATGCCAAAGACCTACTATTCGAGCTAACAGGAACTGCCTCAGGTCACTCATTCTCCTCCTTCTTCTGACAGGCAATGTTCACCCCAACCCTGGCCCTCTAAATTCCCCACCATCCCACCCGTCTCCAGGAAATGGCCTGCGCATTGCCTCACTAAACATTTGCAGTCTTCAAAAAAAATGGTACACCTTTCAGTGTTGGGTACTCCAGAATCACCCTGATATCATTGCACTGAGTGAATCCTGGCTCTCCCCATCTGTCCCCAACTTGGCTGTCAACCTTCCTGGTTACCGCCTCTACCGCGCCAACCGAGTGGGCAAGCGAGGGGGTGGCTGTGCTGTCTACCTCATGGACTCACTCTCTGGCCACCTACTCCTTCTGCCCATATGAACGTCCAAGGTTCAAGCTCTCACCCTAAAATTAACCCTAGGTAAGTCAACATCCCCTTTCCTCCTCACCATGGCCTATGTCCTTCCCAAGGACCAGAAGCCAGCCTTCCAAGCCATCATGTCCTACCTCGCCACCCTACACCCAAAGCACGAAAAAATACTACTGGGGGATTTCAACATAAATTGGCTGGCCAAAACAGCCGCCCCATACATCAACGAGGCGTCAGCCCTCGATCTCACTCAGGTAATCAAAACCCCCACCCGGCTACATGCCCGACGGATCATCCTCCTACTAGACCTAGTTTTCACAAACCGCCCACACAAAATAACCAGCACCCAAGCCCTCCCCAACACCCTAAGTGACCACTCTCCAGTTCTCTGCAACTGGTCTGGTACCCAAACCTCGCCTAAAATTATTGCAAAACGCAAACTAGGGACTGGTAAACTAGTCCTACTCAAGGCCCACCTCAGAGAATGGAACTGGACACCCCTATATAACACCCTTGACTTGGACCACGCCTTTGAACTATTTACCAACACTTTTAACGCATGCCTGTGACAAGTTCACCCACCTCACCAAAACAATGATCAAAGGGAATCATGCACCATGGTTCTCGGAGCACCTCCAAGGCCTTCTTTATCAGCGTGATGCATTATAGCACCTTGCCAACGAGACCCAATGGCCTCTGGACAGGCAACGTTATTGGGAGTCCCGAAACAAGTGCACCTGGGCCATACGCACCGCCAAAGCAAAATATTACAAAGCCACCTTAACCTCCACCTGGGGCTCTGGTCGCAAGTTCTGGGAAAACATTATGGAACTCTGTGGTAAAGCCCCAAACCTGCCACCTGACCAAATTCTAATAGATGGCTGCCTCTCCTCCGACCCTCTCAGAATAGCCTCGGCCCTTAACACTGCTTTCACTGATTTCTCCCATGTGCTGCCCCCTAATTTCTTCAGTCCCCAGCCTGCCCATAACACCCCACATCCTCCGCTTGCTTCACCCTTCTACCTGTGAGTCCTTACCCCAGAGACTGCCAAACCCTACCTAACCAAAGCTATTAGCCAAAATCACTATAGTCATGACTCCCCAGACCTCAGACTTCTCCATCTTGCCCTCCAGGAAGTCCTAGCCCCACTCACCCACATTCTAAACCGCTCCCTCTGTCAACGGAAATTCCCTACCCACTGGAAATTGGCCTACATCATACCCATTCATAAAAGTGGTGACCGTACATCCACAAAAACAACTACCGCCCCATCTCTATCCTACCCCCCATCTAAGGCACTAGAACGCATAGTCGCCGACCAACTTACTGACCACCTTAACAAATATAACTTTCTATCCGGACAGCAGCACGGTTTCCGTAAGGGCCACAGTACCACCACGGCCCTCCTTGAATTTACCTCCCATGTCCACTCAGCCCTGGACCACGGCCACCTCACAGGCGCCATCCTCGTGGACCTATCTAAGGCATTCAGTACCGTAAACCATGCCCTCTTACTTAACACCCTGGATTTCACGGGTTTCTCCAGTGACACCCTAAACTGGTTCACCAACTATCTCTCCGATAGAACGCAGATAGTCATGGTAGGCTTTGTCTTCTTCCCCCGCCTTCCTATCCACTCCGGTGTCCCACAGGGGTCCATACTTGGCCCCCTACTTTTCAGCCTGTACCTCGACTCCCTCCCAGCATCATGCCCCTGAAATCTACTCCTATACAAAGATGATGCAGACTTGTTCGCCTCTGACCCGTCACCCCCCAAGCTCCACCAAACTCTCCAACACTTGTTCCATGAAGTCAAAGACTGGCTCACCACCCAACGTCTTGTTATCAATTACAATAAGACAAAAGTCATGCTCTTCACCCACCCCCAGAACCCACTCAAAAACCTCTGCCCCCAATTCCTCACTGCCAATCAGACCCCATTAGAACAAGTAATCAGCTTTAAATACTTAGGGATCACTCTAGACCCCACCCTCAGCTTTAATCAACATATCCTACACCTATCAACAGCCCTTAGCTCCAGACTAGGGGTACTATACCGGTACAAACACTGCCTCACCCCTGAAGCATTACAACTTACCATAAACTCCTCAGTCCTCTCCCTGCTAGACTACGGCATCCTGATCTACAGTGCCGCTCCATCCACCACCCTAAGCAGACTCCGACTCATTTTAAACAAAGTCTGCCATCTCATCCTTGGATGTGATCATTTTACACACTCCTGCTCCCTTTACAGCAGCACAAACTGGCTAAACCTAGATAGCAGAATCAGGTACCACACCTGCCTTATGACCAAAAAGGTACTACTAGGCCTCACCCCACCTACCCTAAACCAAATCATCTGCCAAACTCCCCTAGTCAAAACAACCTGCAGCTCAAACAAGCAGCTGCTAAGGGTACCCCATGGCCGGACTTCCCAATTCCAGCGAACCTTCACTTACAGGACCCTCTCCTGGACTAACGCCCTCCCAAGTCATATAACAAATGAATTAAGGCTTGGCCCTTATAAATCCAAGCAACAGAAATACCTTCATGCCTCTAGTCAATGTGACTGCCTTTGACAGCAGATTGCCATATGCAGCTATCAAACTAACTATGGTCGGACTCCCCGTACCAAATTGTAACTATGAAACCCTATGACTATCAGCCTCTACAGAACCTCTGTAACTATTATGGCTGTACTAAGAAACAAAACTTGCTGTTATTCAACAACTGCACAACTATGTAACCTCACTGACTGTTATTTGTAATTGTACTGTAATCTGTATTCCAAGTTCTGTCCATGTATCCTTTTATATATGACGTGGGAACTTTGTAAATGAGTCGCTGACTCAAACGTCTTTCTGAATATTTCAATAAATAAAAAAAAGAAATAAATAATCTGTTAGTGAAGAGAAGCGACTTTTGGACTCCTGACTTTTTAGGTCAGGAGTCTCATTACTAGATACTGCCTTGTATGTACTTTGTCTTTTTTTATACTAAATGTGACATCTGCGGATGGACATGAAGTTTATTGTTTAATCCAGTGCATGAATACTTTTCGCTCAATTGAGAATTGTCTCAGTAAATCTCTATGGACACTCAACTGGACTTCGGAACATCTCTGGCTCTGGACTATATAAGTGATAATTTTCATTTTGTTGGGACACCATTTCTTTGTTTACACTGTGGCAGCTTTGTGTCTATGTAATTATGTGTTCTGTTAACTGCGAATACAATAATAGAACAGAGCTAAATTGTCACATATGTACCACTCTCACATAAGATATCCTAATTTATGCTTCTTTTTTCTTTGGTCTTTTTTCTTTCTTATTTTGATGTAAACCTGCTTTAAAAAGATCATGGCTATGAAGCATAACTGTATTGTATTAACTGATATACATATACCAATTAAGCAATAAGGCATGACCAGGGGTTAGATTAACAGTCTG
Organism: Neoceratodus forsteri; assembly: GCA_016271365.2. NCBI lineage: Eukaryota > Metazoa > Chordata > Ceratodontiformes > Ceratodontidae > Neoceratodus > Neoceratodus forsteri. The sequence goes on along the minus strand of CM028132.1, from coordinate 829,868,218 downwards.
TTAATCACCCCTTAGGGGTGTAATGTGGCACGAGGTGCAGCCGAGTGCCATATTGCTCCTAGGGGGTGATTAACTGACTGTTAATCTAACTCCTGGGAGTGCCTTATTGCTATTATAAAACATATTCCAAAAGAAAAGTGTTAAAAGTATACTTTTTGAATGTGTTCCTCATTTAGACCAACAGTTTAAGAATGCTGGTTCAAAATCAGAATGCATCATTCCAGTCATTCAGTAGTACTAGAGAATGGAATGCTGACAGGAAGAATCCATGTGCCATGGTGATCAGGCTGTACATGACAGTGTAACATGGATTAATGTAAGGCTGTTGGAATCCTAACAGCCAATCAGATTGCAGCATTCCTGAGACCTAGTTTATAATAAAAAGTATAAACTGGAAGACTAATAGATCAGTTCCTGTTTTTAAAAAACATTTGCCAAGTTTTTTAGATGGTCAGTTTTTTTTGTTGCTTTAAATAATGTAATTATGTGTTTTTATACTTGATATTGAATTTTTTTTGTAAATGCTGGTCACACTTAAAAAAGGGCAGTATTGCTCAATGTGCTTTTCCATGGTAAACAATAAAATGAAATAAAATGAAGAGGGTGATAACTGAGAAAATTTGGAGTGGGGATATTTGAGCAACTAAGTGGATCAGGAAATAGTTGGCCTAGTGGTGTGGAGGGCTTACGCACTGGATGCTTTACCTCCTCTCACACAGGTGACCCATGTTCAGGAACGAGCCTGAGTTGTTGCGGGTTGGCCCGGGGGGAGGGCGAGGAGCTGAATTCAGCTGACTCAAAGCAGCTCTCCTCTCCTCGTCTGGGGAAGGACACTGGTTTCCCCGGTTCTTGGCTGCTACCAGGTGGAGGCTAGGTAGCAGCACCAAGCTACAAGGGAGACCAGACTTTAGGCTGGGCAGGAGAAAGGGGCTGTCACTGGAGCCACAGAGTGCATGCGCAGCTCCACGTGCATGCGCAACCTTATTTTGGGGTTCTGGAAGTAACGGGAGAAAATGAACAAGCATTTGTCAATGCTGAATGTTGCTTGCTTGTATGTGCTGTTTAGGTATTTGGAAGTGATAGTTCCATGCCTTCCTCCCAAGTCATCCACTGTGTCTTTCCACTCAGTATTCACAGAAGAGTGGGAGGGCAAGGGCCACAGCAGCACAGCAGCTTGCCAAGGGGTGAAGAGGTGGACAATAGTCCATTCAAAGGCAAAAGAGTCCTGCAGGAGCTCACTAAATTGAAGGTGGACAAAGCGATGGAACCAGATGGCATACGCCTCAAGGATATTAAGAGACTGCTAAGGGAGATAGCAGTACCTCTGGCAGTCATGTTCACTGAGTCATTCAACATGAATGAATTGGAGGAGGGCACATGTGGTCCCTCTACACAAATGCAGCAGCAGGAGGAGGCAGGAACAATAGGCTGTTCAGCCTCACCTCAGTAGTGAGGAAGATCATGGAGGCATTGCTTAAAGAAAGGATAGTGGGCATCTAGAAGCCATCAGAGCCAGGACCGTAGACAACATGGATTCACAGTGGGGACATTATGTCAGACAAATCTGGTTGATTTTTTTGACTGGGTGACAAAGGAAGTGAATCAGGGTGGGGCAGTGGACAACGCTTACCTTGATTTCAGCAAAGCCTTTGACACCATCCCACATAGGAGACTGATAAACTAGCTGGGTAGGCTGGACATGGGGGAAAGGGTGATAAACTGGGTTAGAAACTGGCTAACAGACAGGAGGCAGAGAGTGGTGTTAAATGGGGTACAGTCTAGGGAGAGGGGGTGACCAGTGGGGTGCTGCAGGGTCTTCATTAGTAACATTGCAGAATGGCTGAAGGGAATTTTTTTCACCAGATTTTCAACATAGCCATTTTAATACCTCTGCTCATGAACAGTGTCACTGTGATTTTCTAAATCTGTCCCAAACATTGATTGCGCACACTGACTGCGCCATTGTGCGCTACATGGGCGGAAACACGTTTTGGGCAAGATGTGAAAAATGACAGCTGTACTGCTCATAAGGAGGTGTGGTAAAATGGCAATGTTGAAAATCTGGAGTGCAAATATTGAAAATTGGAACCCACAAGCATGTAGGGAACTGTGCAACGCACGCTCGTAAAACAGTCATTTTAAGGAATTTTTTCACCAAATTTTCAACATAGACTTTTTGAGAGCCCACCTTATGAACACTGGCAGTGTCATTTCATTAATTGGTCCCAAAAGGTGATTTCATGCGTGACTGTGAAATCACCCTTCAGGCCCGATTAACGCCATGACAGTGCAAGAATTCACGAGGCGGGGTCCTAAAAACCCCATGTTGAAAATTTGGGCCCAAAATTCTCAAAATTGCCTGAGATATGCAACAAAGTTGAAAAAACCCTATTCATTACATTATACAACTTACCGGCATTTCCTCAGTTCGCGGTCGGCTTTGAAGACTGCAGACGTGTTCCTGGTCCACCAAGATCGTTGCGCCAAGGTCCGAAGTAAGTATGGTGAGGAGTGGGGTGTGGGGAGGCAGGGGTGCGAGGGTGGGTGCGGGTTGTGGGGGCAGGGAGACTACGAGGGACTGTTTTTTGTTTACAGGTTTATTTTTTTTTTATAAAGACGACGCGGACGCGCTTTGCCACGCTGAGGTGGGTCTCAGCTGGCAGCTGGAAAGGCTGTTTGGGGGGCTGAGCCAACGGGGATTGGGCACCTCACAATATAACAAGCTTTGCCACGCTGGGCTGGGCCCCAGCATGGCACCTGGAAAGATTTGGGGGGGTGCATGCAGCCATGGAGCTGTGGGGGATTGGGCACCCTGTCAGCCATAATGAGTTTTTGCCACTGGGGGAGGCTCCCAGCGTGGCACCAGGACAGCTTGTGGGGGGCATGGAGCCGGGGTGGGATTGGGAACACCCGCCGGCCATACAGTGTGTGCATGGGGAGGGAGCGATCAGCACGCAGTATGCGCGCTATGGTGTGTGAGCTCTGCTCACTGAAGCGGAGCTCTCCCTTTCAACTGTACTCCACTGCATTTTCAACTGCTGTCATAGACAGCTGCAGCAGTGATTAGGGAACTGGGGTCACGCCTGTAAACACACTGACTGAATTGGAAGACGGGTGCCACACCTCCGAAAACTCGGATGATGGCACTATGTTTCTTGCACATGCGTGCAAGCAACATAAAAATGGGGTATTGAGGCAGGTTAAATGAAGCCCTGAAGATAACAGGATGGACTGAGATCTTCTGAGACAGGAACACAGCCATGCCAATCCTCGGAGCCATGACAGGAGAAAAAGCTATATAGAAAAAAAAGTTGTATATGATATCGGCGAAAAAATAATGCAGAGGAGCATACTGGCGAAAACAAAATGTTGAAAATAAAGAAAGCGCACACCAGCTTTCATGACCATCAGAACCATGACCCCACCTCCAAGAGTGTATGATATATGGGGGTCTTTCTCCCTGCCCCCAACTTTTTATAATTAACTCCGAGACCACAAAATATCTGGGAAGGGCTGCGGTCCTGATGCATGCTGTTTTTCCCCCCGTCTCCTTTTTTGCAGGCACTCAAACTGAGTCACTCTTTTTGGGTTACTCAGTTTGAGTCACCCATATCGTGAGATACCAGAAAAGAAAGTGGATCAGGATCTGAACTGAGGCATGCACATACGTGTTGGGATAGGATTTAGAGCTGTGCAAAATTGCCACATATAATGCAATTTCCACATTTCAAGTAGAGGGGCAAATTAAGCAATATTTTGTCCCATATTGCCCCCAACCTGCCACTACCTCCCTTGCAAGCCAGGTTGTTACAAAGTCATAGTCTATCCCTTCCCCCCAGTATCATCTCCACCATAGCAATTCTTTAACATTCTCTTTATAGTTTCACTTTTCCTCCCACTTTTACTTTTAAGCTTCACATTTTATACCCACTATTTTTGTCACTGTATTGACTTATTATCCTCTTCCCTTCTTTTACCTCTACACAACCATATCAGCATTGTTGCTCTGGCATATTCCACTAACTTATTTTCCTTTTGTTTGACAGGTCTACCAAGCCCTCTACAATCTGCCAGATAACATATTATGCATCTGTTTTGCACATTGCCCTGCCTTAGCTTTTCCAAAGGACCAGGATTTCTTTGTGACCCCTTTTTTTTCTCTTATTTTATAAGCACCTTGCCTGTGTTCCCCTGAGAGTCATCCAAAACCGGGTGACACCCTTGATTATATATCAAACCCTTTACAGCATTCCAGTATCAGCACAAATGATTGGGCAGGCTAGAGATGCTCACAGTCTGCTGATTTCATTCCATCAGGCATATGCTGGGTATTAATTACTTCTGATTCTGACACCAATTCCAATTCCATTCTGATGCCATATAAGGCATCAAAGCCAGAATCAGGAGTCAGAATCATAAGTACCAATTCTAGAATTTCCATTTTCAAAAAATTCCATTTGGCAAAATCTTATAAATATTTTTCCCATTTTTTCTCCCTAATGGAGGGAATATTATCATGTTTATTTACAATATTTGGCATAAAATGGAGGATTTTGCCTCAAAAGCTAGTGCAAGGTAAGTTTTTTCATGTAAAATTGACTCCAAAGTGCTGGTTTAAAATTAAATACATACATACAAAGTTGCCAGCAGATTAGGCCTGTCAGTCTATCACATCTGTTTGAGATGCAGCCCCAGAATTAAGTTTCAGCAGCTGAGCCCCCTCCTTCCTGCGCTCACTGTTATCTGGCTCTTCCCCAGCTCCCTGCTGGGTACCCCACTCAGACCTGCACCTTGCCCATGTGCCTATTCCACCCCACCTTGAAGCCCTCCATGGTGTCCTTTGCTAACAGCTCCCCTGGTAATGCGTTCCAAGATGCAACCACCCTCTACATGATGTAGTGTCTCCTCACTTCCCCCCTGTACCTTCCCCCTACTAACTTAAGGTTATGTCCCCTAGTATTTCTTTCCCCCTTCAGTGTAAAGAGACCCTTCATGTCTACCCTATTTATCCCCTTCTTATACTTGAAGACCTCTATCATATCCCCCTGTCCCGTCTATCCTCCAGGGAGTACGTTCAACTCTTGAAGTCATTCCTCATATGACATTTCCCCCAGGCCATTGATCATCATTGTGGCTCGTCTCTGTACTCTCACAAAAAGGGTAACATCCCTCTTTAAGTAAGGCCTCTAAAATTGCATGCAGTATTCCAAGTGAGGCCTCACTAAGGAGTTTTACATGGGCAGAATTACCTCCCTTCTCTTCGATGTTATTCCCCTAGAGATATACTCAAGTATTTAATTTGCCTTAGCAGCCGCTCTCCGGCACTGTTCTGAGTTATTCATCCTGGCATCCATGACCACCCCCAGGTCCCTTTCCTATTAAGATGTCGACAGCTGTTCCCCCCAAATGGTAGTTATATCCAGGATTCCTGATTCCCAGATGCAGTATGCTGCACTTTCAAATGCTGAACCTCAACTGCCAAATGTGAGCCCACCTTTAAATCTGACCGAATCCTCCTGAAGTGACTTCCTACCCTCCTCGCTGACCACCATTGTACCCAGCTTAGAGTCATCTGCGAATAGGCTCATCTTGCTCCTCGCACCCTCTCCATTGTTCACAGTGAATGCATTGAACAGGATTGGGCCCTGTACCGATCTGTGAGGGAACCCGCCGGTGATCTTCCTATGAGCTGAAACCTCCCCCCATCACCACCCTCTGCTGCCGATTGTTGAGCCAATTTGTTAACCAGCCCACCATTTCTCCCCCACCCCTAGATTCCTCAGCTGACATATCAGTCTTCTGTGCAGGACTGAATTGAAAGCCTTGCTGAAATCCAAGTACAGGACATCAACTGACTTTCCACTGTCCAGAGATCTTGTCACCCAATCAAAGAATTTGATTAGGTTGGACATGATCTTCCCTGTATGAACCCATGCTGGCTTTCATCTTGAAAGCCATTTGCCTCCAGGAACTCCACCATCCTTTCCTTCAAGATGGCCTCCATCAGTTTCCCCACAATGGATATCAGACTAACTGGCCTATAATTTCTCGGATCATCCTTCGGCCCATTCATGTGGAGTGGCACAACATGTGCTGTCCTCCAGTCCCGGGGTATGCATCCTGATTGGAGGAAGGAATTGAATAACTCCATCAGTGGAGCAGCCAGGACATCCGCCAGTTCCTTTAGAACTCTAGGTTGGATCCCATCTGGTCCTTGGGCCTTATCAGTCCTCAAGTACTTGAGACCCTCCACACCCTCCACTCTTGGATCTCACAATCCGTAAGTGACCCCCTCATCTACTATCCCTACATCTCCTTCCCCTATTAGTAATGGGCCTTCCCTTTCCCTCATAAAGACTGAGCAGAAATACTTATTTAGTATTTCCGCCTGCTCTATTGCTCCTTCAGTCCACCCCCTCCCTTCCACAATCTGTTTATCTGCCTCACCCCCTTCCTTCTTTCCCCTCACATGCCTATAAAATTCCTTTCTCCTCCATGATTCCCTGCACCAATCTATGTTCCTTATCTGCTTTGACTGCCCTTACCTGCCTACTGACTTCATTTGAGATTCTGCTGTATTCTTCCCTATCTTCCTCCCTTCGACAATGTTTATAATGTCTGAAGGCCAACCGTTTCTCCCTCACCCCTTTCTGAACTTCCCTGGACCACCAACAGAGTTTTCTCACCCTAATGTTCTTCTGATGGGATTTAGTGCAGACTTTTATAACCTCCAGCAAGCCAAGCTTCAGAATCCCTCACTGGTTTTCTGTGCTCATCCCTGGCTTGATGTTTACTAAATGCTCCCTGAGCATGTCAGCCATTTCCCCGAAGTCAGTCCCTCTAAAGTCCACCACTGTTGTTTTAGTCTGGTTCCACTCTTTCTCAAGGTCTAAAGTCAATCGAACTATAGAATGATCACTCCCTGCCAGGGGGTCATCCACTACCAAATTTTTCACCTGGTCCCCGTTCACCAGAACCAAGTCCAGGATGCTACCCTCCCTTGTTGGCTTGCCCATTAATTGAGTCAGGAACCAATCCTGAAAAGCTTCCAGTAACTTTTGTCCTTTTGTAGATGCTGACACCATGGTACTCCAGTCTGCCCCTGGCAAGTTAAAGTCCCCCAGCACCTCGATCTCTCCCCCCCACCCGGCTGCATTATTTGCTAATGCTGGCTACCAGTTCAGTGTACATGTCTTCCGACTGCGTTGTCGGCCTGTATACCACCCCAAGGTTAATCCTCCTTCCCCTACCATCCTTCAGGGTGGCCCATATTGCTTCAGCATTTCCCCCACATCCTCGCGTCTGCTACACACAACCCCTTCCCTAACAAATTCTATTTTTTTACCAATGTTTTGGCGCTTCAGTTCTGCATCTGACTCCACTTCTAAAAACCTCCCCCACCCAGTACAAACTCTTAGGAGCCCATGGTGGGCCAATAACAAAGACCTCCCACTCCCACATTTTTGTCTCCCCTCCCATGCTCCCTAGCTTAATTCAGTGAGAGTCCTCTCAGGCTCCAGCGACTCTGAATACACTGAAGTATAAGGCTGTAAACTGGCATATATTTTTTCATCTTCTTTTCCAATCCAGAATCTACACCCCTCTCCCTAGCACAGTGCATGTGTATGCAAGAAGCAACCACCATCATCACATGCCTGCTGTCAAGCCTTCCCATAAACCCAATCCCTACACCCAAACTTAGAAGGTCAAACTGAGCCTGTCCAAATCTCACCACTGATGTTCCTAGCCTGATCCAATGCCATGGGTCCACTGAGCCAACTCTGGTACATGCCCTTCCCCCATCTATTGATCCATACAATGTAATCCTTATTCTCCAGTCCTGACACAGACCTGGTAAAAGACTCAGCAGCACCCAGGCCTCACCGAGGGATCTGGATAGAGGGTAGCTGGTCGACCATAACAAATCCATGGGTAGCATATGCCAGATGTTGTACACTGAATAAGGCATCTGGTATAGGCTACCCAGGGTTTTATCTTTATCGAACAGCTCTGCTTTACCTAGGTCACTCAGGGAGGCCCCAGAGAGGCTTGGCAATTTACCAGGTTAGATTCAGTGCCAGAGGATCAGATGTAATTTGTTTTAATTTTTTGAACTTTCTGTTTTTATGCCCCAGATCTCCAGCCCTCCTGCATCTCAGGACATCCAGGCACCTCCTGATCCCCCAGCCATGGCCACCTTCCTCTGAAGAGCCTTAGCTTGCCCCCCTGGCAGGATCAAGATAATGGGGACACCCCCCAGGCATCTTGTTTTATCAGGTTGTTTTGCACTGGGAATGCAGTGGACCTATATATACCAAGGCCATCATTGCAGAGTTGCTGGGGTCCTGATCTTTTTCTCTGGTTTTCTGTCCTTGGGACATCAGGTGCATTGACATCAAGTTGTGTCAATGCGTGCTATGCATGCATCCACATGCCAGTGTCTGTGTCTGTGACTTCTCCCCTTACCTATCTATTGCCAGCTGTACTACCACCTGTGATCACCCAGATGGCAGTATTGAAGTGGAGCGTGAAGCATTCCCTCTCTGGAAGAGGAGAGCATCCTCTGGGACTCACAGTCCTCCTTCTCACAGCCAGCTCCAATGGCCTAAGCTCATTCCTGAAATCAGGTCACTGGCATCGTAAGTGGTAGTGCTACCACTGCACCGATGGGACAGCTGGATTGAATTTCTTATAGGTGGATTGATCAATGGATGGCAAGGAGAGACGTATCATGGAGTGGGTTCAGCAGACCTACAGTACTAGTTTTGTCTGGGGACAGTAGTGGGGGGATTCGGACTGGTGTCTGGCGAGCTACATTTGATCTTCAACATTCTGGACTTGTCCTGGGTTGGGGTGGGGGGCCTTGGTAGTGGGAAAGTGATGATGGCAGTTGCCTGACTTTTGCATGGACTAGCACTGCGCTGGGAGCAGGGTAATTTTTGGATTGGATAAAATGATGAAAATATATATGCCAGCTTATAGCCTTTCAGTGCAGTGTCTTTGGAGTTGCCAGGGCCAGAAAGGACCATCACTGAATTAAGGTAGGGAGCATGGGTGGTAGGACAAGGGTGGGCAGTGTTAAGGGATCTATTTTTGGCCCACTAACAGGATCCTTTGGTTTTGTACTGGGTGTGGAAGGGTAGCATTTGGTATGTTATCAGACACAGCATTGGATTCAAATTCCACATTTGATTGGGTTTTCAGAATCTGGATTTTTGACCTTGAATACCAAAATTCCAAAGTCCAAAAAAAGCTTGAAATCTGATTCCATTCAATGGGTTCTGAACAACCCTAATGTAGGATTCCTTTGATAGACTGATTCAAAAACATTAACATTTTCTTGTAATTAATTACTGCCCATACTAGATGAGGGTCAACTGTAATTCTGCAGGCATTTACCCCCAGCCTCTACGTCAGCTGCTCTTGTTTGTCCTAAAAATATCACAAAGGGCATATCTCGTAGCTTGTCCTCAGTGGTGAGCATACTTGCTTTTTTTACAATTTGAAGGTATGTGTGAATATTGTGAGGCTTCTACCGTAGGTCCAACTACAGTGCTAGTTAAGATGGCACATGGTCATGTAACCAATGTTGCCCAATTACAGTGCATTGCTTAATTTCTATAAGAAAAAAAAAAAAAACTTTATCTAGATTTTTCCTAGCCCCTGCTGTCCAGTGCGGCTTGGATTAGAAGGGCATGGGTTTTACAATATTAAGGGTTAGACATTGTACAGCCCCACTGAACATAGGGAATACATGGTGCCAGAGGAAGGTGGGATCCCAAGTACATATAGCAGTATACCCTGCCACAGTACCCACAAACCCATCCTCCCCCATTCCCACAGCCACCCTAAAGAGGAACTGTTGAAGCAGTAGGCTGCTGCCCATGGCCCTCTGGACCACCACTGATGATCACCAATGTCTTGACCAGACAAGGAAACAGCTCTTAAAGGGACACTGTCAACCCCCTTAGGTCTCAAAGTGTCCCTAGTTTAAAAAACATATTTTATGATTGCCAAAATTCTGTAAAGATTGTTGATGTAGCTGGCAGTTTGATTCTGACTCTTACTTTCTTTAAAAAAGTAAAAAAAAAGACTGCCCAACATACTGGTGTTATCACACCAAAATAGGTTTGTTTACATTCCTTGATCAACTCCAAATGCATCTTTCCTGGACTTGGGAACACCCACAAAACAGTCTACCCCTCATAATGCAGTGGGAGTTTAGGAAGCTACTGCTTTATCAGTGACTGCACTATCTGGGTGTATTTGTAATGCTCAGGAAGAATGCAGTAAGAACAGATCCAGAATTGTAAACAAAACAAGGTTGTTTATAAATATACATTGCCATGCATTTCAGTTCTACTGAATAAGGAAACAGACACAACAAACAGCAACATCAGTGAATTTTAGAGAGGGTAAGCAATCATACAATGTGGGGTTTCAACTAGAAATAATATGATGAAAAACAGGTTGACAGTGTCCCTTTAAGGCATTAGGAGTAGACATCACTGATAGTGATGGATGTGTGGGAAACAGGCCATGGCACAGCACCTTGGGTCTGGTGCTATCCCATTGGTTAACCACTGCAGCTGTGGTAGTCCAGTATGGTAGTAGACACACATCCAGTGTGTTGCCACTAACCTCTGGATATGTAATTTGCATATTGTAAATGTATACAGTGCTGAAGTTGCAGGGGGCAATCTACTGACAGTGCCACCTCTTTGTGTATAGCGGTTTTGGTGAGTGGCAGTGCGGGGTGTCCTATGCACACCCAATTACCACTACTCATCACTTGTGACTATGTCTGGTGACACTGATTTTTTTTTAATGATTGATCTATGGTATAGGGGAGATTTCAGAATAGAGTTCTGTTCTCGACAAAAGGTTTTGGTTTAATGGAGGAGTAAGATGGCAGCCACGCTGGGCTACCGTTTGTGAGACTTGGTTTATTTATTGTTTTATGAAATTGTAGAAGCGCTTTGGTTTTGAGAAAAGCGCCTTTTAAAAATAAAGCTTGATTGATTGATTGATTGATTAAAGGGACACCATCACCATGTTTTGCATCATATTATTTCTAGTTAAAGCTCCACATTTTTTATTACTAACCTTTTCTAAAATTCATTGATGTTGCAGATTGTTTTATCTGCCTCCTTTCTTAGTGGAACTGAAATGTATGCTAATCATGTAACTATACCCAACTTTGTTTTGCATTAAATCCTTTATCTACTCTTGGAAATATAGAAACAAAGAATATGTCAGCAGAAAAGGAACAGTAGGTCCATCTAGTCTGCCCTATTTTCCTTGCCTATCACTACACCCTGGACTCTATTTACTCACAAGTGTCCCTCCCTCCTTCCTTACTTCTGTTTATTATAACAATGTGCCTGTCCAATTCATGCTTCAACCTCCCCACTCTCTTTGACCCACCACCCTTTCTGTGAAGATGTATTTCCTCACATCCATCTTAAACTTCCCCCTCCCCAAGCTTCAAGGGATGCCCCAGTGTTCTGGTGCCCCTCCTTAAATATAAGAGACTTCTCTCCTGCACCATGTTCATCCACATGAGGTACTTTAAGATCTCAATCATGTTCCCTCTCGCTCTCCTCTACCCTAGGAAGTACATAGTTGAGCTCCTGCAGCTTCTCCTCATATGGTTTCTTGTGCAACCCCTGCACCATTTTAGTAGCCCTCTTCTGAACTGCTTCCACCCTGTTGATATTCTTGTACAGAGCTGGACACAGTACTTACTTCAGGTGGGGTCTCAAAAGTGAGAGATACAGAGGCAACACCATCTCCAGTCTCCTGCAAGAGATCCCCCTCCCTATGCACCTCAGCATCCAGCTCACCTTGCCTGCTGCCCTGTGGCACTGCCCTGCCACCTTAAGATCCTCAGATATGATCACACCAAGGTCCCTTTCTTGCTTCGTGACTGTAAGTATCTCCCCCCAATCTTATACTCAGAGCCTGGGTTTCCCACCCTTAGGTGCATGACTGCACTTTTTGGCAGTGAACCCCAACTGCCACTCCCTTGACCACTCCTCTAGTTTCCCCAGATCTCTTTGCATTCTTTCAACCCCCTCCTGGGAGTCTGCCTTGTTGCAAATTTTTGTGTCATTCTCAAAGAGACACACCTTTCCTCCTGTTCCTTTACAGTATCGCTTACAAAAACATTGAAGAGGACAGGGACCACTACCGATCCTTGTGGTACTCCATGGTCACTCTGACACCCTCCAAGTGATTGCGGTTATCACCACCCTCTGCCTCATTTTCTTCATCCAGTTTAATACCCAGCATACAACCTTTTCCCCCACCCCCAGGTTACTAACATTCTGTATCAGTTTCCTGTGTGGAACAGTGTCAAAGGCCTTACAGAAGTCCAGATAGGCCATATCCATTGCCTTCCCCTGATTCACCTCCTTCATTACCCAGTCAAATATATTTATGAGATTTGTTTGACATGACCTCCTCCCTGTGAAGCCATGCTGCTGGTGGTCCTGCAGCCATGTGTCTCCAGGTGCTTCTTCAGTCTCTCCTACAGCAGGGACTCCACTGACTTCCCCACCACTAATGTGAGACTTGACTAGTCTGTAATTACTGGCCTCCTCCCTGCTGCTGCTTCTGTGCAGAATGACCACATTGGCCCTCCTCCATTCATATGGAACCATCCCTGTCTCCAATGAGGTGCTAAATAGCATTGCCAGAGGGGCAGCGATTACTGTGTTCAATTTCTTAAGTACACTTGGATGAATCACATCCAGCCCCATTGCCTTGTTTTCCTTAACCCATTATACCAATTAGCACCATATGGCGTCAGAACCATCAATTGCTTAACCTGACCCAAAATGGCAGCATCAGGCAGAATGAGTTAAGGGCTTCCAACCCCCAGCAGACTCTCTCTGTCTTCCCTAAATGGACTTGTGTCCACTTTTCCCAGTATCTGTTAATGCATGACAGCCCATCCCTCCCCACCCCCACTGTGAAGGTAAAACAGAAGTATTTGTTTAAAATGTTAGCTATTTCTTGGTCTTCCTCTGCACATTCTCTTCTTCTGGTGCCCTTATCTTCACTATACCACCTCCTTCCTTCTTCTTTTCGCCCATGTGCCTGAAGAAAGTCTGATCCCCATTTTTGACCTCCGGAGCAATCCTTTCCTCAGTTTGAGCTTTTGCCGCCCTTATCCTACTTCCTGTCTCTTTTTGTTTCACTAGACATACCTCCCTGTCTGCCTCCATTTGGGTATCCTTGTATTGTATTTCCTGAAGGCTGTTTTTTCCCTTTATCACCCACCTCCTGCAAGAATCACTGTGGCCTCTTTCTCCTCTTACCGTTGCTTATTAACATTAAACAGCTTGTCGTTGCCCTAGTTATTTCCTCCTTTATTCTATTCCATTCTGTCTCCATCTCCTAGATTGGCCACATCCACTGCCCTCCCCTGTCCCTTCCCTTCAAGGCATTTCTGAGGCAGTCTCCCATTTCTTTAAAATCTGCTCTCCTGAAGTCCAGAACCCCCATCTTAATGTGTTTTTTCTCTTGCTCAATCCATATGTCAAACCACACTGTACGATGATTGCTTAAAGCCAGGGGACTACTCACTGTGACATCTGCAATACTGTCCTTGTTCATACGTACTAGATCAACCACTGCCCCATCCCTAGTGAGATCTGTAACCAGCTGCTTGAGAAATGCTCTTTGCAGGCAGTCTAGAATGACCCTGTTCTTAGTTGTAGTTGTGGCTTGGATGTTCCAGTACACATCCAGTAGATTGAAGTCACCCATAGTTGTTGCTTCCTCTTTGTTTTCCATTTTGCCTATAGCCTCCCCCACAACCCTGTCCATATCCTCCCCCTGTGCTGGTAGCCTGTACACCACCCCTATGCTCATAAAGGCCCCAGACCCCAACTTCAAGTCAACCCAAAGAACCTCCAGCCTCTCCCTCCCCTGCTGTGACCTTGTATTTCCATGGTCTTAATACCTTCCTTTACATATAAAACCACTCCCTCTTTTCTCCCTGCCCCATCCTTTCTAAACATATTGTACCCTGGTATGACCACTTCCCAGCTGTGGCTGTCAGCGCACCATGACTCTGTTATGACCACCAGATCCAGGTCCACTTTCGCAGTGGTAGCCTCAGAGTTAGGAATGTTGTTTCCTAGACTTCTTGTACTAGAACACAAGGCTCTCCTCTCTCTTTGTCTGTCCCTGCCCCTGATTTGCCCTCCCCTTCCTTCCCAAACACATCCTTCACCCTTCTTTTTTCACTGATGCTGTCGCTCCTTATTTTATCCTTCTTCTTTCCACCCACCCTAGTAGTTCTCTCCACCATAGTTCCTCTGCTTGACTATCTCATCCCATCCCATCCTCCCCCTTGCCCATAATCCACACTATCTCTGGAGAATTTATTTCCCCTGGGTTATCTGTCACTGATGTTCTATTATCTGGAGGGAAGGGGGACATTCACTGCTTCCTCGTTTCTTCTGCCATGCATCTTAGCTATCTTAAATGCCCATCAAAGTAGCATTTAAACCTCCCACTCAGGACTGTTGTTCTCCTCCTGGATGAATGGAGGCTATCTCATTTGTACAGACCTCCATCCCTCAAGGTAGGACCCCAGTCCCCAATGTAGTCAAACACCTCCTCCTCCTTGCACCTTGCCTTTAACCAGTTGTTGGAGCACATGGTGCAGTATGTCCTCTCCTCCCCTCATCCTTCCACAGGTAGCACCTCACTGTGACAGTCACAGTGCATGCCACCTGCTTCAGGCTTCTCCCCAGTTCATGTAATCTGTCGTACACCACCCCAGCTGCCTCCTTTTCCATTTCATTTGTCCCCAGGTGGACAATGACTTCCAGCTCCCCCTCTGACCCTGCTGCCTTGGTGATCCTAAAGGATCCATTCCCCATCCCTCCATGCTGGGTGCTAGAAAGGCATCTCACCTCCCTCCTTCCCTCCTGTGGTGTTCCCAAAACTATCCCCAGATGACTGAATCCCCCACCAGAAGTCATTTTCTCTTCTACTGGGGTCTTTCTCTTCTCACTTTGGGCCTTCACTCTGAAGGACACCCACATCCTCCCTTGCCACTATTATGGGTGCCTTTTCCAAGTAGCTCCATCCCACCAAAGCAGTGAAATAGTTGTTTAGTGGCACAGGCTGAGGAATGTTTTCCTTTACCCCCACCTTACGGAGCCGATCACAGTCCAGCTGGCTCTCCCTCCAGGCAACCTTTAGGCAATAGTGGTGGACTTGGTGGCCCATGGGTGGGGAAAAAGGTCTCCTGACTCCTAGCTAACTCAGCCTAGAGTCTAGAGCCCTCCCCTCCAGCCCAGAGAGATGTATGCAAATGGTGCAGCACTTCATTCTTTAGGTGTCCCTGAAGACTGCTGCACCACAGTCACTGCATTGCTCCACTCCCATCATTTCCAAATCTACTCCCCTTATTACCTTAAAAAGAGTTTATACCCTTAGCCTAGATAAGGTGCTTCTAGATTTCCTTTTTTTTGCATACTTTTTTATATACTTTTATTATATAGTGCCTGAACATTATGAACACCCCCAAACTGTGCAGCCACTCATGATGCAAGTCTTCTCTCCTTCCACTCCATAATTAGTGGCAAATCTGTGTTGGGGGAAGGGAGATTTCCATGTTCAGGAATGATGCAGTGGGAGTTGATCAAGGACTGTAAACAAACAAGTTTTTTTGTGGTAACACCAGTATGGTGGGCCATCTGTTTTTCACCCTTCGATAAGAAAAAAGGAATCAGAATCAAACTACCAGCTATATCAACAGTCTCTACAGAATGTGACAGTCATAAAGCATGTGTTTATGTTGTCTTGCGCTTGCGCAAGCAACATCTTGTGGTAGTAGGAGAAATGCAGAGGTGTGTCAGTGTTGACAAATGCAGGGCACACTTTAGTAGGTGCATCCCTCATTCCCCAATTAGCCAGCATGCTAGCACTAACACAAGGATTATGTAAAGTGCACACAACTTGTAAGAAATTTGCCGCTGCAATCAGAGACAAGCTCGTCATGCAGAGGCACAGATGACATGTCTCCCGTATGTGCCTTTCCTAGTGAAACATTTCAATAAACATGGTGGCGGCGGCTCTGCAAAGAAGGCCAACATTGCTGGTACAATCCCCATGTCGGCATATCCGCAACTCCCTCTTCATTGTGTGGTACACTGGGAGCCCACCCCAGTGTGCCTCCGCTTACAGAAAGCCTACCGCATCTACATGTTCCCTCCCCACCCCACCCCCATTGTGTGGTACACTGGGAGCCCACCCCAGTGTGGCCAACATCACTTCAAAGTCAAGGGGCACACTGGAAGCCACTCCGTAAAGTACAACATTTGTCTTATGTTACCTGTAAATAAAGAAAATGATCCCATGGTGCAGTGTCCATTTTTTTTTTTTTTTTACCTGAAAAAAAGAAAATGGTCCATTGTCCGCTGCACCTTCCCCAACCACACCCACCTCTCTGCACACCCCACCATACTTGCCTCCAGAGGTCCGCACTGTGATCTTCGGGTGGAGGGAACTTGTCTGGACTCCTCAAAGCCGAACTGCAAAATGAAGAAATGCTGGTAAGATGTATAACAGCATCAGTGGGGGGTTCAACTTAGGTGGATATCTCAGCCATTTTTTGAAGTTTGGCTCCAAATTTTCAACATGGGGTTCTTGGGACCCTACCTCATGAACACATGCACTGTCATCTCATTATTCAGTCCTGATAAGTGATTTTGTGGTCACTGCATGGCATCATCTTTTGGGATCGAGTAATGAAATGACAGTGCCACTGTTCATGAGATTGGTTCCCAAAAAGCCTATTTTGCAAATTTGGTGAAAAGTTCCAAAAAATGATTACGTTACAAGTGAGTGTTTCACAGTTTCCACGCATGCTCTTAACTGTGATGATTTTTAATATTTACCCTCCAGATTTTCAACATTGTCATTTTTTCACATCTCATCAATAGTACAGCAGTCATTTTTCATATCCTGCCTGAAATGTGTTTTCGTGCATCTTGTGCACAATGGTGTGGTCGCTGTGGGAAATCAACTTTTGGGACAGATTAGAGATCCCTAAATGCCTATGTTGAAAATTTGGCTAAATAAAATCCCCAAAATAATTGCATTACGGGCATGCGTTGCACAGTTTCTACGCATGCTTGTGACTTCACCAATTTTTCAGATTTTCACTTCAGATTTTCAACATTGGCATTTTTTTACACCTTCTCATGAACAGTACAGCTGTCATTTTTCATATCCTACCCAAAATGTGTTTTTGCACCTGTGGCACCAATGGCGCAATCACTGTGTAAAATTACCTTTTGGCTAACGAACTGATAGTGCTACTGTTCATGAGGTAGGGTCACAAAAAGGCCATGTTGAACATTTGGAGTGAAAATACCAACAAATGCCTGGGGCATTAGGGTTTCCAACCATAACACCCCACCCTGTATAGACTGGCAGGCATCGGGGTGTGACTTGGGATTGTCGGCTGTAATGCTCACATCATTCCATCCCCACCCCACCTGCAGCCAGTGACATGTATCGAGATGTGCCTTGGACTCTTTGGCCCCAAAGTTCACCCCATTCTCCTGTACTGCACCCATCTCACTGTATTTCCTTATGGAATAGGGTGAGCATAAGGCCCGAAGACCCCAAGGCACACCGTGACACTTGTCGGTGTCTGCAGGGTAGAGTGAGGTGAAATGGCATGAGCTTTATGGCTGATGACCCAAAGGCACACTCCAATGCATGTCAATTTCTGCAGGGTGGGGGTGAGGTTGGCATCAGTTCAGTACTTCACTGCCATTCCTATTATGCATCTCTCTAGCTCTTGCCCGGCCAATGCCAGTGCCCACAAGACAACATTTGGCATTGACAAATGCTTGTTTAAACTAGGGACACTTTGAGACATAAGGGAGTAGACAGTGTCTCTCTAATTTGTTCCCTATATTATATTGCTCAGATTGTGCATGATAGGCTACATAATTTTGTACTGGCAAAATACCCTGGTTGTGTCAGAATTTGTGTGCTGTTGGTGGGGGATAACCAAACTTAAATATTTTTGTGGTTTGAGAGTACCAGGACTGCTCAGAATCTGCTGAAGAGAAATAAATTCATCAGATTTTGGACATTTATTTCAGAAATTGGAATTTCAGTATTGAAAGCTGAAAATTTGAATTTCGAAATACCCTACTTGAATGCAGAACTGGAATCTGATTCTGCATCCAGATACTGTCTTAGCTTTTTTACTACCTCCCTCCCCGCATCCACTAGAAACACTAAGGAGCCTGTTTTGGGCAAGGAAAAAGAACTTCCCCTCTTCTACTCAAATATCCCTCCCCTTAACTTATATGTCACCATTGCTGGCTGTGGTCCCTCCATGTGCTCCTTCATTAACAGCTCATTGGGCAGCTGGCCATGTTGGAGAGCAGAGAGTTGTGCCGGTCACCCACGCTGGTTTGGGATGGGAGTGCGGGGTGGTAGGACACTACGTGCCAGGGTTGGGGGGTGGTGCACTAGACCACCAGGGATTGGTAATAGCTTCACCTACTAGGGATCAGGTATAGGGAAGGGGGTTCACTAGACAACCAGGGAAATGCTTATTCATGTCAAGACTATATGGGGGATCGGGATGGGATTACACTGGAGTATGGACAGCAGAGCATATTGATGTCCATGTCCGGTGGGTGATTAGCTGGGGGGAAGGGACCACTAGGCACCAGGGAAATATATTTTATTTATGGGACAAGTGATTGGTTGGGGAGAAGGACTGCTAGCCACCAGGGAAGTATATTTTATTTATGGGGTGAGTGATTGGGTTGGGGGAGGGACCGCTAGCAAACAGGGAATTTTATTTTTATTTTGGGCAGGGCATCGGTGGGAGGGCACTGGACACCAGAGAAATTTGCTTGATAGGTGGCAATCTGCCATGGGGGGCCACTAGACACCAGGGATTCAGGGAGGGAAATATTATTATGTATTGTAGGGTGCCATCTGGTGCAAATTTACATGAAAGCTGCTCTTTTGCTTTCCAAACTATCGCAGAAGCAAAAGTCTGACTTTCAGAGAAATTCCACCAGCAGAATTTTTTCTGCACAGCTCTAGTGGTAGGGCTACCACTTGTGGCACCAATGACCTATGTTCATGAATGAGTTCAGGACACTGGAGGGAGAAGGAGGCAGAGGGAATAGAGGTGAGGAGTGAAGATAGAGAAGGGACCCAAACCAGTATGCGGACATAAGTGAGGTGCAGTGGTTCTGGTGACATGAAGGCAGAAGAAGAATGGATAATGAGAATTAGAGTGAGCAATGGTTGGTACAGTAGGGGGAGTTAGTAGTAAAATGATAGAGGGCATTGCAGAGGGTGTCCAGATTGGCCAAGGAGATGGAGTGAACTGTGATGTAGACCACATCCACATAGTCAAAGACTGGGAGCACCATTCTGGTGACATGATCACAGCATACCTGCAGAAACAAACAGTCTTTATTGTGGTACAGGGCACCGAGTTTAGGGCAGAACAAGGCATGGATGGTATCAATGTGGGTAGAGAAGTCAAGTTTGCTTGTCTAACCACACACCAAGGTATTTGAATGAATGAATCACTTCAAGAGGGGTGCAGTCCATGAAGATGAAGAAGACAGGCAGAGCTGGGAGTGTGGTCATTTTTTTGGGTGGTGCCAAAGGTCATGGGGAGAGTCTTTTTAGTTGAACCAGAGCTGGCTAGATTGAAAGTAGTGCAGAACATTGTAGAAGTCATGCTGGGGCAGACTTTCCACAGCTATAGTGGAGAGACTGGAGGTGTAAATGTCAGTGTCATCTGCATAGAGTACATCTGGATATGTGAGTTACCACAATCTTTGGGAGGTCATTGAGGAAGATGAAGAATAGGACTATCTCCAAGATGGAGCCCTACAGAACCCCAGCCTGTATGGAAAGTGGAGGTGACAGGGCACCAACAACCTGTACTGACTGCAAGTGTCCAGAGTGGTAAGAACAGAACCAGTCTACAGTAGGAGCTGAGAGACCAGGAACATTTTTCTTATCCTGTAGGAGACAGTGGGACACTGAGTCAAAGACCTTGGCCAGAGAGATGAAAATGGTAACTGTGATGTGCTCCTGATCCATCCCTGAGAAGATGGAATTAGTTACACATGTAAGGGGTGCAATAGTGGAGTTATGCTTCTGGGAGCCAGACTATAACAGGGAGAGGAAATTGGTGGAGGTTAGCAAATTAGAGATTCTAGTGTAGACAAGCTTCTACTGCAGTTTAGCAAGGGAATGGAGGAGGGAGATTGGCCTGAAGTTACCTGGGGAGGAAGGGTCCCGCCTTTGTAGAGTGGAAGAACTCTGACCAACTCACAGGACTGAGGGACAGCACTGAGGGAGAATGAGAGGTTGAGTAGGTGAGTCAGGGGATGTGTTATGGCAGGTGCAGGTATTTGGAGTAGTTTAGGATCCAGTCTGTCAGGACTGGAATTGTACAGGTTGAGGGAGTAAAGGGAAGTAAGGGTTTCCAGGGTAGTAACAGGGGGAAAGAGGAAACCAGAGGAAGAGAGGTGAAAGAGAAAGTGAGGAGGAGTGAATGAGGCTGGAGGGTGAGTGAAAAGGAGAGCACAAGAAGTAAAGAACTCAATGACATGAGCAGCAACAGATGAGGGGGTCAGACACTTGTGAAGCATTTACTAGAAGGACAAGATGGGCAGACTGGGTGGGACGGTTAAAAAGGGAGTGAATTACTTTCCAGAACTTTGAGGGGGTGTTAAGGTTGTTCTGAAAGTTGACTTTGATATACTGCAGTTTTGCAGTCTGGACAGCCTTAGCACAGGAGTTCCTGATTGTTCTGTATAAGAGGAGGTCAGGAAATGAGTGAGATAGTTTGAAACATGCCCAGGTGAGGACACAGGACTTGCACTGATCGATGATTTCAGGGGTAATCCAGAGATGATGGTGATTTTTGACTCTAGATTTTTTGAGCGGGGCACGCTTGTCCCATACAGTGGAGAACTTGGAAGGAAACAGGGAGAGGGCAGTGTCAGTAACTGTGGCAGAGGGTATGGCTGTTTAATCTGCAACAGCAAGGTCACTCAAGAGAGCAGAGGTGTTGAGTGATCAGAGAGACCTGGCCCAGATCGACTTTGGGAAGGAGGGTGGATTCTGGAACTTCCTGACATAGTGTCATGCAGTGGTTGCTGAAAGGAAAATGGAGGAGTAATGGAGATGATCTGGGTATAGCTGACTTTAATTGTTATACAAATGATTAGAACAGGGTTGTCTGCAGGCTGTCAGGGCAAAATGAGGAGGGGATAAGGAATTCAGGGAGGAATTCATGAGCAGCGCAACAAAAGGGGATCTAGTGCTATTGGAGGACCAGAGCCAGCCAGACATAGAATGAGATTTCTCTGCAATGAAGAGCACCTGGACATGTTGCAAGACTGCTTACAGATCCAGTTGGTTAAGGATCATACATGGTAGGACATCACTCTTGACTTGGCACTCACTAATTTGGAAGTGGTGTAGATAATTGGTAGTCATGGAATCTATGGGGTCCAGTGGCCACAGTACTGTGTGATTGATGGGGAACACTGGTCCACAATTGAGAACAGTAGTTCTGGACCTCAAACAAGTAGATTTTTGTCAGATGAAAGATCTGGTTAGGAAAACCTTGGTGGGGGCCTCTGACTGGCTGTGGCAGAATAAAATCCCCTGAATCAAATATGAGCAGCTGACACATGTGTCAGGCAACGGAAGGATTGGCTCACTACACTCCAAAAATGATTATTGGGTAACACAAATTGCTGGTTTGAGGGAATGGTATAAACTCCAATATTGCAACTCACGTATACTCCTGGAAAGAGATTGGACCTCCACCAACAGGCTGACTGATTTGTTATATGGCTCGACATATAAAGATGTCAGATATGCCAAAAACAACTCTATTATATATCACCGGTTGCAGGTATGGTATGCAGTGTACAGGTTCAAAAAAGATGACTCATAATTAACCACTATAGCACCCCTGAGGAAAAATCCGTTACTTCTGAAATGTATGTGTGACCCTGGTTTCACCATTTGGGTGAATAAAGGGAAAGAACTACTCAGACATATCTAGGAGAGGGTGTACTGATGTCATTTGAAGCCATAAAGCAAAAATATGGGATCCGTTGTACACATTTTTTCATATATCTCCAGCTTAGGCACTACTTGGGGGGACTGGGAGCCGGCTGTAAGCTACAAGAACCATCATGACTGGCAATTGTTGTAGATGGGCCAACGGACAATCACAACTTGGTCTCCTGCCTGTATCAGTCACCAATGAACTTGGTGCCCAGGTCTGCTAAGCAACATAGACAGAAGTAGGAGGAGTTATTTGGAGAAACTATCACAGAGAAGAGTGTGCAGAGTTGTTAGAAGAACTGTGGAGAAAGTCCATGCAGAGCAAATGTTAATCCTTCATTTCATGTACACTCCGAGGGCCTACTACACACCAGTGAGAGTGGCCAAATTCACTCCTCAGGTAGCTGGAACATTCCCCAGATGTAGTCAATAATCAGCAGAATTACTACAGATGATGTATGGCTACTCAGACATAAAGAACTATTGAGAAGAAATAGAAAACACAATATCAGAAATTTTGAAGAGTGCTGGGCGGAATGAGGAATTCCACCTGCAAAATTACCACAGAATGGCCATTCTGCTGGTGGAATTTCCGCTGAAACTTTGCTGGTTCTTCTGCAGAATTCTGCCTACTGTGATCCGTGGAATAATATTCTGTAGAACAGCATTTTTCCATGGAAAATTATTCTGCAACAATTTCTGCAGAAAATATTGAGATCAGCCGAACAGCATTTTTTCCAAGGAAAATCCTTTCACAACTATTTTCTGTTGCAAAATTCCACCATACCGTTTCTAGCAAAATTCTATGGAATTTCAGTGGAAGTTTGAAAATTCCACAGAATTTCTTTCCACCGGAATTTGAAAATTCCACAAAGCACTAGTTGTGAACCAGCCAGTGACCCTTACACCAAGGAGGATGTTACTGGGAGAATGGGGCGATATACAGAACATTAGTGCAGGACAAAAGAAATTCCTACTGATGGCAATTAACACGGCAAAACTGGGCATATTAAAGGAATGAAAACAAAACAAGCCTCCAACATTCAATATTTGGCTTAACATAATGAAGTTTTTTATGAACATGGAAAATATAAATTGTAGAGCCAGAGGGAGGGAACAAGAATTTAACACTATATGTAAGTTTTATTTTAGTTTCCCATATATCATTTTACTGGCAGTCTGCCATGGGCAGGATATCAGCTTCATACCCCCCCCACCTGGCATCTATCTTCCCGGTCCTACCACCTCTAGTCCCCCACATATTGTACCCCTTATGGCCGGGCAGGGAAGGGAAAAGGCCAGCCTCCCCCCACTCAGTTACTTGCATCGAGATCAGCTGATGGCAAGGTGATGGTGCGGGGCAGAGGCAGGTGAGCAAGGCTTCATGTAGCAAATGAAAGCCATTTTTCCTTTTTCTCCCTCTGTCCCCTGCCGTGACAGCATATAAGCATATGTACATTGAAAACTGCACATGCTGTGGAACTGTGCCCCCTCCCTTCATGTCACTCATGCTACTGATGCTACCCACAGGTCTCCACCCGGAGGCAGCCAAGAGACAAGTCAGCAGACCATCCCACCCCATGAGAGGAGAGCCATCCTCTGGACACTCAGTCCTCTACCTCCCAGCCGACCACTGACACCCTTGCTCATTTCAGAATTCAGGTCAGTGGTGTAATAAGAGGTAAGGTGTACAGTGCCTCAGCCCTCTGTGCCACTGGGCCGGCCTTGTATGGGAGAGTTTTGAGGTGTAGCTGGGCAAGCACCAGGGACACTGAAACTCTGTTCATAGTGCTTAGTCATTGCTAATGAAATGACTCAATGAACCAAATGTAACAACAGTCTGACACAGGTAGATAGTTGTTAAAAATTTTCTTTTAATTTCTTTTTAATATTTCATTTTTTTTAATTGTTCTCAAAATGTCTGCATGGATTGCAAAAGCAGGTTCTAGTACAATTCTTCAACTCCAGTTTCTACATGTATTAGGAAATATATCAGAGACAAAATCAAATATTGTAAAAGCTAAGTTTGTTACTAGTGAAAATGTACTGAGCTTTGACATCAATAAAATAGATTTAAAAATAGGAAAACCTTGGCGGGTATAGACCAGATTGAAGTAGTAGAGGAAAAGTGGGATACGATAAAAGTGCTCTTGAGGCTACAGAATCTTGTGCAAGGAAAGTCACCAAAAGAAACAAGCACAAAATGCCCTTCTGCTGCTCAAATGTAGTGAGATAGGCTGCTAGGGTGAAAAAATGTGCATTCACATGGTACAAAGGGATGAAGGGGAAGGAAGAATGGCAGGAATATCAGGCAATGCTCAAAGATGCAAGGAAGGCAAAAGCAGTCACAGAGCTGCAGGTTAGCAAGGGTGTAAAAGGAGGGGGAAAAATAATGTTTTAAGTACATTTCGGAAAAAAGGAAAAGAAGGGGAGGGATCGTCACGTTAGCAGAGGAGAGAGTCCACGGGAGACTAAAGCATACATCCTGAGGGTGTGCTATAGGCCCCAAGCAGCTCACTGTGCATGATGCCCAGATAGTTGAAGCAATTATGAGAGCACCCAAACTGAATACAGTGGTGATCCTGGGGGACATCAGTCTCCATTGCATACATCACTGTCTTGAGAGGCTAATTCCAGTGTTATGATGGAATTCCTGTCCACCTTTCCAGACTGTTTACTACAGCAAAATGTTTAACAAGGTGCTAGGGTTGAGACCACCTTTGACCTTGTTCTTAGAAGTTACGATGGAGTCATCTGTGGTCTAAAAAATCAAGGAACCAGTGGGAGGCAGTAATCACAATAAGGTAACTTCTTCACTGGTGGCAGGGAAAACTAGTCAGATTTCAAACACTAGGACCAGAAACTTTAAAGAGGCAGATTTTGCCATGAGGAAGAATTTGGCTTCCTGGGTTCAGGAGGGCCTACAAAAGGCTTGTAACTTAGAGAATATGTGTTTGTTGAAAAAGGTTCCTGAAGCAGATGTATAGGTCTGCATTCTTCTCAGAAATAAGGGAAAAGGGACCAAAAGGTACACTTTCCTGGCTCTTTGGGAACCTATGGCAACTGATTCTGAATGAAAGGAAAGCCAGTGATCACTAGAAAGGAAAATATTACTTCTAGGCCAGAGTGGAGTACAGCGTAGCACTGAGATACTGCAAAACTATACTTAAGAAAGCCAAAGAAGGGCTGAAAGCCAGCATAGCAGCAGGTATGACAGATAACACCAACGCCTTCATCCAGTGCATAAATTCAAGGAGGAAGGTGAAGGAGGGGACCAAGCCCTTGAAATCGTATAGGTGAGGAAAATGTAAGAGGGCCACAGATGGTGACTGAGATGCTTAACAAATACTTCAGTGTTCAGCATAGGGCCCCTGGTTGGGGGAGGTTAATTAGGAGGGCCCATAACAAAAGGGATAGCTATGATGCTGCCACTGGACATCACAACCATTCTGACTGCTTACAAATCAGCTAGGTAAGACCCTGAAGGCAGAAGGAATACACCTCAGTAACACATTGGAGTTAAAGGATCAATTGGCAGTGCCACCTGAAATTCCTTCAGAAGTCTCTCCAGAGATATGTAGTGCTATAGGACTGGAAAGTGGCCAGTGTATCCTTCATATTCAAGAAGGGGGCAATAGTTATACCCAAGCAACTACAGATCAGTCAGTTAATATCAGTGCTGGACAAGGTCTAGAAGGCCAATATCAAGGGGAGCATAATGGAGCACTTGGCTGAGGCCAAGGTTCTTGCCCCTTCTCAGTATGGTTTCATGAGAAGAGCAGATCATGATAAACCAGCCTAATCAACTTCTTCAAGGGAGTGG
The DNA here is from genome assembly GCA_016271365.2 of Neoceratodus forsteri. Taxonomy (NCBI): domain Eukaryota; kingdom Metazoa; phylum Chordata; order Ceratodontiformes; family Ceratodontidae; genus Neoceratodus; species Neoceratodus forsteri. Next base: position 829,842,276 of record CM028132.1, on the reverse strand, counting down.
GAGGTGAACAAGAACTGGGCTGTGAACATAGTCTATCAGGACTTCAGTGAAGTTTTGAGCCTGTGGTCTTCAGCTAAGCTTTGAAACTGTGGTAAATGACACGCTTATGGGCAAAGTAAAACCATGTGGTATACTATACATAAGAAAAATATAAGGTGTATTGTTAAGTGACTTGAGGCTGAAAGCAGAGGGTGGTGGTGGACTGGCACTACTCTGAATGGAGAGGAGTACTCAACAGCACCCCTCAGAGACAGGTGCTGGGGCCACTGCTGTTCAACATCTTTATTAATGATTTGGCAGCTAGAGCCTCCAGCAGCCTATATAAGTTTGCATTTGACACTAAGCTGGTCAAGGTGGCAGACTCCCATGAGGAAGGAAACAAATTTCAGGAGGTACTGAACAAGCAGAATGACTGGAAAAACAATGCAAGGTGATACACTGGAAAAGGAAAAAACAGAGGTACAATACTCTTGGACCTACAAACTGTGCATGGCTCCTCTTTCTCAGGTCCAGGAGTGAAATGACCTATGGGTCATCATAATGAACAAGAGGATGAAGCAGGACAAGCAGTGCATGGCCACTGTAAAAGAGGCCAGCAGAATCCTGGAGTTCACAGTGGGGTGACCAACAGAGCAGAGATAGTGATCCTGCTGCATTACAAGGCCAAGGTCAGGCCCCATCTGTAGGACTACTTGCAGTTTTGGCATAGAAAAAATGACACTGAGGCAAACATGGGGCAGCAAAATAGTGCCACAAAAATTATCACTGGTATGGGGAAGAAAGCTATGAAAAGAAGTTGGAGGCACTTAATATGTTCACAGTAGAGAAAAGAAGGCTGAGCTGGGACATGATCTGAATCTTATACATACTCAAGGGTATCAACAAGATTAAACAGTTGTGCAGCAGGACATGTTGATACACCCTGAAGTCAGAAGCGGTTAATTCAGAGGTAATATTAGGAGGCACTTTTTCTCCCTGAGGTTAGTAAGCCTATAGGATAATCTACCAGCAGAAACAGTGAATATGGGGGAACAGGCCTTTAAGATATGCCCAGGCTAAAGTCTGCTTAGTAAGGGAATCACTGGATACCATGGGTAGTGTGTAGTAAAACAATATGAATTGGTACATGTTTGCACATCTTACTTATTTCATCCCTTCTTATGAAGCAGAAGGGCAGACATGATGGATTGATTCTAGAGCACAGAACCCTAGAACCCTGGGGAAAGTTACAGGTTGGGAGAGGAGCTGCTGACAGTAACTAAGGAGGAGAGGGACTTGGAGGTCATAATCACTGATGATTTAAAGGCCGCTAGGCAGATGGCAAAGGTGGTGGGAAAGGCCAGTGGGATGCTGGGGTGTATTGGAAGGGGAATCAAAAGCTGAAGGAGGGAGGTAATAGTTCCACTGTACAAGACCCAGGTGACATCTCACCTTGAATATGGTGTACAGTTCTGGAGACCACACCTTCAAAAGGACATTGACAAAATAGAGACAGTGGAGAGGAGGGCAACCAAAATGGTGAAGGGATTACATCACAAGCCTTATGAGGAAAGAGTGAGGGACCTCAATTTGTACTCAATGGAACAAAGGAGGGAGAGAGGTGACATGATAGAAACATTCAAGTACATCAAGGGCATTAACAAGGTGAAAGGGGACAACATATTCCAGATTAATAGTACTGCCAGGACAAGAGGACACAGCATGAGACTGAGGGGTGGCCGCGTAAGGGGAAATGTCAGGAAGTTCTTTTTTATGAAAAAGGTGGTGGATGCATGGAATAGCCTGCCCCAGGAGGTGATGGCAGCCCATACAGTGGTGGGCTTCAGATATTCATGGGACAGAAACAAAGGAATAATAGAAATAGGAAGAAAAAGCTAAAGCCAATGACTAGATAGGTCACCGGATGCTTCGATAGGCAGCTTAAATGGGAAGATTAGATGGGCCTAGCGGTCCTTATCTACCGACAGCATCTATTTATCTACGTATCTCTGTATTATCTGTGTATTTCTTCTCGCCATTATTTAGTTCTGAGGTTACATCCATGAAAAAAGGATCTTTGACCCTTGAGACTTCATCTGCTCCTGTTGCTTTTTCCCTACTGATATCATAACAATCTTCTTGTGGCACCACATTTATTCCCAGAGCAGCAGACTGTGACTTCACAACAAAATATTATGACTTGGGGGGGGCTGCTGGGACAAACTCTGATGAATAAGGATCCTATTTCTGTACATTATTTCCTCAGTAATAGATTATTGTAGGCTGAAGGGACATCTATTGCAAATACATTATATAAAATATAAGACGAATTGTGACTAAAAATGATGTTGTCTGAAGTTTTCTCAGAGGCATCAGCTGTTCATTAAAATTATCTTCTGAGGTACTTATATGAAAGTAGAGAGGCAATATATTCAACAGAATTGGTGAGGCAACTGTGAATACCCAGTCCCTAGAAGACTTTGCATAGTTAAATTCCTTCTGATGCCACCACTGCTGCAAATTAGTGGTGGGTCTGGAGATCCCCTTCTCCCCACAGTTGTACCCTTTAGATCTTACACCCCTTCCCCTAAGATATTATACTCAACTAGATGCTGGTTATTGCTGATAAGTATTGAGACCAAATGATCCATCCTGGGAAAGTGGAGAACCACTGCTACCCCTTCTGTCCAGGAGTGGTTGTCAGCAGCCCACAACTTTTCAGAACTAGCCAGAATGTCACATTGGGCTGGGAAACTCTGCCTTTATATCACACCTCATGGGACTCATTCCTAGACTCTACTCTGGCCACTTTAGATGTTATCCCAGAGGCAACCAAGAATAAAAATCTTCTCCCTCCATGGGTACAGGAAACAGTAGAATGGAGGTATCTAACTAAGACAGGTCTTACATTCCATGCATAGAGGATTGTCCTCCATGGAGCTTCCCCACCTACACAATCAGGTACTCACCATCCTGACTATTCTTCTTTTCTCCTGAGCTAGACCTTTAGGTTACCCCACTACATCTGGTGGTTTCTGTGTGGCAGCTGAACAGGGCCATCCTCCTCTACCTCTTCACTTTATACCTGCCTGCTCCTGAATAGCTCCATTCCTTCCTTCCCCTTCACCCCCCTCCAGGGACACATTTCCTTATATTCCTCTTGTATGTTACTCCTCTCTCAGACCAGAATCCATGTTATTTATAGAGCACTGACAGGGGCATTGCTGCCTTTGTCACTTTAAATTGATTTTTTTTCTCTCACCATTGGTTTCAGGATGATTTAATTTTGGGGGGAATACAATATCCATGTGTCTGCTTTGTAATACCATCATAGGTAATGACATCAATGTCTCTGTCACTTGTTATATGCAGATCTGTTTACTCTGGTTTATACACAGCTTTGTGTTGGTTGTAATGTTTTTAAAACTTTTCAATAAAAAGAACTAATTGTAATAAAAATACCCCTTCTGATGACTGAATCAGACAGTGTAGTGGTAGGGTGAGGAGTCCATTCATTCATATGCTCCTCCCCCATGTCCAGCCCCCACCAGGCTGTGTAATCTGATCCCCAGACACTTTTTATGGCTGCATGGGCAGAACCATGCAGACATATTGCTATCATCAGAAAAAGGTGCCTGAATTCCTAACAAAGAAAAGCTTTTGTTGTTATGAGAGAGTGGAATGGAATCAACACTGCATTCACTAAACGGTGTTTCCTCTCCCTTCCCCTCCTCTCCCCAGCTGTGTTGGTAGGAGGGAGTGGAATCCCTCCACATCCTCCCATCTACAGCAGTAGTAGTAGCTCAGGTTTCACAGTTCATTAGCAGCTCTCTGTGATGAGGTAATTCAATCACAGATGTCTTTGTTTATTGTCTTCCTTTTTCAAAATAGTTTAATATAATTTGCTATTTAAAAATTAAAAAAATAATCCTTGCCAAATAAATGTCACTATATTTTCTGGGAATAAGCCATTAATAGATGTATTTTACAGTGCCAGCAGCATAAGGGTTAAATCAAATAAGGTACTGGAATCTGCAGTACAGTAGCTCAGGTTTCACAGGTCATTGACAGCTCTCTGAGGCAAGGTAATTCAATCACAGATGTCTTTGTATATTTGTCTTTTCCAAAAAAGTTAAACATTTGAAAGTCAACCATTAACAAAAATAATAGTAAAAATAACAATGTGAACATCAATGCTTCAGCACACCAGATCATTACAACCCCTTAATAGTGCAATTATCATACACACGCACGCACCCACATGCATGCACACACACACACACACATATCACTCTCACTCTCTCCCTCTGAGATGACTTTGGGGCAATGTGAGGAAGTATGTTTTCATGGAGAGGGTGGTGGATGCATTGAATGGCCTTCTTGATGGGGTGGTGGGTCAAAAACAGTGGGGGAATTTAAGAATGCATGGGACACACATAAAGCAATTCTAGTGGGAGGTAGGAGAAAGTAGGCTATAGGTAAAACTAGGATCTGCAGCTTCTCCAATAGGTAGGGAAATGGGCAGACTGGGTGGTCCAAGTGATCCTTATCTACCATCAGAGTCTATGTTTCTGTTTCCCTCCATCCCTCTCTCCCTCTCTGTCTGTCTTTGTCTCTGTCTCTCCCTCTCATACACACATACAGGGGAGGTTAAATAACTTAGGTAATAACATTGCAATATACCACCTCTCAGATACACAACCAAAAAAAAAAGACTACTGTATAGGCACTACAGGAGTACAGTCCAAGTTATTGTCACTATTCAATATTATTGTAGTCACTGTTGCTGAAATCTCATTTCTGCATTTAACAATATGTTAGTTATCAATGTCATTTTTCTTTCTTTTCTTTTTTTGTTAAAAAGCAGCACTGACAGATGAGTGTATTCCATATCACCCTCTCATAACAATATATATAATACACTGTCATGGTCTCCTTCACTTGCCCACAATCTCCCTCCACTGGATTCTTAATCATTAAATCATTAATCCAGTAGAAGTAAAAACAACAGAGCAGAGCCTGTACAAAGCCAGCAATGAAACTGCATAAACTAGAAAAGCCTTGGCAAAAAGAAAATTGCCCCAAACCAGGACAGACCTGAATATGATGTTATCAATCAAGCCATCTTCAGGGGCATATATAGCAGATCAATCTTTCAGAAAAGGGACAATCAGGTAGACAGTTAAAGCAGCAGTATTTGTTAGTAACCATTCACATTTTTCAGTAATAAGGTTCATCTGGCAAGAATATCAATATACACATTTTTCTTTTCATTTTCTTTAATTCCTGAATCAAGATATTGGGTCTTGAAGTTTTTAAAAAGTTCCCACACCCATGCCACGCCCACCATGAAAATAAATAATTATTTTGTGCTGTATACTATCAGAAACTTGAAGAAGAACCATCCTAATACAGCTACATCATACATTTAGCATATATATATTCAACTGTCCAGCCTGATCCACTGGCAGAGGCATAAAGTGATTAAGACACAAATAATTTGGTTCAGAACAAAGAAAAGGTACACAGCAAAAGGACTACTGGTGGTGGAAGGCTATGTGCATCAATGCTCGTAGTCTACCAAACAAAATACCTGAACTCACAGCCTTCGTGGCAGAGGCATAACTGGACTGGGTTGTGGTTACAGAAACTTGGTTCACCTCCAACCACACCTGGGATGCAACTATCTCAGGTTACACACTCTTTAGAAAATACCGGGTGGGAAAGAAAGGAGAGAGTGGGTGACTTTTTATGTAAGGGAGGGAATCTGTGCAACAGAGATCCAGGAGAAGTACAGTTAAGCAGATGCCCTATGAGTCACCCTGGGAGCAGTGGAAAAGGTACCTCTCTGGGTGAGAGTTATCTACAGACCCCTAACCCAGGAAAGTGAAATCAACAAAGAGCTCCTGGAAGCGATCTCAGTGATGGTGGACAGGAGTGAGTTGCTGCTTGTCGGGGACTTCAATCTGCCAGATGTGGATTGGACCTCATACACAGCAGCCACAGAGTGGAGCAAAGAATTCCTGTTCAGGTTGCAGAGGGCAGGTGTAAATCAGCTGGTAGACCCACCCACCAGAGACAAAGCAACCCTGGACCTGGTACTCACAAACAGCAACTGGATTTCAAATGTTCATGTGGGTATCAGTCTGGGGACCAGCAACCACAGGTCAGTCTGGTTATCAGTAAATAAAGAGAAAGGTAAACGTCACACAAAAATCAAGATACTTGATTTCAGGAAAGAAAACTTTCCCAAATTGAAATCAGGATAAAGACCATGCTTCATACCAATAACAAGGAGGATGCAAAACACAGCTGGGAAAACTTAAAGACTGCCTTAAATACAGTCATTGAGCAATATGCAAGACAATTAGCAAAGCCAAATGAAGGAAGAACCCTCTGTGTTTCTCCAAAGAGGTAGCAACCAAAATCAAGGAAAAAAAGATGTCTTTTAAGCAGTACAAGGAAACAAAAGGAGAAACGGACAGGGAGGAATATAGGAACACACACAAGAAGGCAGGAAAAGCAATTTGGATTGCCAAAGCCCAAACAGAGGAAAAAATAACACAGGGGGTTAGGAAGGGAGATAAAACTTTCTATAGATACATAAGAGAAAAAAGGAAGAGTAAAGAGGGAATAGTCCAACTAGCAACAAGGGAGGGCCAGCTGTTAGAGAAAGATGAAGACAAAGCAGAGTTGTTAAACAAATTTTTCTGCTCATTCACGATAGAATGCATTGGCAAAGGACCTTCACTAAGTAAGATCAGAGCAGGACAGTGGAAGAGCAGACACAAGCTCCTTCACAAAAGTGAGGGTCTTAGAAGAGCTAAGCAAACTTAAGGTGGATAAAGCCATAGGGCCAGGTGGTATCCACCTCAGACTACTGAAAGAGCTTCAGGCAGAAATAGATGCATCACTAGCTGAGCTGTTCAATCTGTCTCTGAAAAGTGGCAGAGTACCTCACAACTGCAAAAGGGCAACAATTGTGCGCCTGCCCAAAAGTGGAAGCAAGGAAGAGGCAGGAAACCACCACCCAGTCAGCCTGATCTGTACTGTGGGAAAATTATGGAGACATTACTAAAGGAGAGAATAGTTGACTACCTAAAGGAAACTGGAAAACTCAACCCCCAACAGCGTGGCTTCACAGCAGGGTGCTCATGCCAAACAAACATGATTGATTGCTTCGATTGATTAGCAGAACAGTGGACCAGGGTGGGGTGGTGGATGTGGTGTACCTAGATTTCAGCAAGGCCTTTGACACCGTTCCCCACAGGAGAACTTGCTAACAAACTAGAACACACAGGAGTCAGACAAAAAATAATAAATTGGATTAGAAACTGGCTACAGAATAGGACCCAGAGAGTTTTGTCAATGGGGCATTATCAAGAGAGGTAGGTGTGACAGTGGCGTTCCACAAGGATCAGTGTTGGGTCCAGTCCTTTTCAACATATTCCTCAGTGACATCACTGATGAACTAGAGGGGCAAGTTTGCCTGTTTGCAGATTATACAAAGCTCTGTAACAGGGTGGATATACTAGAGGGGGCATCAGGTATGGAAGCTGACCTAAGGAGACTGGAAAAATGGTCCAGAAATTGGCAGTTAAAATTTAATGCCAAGAAGTGTAAGGTAATGAACCTGTGGAAGCGGAACCCAGGAAAAAGTATATACTAGAAGGGCATCAAATAGAGGAGACAAAGATGGAATGGGATCTGGGCGTGATCATTATTAATGACTTAAAGGTAGGAAAATAATGTGAAAAAGCAGTGCAGAAGGCAAGTGGTATCCTCGGATGCATAGGAAGGAGTATTATGGACAGAAAGCAGGAAATTATCATGCTCTTCTACAGATCCTTGGTGAGGCCACACCTCGGGTACTGTGTCCAGTTCTGGAGGCCTCATCTGAAAAAGGATATCAACCGTCTGCAGACAGAGCAGAGAAGGGCCACAAAGATGGTGCAGGGGCTGCATCATGAGCCATATGAGACAAGACTCAAAGAGTTGAATTTATTCTCTCTGGAACAGAGAACAAAAATGGGAGATGTGATAGAAACATTTGTATGTCGAGGGAATTAAAACAACTCAGAAGGAAAACCTCTTCCAGGAAAACAGAGAGGTGCATACAAGAGTGCACAAATTGCATCTGGTGGGAGTCAAGCTTAAAAGCAACTCTAGAAAGTACTTTTTCAATGAGAGCGTGAGAGACCCATGGAAGAGCCTGCTACCAGAAGTGGTGACACCATACAGTGTAAGGGAATTCAAACTCACTTGGAGCAGGCAATGTGAGCAACTTAGGAAAAAAATATAATTGAGGTGAGGTAGCCTCTTTGGGCAGACTAGATGGACCACACAGTCCCCATCTGCCAACACTTTTCTCATGTTCATATATTCTTATGCAACAAGTAACACCACGGGAAGAGATTTTTTAAAAATTGTGAATGGTGGCCATCTTTAATGATTTGAGTCATGAATTACAAAATCCACTATAAAAAAGTTTTAACATATCTGAGAAAACAAAAAATATACCAATCATGAATCTTAAGTTGTCAGAAATACATTTTTTGCTAAAAAAAATACAAAACTTTATGATGAATTTTTTCATTGACAATCAAATACTGCTGCTTTATATTAAGGAACAAAACACACACACACACCTCTCTTCCCCTCTCCCTCCCTCCCTGCCTCCTTCCTCTCTCTCTCTCTCTCTCTCTCTCTCTCTCTCTATCCCTCTCTCTCACACACTGGTACAGAGAGGTTAAATAACTTAGATAGCATTGCAATATACCACCTCTCAGACACACAACCAAAAAAAGGCAACTGCACAGGCGCTATAGGAGTGCAGTCCGGGTATGGCATCATTCAGTAATAATGTAGTCCCTGCAGCTGAAAATATTTTATTTGTTGATGGCATTTTTCTTTCTTTTTCTTTTTTTTGTTTTGTTGCAAAACAGCATTGACTGACAGGTGTATTCCATATCACTCTCCCATAACAACAAATATTATACACTGTCATAGTCAAAGATCAGTGTAGGTAGCCAAATTAGTTTTCCTCACTTCCCTACAGTCCCCCATAGTCTCCCTTCACTGGATTCTAAATCATTAATCTTTAATCCAATAGAAGTAAAAACAACAGAGCAGGGTCTGTACAAAGCCAGCAATGAAACTGCATAAACTAGAAAAGCCTTGGCAAAATGTAAATTATCCCAAACCAGGACTGCCCTTAATATGATGTTGTAATTCAGATTATCTTCAGGGGCATATATAGCAGATTAATCTTTCAGAAAAGGGGCAATCAGGTGGCCAGTTTAACTTTAACTCCTGCACATATGTCTCTGCAATGCTTCACTTATACTGTAAACGTGTTTAAAGACAGAATGAATCACCACACTGTGTTTAATAAAAAGGAAGAAAACAAATTTAATCATGTGCTCTATGAGTTTAGCACAGAGAGCTCCTGAATTGTGTATTTCAGTGGCTTATAGCATGGTGAGAAGTTATGTTAATTTGGTATACACATTTTGTTTAACCATTTCAGAATGTTACCCATGTGCTTTATCTTCTTAATGTTTAATCCTTTCACAGTTGCTGCTATGTTCTACATATTGGCAGTTACTCTAATACCAATACAAGATACGCCTAGCTTTAATCAGCTGTAAACAGAATGTATCTTACGAATTAAAACTGCACCTTAGAAAGTTACTGTTTCTCCCACAATGAATCCACGTTAAGAAGGAATATTCATGTTTGATTTGGATTATAATTAAAAAAGTCCCAGTTAGGCATGGTTTTGTCTTTATCTTTACCGTAGTAACTTGCAACAAGGTTAAAATATGCATTTCATAAAGTTTTATTTAATGTTAATATTACAGTACTTTAAAATCAGGCCAGAGTTTTTTCTTCATAACACAGTATTTATGTAACAAAACAAAGAATAATAAATGCAATATAAAAAAAAATAGACGTCATCATTAGAGTCTGCTGTATGCAATGTGGGTGACTACTCAAAACAGGTTACGAGATCCCTCATTGCCTTACTGTCATCTATGTACATTGGTTAAACAGACAAGTTGCACAGCCATTTTCTACTAATGTATTTTTAGGCAAGCACTGTGCTAATTTGCTTTAGCAAAACAATGTGTTTATGAGGAAAACTCAGAAACTAACAGATTGTTACAGTACAATGTGAGGTAAGAAGAGTGCATGGTGACTAGGGGTGGGCAGACAGTTGTTATTCAAATCAGAACCCCTCAGATCCATCCCTCACTCCAGAACTCAGATGAATAAGAAGAAGAATCAGCATTTATATAGCGCTTTTCATACACGGTATCCCAAAGTGCTTTACAAGCAATGCTAGACTGGTAGTGAAGTGACTGAATGTGTGGTGGCGGCCATATCACACATCATCACCCACACACAGCCTGGATAAGAACTCAGCTGTTGGAGTCCAGTTCCAAGTCCTTATTTATTTATTTTACCTTTATTTTACAATTTTTGGCCAGGAAAGACACATTGAGCTGAAACTCATTTCTAGGTGCATCCTGGAAGCACTGGGACATTAAGTGACTTGCTTAGGGTTACACAGAATTCAAATGGTGGCTGTGGGATTCAAGCCCATGTCTTCAGGTTTCTCCAGGAGTCCTTTAGTGAGAGCACCAAAACATTGTAGTGAGGAACATGGAGTCAGGGATTGGAGGTTTACCTTATCACTCTCTTCACCTCCTGCCTCCATTGTTGGCACCATGTGTGATTCAAGGGTGCATCAGTCCTGTGTCCATCTGGGAATGCATTCTGCTACATAAGCAGCAAGGGTTTTCTACATTGGAGGAGGAGTTGAGACTAAGGTGGTGAAACAGACATGAAGCAGAGGTGGTCTGATAGCCATGGAGGCAGGGCTGAGTGCCATTTGAAATAAAGTTGTTTTTTAAACAGGCAAATCTAGAACATTTCCCCAAGAGAAGAGGACCCTTTAAATCAGTGACATGGACACTGGCAGTAGGTTAATCCTAAGGTCCTTAATGTTGGTGAGTTTTTCCTGGTTCACTATCACTTATCTCTTTGACAATGGCTAGGAGTGATTTGTGACTCAAATATATAGTGTGAATGATTGGCTGCACCAAGTGGTGGAACAGCTGTTACAACTGACTATGAAAATGGGATTTTAAAAATGTTAGATACAGATTGTGACGATTATGACTGAGAGAAAGGGAGGCAGGGGAATCAAAAAGCATATAAGAGAATAGACAGAGAGAGAGAGAGACAGATAATGCAAGACTGGAGAGACAAACAGATCAAAAGATAGAAAGAGAAAGAGTAAGAGAGAGAGAGAGATCCCAAGAGAGAAATACTGTAAAGCAGCACTGGCCTTCTGAGTGCCTGTTTCAGCTGCGTCATCAGCACTACTTAGCTACAGTACTTACAAAAAAAAGATGGTCCAGCACAAGGCAAATAAATAAGCTGCAGAGAGAGAGAAAGACTGAAAGAGAGGATTGGGGGGCAATGTAAAGAGAGAAAGGGATACCTCAAAATATATATACTAAAAACACTTAGCAGCAGCACAGAGAAGGAGAAGGGGTGGGATACTCTGGGACAACTGAGAGAGAGAGATCAGTGAGAGAAATCAGAAAGAGTACACTGTATGCTGCTGTGCTGGGCCCGGGCTGGTGTATCAAGGGAGGCCAGGTAAGAACTATTGTATGTTGTTGACTGTGCTACATGTGTCCTTGTAGCCTCAACTCCCTTCCATGTTAGTTCTACTTTATTTTTCATACAAATAATTATTTAAAGTATTCCCTTTGCTCCACTGTGTTAAATACTACAGAGAATGTATGCCCTATTATGCATTTTAACACATCTATTAATTTTTTTTCATGAAAAATCAGAACTAATCAGGACTGATCAGAACACCCTCATGTTTCAGTTCTTATTTAATAAGGGTCAGAACTTCTCCGAGTTCTCCCAGTTCTCATGGTGACAAACCTTATAATGTGATTTTTGATATCTTGTGTTGTTGAGGACTATTATTCATGACATGAATTTCTTTTATTTGATAAGCTCTTAGCAATAATTTATGAACTACTACTGAGCATAAACTAACAAGATTTCAGTTATAGTCACATGTGATCAGTGTCCTCCTGATCAGCTATTAGTAGTTCACGAATAGAAATCCTGTCACTGTGAACACTGCACTGTTGTTTTTCTACTCAAAACCACAAATAACACTTTTTTATCCAGCAGAAAAATCTCTGCCTACCTGAACTATCAAGCAATGAAAAAAATAGAAACTGGACAGAACAGTGTGCACTGAAGTCTTGTTTAGTATGTTGTCAGTAGTAGTTGTAGTTCATAACAATGTATTAACAGCTCATTTCAAGTGTAGAATTGTACATCATAATGTGGATCAAGGATGGACGGCTGTAAATCAGTCACTCTGCAGATGTGAGCACAATTGTGTTATTGCTCATGTTTGTCAAATACATCTCCAGCTGTGATGTGATACAAATTGAGGGGACTTGAGAAATACAACTTTGGAATTAACAAGTTCAACTTTACTAGTGAAATATAAACCCTCACTTTAAATTTGTTGCGAGAAGCTGGTCTGACAGAATTTGCCTTCGGTTTGCTTATTTAAGTTCCAAGTGCAAGAAGGATTGAAATTGCCTATGTCTATTTTTTCATGTAACATTTGCATCACTAATTGATTTGGTGCAGCAAGGTATGTGGGTGTATGCGTGTGTGCATGTGTGTGTGTTTTCAAGGGGGTTTGTATGTCCAGAACCAACAACACCCTTTACTGCATTACCTTGAAGTTTATACTTCTCTTTTAATTTTTTTACCATTGAGTTGTAAAAGTGGGACTTTTACATCCCAAAAATACAAGTACAACTAAGTCACACATTAATTCTTTATCTCTTATCACATTAATGCATGAGCAGCTGCTCTCACCAGAACTTGTTCTTTTTGTGGGGCATTGCCCCTCCATTGCCCTCAGTTGATGGTTGGGTTGGGTTTGATGGTGTGAGCCTGCTCTGCTTTGGGGCCCATATGACCTGTCAATGCCTGCTGATGTTGGTTATCCACTGCCCCCAACCTTGGGGAACTTAACTTCTCCAGCTCTGGTCCCCTGAACACATTCCCTGGCACTGGGGTTGGAGACTATGTGTTAGCTACTTCACCCCCACAGTGGTCTCTGGTGTCACCTTGGGGGAGGCAGGCAGGAAGTATAACAGCTGGATGCCTGGGTAAAATTGGTTACACCACTCACACCAGAGGGTACAGGCTATGTGTCACCTTTTCCCCCTGTTTTTCAGCTTCATGACAATGTGGGACATTGGGGCCCTGTTATGACAGACTGTTTAGGGATTTAAAAAATGTATTTATGTTGCACTACCTTTATACTGCAGCATCATTATTTGCATGTCTCCAACTGCCCCAGATGCCTAATGCCAGTATAATTGGTTTGTGGTGACATTGTAGAGTCTTTAGTTATGTTTAGCTATAGTCTCTTTCCTATGGGCTTGGTGCAGTCAGACACCCAAGACCCTTGCCAATTCTTTCTCACTGAGTTGATCTGGTAATCTCCCAAGGGCTGGCTTTCCCAGGGACCATCATACCTCCACCTTGAACCAAATGTTGATGTCCCTGCTGGACACCTAGGCAGGCACACTCACTTTTGGTCTTTCTTGCAGGTTTTCAGAGTTCATTGAAATTGTAACCACTAGAATCTGCTGGTTCTGCTTGCAGAAACAGATCTACACAGCACACCTCTTGGGCTTTGGTATATGCTGCATATGTGGAAGTGTTTTTTGCTGCTGGAGCCTTGTGTCTTCACACTACTCCTCCTCATTTCTGCCTTAGGTTGGCTCTGCTATGGTAGCTACTTCCCCATTTTAAGCAAATACCAAATGCCTGCAGAGGCACGAAATCTTGACTACTCCTCTCCCCATGATAGGGATACAATTCTTTACACACTCTTAATTGAATGCAGGCATGTGCTCCTGTAACTCCACACACCAAAAGAATCATTAAAAGATGAGGTCCAAGACATTAACTGGGAAAAATTAGTACTTTTTTTTTTTTTTGCTTTTCAGTTTCTTGTTATAGAATTGATGTTTGGACCCAAATCTTTCATGCTAGAAGGATGCAATAGTTATTGCCCTTAAATGCCAGTGACACCTCCAATGTTAAACCTGCTGTGTACCATTGTGCAATAATGGTGCCCCCAGGGGTCAGTTTCCTTTACACCAGGGTGACCAACCTGGCTTTTCTGAATATGTATATACCCCAAGACAATGTTCTTTAGACCAGTGCCTTCACCTGGGGAGATCTCTTGTCATTTACTGGTTGCACACAGGATTTCTACCAACAGGAAACATAAGGTGGGAGGTTTAAGATAACATGAGCCCTACCTGCAGCCCAACAGTTTACACAAATCACTTTCTCCAACCTGCAATAAAGAAAGAGGCTTCAGACTTGCAAAAGGTACAAATAATCTTTTCTGCAATTCTTCTGAGGTGCAAGTCTTTTGACACACCGGCAGTTCAAACATTTCAGCCCTTGGCTTTGGCTGCATCAGATCCAACTCCTAAGTCTTAGCTGCTCCATTGGTTAACACTAGATCTGCCTAATCTTTTCAGAGTAGCAAGCAGGGAATCCCACCTGGCCAAGTGAACCATAAAGATAAAATTGTGCAGCTAGCGAGGAGTCCAAAACCACAAGATCTTCCTTATAGCCTCTCCCAGGCATTAAAACTAAGGACCCAATCAGCAGAGTAGTAAATGAGGTCATTTTCATTTCACTAAAATGGAGAACAAGATGACGAGGTCTGGTCATACCACCAATGTTTTACAACCCAATTGTTGCATCCTCAGGGTCACAGGTTCTAAAGTAATTAAAAATATTAAGAATTTTAGATAAACATCATATGCATTTGAAGAGGTCAACCTCAGATCACACCATTCATATATATATATATATATATGTTTTGAACCCAATTGTGTACCTGATTTGTTCCTGTGCCCCCAAAAATGTATTCAGTGTTACTCAACTACAGTAGCTGCAACTTGTCTGTATTAATTTATTTCAAAAGTTATACCTGGAAAGACATAACAAGTGGTAGCAGCTCGCTACCAGATGCATACTAGGGGATATGATACTTTTACACAGATTGCCATGAAAGAGAGCATTCATGTATACTAAATAACAGATTAGTTCTTATAGTTTTGTTGCTCTAACCTGTTAAGCCAATGTTACATACTTCTGATTTCTCAAACTCTCTTTAAATATATGTAATATTGATATTAATAATAAAAAAAAATGAGTATATAGATGCATTACTTGGTTGGTACTGTGTTTATTAAATAAACACATGTTCATGTACAAAATAACAGCCAAGTTAAACTGTACTGAGTAAACACAACCTGAACTAGTTTATATGAACAATTAATTCTTAATTTGATTGATTTTAGTACATAAAAACATTGATTCTGGTTCAAAGAAATTATTCACTTCCCTATGAGGTAGTGGTCTGTATTTGCTTTTCATTATGTGACCTCACCAGACTCTGTGGTTCTGTTAATGCATGAAAGTGCAACAAGGATTTATGAGTGAAATCTAATAACCCTCTGGAGTACTATAAAGTCTTAAAACAAATTTAGATTTACATGTATTACCTAACAGGTTTCTCACTTCCATTTTTATATGTTTCTGCATGGCTATCAAAATCTCTTCAGTTTCTGAGAGCAGCAACTACATGTTCCTTCTATCCTAAATAGAAGGATGTTGAGCCAGGACGCTCTGTGTCCAGGGAGTATGCATGTATTGAACGACACTCATGGAGAGATGTCATCATCGGTTATGTCACGGCACTCCTGGAAAGACATGCTGGATCCCTGGTCCACCTCTAGATTGAAGGGGGGCATAACAGTGATAAAGGAGTGGGTTTCCTAAAGCTACTGTTTCTGATTAATCACCTTGGCACTAGATAATTACATCTATTAATAGGTATATTTTGCTACAAGCTGATATAGAGATACATGCAGTCTCCTAGTATTTTGTTTGTGCTTAAAAGGTGGTCCTTGGAGTAATAAATCACTAAATAAAAAAAGTGAAGATTACATTACACATTATTAAGAAACACCCAAACACACAAGATTTTCTAGGGAACCTTTCATTTCCTATTTTAAATCCCCTAGTCACCATGCAGTATTATATCCTATTATCTCTTTCACTAACAAAAGATTTTGCAATCATAGATGTCATGTTAATTTGTTACATGAAATGAACACTGTCACATGGGGCTGGCAAAGAATATTAAACCATACCCATTTTCAAACCTTAATGAATTTCATTAGTGATATAGTGAGATGGAAATAAGCTTGTAACTAAATGTGTACACGATAGGAAAAGCATCATACCAGAGTGTAATGATTTCTAAAAAAAGACAGAATAAACTGCTTTGATCTTTAAAATGATTGGAAAACATTCAGAGAGACGAGGAAAGAAAATGGATACAGGTGATAAAAGTGAAGACCTATATTGTTACATACAGATTTTTACATAATAGCTTGTTTTTTTTTTAAAACTTCTTTATTAGAGTTTTATGTTTTCCATCAATAAGACATACATACATATACCCCAGGATAAATACCCGGGCCCACATCCCCAAACTGGATATGGATACTATATACATCCCCAAAACTATGCACATACACAGTTATAATGTATTATAGCCAAAGATTTAACTCCATTTTTATTGTTGTAACACTTAATTCTAGTCCTTCAAAGTTAGCACTAATCTGGGCTATTTCCAACTCAGACTGTTCTCTACATTGTTCTCTCAACTATGAAGTAATTATAACTTCTCAGGACTGAACTTTAATAACTGTGTCCCTGGGAGAGAGGTAGAACCCATTCTTGCCTTATAAATATAAAAGACCTTCTAAGTCAGCTAAAGACAATCTCAAGAGAGTATTATGCCTCACTAGGAAAAAGACCTAACTTAAACAAAATCATGTATCTCCATGAAATCATAATCCCTTCTCACATTCTCTTAAGAGAACATTACAGGCTAATTCCCTTTTGACAGACAGATCTGGGTCTGGGCACTCTTCAGCTGTATTGAGTACACTGCCTCTAACACCCTCCATCTTTTATCATATATCTTCTTTTTCTCCTCTATTATCATTTGTCTTTTAAGTCTATCCAGGGCCTGTAGCAAATCACTGACCCACTGATTATAATTATAAGTACGATCATTCTTCCAGTGTCTTAGGATGAATGTCTTAACCAGAGCGGACATCAGAGACACATAGTGCTTAGCTGAGTCCCTCACAACCATTTGCATGTCCCCCAAAAGATAAATCTCTGGTTTAATATACTATGAGTAATTTAATAACAGATCCATTTTTGACCAATTTGAACCCATAATGAATAAATTTTGGGACAGCTCCACATCACATGTAACAGGTCCCCCGATTTTATTCCACATCTAAAACATAGGTCTGTCTGTCTGAGTTTTCTAGAACATAGTTTAATAGGGGTGTAGTAAATGTTTGAACAAATAAAAAATTGCATAGTCTCATACTTCGGTATAGGTAAAAGTTTAAAATTTTTCCATATCTCTTTCCAGTCAGGCCTCAGGGGTGTTAGAGTTTTTTTCCTAGTACACTATCTGAGCCTTAGATTCTAAGCTCACAAAATCTAACAGCACCTTGTAAACTTTTGAAAGGGGGTGTTGTAAGTAATCAATCTCCTTCAGATGGTCCCAAGTAAATGAGCTTTGTCCCATTTCTTTATTATCTCATATAAATTTCTGTACCAGATTTGTAATTTGGATCTTTTTGTAAAAGTCTCATTTCCTAGTCTGCACTGGTAAATTCACCCTATCTTCTAATATAAAATCTGTCAAGTTCAAGTCAGATAGTTGTGATGCCCATGGTTGATTAATTATTAGTTCCCCCATCCTAAAGTTAGGATTTCCTAATATAGGTTGATCCCTAGCTCCCCTTTGTGCCCTCCTCTCTGTTAGATTTAATAAATCCCACCACACCTTCATTGATTTAAAAATTGGAGACTGCTTTCCCTTGTCAGGTAGAACCCATGGATCTATAAACAATAATGTAGCAGGGGAGAGTTTTAGGTCCTTTAAAGTGTGCTGCTTGATTTGGAGCCAAGTTAGGATATATCCCCCATCTTGACAACTCCTGGACCACTGTCCCATCAGGCCAAGCTGTCCTGCTACATAATATAAAAATAGGTCCAGAAGCTTAATACCTCCCTTAAGATGAGAAAGGCGTAAGGCAACAGGTTTCCTCCTTGGAGGCTTAGAATTCCACAAAAATTCTGAAATTACCCTTTGAATATTAATGAACGTTCCCTTCAGAATATTATAGTGTAGTAGATAAATCGGGTATAACAAACTAGGTAGGAGATTCATTTTAGTCAATCCCAATCTAGCAGTGAAGTTCAGTTGGATTTTATTCCACCTTAAAATGCCATTTTTAATTGTGGCCAATAAATTACCCATATTTTCCTCCACCCTATCTTCTGTTTTAGCCATGATCCAAATTCCCAAATATGTAATTTTTTTCGGGGCCCAGTCAAGTTGCAGGTGCTCAAAATCTGCTCTACAAGTATTCGCGGTAAGTGGGAGAACTTGAGTTTTACTTAAATTTAATTTATAGTTGGATACCTCTGAAAATTTCCCGATAACTTCCAGGGCTTTTTGGAAACTATCGGCCAGATTATATAAATGAAACAAAGTATCATCGGCAAAAAAAGAGAATTTAAGCTCCATCCCTTGCACCTCATTTCCCTGAACCATAGACTCCATGTTAAGTGCCCTTAATAAAGGTTCCAAATAAATATTGAACAAAATTGGTGACAAGGGGCAGCCCTGTCTTGTCCCATTTCTCAGCATACATATTAGCTTGTGAATTAAACCATATAATCACTGAAACAAAATCTTGGAAAAGAAGCCTCAAACCTATCTATCCAGATGGTTTCCCTGTATTGAAGCTGTAACAGGGCTGTCATTACAGCTTGTTATGAGAGCCATTCCTGAATCATACAGTGTGTCCATTTGGCTGTTTGGTATATAACCTGCACTGGTAAAGTTCTAGAGAAATAAAGTAACCTTAAAGGGTTAAAGATAGCCCTTAAACTACTGTTTTGTAAGAGTCCTAAAATGTGTGTCATGCAAAATGTACCCTGTGTGTTTTCAAGGGTATAATGAGCTATATCTTGTTTGTGCAAACTTATGTCTATTTCTGCTTAGTGTCTGTATGTCTTGGTGCCAGCTACCACATCTTACTTGCCATTGGTTCGAAGGGTTTCTGTACAATATTTTCTGCCCACTAGGGGCATATAAATAAGGGCTTCAGCCCACCAAAAGTTAGTTCTCCTAGCTGTAGTTCCACACTGCAGTCCCAGTTCTCCTCCTGTGACTTGCTATGGGATCTGTGGGCCCAGGGATGGTGGCAGTGGTCCTTTCCAGTTCCAGTTTCTGGAGGCTCAGACCTTAACAGTGAGATTGTGGACAGTAGTCGCCTGATGGAGACTTGTTCTCAAGGAATTACTGGATAAGGAACTCTGCAGCTTCAGGCTATAGGCATATAATCATGTATTAACCTCTACCAAAGCAATTCTGTATTCTTATTTATGCAACGTGTAACTAGTAATGTGTACTAGGATATTTGCAATTTCTGCTACTCTGTTGCACTATTCTTAAGTTGTGTTAAAATGTGCATCTACATCATTGCAAATTTTCTGTATTTACTATTTCTGTATTTGTTATTGTGTAATTGAGCATCTGTATCTGTGTATTCTTAATCCTCTAATGCTGTATTCACTACGATTGTCTGTACTCCCATTTTGTTCCCCTTCCCACCAGGATGCATCTGGAAATGAGCTTCTGCTCAGTATGTTCTTCCTGGTAAAACTTTAAATTCATAAATAAAACTGTGCAGACTAGATAAACCATAAGGCTTTTTCTGCAGACTATTTTAGTATGTTGGTAGTGTCATGATGGCACTTGAGGAACCTGTCCTTGGCTCCTGTGGGCTGGATGTGTAGTATACAATTTCTTTACTGGTGGGGGGCATCTGCCCAAAGCAAGAAGGGCCACGTGTGTATCAGGTGGAATATTATTGCAGCTGGGACTGTTGATTTGTATCCCAACAGCCAAGGAATGGATCCTTTGATTGGTAAGCTGCTATCTTCTGTGACCACATTAGGTTTGTCTCCTCCCTATGGAGGCATTGAGGGTTCAGAGTAACCGGCCTGGTTATCCTATACACCATTCTGTGTGATTGTGAATTTCAGGAGCATACATCCGTCCTTGGTCCCTAAAAGCCAGGTGGCACTGCTTTTCTCTTGCCTGGCAGGACCAGGTATAGCTGTCCTGCTAACTCGTGGAAGGGGTGGGCTCTAAATGTAGCTGCATTATCTCTGAATGGTAAGTTAAAGTAAATGGGGAATACACATAAAAAAATGGGCTGAAGGTAGAGTGCTTAAACTGTAAATATGTGTAAAATATAATTGCTAATTGAATCCTTAGCTGGATAAACACTGGGGGGAAAGTGTGCAGAGGCTGTGATTATTGCCAAACATGACTAAAGCCAAATTATACAATAGCAAGAAAATGCCCTGGATTCAGACTGGACAGTGAGTGCTTGTTGCAGCGAGGGTATCTGAGCACAAACTCACTGCATCAAGTCTAAATATACAGATGATTACATAGCAGACTGAATAACCAGTCACAATCTCTCTTATCAAGAGAGTTCGAGTCCTTTTAATTGAAATACAGAAGTATAAGCTTAGTTTCATATAAAACCCTTATTTAGTAATATTGTAGGGGGAAAACATTTGTTGTCATGTCTAAAACATTTCATAGGCAAAGAATACATGTCAGAACATCATCTTTGTAGTGTGGGAACATCTCTTTCATTGTATCAGTTTTACAATTTTTTTTTTGTGAGCAAACACACCACATATGAATGCACTGCATCATGGGTATGCAAATACCTAATTGCCTGGTGTTGCATAACACACTACAGTGTTACCAGACAATCTTACAGGGAGGAACAGGGTGGAGGAATACACTATTTTTAAGTGAAAAAGATGTTCCAGGACTAGAGGGCATGGGATGAAGTTGGAGGGAGGACGATTCAGAGGAAACGTGAGGAAGAATTTCTTCACAGAACGGGTGGTGGACAACTGGAGAACCCTGCCAGAGGAAGTGGTGGGGGCTGAAACAATCACAGGATTTAAGAATGCATGGGATAGACATAAAGGAATTCTGGAGGTCGGGGTAAGATGCAAAAGACTTCTAGGAAAACATAAACTGAACCTACAAGCTCAAATGGGCAGACTGGGTGGGCCATAGGCCCTTATCTGCCGACACTGTCTATGTATCTATGTAATTGATTATTTGCATACCCATGATGCAGTGCTTTCACATGGTGAGTGTTTCCTCAAAAAAATAAAACTATACAACTGATAGTATATAATGTATGTCCCTACACATAAAAGGGATGTTCCAACACTTGTTCTCTGCCTAATACCCTTCTACAGTGAAGCTCACCAGGATGAAGTGCAGTGTCACAGGTTTACTGCATGACAAAAAAGATTAACTCCCATTGAAATTGCATTGTTTGCTACAGTAACTCTACTGCAGAATTATGCAGTGCTGTGCTTCATCCTGGTGGGCTTCACTGTACATATGCTCATTTTGGTCCCCCCAATATTAATAAATAAGAGCCCTTGTATAATAACAATAATGCACACCAAAGTGGGGGTTGTACTTGGATAATCTCAGTTCTGGTGTATTGGATGCACTCAGTCTTTGTCCTTGTGCCCAACCACCCAGGGCATGAGGATATTCTAGCACAACCCACACTCTGTTGTGAATTATTGCTTAATTATGCTGTGTGAAACAGCTGGTTTAATGCTGATTAAACTGGGCTTATATCTGGGAGCTGCAGCAGCAGTGTTCCCTGCTTCATAGCTATGCGCACATGCTCCTGTACATAAATGCTGACATTTTGAAAACAACTTTAAGTCTAAGTGTCCTTCCACTCATTTACATTATTTCTACAAAGGGAACAGTGAAATTCCTGCTATATGTATAGAAGCAGTTCAGTAATCATCCTGCAAGAGTAGAAGTGAAAACAAGTAGAGTTTTTAGTGTGACTGCAGCTGGGCCCTTGCGCTATGCAAATGAGCCATCCTATGCTGTGCAAATCTAAAACTACAGTAACAGCAGGCTGAGGCCTTTTCCAGCTTGCTTACTGGGGATTCAGAATGTGTAATGTGTGATACAAAATAAATCTATTTTTTGACTGATGAAGGTGGCCCTGTTTTACCCTCAGAGCCAAAGAGGCAAAAATGAAGACAGTGATGAAGAGGACAGCAAGGTGCTGCCCAGTCAAAAGAAGTTCAATGTGGAGGAAAAATAATATGCACCCTATATCTCTTATATTACCCCCATAATGTATCTGGAAACAAGTTGTTAGCAGCTCAGTATGTCTACCTGGTGAAACTTCTGAAATAATAAATGAATGAATGAAAAAATAATCTGGTGCCTGGTAGTGAGGCAGCTGGGGCTTATCATCCATCACACAGGTGGTTCCTCACTTGTCAGGGTACAGTCAGGATGGCCAAGCAAAGCTTGCTCTTGTCTGTAGGGACATATATAGCCACAGATCAGGCTTTGCTTACAATTGGTGGGATTTCAATGCCAAGCCTGTGCTACTAGTACACATCTTATGATGGTAGCTCCATGGAGACTGTACCATTTATACACTTAGATATGGGAGTTGCCCCACAGATTATTGTTCGCCCCGATCCTCACCACCAGAAGGAGCATGGGAGACACTAAAGTAGTGATCTGCTACAGAAGATTTTTATCCTTGTCCCTCCCAACCCCTCATGCAGGATGCTATTGACTTGTTCAATTATAAAAAAATCTTAACATTGGAATGTTGTCTCACCTACAGAATGTGTCTTGCTAAAGAAAAAGTCAAGTGTCTCATCTTTATGCTACTTTTGTGATCTTTAATTCTTAACCTTAGTTGCCTTGCGTTTTTCCAGTACAGACAAGATCACATGGCCATTTGGTCATGTACAGCATGTGGTCTGTTTTGCAGGTTGCAGAAGTCCTTGATCTCCACATACTCATCTTTGCTCAAATTCCAGAGCTATTTCAGTCTGTAAGTATTCAAGCAATTTACACATTCTCCATAATGAAAATGACCAGCTACATTTTTTCAGTTGTTAAAACTCCTAATTCTTATTCCTAGGGACCTGGACCAGATTTTCATAAGGTCTGGCATGACCCCGAGACTAAGTCCCTGTGTGCAATCCCCGGTGCAGGAAAAAATTTCTGCATCTGTGAAATTATATTTTCAGCATTTCTTGCATATAGGTGGCATTTTCCTTTTTTATGAAGCTGCGCGAAAAAAAATTTACACCTGGTAACGCCAAGTGCATACTTTTTCTCTGGCTGCACAAAAAAATATATGCAAGCAGCTGTAAATTGTGGAAATGGTAGCAAAAAGGCAACCTTTATGAAAACTGAGTGCATGCAGAAACATTTCCAGTTCTGCAAGAAATGTGTGTAAGAAATAAAAGGAGCAGTCCATTTAATGTGGCTCAGATCAGTTTTTCATCACTATTCCCAGCTGTTTTAGAACACCTGCTGTTCCATAAGGCCAGGGAGCATATGCCTGCTGCACTTCATGCTAGACTAGTTCATTCTAGACACAACAGAAGTGATGATTTTAGACAATTGATGTACAAAGATGGCTGAGATCACTGATGAAACCCGGATCCAAGCCATATTAAAAGGAGCACTCCTTTTATTATTTCAGATATATAAAAAAGTACTTAAATGGACTCACATTGTGGAAAGAAGGATATCATACAAGTCAGTAGATAAGGGACAATCTAAAATAGAATAAAAAAGTATAGGTCAAAATTTGCACAATTTTATTGTACTGTTGCTTTAAGCTTGAGGAGATTCTATGGTTTGGAACATACAAGTGTTTCACCTCAGAAAGACACACCATCAATGAAATAACAATACTAGCATCAATGTAAAAAGGAGAGATGAAATAAAATAAGTCACTCTTTCAGACACGCACGCAATTTAATTTAACAAATAAATGAACAGCAACAACAAAATCAAAAGAAACACAACACAATGGAATAATAATAATAACTACAATAACAGTAGTAAGAAAATTTAAAATAGTAACAAATATAACTACTTACAATTACAGGGGAGAAACAGCAGACCACACTTCTTTATTGTGCCTCTTCTCCCTCTGTCGTTGGTGGCAGTGGGGGATCTGTTGTGGCACCTGCAGACGTAACGCTTCCTTACAGCAGTTGCAGTATGGTGTCCAGTTTTTTTATCCATCCCTGCTTGTGTTTCCCTCATTTCATTCATGTTTTTTTTAAATTCTGCCACCTCCTTCTCCAGGTGTCCCAATCTCTTGACATTGATTTCAGCTGCTCTTTTTCTTCAGGTGCTTTGGTGGGCCCAGCACCAGCTGCTTCCTCAGCTTGCCTGTTGCCTTCTGCCTCAGCCCTTTCTTTAAAGGCAGCCTCATTTTCCTTTAGGTGCTTGACTGCTCTCTGACTAAGGGATCTTTCTTTCTCTTTGTGTGCTGTAAGTTAATAATTAATAAAATACCATTATACTGACCAGTGTCCACCATTGAGTTTAAGGATAATTATTACAATGTGATCACTGCTTTTGGAATGTCATGTTTGGAGTACCCCATAAAGTAACCATGACTGTCATGTATAGATCGCTGGTAAGACCACACATGAAGTACTGCATGCAGTACTGGTGCCCGTACCAGAAGAAAGACATTAAGTTGCTGGAGGGGGTGCAACACAGGGCAACAAAAATGATCCAGGGTCTGGGGGATTTACCATATGGGAGCAGACTGAAGGAATTGAACATGTACTCTCTGGAGGAGAGGAGGGACAGGGGAGATATGAATGAAACCTTCAAGTACATGACAGGCATAAACAGGACTGGGGAGCAGGGGCTTTTCAAAGTGAGGGATAGGAGGGATACTCAGGGTCATGCAATGAGATTGGAGGGCGGTAGGTTCAGGAGAGAGATGAGAAGACACTTTTTTATGGAGAGGGTAGTGGCTGAGTGGAATGCATTGCTGGTGGAACTGGTATACTGAAGAATAGTGAGATGCTTTAAAAGGGTCTATTACAGGGTAACAGGAAGGGTTATGGGAAGAGGAAGAGGGAGGGAGGGGCAGCTGCTGAGTAGGGGGTTAGCTGCAAAATCAAGCAGACTTACATAGAAACATAGAAGTTAATGGCAGATAAGGACCGCAAGGCCCATCCAGTCTGCCCATTCCTTTTTCTACCTTATAATGTACCATTGGCCTTTGCTCTGTCAGTGGCCTATCTATTTATACTCATCTGTATTGTTCCCTTATGCCTATCCCATGCCTGTTTGAAGCCCTGCACTGTATTCATAGCCACCACTTGCTGAGGTAGGCCATTCCATGCATCCACCGCCCTATCTGTGAAAAAGAATTTCCTCACATTACCTCTTAATTGGCCTCCCTCTAATCTCATGCTGTGTCCTCTTGTCCTGCTATTTTTTTATATTTAAACATGTTAGACTCTTTCACCTTGTTAATGCCCTTAAGGTGTTTGAATGTCTCAATCATATCATCCCTCTCCCTCCTTTGCTCAAGGGTATACATGTTGAGCTCCGTTAATCTGTCCTCATATGTCTTCTGATGCAGTCCCTGCACCATTTTGGTTGCCCTTTTCTGGACTGCCTCAATTTGGTTAATGTCCTTGTGAAGGTGTGGCCTCCAGTACTGCATGCAGTACTCCAGATGGGGCCTAACCAGTGTCTTGTAAAGAGGGATTATTACCTCCCTCTTACGACTTGTGATACCCCTACTAATACACCCTAACATCCCCTAGCCTTACCTACTGCTTTAGAGGTCTGCTTGGATAATTTCAGGTCATCAGTGATGATGATGCCCAAGTCTCTTTCTTCCTTTGTGACTGCAGCAACTCCCCTCCCAGCCTATAGGTGGCTTCAGAGTTTCTCTTCCCTATGTGCATGATCTTGCACTTCTTTGCATTAAATCCCAGTTGCCACTCTTCTGACCATTTTGCTAGTTTATCAGATCTCTTCTCATTCTGCCCACCCCATCTGGATCATCTACTCTGTTGCAGATCTTGGTGTCATCTGCAAACAGACAAGCCTTACCTGTAGTCCATCTGCAAGGTCACTAATGAAGATATTGAAGAGGACTGGCCCCAGGACTGATCCCTGAGGTACCCACTTGTGACTTGCATCTCTTCTGACTGTATACCATTTACCACCACTCTCTGTTTTCTGCCCATCAACGGTTTGCCACCAGTTGACCAACTTCTGACCCACCCTGAGCCTACCCAGCTTATTTATCAATCTTCTATGTGGAACAGTGTCAAAAGCTTTGCTGAAGTCAAGGTAGGCGACATCAACTGCTCCCCTTGGTCCACCACTCTGGTTACCCAGTCAAAGAAATCTATGAGATTAGTTTGACAGGACCTTCCTTTTGTAAACCCATGCTGTCTTGGATCCTGTGCCCCTATGGATTCCAGGTGTTGTACTATCCTCTCTTTAAGGAGTGCCTCCATAATCTTGCCCACTACTGAGGTAAGACTGACTGGTGTGTAGTTCCCTGCCTCCTCCCTACTACCACTATTGTGGAGCGGGATCACATAAGCCCTTCTTCAGTCTTCTGGGACCTCTCCTGTGCTCAGAGACTCACTGAACAGTTCTGCTAATGGCTCTGCTAGTTCCACCCTTAGCTCCTTAAGTACCCTGGGATGTATGCCATCAGGTGCCATTGCCTTATCCACCCTGAGCTTAGCCAGATCTTGTAGGACCCTTTCTTTTGTGAAGGGAGTAGTGCTCATCTCCCTCCCTCCCCCCTGTGTCCATGGTGCTGAGCTGTGGGCCCTGCCCTACCTTCTCTTCAGTAAATACTGAGCAAAAGTATCTATTTAGGATAGATGCTTTTGCAGGGTCCTCCTCCTCGCATGCCCCCTTTTCTCCATTGAGCTTAGCAATACCCCCTCTGGACTTTCTTCTTTTACTAATGTATCTATAGAAAGTCTTGTCACCTTCTTTTACTGTTTGTGCTAGTGTTTCCTCAGTTTGGGACTTTGCCTTACTGCCTTCCTGCTTCCCTTAGGGCAGTTTGGTATGCCTCCTATCTTCATCCGCTGTGTTCCCTTATATTTCCTGAAGCCCAGCCTTTCGGCTCTGACCTTTTCTGCTACTGTATTTGAGAACCAAAGTGGTTTCCTTCTTTTGCACTTCCTTTTCTGTCTAACACAATGGGATGTTGCTTCAAGTATAGCATCCTTAATGCTTGCCCACTTTGCTTGTACCCCTCACCTGTGTCTCTTTTTACCAGGGCTAGCTTAACTCTGTTGACCATCTTATCAAAGTCAGCTTCTCTGAAGTCCCATATTTTTGCCTTGGAATGGGACTTGACAGACTTTTGGGCCTTTATCTGCTAGCAAATCTTGTATGTTCATATGTTTGTATGCGTTACATAATCACACAGATGATTGCTGTATCCCTCCTCCCCCCACCCCCCACACACAGAGAAAGATAGCAGTCCATGGGACAATTGATCCTCCCCTATGTAGTGCTGCCTTTGCACCTGTAGGTCATCTTATGTGATGCATTGCTAATGCTTCTACAGGCAGAAATGACAACGTGAACCAGTCAGGTAGTATTATATTGTATGTAAATAATTTCATACATGGTTGTCCCTCCTGAGCAGATGATGATGCTTGCTCATCACCACCTCCTGACGCCTCTTCCTGGGCCTCTCCAGTACCGCTCTCTTTGGTAATTGATGTTGTTGGTGTTTCTGTCTGTTTTGTTTGCCAACAGCAGTATCTGCTGTTGGCAAACAAAACAGAACGCTTTGATCAGTCCAAGGTAATAAGGTCATGGTGATTCAATATATTATCAGATGCAATAGAAATCCTAACTGACAAAACAGGTAGATGGACATGAATGACCTGTTTGATAAATCTAGAAAAATCAAACCTCACAGCCAGAGATATTTTACAAAATTTTGAAAAATAAACACTGGTACATGTACGTGATAAATAATAAGTAATCAATTTATCCATGTTCCAACATACAGATCAACTTTAATCTTTTAAGATTATTTTTGAAATGTTGCAATGTGACTGGCTGTTAGGATTCCAACAGCCTTACAATCATCTCTGTAACACTGGCTGTCTGTCTATGGCCTGATCATAATGGCACATGGATTCTTCTTGTCAGCATTCCATTTCCTACCACTGCTGAATGACTGGAAAGATGCATTCTGCTATGGAACTACCAAGCATTAGCATTCTTAAACTGTTGGTCACAGACCTATTTTATTTAAAGTCTCCCTGTAAATGAGTGATGAATTCCAAAATAATACTTTTAACTTTTTTTTTAAAACGATACACTGGTAAACTAGCAGTAATGCACTACCATGAGTTACATTAATTGGATAGGCTCAGACTGCATACACACACCAGCATTGTAAGCATAGAAATATAAACCAGTAAGAATAGAAGATATCATTTAGGTAATACTCACTGCTCATACTGCTTTTTCACTGTCTTTTTATGTCTGCTTGCACGCATGTGGAAGAAACATAGTGCCATCATCCGAGTTTTCAGAAGTGTAGTAGCCGTCTTCCAATTCAGTCAGTGTGTTTGCAGGCACAGTCACAGTTCTCCAATCAATGCTTCAGCTGTCTATGACAGCAGTTGAAAATGAAGTGCCATACAGTTGAAAGGGAGAGCTCTGTTTCAGTGAGCAGCGCTGCCCCTCCACATGAGCATACACATGTGCATGCTCATGCACCCCACACACATACTGTATTGCCGACAGGGTGCCCAATCCCCGTTGGGCTCACGCCCGCCCAAAAAAGCTTTCCAGATGCCACGCTGGGAGCCCACCCCAGAGTGGCCCAAGTCCGTATGGCCAATGGGGTGCCCAATCCCCTGTTGGCTCCAGCCCCCCCCAAACAGCCTTCCATCTGCCAGGCTGGGAGCCCACCCCAGCGTGGCAAACGTTCCGCATCATCTTCCTTTAAAAAAAAAAACCCTGTAAACAAGAAAACATTCCCTCAGCAGTCTCCCAGCCCACCCACGCCCACTCACTGTGCACTCTGCCTCCCACCCCTCCACCCCATACCCACCTCCGGGAATCAACACGGCGATCTTGGTGGACTGAGAACATGTCTGCACTTTTCAAAGCCGACCAGCGAACTGGGAAATACGGTAAGCTGTATAATGCAATAAATAGGGTTTTCAACTTTAATGCATATCTCAGGCATTTTTGGATTTTAACAAATTTTCAACATGGGTTTTGGGACCTCTCCTCATGAATTTAAATGCTGTCATGGTGTTAATCGGCTCAAGGTGATTCGCAGTCACTGTGGAAATCACCTTTTGGGACTGATTAATGAAATGACAGTGCCAGTGTTCATAAGGTGGGCTCTCAAAAAGCCTATATTGCAAATTTGGTGAAAGAATTCCTAAAAATGACTGTTTTACGAGCGTGCATTGCACAGATTCTATGCACGCTTGTAAGTTCATGAATTTTTAATATTTGCACTCTGGATTTTCAACATTGCCATTTTACCACACCTACTTATGAGCAGTACAGCTGTCATTTTTCACATCTCACCCAGAATGTGTTTCCACACATGTAGCGCACAATGGCGCAGTCGGTGTGCAAAAACAATGTATGGGACACATTAAGAAAATCACAGTGACACTGTTCATGAGCAGAGGTCTTAAAATTGCTATGTTGAAAGTTTAGAGAAAAAATTCCTAAAATGCCTGTTTTTCGAGCGTGCGTTGTGCAGTTTCTACGCACACTCGTAAGTTCGCAAATTTTTAATATTTGCACTCCAGATTTTCAACATTGCCGTTTTACAGTACCTCCTTATGAGCTGTACAACTGTCATTTTCACGTCACCCAAAATGTGTTTCCCTGCATGTAGTGCACAATGGCGCAGTTGGTGTGCACAATCAATGTTTGGGACTGATTAAGAAAATCACAGTGAAACTGCTCATGAACAGAGGTGTTAAAATGGCTATGTTGAAAATCTGGTGAAAAAATTCCTAAAAATTACTGTTTTAGGAGTGCACGTTCCATAGTTCCTACGCACACTGGCAAGTTTGCGAATTTTTAATATTTGCACGCCAGCTTTTCAACATTGCCATTTTATTACACTTCGTTATGAGCAGTACAGCTGCCATTTTTCACATCTCGCTCAAAATGTGTTTCCGCACATGTAGTACACAATGGTGCAGTCAGTGTGTGAAAGCAATGTTTGGGACAGAGTAAGAAAATCACAGTTATGCTGTTCATGAACAGAGGTCTTAAAATGTCTATGTTGAAAATTTGGTGACAAAAAGTCCATAACATGACTGTGTTACAAGTGAGCATTGATTTGGCTGGTGCTACTTTAGGCCCGTCCTCCTCTGTCTCCTCCACTACTGCCATCTCACGTGTCTGGTGATAAATCTAAGCTGACTGAACTAGTAGTGTCCTGGATGTGGCTGCTACTCCTCTAGGTGCATCCGCTGGTGCCTACCTCCTCCACTCCTGCCATCTCATGTGTCTGGTGATGAACCTTGGTAGACTGAACCAATAGTGGCCCTGATATGGCTGCTGCTGCTTTAGGCCCATCCTCCTGTGCCTCCCCCACTCCTGCCATCTCATGTCTCTGGTGTGAAGAACCTAAGCTGACTAAACTGATAGTATCCCTGATGTGGCCGCTGCTGCTAGAGGCCCACCCTCCTGTGCCTCCTCCACTCCTGCCATCTCATGTCTCTGGTGAAGAATCTAAGCTGAGTGAACTGATAGTTGCCATGATGTTGTTGGTGCTGCTTTAGGCCCATCCTCCTATACCTCTTCCACTCCTGCCATCTGATGTGTCTGGTGATGAACCTCAGCTGACCAAATTGATAGTGTCCCTGATGTTGCTGTTGCTACTTTAGGCCCATCCTCCGGTGCCTCCTCCACTGCTGCCATCACATGTGTCTGGTGATGAACCTAAGCTGACTAAACTGATAGTATCCCTGATGTGGCTGCTGCTGCTAGAGGCCCACCCTCCTGTGCCTCCTCCACTCCTGCCATCTCATGTCTCTGGTGAAGAATCTAAGCTGAGTGAACTGATAGTTGCCCTGATGTTGATGGTGCTGCTTTAGGCCTGTCCACCTGTGCCTCCTCCACTCCTGCCATCTCATTCATCTGGTAATGAACCTCAGCTGACTGAACTGATAGTGTCCCTGATTTGGCTGGGGCTACTTTAGGCCCATCCGCTGGTTCCTGCCTCCTCCACTCCAGCCATCTCATGTGTCTGGTGATGAACTTCAGCTGATTGGACTGATAGTGACCCTGATATGGCTGCTGCTGCTTTAGGCTTGCCCTCCTGTGCCTCCCCAACTCCTGCCATCTCATGTCACTGGTGAAGAACCTAAGCTGAGTGAACTGATAGTGTCACTGATGTGGCTACTTCTGCTTTAGGCCCATTCTCCTGTGCCTCCCCCACTCCTGCCATCTCATGTCGCTGGTGAAGAACCTAAGCTGAGTGAACTGATAGTTGTCCTGATGTTGTTGGTGCTGCTTTAGGCCCATCCTCCTGTGCCTCCTCCACTCCTGCCATCTCATGTGTCTGGTGATGAACCTAAGCTGACTGAACTAATAGTGTCCTGCATTAGGCTGCTGCTCCTTTAGGTGCTTCTGCTGGTACCTACCTCCTCTACTCCTGCCATCTCATGTGTCTGGTGATGAACATCAGCTGACTGAACTGATAGTGGTCCTGATAATGCAGCTGCTGCTTTAGGCCCATCTCCTGTGTGTCATCCACTCCAGCTGTCTCACGTCTCTAGTAATGAACTTCAGTTGACTGAACTGATAGTGTTCCTGATGTGGCTGCTGCTGCTTTAGGCCCACCTTCCTGTGCCTCCCCCCACTGCTGCCATCTCATGTCTGTGGTGAAGAACCTAATCTGAGAGAACTGATAGTTGCCGTGATGTTGTTGGTGATGCTTTAGGCCCATCCACCTGTGCCTCCTCCACTCTTGCCATCTGATGTGTCTGGTGATGAACCTCAGTTGACCGAACTGATAGTGTCCCTGATGTGGCTGGTGCTACTTGAGGCCCATCCTCCAGTGCCTCCTCCACTGCTGCCATCACACGTATCTGATGATGAACCTAAGCTGTCCAAACTGATAGTGTCCCGGATGTGGCTGCTGCTGCTTTCATCACATCTGCCGGTGCCTGCCTCCTCAACTCCTGCTATTTCATGTGTCTGCTGATGAACCTCAGCTAACTGGACTGATAGTGGCCCTGATGTGGTTGCTGCTGCTTTAGGCCCATCCCCCGGTGCATCCTTCACTCCTGCCATCTCATGTATCTGGCGATGAACCTCAGCTGACTGAAATGATAGTGTCCCTGATATGGCTGCTGCTGCTTTAGGCCCATCCTCCTTTGCCTCTCCCACTCTTGCCATCTCATGTCTCTGTTGAAGAACCTAAGCTGAGTGAACTGATAGTGTCCCAGATGTGGCTGCTGCTCTTTTAGGCACATCCTCTGGTGCCTGCCTCCTCCACTCTTGCTGTCTCATTTGTCTGGTGATGAACCTCGACTGATTGAACTGATTTTGGACCTGACATGGCTACTGCTGCTTTAGGCTTGTTCTCCTGTGCATCCTCCACTCCTGCCATCACATGTGTCTGGTGATGAACTGCAGCTGACTGAAATGATAGTGGCCCTGATATTGTTGGTGCTGCTTGAGGCCCATCGTCCTGTGCCTTCCGCACTATTCCATCTTCTGTGTCTGGTGATAAACCTCAGCTGGCCCTGATGGGACTGCTGCTGCTTTAGGCCTGTCCTCCTGTGCCTCCTCCACTCCTGCCATCTCATGTGTCTGGTAATGAACATCAGCTTACTGAACTGCTAGTGGCCCTGATGTGGCTGCTGCTGCTTTAGGCCCATACTCCTGTACCTCTTCCCAACTCTTGTCTGGTGAGGAGCCTAAGCTGAGTGAACTGGCAGTTGCTCTGATGTTATTGATGCTGCTTTAGGCACATACTCCTGTGCATACTCCACTCCTACCATACCATGTGTCAGCTGACTGAACTGATAGTGGCCATGATGTGGCTGCTGCTTCTTTATGTCTGTCCTCATGTGCCTCCCCACTCCTGCCATCTCATGTGCCTGGTGATGAACCCTAAACAGAATGAACTGATAGCTGCCCTGATGTCACAGCTAGGGTCATGAGGGCCGGAGATGCCAGCCCTCCCAGGAGCACCACATGGGTCACGATGGCCTCCTTGTTGACTGCCCTCCCCATCAGATCACTAGCCAGGAGCACCCCCCTGGAGCACACAAGCTAGGGTCGCGAGGGCCTCCTTGCTGAATGCCTTCCCCACCAGATCACTAGCCAGGAGCACCCACCCCAGAGCACACAAGGTACGGAGCATGACACAGCTGCCAGCTTGCAGGAGTCAACATGTGATTTGGCGCCAAAAAATATTTAAACCGAACAACGAACTTTGCCTCATAATAAGCTTTGCCTTCAATTGTAATTGCAGTGGCTTTCCAGTTGGCACAGCTCTACTGATATTTTTTTTTTTCTTTGTGCAGTTCCATGCTCTCAGCCATAATTACTGTCTACAGCATGTACCTTAAGGGTAGTTAGCTCATTACTAGAAGCAATTGTCTCCTTCTCTGTTAGACCTTAGAGGCTTGGCTTAGTAACAGTTGTAAAATTACTTTAAGAAGCCTCCACTGTTTAGCCATAAGCTAATGCTGTTCGAGTGTACAAGAGGGAAGTTTAGCTGATTTTTGCAGTAGATATCTAAGTATAGGAAAGCATTTTTGTGCAGCAGGCTTAGAGGGATTAGTGACCTACCTGTTAAGCAGCCCCACCCTTCCGGCAGCAGATAAATTGATTTCTTCTCTCTCTCTTCTCTCACAGCTAGGGTCACGAGGGCCAGAGATGCCAGCCCTCCCCAGGAGCACCACAGGGGTCACGAAGGCCTCCTTGCTGACTGCCTTCCCCACTGGATCACTAGCCAGGAGCACCCCCTCAAAGCACACAAGGTGCAGGCATGGCCGAGTGCCAGCTTGCAGGAGCCGGCGTGTGGTTTGGCCCCATCGGCGCTGCGCGCTGGCTCCCCACCACCACCCTTGGTCAGCTGTCAGCTTTATAGGTGCTGTCAGGTGACTCACCAGAACCAATCAGTCCACTCTTGCATTTGTAGCTTATACGATCCCACCACTAGCGGCCGCTACACCCAGCCCCAGCTTGCTGCTGCAATCAACTGGCAAAATGCTTCTTTATTTCCTCCTGCTTTTCTCCTTGGCGTTTTCTCTAGCTTCTCTCCCCCCAGCAACCCAGCCTCTGCGGAAACCAAACCACCACCTCTATTACACCCTCCCTACTCCCCCGCCCCCCCATCAACCATCATCCCACATCTAGAGCCACATATACCCACCCTTACCTGGGTGCTCTGTGCCACCATCCTCCTTCCCTCCTTTTCTTCAGGGTTATCTGTCCTATGCAACATGGCTACTTCTGCCACCCCACTTACCATTCAAGTAACCCTCTCCACTCAAAAGTCCAGATCCACGTGGAATAAATCCATACACTACCTCACACTGCTTCTCCTCTTGGCAGGGGATGTTGAAACCAACCCGGGTCCTACACCACCCAATCTTACCCCTCCTCTAACTCTCCCCAAGGGCCTCCGTTTACTGCACCTCAACATCTGCAGCATCCTGAACAAAGTACATGAGCTACAACTCATTGCCCTAACCCTACTCCCTGACATCTTCATTATATCTGAGACATGGCTAAAGCCACACCATGCTGATTCTGCTGTAGCCATTCCTGGCTACTCACTGATCAGGCAGGACCGCATAGGCAAAAATAAAGGTGGCAGCATTGCTGTGTTCATCTCCATCAGGATTCAATTCACCCCGGTCCAGATCCCTGGACCTGCACCTCAAATTGAATCCTTGTTGGTTAAGCTCGCTCTCCCTCACTCCTCCCCTGTGTACATCGCAGGGTCTTACTGTACCCCTGCTACCCCCTTGCTCTGTGTCTTAGACCACCTGGCCACATTAAAGTCTATTGCCACAGCTGGCAAGCTCCATATCCTCGGTGACTTCAATTTCAATTGGCTAGCAAAGGACTGCTCTAAGCTACGGACCAAAATAAACACTCTAAACCTCTCCCAACTAATAGACCAACCCACCTGGTTGAACCCTAAAACACTTAACCATTCCCTCTTGGACTGGGCCTTCGCATCCCACCCTCACAGGATTATTAAAGCCGGACTCCTCCCCAACTCCCTGAATAATCACCACATGGCATACATACTCAGGAAAGTACACAGACATGCTGAACCCCCCTCACTAGATCATATAAATCCTTATGTCTACCTTCCCTCCTGAATGTCCTGTCCCACGGTGACTGATCCTTCATACAGAAGGTACCCACCATCGACTACACCTTCGACATGTTCAGGAACAACTTTCTTGCTGTATGGGACTACCATGCCCCTCTAAGAAGCACAAGAGTAAAGGGCTCCCATCTCCCCTGGGTCACCACCGACATCATTAGCAGATGCCGATCCAGGGCCCAGGCCTGCAAAAAACACAAGCTATCCAGCTCCCAAGAATCTCTACAAAGATACCGCACCCTCCACAACTCCTGCATCAAATCTATATGACAGGCCAAAAAGAACTACTTCAAGTCGGCTCTATACTCTAACCTTAGCCACCCTACAAACTTTTGGAAAACCATCAAATCTCTGCTCTCTCCACCAGTCCAACCACCAATCCCAACCCTATCCATCCATGGTAACACCATCTTGGACCCTAGCAAAGTTGCCACAGCCTTCAATACCTTCTTTACCAGCAGCGCTACGTCTCTCCTACCCAACCTCCCACACACCCCACCCACACCTAGCTCAACATCGAAATCCAAGAACTCCCCCCCCGCTACCACTTTCTCCTTCCATCCAGTCACCCTGGCCACAGTCCTACATGCTCTGTGTGCTCTCGACCCCAACAAAGGCAAATTCCCCTCAGGCCTGGACGCAAAATTACTCCACTTATCAGCCCCCACCATTGCGACCCCATTAGCCGGTTTCCTCAACCTCTCTTTCTCCCTGGCTAAAATCCCAGCTGCATGGAAGCAGGCAGTTGTTATCCCCCTCCCAAAGGGTGGCGATCCCTCTGGGCCTGGAAATTACTGCCCCATCCCCTTACCCCTAATACTGGCCAAACTTTAGGAGCACCTTGCCCTTGCCCAACTCTCCCAATTCCTTGACTCTACCTCTTTATTCACCCCATATCAGTCCGGTTTCCGCAAGTCTCACTCCACTATCACCGCTCTCCTAAGACTCACCGATGACATCTGCTCAGGTATGAACAAGGGGCATATCACCTCTGCAATTTTCATAGACCTGGCTAAGGCCTTTGACACCGTCTCCCATCCCAAGATACTAGTAAAACTTCATGGTGCAGGCCTCTCCAGCCTTGCCACTAGCTGATTTCAGGCATACCTGACTGGCAGACTCCAATCGGTGAAAATTGGCTCCTAAATATCTGCCCCCCCCAGTCACCATGGGGTTCCCCCAAAGTTCAGTCCTGGGCCCGTTACTATTTTCTATATTTCTAAACGACCTCCCCCGGCCTGTACAAACTCAGCCATACAAATGTACGAAGATGACACCGTACTGTACAATTTGGGCCCCTCCACTGGAGTCGTGTCCAATGCACTGCAACAGGACTTCAATGCCGTACAGCAATGGTTCAGGTCCAGCCAACTATTCCTAAATGTAAATAAAACTGTCCCCCTAACCTTCAGCACACAACCTCAACTTTACCGCCTAGCTGTTCCTCCCACCATCCATACCCTGGATGAGTCCCCTCTGTAGTCTTGCACCTCATTCATATACCTGGGAGTTTGGCTTGACCAACACCTAGATTTCTCCATACACATAGAATTGCTATATAAAAAAACTGCACCCTAAACTGGGTGCACTATATCGCAACAAAGTGTGCATGTCTACTATGGTCCGTAGGGAAATAATGCATAAAATGATTCTCCCAATACTTGACTATGGCGACGTGGTTTATGGTGCTGCACCCTCATCCAACCTGGCCATCCTGGACACCCTCTTTCACTCCTTCTGTCGCTTCATCCTGGACTGCCCCCCAATGACCCATCACTGTGACTTATACAGCTCCCTAGTCCTACACTTGCTCGTGTCCTGCAGACTGATCCACTGCTCCGGAGTCATAGCTAAATTCTGGTCCCAATCCCTCCCCCCCCTACCTCAGCTCTGCCTTATCGGCTCAACCTTCCCCAGCCTACTCACTCAGAAGCTCTGACTCCAGGCTTCTCCAAGTGACATTCATGCATACATCCAAGGGACAATCAGCCTTCAAATGTCATTCGCCCAAACTATGGAATGATCTACCTGCAGACATCAGGCTTACCTCTAACCCAAGACTCCTAAACCCACTTCTCCATGCATATTTCTCCGACACATGCACCTGCTACCAGCAGTCTTGAGCTATAAGCCCCATGTGCCCTGATTCATGATGCACCATTTATTCTCACCTGCTGCATCATAGTGTCAGTATATGTTCTAAGTATTGCTGTCTTGCTTCACTTCCATGTGATTAATCGTGTGTTTTCTCATACTGCCTGTGTACCTCAATGTCCTTTACCTTGTATATACTCTATACCTATGTTAAAACTATGTAAATATGTGTACTGAAGTACCCCTTGTAATTCCCCCAAGTCTCATCTGGAAATGAGTGGTCCCCCGCTCTGTATGCCTGCCTGGTTAATCTTAAATAAATAAATGTTGTTAGTGCTGCTTTAGGCACGTACTCCTGAACTGATAGTGGCCCTGATGTGGCTGCTGCTGCTTTAGGCCTCCTCCGCTCCTGCCATCTCATGTGTCTGGTGCTACCCTGCTAAAGGATATTAACTGGCACTGCAGTTATACACAATTCCATTATGTTAAAGAAAATTCTTGGAACCAGTGTATGTACATGTGTCAAGGTCTGCAGGAGTCAAGTGGATGAAATTTCATTTTGGTTCATCCGCTTGATTCTCCAGAAATTGAATTTTAATCTTGCAGAAATATGTTCCATGTGAAATGCTGTTCATCCTTAGAATATATTTCCGCATTTCATGTACAGGCAGAATTTCACCAGAGCAATATTTTTTTTCAGTGGAAAATTCCACTGGCAGAATGATCATTCTGCAGAAATTCCGTCAGCAGAATTTTGCAGTCCACACAGCAGTAACCTAGCATAACTGGCTCCTCCCGCCCCCAGTGCACAGCCCTATGTGTCTTAGTGAATGGCACATGGGGCGGATCACTCTACTCACTCTTGAATGCGTTGGTGTCTGTGCAGCTGGGATCTGGTGGTATAACTGTATTGTGCCCCAATCGTGAATGCCACCAAGAATCCATGGGACCCCACTGCATGACATTCCCATGTTTCATTGCCTATGTGCCCGCTTTCTGCAGCAAGTAGGCATCGAGCATAGGGCCCAATGTTTCTTACCCGAATTTCCATTTCAGTGTACTCACACCATTGGAAGTGTTTAATTACATTTCCAAAATGAATCCAAGACCTCAAGTAGAGATATATGTTGGGTTATAGATTGGTTAAGGCCACAGCTGATACTTGTTCTATCCTTTATCAAAAATATTCAATCAAGCATTATTTCCAAAACTGTGGAAGATAGCGACAGTGGTCCCTGTTTGTAAATTAGGCAGTACTGTAAGTTTGCAGAACTACAAGCCCATTTCATTACTTGACCCTATTGCAAAAGTCCTTGAAAGCATAGTTTTTGACCAACTTCTTGAATTTCTCAATGAATATGAGGTCTTAACACCAGCCCAGCATGGCTTCCATCTGGATCATAGTACTGAGATGCAATACTGGGTTTTACTTAGCTTTCCAGTTTTACTCAGGCCATATGGTGCAGCTAGCTAGGAAGATGAATGCTGTGTGAGATCGGAAGCCATGGAGGCTCTCTACAGCTATGTGGACTGTGGGACTGACTGTTGCCTGAACGGAGCTCAGAGGGTCTTTCAGCTGGCAGCTTGATTGTTGGACTCAGCCCCTCTGCTCTCTCTCTCTCTCTCCACCAATCACAAGCATGCTAAGCTCAAAGAGCAGGGCTTCAAGTGACTGTGTGTTCTGGGTGGCTTTTGAATCAGAGCCACATTCTTATACAGTGAAGCTAGCTGGGAAAACAGCTGATGTGAGAGATGGTAAGATGGCTGCTGTGTGAGATCAGGAGCCAGGGAGGCTCTCTATAGCTATGTGGACTGTGGGACTGACTGCTGCCTGAACGGAGCTCAGAGGCTCTTCCAGCTGGCAGCTTGATTGTTGGACTCAGCCCCCTTTGCCCTCTCTCCACCAATCATGAGCTAGCTAAGCTCAAAGGGCAGGGCTCCATGTGACTTTGTGTTCTTGGAGGCTTTTTCATTGACCTCTATGGTCTAATTGGGATCATCTGCAGAATGGGAGAGGGACTGCTGGGGTGGATAAATGGTGACATACCTAACGTGTCCAACGTGTTCATGTCCCATGGAGTGAGTGGAACAGCAAATGGAACAGATACAAGGTTGGTGTCTTAGACATCAGCAGGGGAAGCAGAGAAGTGGAGGACTCTGTCGGCGGCTAGGGTAAGTACCTGTTTCCTGTTGTTGTTGTTGCACTTACTGATGGGGTATAGGTAAAGTAAGGCCACTACATTGTAATAGGATAAGTGTTTGAGTGTATAAAGATGTAAGTGTTTAAGGCATAACTAATTAATGTAACAAAAAATACTGTAACAAAAAATCTGGGAATAGCTGAAATACACTATCTAGGGGCAGGGTAAAAAAGGGGTTCAAAGTAAGCAAAGCAAAAACTGACAGGGTAGAAAACAGGTATGCTGGAAGTGGTGCAGTGCAGTGGCTGTGTAGCAACAGTTTTCAGGGAGAACTTCTGGAGACTGCAGTGCTGCCCTATCTGCAGGCACCTTTATGGGCTGAGAGAGGAGGTTGCTAGATGCCAAGACAAGTTGGCTAGGATTCCAGAGGCCTTCCCCTCCACTCAGAGACCACCAAGTCTACCACCACTGCCTCAAAGGTTGCCAAGGAGGAGAAGCAGCTGGACTACTGTGGGCTTGGGAAGGGTTAGGGTGGTGGATCAGAGACACATCCCCCATATGGTACCTCTACACAATTCCTACACAGTTCTGGTGGGGCAGAACTGTCCCATGGAGAAAACTGCATTAGTGGCCAGGGAGCTTGTGGGGCTCTTCCATAGTGGAGACCTCAAGGAAGGTGGCAGAGGACTTGAGGAGATAGCAACTCCTGGTGGGGGAAGCCATTATGAGGGGATAGATTTACGGTCAGGAAAGGAAGGGGATAGACAGATTATGCACCTACCTGGTGCCATGGTTTGTAGGGATGGGAAGCAGATCCTGAGACTTGTTGTGACAGCAGGGAGAGCTGTACATCATTGTCCACCTAGGGATTAATGACTGACCTGGACATTGTTGCCATTGCCAAGTTATGGTGCAATAAGAACCAAGACTGGGATATAGCCATACCAAGCTATACGCTGTTCAGGAGGGACAGGGTGGGTAAGAAAGGGGTAGGAGTGGTTCTTTACCTGAGGGATAGTATTAAAGCAACAGAGATACAGGGAATACAGGAGGGGCGGAGGTAATATGGGTCACCCTAGATATGGGGAATGGAGCAGCTACTCACACTAGCATGATCTGTAGACCTCCAGCATGGGGGGGGATGATAAGGTTCTAGTTGAAGCCATACAAAAGTTGACAAATAAGGGGGAGGTTCTGCCGATGGGGGACTTCAGTCTGCCAGATATAGATTGGATCATCCTAGCTTCCACTTCTGCTGTGAGCAGGGACATCGTGGACTCCCTGCAGGGGGTGTTTCTCAGGCAACTAGTAAGAAGGCCCACTCATGAGGGAGCAATATTGAACCTTGTACTCACCAATGGGGACAGTGTTGCTGATGTCACGGTGGGTGGAGTGGAGGAATAGTGGGTAAAATTAAAATGG
This sequence comes from Neoceratodus forsteri, assembly GCA_016271365.2. Lineage (NCBI taxonomy): Eukaryota > Metazoa > Chordata > Ceratodontiformes > Ceratodontidae > Neoceratodus > Neoceratodus forsteri. The sequence continues at coordinate 829,801,094 of CM028132.1, read as the reverse complement.
GCCATAGAGAGGGCAACAAACTTCTGAATCAGGCAAGTAAGCAAAAGCAAAAGGATGAAGAGATGTCTACAGTTCTCATATGAGGTGGTGAAAGGGCAAAAAAGTTAGCATTCAAGACGTACTGTATAAGGGGACACAGAGGGAGGAGGATGGGGAGGTGCATCAGGAGAAGCAGAGGGTTCCAGAGAAAGCAGCCAGGAGTGCAAAGGCTCAAACAGATGAGAAAATAGCCCAGGTAGTAAAGACAGGGGACAAGACATTTTTTTAGGTATATAAGTTAAAGGAGAAAGATCAGGGGAGGGATTGTAAGAGTAAGAGTAAGGAAGGATGAGGGGGTGGAAGGGGACCAGGAAAAAGTAGATGTCCTGTACAAATACTTTTGTACAGTGTTCATAGAGGAAAGGAAAGGTGAGAGACTACAGATAAGGGATGGGGCATCAAAGGAAGGGCACTAGTCCATTTACACTGGTGAGAGTCCTGCAGGATCTCGCAAATCTGAAAGTGAACAAGGCAATGGGGCCAGATGGGATACATCCAGGGATATTAAAAGAGCTCAGAGAGGTGCTGGCTGCACCTCTGACAGTCCTGTTCAATCACTCAGACAGGAGTTTTATGCCCATTGAGTGACAGCTTGCTGTCACTCAATGGTCATGTAATGAATACAGTACAGTGCTCATTGAGAGCTCAGACAGTGGCTGGCCATGCTGGTGAGTGGTGGGCTGTGCCAGTTGCCATCTCAGTTTGGGGATTGGGAGGCAAGGTGGTGGATCACTGCTTGCTGGGGTGGGGGTGGGGCCACTATACCACCTATGCTGTCATAATATTTCATAACAGGGGATCAGAGATTGTGGGGGCCACTAAACCACCAAGGTATTGTCTATTTATATCTATCAGTGACATCAGGAATCAGGGAGGGAGGTCCACTAGATCACCAGGTATAATTTATATTTCTATCTATTAGTCACATTGGGGATCAGGGAGGGGGATCTGCTTGACTATTAAGGTAATATGTATATTTCTATCTATTAGTGACATTAGGGATTGGGGAGGATGGTCCACTAGATCACCAGAATAATATATATACTGATATTTATTAGTGACATCAGAGATCGGGGAGGGGGGTCCACTAGACGAAACCAGGGTATTATAAGTGTATATATATATATATCTACATATCTACATCTATATATATATATATATATATATATATATATACACATATATATACATATATATATATATATATATATTATACCTGTCCGATAGGGCAGGTATAGTTAGGGTTGCACAGCCACTTTTTTGTTAGACCCAAAATTGTGAACTTAAATAACTTTGCAACTGTTAGATTTGCCTGAAATTTGGCATGTGCATTGTCATACCATAGATCTCTGGATCTGGAAATGTTTGTTCTGGTTGGAGTTTTGGTTGCAGAGCCTCAGAGCATCAAAAAGTGTGAAAAATCCTCAACTTTTGTGAATTCTTTGCTTGTATCTACTGCCAGAACGGTTTGTCCTTCTGGTCTGACATTTTCAGGGTATGTGAGGATTGGGTCAGGAAATGCTTATTGAAGGTTTGGTGAAAAAAATATTAATGCATTCAGAAGTTATTAAAGTTTCCCATCATAGCCTATGGGAAAAAATATATGTTCCACACGAAAGCAAATTGTAGTGTCATGAAAGTACCTTTTTCTGTTGCAAATGCCCTCAGTAGTGTCATGCCACCACCATCTTGTTTTCAGTTAGCTGTGGAGAAATAACATTATAGTTCAAAAAACAGTGCCCCTAGCGAAACACCAACTGTTGTGTTTACCTAAATGGGGTCCTAGCAACAGTACCCATGCTTTAGTTGTTTTTTTCCAAAAAGACACAGAAATATGTGTATTTTGATGTGGCCTTTTGTACTATCGCAAATGGGAGTATGACACTTTCGCAAAATGTGAAAGTGTTGCATGGTACTTTCACAAATTTGTGAAACTTATGCAATTTGTGACAGTACTGTCCCCAAAATCATAGTTTATTTGTCACCTCACTGCCACTACATGGTTTGGACATTTGAGCTGAAATTTGCAGGGTGGCAAACCCTTGCAACACAAATGTGCCTTTTGTTGGTTTGGTGAAAAAATTACACCAGTTCCAGAGTTGCAGCACTCCAAAGTTGCAAATGTTCCCATAGGATTGCATTGTGGTGGTCCTGGCTCCTTTCAACACCTATCTCTCAAAAACGGTTCCAGAAACATATTTTTCTCTAAACGCAGCTTAATACACCTTTAGTCATGAATACAATTGCAAAATAATTTTTTCTGCTCTAGCTACAGTTACTGAGATACTGTAAAATTATCATTATGAGGGTTGCTTGGAATGCCTCTAGGCCTCTACTAAGTGTCTACACGTACATGGAGGTGGGAGTGCAGGGCCCAAAGGACCCACACTTTCACCTATGCATACTATTTATGCTAAACTGGGAGAACTACATTCATGGATGGGTGGGAGTGCAGGGACCAGAGGGCCCACGCCCCCATCTATGGATACCATTTTGCAAACGTGAGGACATACTTATGGGTGGGTGGGAGCACAGGGCCCAGAGGGTACGTGCTCTCACCTATGCATTCCATATGACCAACATTTCACTTTCTCAAAAAGAAGCGAAATTCATTGCAAAACACTCCATTAATGCATCAGTTAGGGTTGACTTCCACATCAACAAAAGTGTGGAAAATCAACATTAGGGTTTCCAACCCTACTACCCCATGCCCCAACCCCCCACCCTCCACACACCAACAGGCATCAGGGTGTGTGTGTGTTGGGATCATCAGGCCTAACTCTCACCCCATTCGCCTACTGTATCAGTTCAGCTTGTTTACAGATGGAATGGGGTGAGAATTAAACATGACACACACACCCAGACACCTGTTGGTTGTGAACAGTGGTGAAGTGGGGCAAGGTGGTAGGGGTTGGAAACCTGGGGGGTTTTTACATATACAAACTGGCTGAGGCTGAACCGTGATAAAATGGAGGTGTTGGTGATTGGGCCTGGTCGAAGGCATGATGGGGAGGCCTCCAGAGTGGTAACAGGTTTGGTCTGGGATCCACCCCGTTGATGGTGTCCTCCTGGGTGAAAAATGTGGCCATCATCCTTGATGACAGGCTGACTCTGGAAGCCTAGGCGTTGTCTGTCATAAAAAGTGGGTTCTATCATCTAAGGAATGTTGCCGAATTAAACCCCTGATTCTATCTGAAGACTTGCCATCACTAGTACACACCTTTATGACTGCTAGGCTCGACTACTATAACACTCTGTACTTTGGGGTCAATGGAGGGACCCTCTGCCTACTGCAGCTAGTGCTGAACACAGTGGCCAGGCTGCTGGTGGGCCTACCAAAGTCCTGCCATGTGACCTCTGTCCTGCAAAATCTGCACTGGCTGCCTGTCCAGTGGAGGATCACCTTCAATGTGGGCTTGCTCACCTACAAGGTCCTATACAGCCTGAGCCCTGGTTGCCTGTCTGACCTCTTTACTCCAGCAATCCTGGAATGTTCCCTCCACTTCTCCACTGAAGGTCTCCTGGCAGTTTCCGAGGGCCAGACTGAAAACCTCTGGTGATTGTTGCTTTGAGGAGGCTGGTCCTGCCCTCTGGAACTTGCTACCAAAATTGTTGAGGGAGGCCCCAACAGTGGAGGCATTTAAAGGGGACCTGAAGACCTACCATTTTAGCAAAGCATTTTCGTATAGTTTTTAACCTGATTTTGTATATGTTATTGTTTTAGAAACTATAGTTATTCTGTCTATGATGCCTTGAGCCATGCTTTTTCTGTGATGGCACCCAGAGCATCTGGGATTGGGTGCCAAAACATAAATAAAGCCTTACTTACTAACAGGGGGGTGCCGCTAGCCCTCAGGGATGTGTTAGAATGGTGCACAGCCACCCCAAAGCCTGAGGCATACCTTCAAGATGCACCACCTGTTTGACACACAGCCAGGGTTGTTGCAAGCCATGGAACTCTGCCACTGGGGCCCTGCCCAATAGAGAACTGGAGCACCAGGAACACCTGGTGCACCAGGCTTTGACCCAAGCTGCTATTTGAAGCAGCTTGAGTCAGTCTAAGGGCTCTTTGACAACTGAACCCTAGATCTCTAGAGACTGCTTTCTTTAAAATTCCTATACTTAGAACCAGTTTGGGTCAAAAATCATTGCTGTATCAACTCCCTAATTTCTATAATGCCTCACTGACATGTCATTGGGCTTCAGTACATTTATAATGTCATTGGTCTTCAGTACATTTATATCAAAGTTGGCACATTTTTTATTAATCTCTAACCAATGTTATTGCTTATATTTTTGTTTTATAATTTTAATATTAGTATTTACAGTATGTTATTTTATGTGGCATTGTATGTGTAATATAAACTGTAACATTTTCTATTTATATGTGGTTTCCCATGAAAACTGGCAGTGTATGCTCATGGATTTAACAGATTCTAAATAAATAAACCAAACAGCCAATAATATTGCTCTCCCCAGCTTCTCAGGCTCTCACAGCATCGGTATGTTAACTGACTAAGTTCGCAATCCTCAAAAACCTTCAAAAATACAGAACACTCTAAACAAATAACTCAATAGCCCTTTCCAATTTTCTAGAGACTTCAGGCCAGATATTCATACCTTTGCACCCAGCACAAATCCGTAGTGCTGGAATAGCACTGGATTTGCACGAGGCTGCAATATTGAAAAGCCCTATTAGCACCAGAGCTGTGTGGTAGCGCCGACGCTAATAGGTACTGGTATGCAGGGGCGTGGACAGGAAAGCGCCCATGAATGCCAGCAGTGTGGCATATTCAAATGCATAGTGCTGTGTTACAGACATTAGCACGACCTGTAGCACGGCATTAGATACCGCAGAGAAAAAGCTGACGGTAATGCTGGTGGTGCCCCCCCTCATGATTCTGAACCCTGTTCCATGTAACAGATTAGCCTTAGCCCTGGTAGTCTAGTGGTCCCCACCCCCCTACATGAATCCCGACCTGTTTGCTTTAATAGTATGTGTAATTCCCATGGTAGTCTGGTGGTCCCCCCCCCCTTGCATGAATCCCAACCCATTTGCTTTAATAATATGTGTAATTTCCATGGTAGTCTGGTGGTCCTTCCACCCCCCTGCATGAATCCCCACCCCATCAGCAGTTAAAGAATAGATTTCCCCAGTAGTCTAGTGGTCCCTCCACCCAGCTGCACACCTCTCGGTACCCCTGAACACGGCATCCTTCTGGAGCCGGTGACTGGCTCAGCCCTCCTCTCTCCACCATGGCTGGCCTCCGGCTGTGGTGTTCAGGAGTGCCACAGTTTTAAATAGGCGTGCCTATTCAATACAGGAGAGCTCCTCAATACTGCAGTGAAGTTCATTCTCAGATGCTAATGCAATGGTTTCCACTGTGTTCTGAAGTACTGTATCTCCATGTTTCACAATGTGTCCTGATCATCATGTGGGTTAGTGTCACTCATTGTCCTTTCATTCTGTGTCCATATCCCTCATTTCAGTGACAAAATGTCAGGTATGGTGCATGCTTCCAAGACTCTACTCAGCACAAAGAGTGCTGAGCATGGCCATAGTGTATATGCTCAATACAGAAGGACAAAGGGAAAGTAAGCGAGATGAAACAGTCATAGGAAAACACATTTGTAGCACTAAGTAAGTGTTAGGAATTTGCATGCTCCAAAACAAAAAGGATAGACTTCACAACACAGAGGCCTCTCTTTGTACATCTGGAATGGGGGATGTTGACGGGCTATATCCTAGGCATTTAATGCAGTAAGCAAACAATACTTTATGTTGATTTCATGACAAAAATCAAAAGTCATTAAATAACTTCCAAAAGGATCAGAATTAATGAGTTTACCTAATTTTCATAGGAATTTAAATAAACATGTATTTTAATAACTCTACTTGCTAGCAGTAGTATAAAGAAATAGAAACTGATGTGTTTTTTTAGATGAGATTTGCACCAGCTTAGCTGCTGCACACATGGCAAGCATGCAACATGTGAACCTGATGTGATGTTTGAATGATGCTCATACCAGCTTAACTGCTGCAATCACGTCAAGCGTGCAACAAGCAAACCTGATATAATTTTTAGAAGATGTTCACACCAGCTTATCTGCTGCACACATGTCAAGCTTGCAGCATGCAAACCTGATTTGCTTTTTAGACCTGGTTTGCTTAGGTTCACTTTGTGTATGCGAACCACATGCAAACATTGCACAATTAAGCATGTGGCATGCATTCGGCATGTACACAGCACACCTATATTTCTGTAAGAGAGGTCCTGTAACAAAATAAGGACACAGATTGGGGCTATTGTTTTATGGTCTAGGTCATCCGGGCTGGATTACAAATTTTTGGTTTGGTTAATTGTTTTAATGCACACCAATGCAAGCCAGCCATTTACAATACAACCACTGGGCCTGCTTGATTCCACACTTTGGTACATAGGATATCACAAAATCTTCCAGGGACATAAGGGTAACAGCAACTGGTACAATTGAGGATTGGGGTCGCGGCCCAGCACTATAATTGGTCAGAGCACTGAGTTGGTTGGGAAGTGCGCTGTTAGGCCAGATATCCACTGCATCATTATTTTACCTGCCTACGCTTTCCCCCTGCCCCAGAGCCTTGAACATGACCACAGATAAAATCTCCCATTTGTTTAAATTTCTGACTCATGAGCATGTTATTTATAGTGTGAGCACATTATTTGTAAACTAGGATATTCAATCCCCAGTAGGTACTACTAAATGGGTTAGCAGCTCACTAACACTATGTAGGACCTGCAAAACAGGATAACAGTAGCAAATGCAATATAGATGGCATGATTAACAAATCACTAGCCCATCTGCAAGCATTCCTACTAAATGCTGGTGCCCCTATGGAAAGAAGTTGGCTGCTCCTTGACTATAGGTGTACCAGCATATTGGCAGGTTTGGGGAGGTGGTAACTAGTGGTTAGTGCTTTGCTAATTGCCAATCCTCCAAACCATGCCTTATCACCCTTGGACATACAGCTGTCCCAACTCCCCCAATTGCCAATCTGCTATATGCTAAACATCTCTGGTGGTCCAGCAGTATCCACTGTCCCCATTATTGGCCATCTACTTCATGCTGCTTTTATAGTAGGCGCTCGATTGCACCAAGCCATGCAGATTGTGGCCAGACTTGGTGGTGAGTGGAGAGGTTGTGACAGCTGCTGATGGGGGGCCTATGAGGGGGACACTGCACTGTTTAGTGCAGGACTGGGGCTGGGGGTGGTGATGCTTGAGTGGGCAGGATGGAGTAGGGGGTCTACTGCTCTATAGGGGGTAAGGGAACCACTGGACCACCAGGGGAATGAATACAGGAGCCAGATAGGCAATTGGGTAGATGGGGGACCACTGGACAACCATGAAAATTAGGCACACTTCAGATGGGACTGGGAGCACCACCGGACCACCAGAAGAGTTCAGCTTGTGGAAGACAGGTGATCGGGGTTGGGGGCATCACTGGAAAACCAGGTACATTCAGCATGAAGGAGACAGGCAATCTGGGAAATGAGGGAACCTCTGAACCATCAGGGATGTTCAGCATGTAGCAGAGGGGCTATTGGGGGGTCCACTGGATGCCAGGGACAGGATTGTTAGCAGCACCTACAAGTGCTATGGGGAGCTGGGGGTGATGGTTGCAAACACAGTTTGCTCCTGGCCAGTAATGAGGACTGAATGAGATGTAAATGACCTCATAATACCTTGATAGTGCTAGGAAGTCGTTAAGATCTAAGGGGTGCCAATACTGCAGATTGCTCCAGAGGAGCACTTGCCATTTGTAGGCCCTAACAGCCTGATTGCCTCTGTAATCCTCATAGCAACTTATTGGCCACACACTTCCTGTTTCCAATGGAGGTTTTGGTTTGCAGGCACAGTTGGAATAGTGCCTGGCTGGTAGAGGTGGGTGAAATGCTCCCACTTCGCTACATGGAGCACTTCACATATTATTCCCAGATCTGCATAGTGATCTGTAACGTGAAGTGAATTACTCCAGCTATAAATTTGAACATGAAGTGCATTGTTTCCAATGCACTTCGTGTTACTTCGCCTTGTATTAAAGCCTTCCTCTTAATTTTAACTCTAAGTGCCATTGGTTTTAATGGACTTTGCTTTGTTTCGCCTGTTTATTGCTATTTGAGGCGAATTTTGCATTGATTCATGGGATAGCAGGTCACATGGGCTCTACATTGTCTTGCAAAGCCTCAATTCTGCATAGTGTTTGTAGTGGAACGCTGGAGACAGTTTGCTGTCAGAGCTCTGAGAAACAAACCTTTGAAAAAGCTTTAAAAAAATCACTTTTGAGCCAATTATTTTGTTCCTAATTTAGTACATCAACTATAGGAAACCCTCCTGTGCTTAGATCATTGAGTGTTGATTGTTTTTGTGTGCATTTTGAATGTTAATTTAGAATATTTAGCCTGTGTACTGACAGATGCTGTTGAAGTGTGCTTCAGGGAAGGGGCGTATCTGTGGTGGAGTGAGAGTCACATGAGAAAGGCAATCTTTCTAACTGTTTTGTACTAGTAGTGCATGTTAGTATTTGTACGATTATGTACACACAGTAATACTTGAAGTAATGTTTGATAATTATTTTCTATTTGTTGTGGTGCAGTGCATATTTTTGTTCTGTTTAAAAGATTTATTTATATAGGCCTAGCTATTCAGAGCAGTTACGCAAGGCGCAACCACAGACTTGCACCATAGTGCCATATTCAACCACTGCATATGCACAGCGCAAATCACAGTGCGCTGTGGCACAAATGCAATATATGCAGCACAAGTGCAAGGGAGCATACCCATGAATATGTGGCGCAATGACATATTCAGCAGAAAATCACGACGCAAGTCAGGAACAAACCATAGGATGCACCAGGCAAACTTCAGCCTATGAAAACAGGCACAAACACACACACACAGCAGATGGTGCAAGCCACAGCTGTACACAGCAACATGGATACAGGTCCATTCATTATGAAGGAGGTGATGAGGGGTGTGAGGAGGAGGGAGGAACACCAACGTGGCCAATGAAGGGCCCATCTGCGGTATGCTCAACACAGACGGTACAGTCCCTGCCTTCACTTTGAGGATTATAGTGATGTCAAGATCATGGGTCAGTACCGGCTGAACAGGGCAATTCTGAGGCAGCTCTGTGAGCTGTGCCATGAGGAGCTGCAGGCACTCACCAGACAGAGTCATGCCATGTCAGTGGAGACCAAGGTGATAGCAGTGATGTACCTGCTCACCACAGGCACCTTCCAGAGACCAATGGGTGCCACCACAGGGATCACTCAGTCAGCCATGTCCTGCTTCCTCACACAGGTCTTCAATGCTCTGCTGCCACATGGTTTGGAGTTCATACGATTCCTGAGCACACAGGCAGAGCTTACAGCAAACATGCAGGACTTCCACAGGGTTGCACGCATATCAGGCGTGATAGGGGCCATAGACTGCACCCACATGGCACTACGCACACCACCTGGCCTGGAGGGGGTTGCATATATGAACACAAAGGAGTACATCTCTATCAATGGCCAGGTGGTGTGCAATGCCACGGGGCACATAATCAATGTGTGCATCACACAGCCTGGTAGTGCACATGATGCCTACATTTGGCACAGTCCTATCCTGTGCCAGAGATTTGAGCATGGGGATATCCCCATGGAGCACCTGTTAGATGAGCAGGGCACTGGAATGGATCCGGGTGCAGCAATGCCGGGGGAGGAAGGTGACGACATGGAGGGCAGGAAGCAGGGAGCAGCAGGGTTGAGGGGATGCACAACCAATGCACAGTGACAACCATATCCTCTCCCCACACAGGTGACAGTACATACCTGCTGAGGCCTTGGCTGTTCACGCCCTGCCGGCAACCATCCACACCCACAGAAGAAAGGTACAACGAGGCACACACCACCACATGCAATGTCATCGAGCATGTCTTTGGCATGCTCAAGATGTGTTTCTGTTGCCTAGACAGGTCAGGTGGTGCCCTACAGTACAGCCCATCGAAAGTCTGTGGCCCATTCCTGGCCTGCTGCATGCTGCACAACTGGCCATTAACCGTGGGACAGCGGTCCAGGTGGATGAGGGAAACAGCAGTGAGGATGATATGGATGATAGGCCGGAAGGGGGTGTGCAGCCACCCATGGGGAGGATGGACCACAGGCTGGTGGCGGAGGCCAGGAGGCACAGGGCCACCATAACACAGGAGCATTTTGGAGATTGCAGGTAAGTGGCATGACATGAGTGCTGGGCTTGCACAGACTACCACCCCACCCACAGGGTTGGACAGGCACGTAGGGATGCATGAAGAGACACATGCATACACAGCAACACAGCATGCATGGTGAATGCAGGGCCAGACACACACACACACACAGCACACTGCACAGGCATGGGGACACACACACACATGGGCTGCAGGGCATGGCATGGATCAGACACATGACACCGGTGCACAGGCACAGCCAGCATGGAGCTGCCCTCATCTCACCCATGCCACAAGGCCCAGCAGCCCAGCCAGCACACACAGAGGGTGTGCACCGCACCACACATGCACACCACCACACGGCACAGGGCAACACCACACAAGTGTGCACTAGGCAACAGTGGACAACAGGAAAGGGCAGCACACTCAGCAGGCCTACCACATGGTGCCACAGCCACCACAACCATGGGAGCAGCCATGCCCAGGCTGTTTGTCAGCCACAGGCTGTGCAACAACCACCAAGGAAGTGTCCAACACACTCACCAGGGTGGACACCTGAAAACACGACCAGGTCCTCGCTGGTGTGCAGAGCCAGGCGAACAGGGTTGCGCCGGGGGTGCCATGGATGGGCACGTTGTATCCAAGCTTCAGCCATGTAGGGGTCAACAGATGCTGTGACCATGGTGTGGAAGTTGCACTGCAGGAAGTCCGATGTGCACAGCCATGCCCAGTGGATGCCAGTGATGCAAATCCAGTCACAATGGTACCAGCTATGCAGTCCAGTGATACGGTCATGGTCTCCTGCAGGTGGCAGATCTCACCAGTGAGCTGCGCATGACCACTGTCCTGCCACTCAGCCAGCTGACACACCTCAACCTGCAGTGCATGGATCTCTGTCCTGAGCATCACCTGGTTGTCTACAGAAGCCCGCAGCAGCTGAGTGTGCTCAGCCAGCCTGTTAGTGCCCTGTGCATCCTGGGGTGGATGCTGGCCTGCTGGGAGTGATGCAGTATGCTGGTCAATGCCCCTCTCCTGTGGACGCTGCACAGGGGACCGCACTGGGGGTAGTGTGGCTATGGGAACACTGGAGGCAGCCCCTGTGGCATGCAAATTGGTGATCACTGCATCCTGTTGCGCTGTCCAGCCATCTGCTGGGCCATTTCCAGTGTAGCCACGCCCACAATAGCACCCCCTCCTCACCAGGCACAGAGGTGGCATCATACACCACTGTGTGGCCATGGACAGGGGGCAGCTGGAGTGACTCTGGTCCCCAACAGTGCCTGCAACTATCCCTGGTCTCTGGCCAGCACCACATGCCTGGTGCCATCCAGGATCGGTGTTATATCATCATCATCAGAGTCGGACACACCACCCAGCAGCGTGCCCTCTCACAGCACGGGCAGGCCCCTCAATGAGCAGGAGCTCAGACAGCACATCTTCTGACTCCAGCCCCACTATGTCCAGGAGCTCCTCACCATCTCTACGCAGTCAGTCTCTGTCCCGGATGCCCATGGATGTTGATGGCACCACATCCTCTAGTCTTACATCATTGTCCTCCTGTGCCACTACACGGAGTCATGATGGCACTGGAAAACAGATACACAGAGTCAACATAGGCATAGCACCCATGCAGGCAGGGCTCATGCCCAGGGTGCATGATGCCATGGCTGCTGTCCACAGGTGTGCCATGCACAGCTGCACGCCACACCCACATGGGCCACACAGCATGGTGGCAGGCCTACCTGCATGAGACTGCCCATATCCCCCCCCTCATGTATGGTATGAGTTCAAGATTCAGTCTCTGTTTTAATTCCTTAAGCCTTGGCTGTCCTAAAAATTCAGGCACCTCACTTAGTACACCATTTAACTAGCAATGTTTTCTGCACATCATTGATGTTTCTGTAAGATCTGCGATAACCAAGTAACCAGAAAGAAGCTTGTTTTGTTTAGTGAAAGAACTTGCAATATTTCTGAGGAACGTCTTCACTTTGTTGTAGCCTGCAGAAAGTAGGGAAGCAAAGAGGGGTTATACTAGTGTACAGGGGTCTAAGAAGTGTGCTGGACTTTTGTAACGCTTAATCTATTGACATTTTCCAAGTAGACTGAGACTGCAAATTCTGATGCCATTAGCAAGGTAATTTATTCAAAACTTATAAAAGCACAGTCCGTGCATTGCTTTACAAATACCCATAACAGTGAACAACAGGACCAGCCAGAATAGCAGTAGTTCAGAATCTTTTGCCAAACTAAATGTCAGAATAGCTTTTTGCACTCACTATTGTGCCACTGCCATGCCATCATGTTTTTAAAAGAAGTAACCCAAGTGCCTTTGACTATAAGTGAGTGGCAGACACAATGGGAGAGAATGCTAAGGTTGGTTTCATTGACAGCTCAGAGCAATCACAGCCTGGCTGTAATTAATCCTGTGCGAGGGAGAGAGCTGTTTTTTCACAGCCTTTTAAAACTTTTCCCTCATGGCTGAACCCGCGGTCAGGAGACGTTAGGCAACATTAACTGCCTGTATGTTTCTGCAGGGCTCCAGAGAAAGTGGCTGGGCACCAGGGCTCCATTACTGAGAACCGTGGGATGCAAGACATCAGCCTGTACCTTTCATCTGAGCTGAGATCTGGAGAGGGTTCAGACCACAGAGGCTCCTTAATTCTCACTAATTCATTTGCGTTCCTGATTCACTTGGCTTGGGATAACCTGCGAATGATAATGAACCTGCGAGGGGAGCACTTAGTCCCTTGCCTTTGAATGTGCTGTGCATGGATTGAGGGCTTTTTGAGGATCTTGCATAAGGAGAAGAGTCTTATTAGCACTCATTGCCAGTCATGAGGTTGCCTCTAATAACAGTGTTTGTACCTTAACTCTTCTTTACCCAGAATGACAGAAAATCAAATAGAAAATTAGGACTATACAGCTCACGCAGACAACAGTTTCTGTTCTTGTCACAAATCAAGCTGGGCAGACACTTTACTTCAAGTGATCTCGCTTTTGTCTGGCTTCAACCTTTTGCTAAAAGACTGAAAGAATGTAACATGCTAAAATTATAACGGGGTGTCTAGCAGGTGCAGATACTTACAAAAATCAAACTGAAGTACAATACAACTGCAAGTAGGAAATAAAACTGTATTATTTCCTTTCTATAGTAGTTGTAGATGTAGAGTAGTTCAGTTATAGTTTGCAAAATACTATGGGCTAGATTCACAGAAAATCGCAAAGCACAGCGCAAAAGTTTACATTGCATGTTGCAGTTACCCAGGTGTCAAAGGTTGCTATTCACAGTTGGATAAAGCACCTGTGCTATCCGACTGTGAATAGGGTCAGAACGAGTCAGCACTAACCCCTGTACTACTAGCACTACCCCACAAGTGCTGCCCTAACATGTTGCAAGAGTATGACTCTGCAAGGAATAATGCAGGTGTGCTGTTCTGAATTCATAAAGGCAGCCATGTAAATGAGTCCATTGGCCATATAAGATGCTATGTGGCCATCTGTATGCCCATTATGGCCCATTTACAGAGGTTAGCATGCACCTCTCAGCCCCTGCCCCAGAGGCAGCCTTGTGTCCCTGGTGACTGTGGCACCCCCCCCCCATGATTGCTGGCCCGAGTACAAAACATTATGTTTCCCTGGCATCCAGTGGTCACTAACCCCCACCGATCGCTGATCACTGCCCTTGTAAAATGAAAGAATTCTTCCTGGAGCTAGTGGTCACCATACCCTGATCGTCGACCCCTTCATGATACAGAAATTTCTCTGATGGCTACTGGTCCATCCCTCCACTGACTACCATTCCAATCACAGATATAAACGCATTTATATCTTCTCTGGTTGCTAGTAGTCCCTACCTCTGCCAATCACCATCCTGATCACAGATATAAATGTATGTATATCTTCCCTGGTGACTAGTGGTCCCTCCTCCCACTCAGTCCCCATTCTGGTATGACAAGCCCCCCCACAAGTAACACAGCTCTGGAGTGAGCTGTCAGTCATTGAGTGAGTAATGTATACAGTAAGCTGTCATTGACAGCTCAGTCGGCGGCTGGCAGTGGTGGAGAGAAGAGGGCTGTGCCAGTTGCTTGCTCAGGTTTGGGATGGGGGAGGGAGCAGGGTGGTGGGGAACTACCTGCCAGGGGGGTGGAGAGTCCACTGGACAACAGGGAATGGGGTATACTGAATGAGCATTTGCCAGATGAGGGTTAAGGGGGTACTAGACACTGAGGTGATAGATATAGAGTTACGGGCAGATCAGAAAGGGAGGCCACTAACCACCAATGAGGGATGGGCTGGGAGGAGAGGGCAATGATCCCTGTATGGGAACATGGCCGGGGTTGTGTTACTTGGAAAAGGCTTGTCATACAGAGATGGGGATTGGGTGGGGGAGGGATCACTAGCCACTAGGAAAGATATTCATACATTTATATCTGTGATTGGGCTGGCAGTTGGTGTGGGAAGGGACCACTAGTCCCATGGGAATATATAAATACATTTATATCTGTGATTAGGAATGGAGATCAGTGGGGGGAGGGACCAGTAGCCACCAGGGAAATTCCTGAATTCCTGTTCAATACACAGGCTGGTGATCAGTGATCAGGGTGTGATGACCACTAGCACCAAGGAGAATTCTTTAATTTTTCTCAGGCCGGCGATCAGTGGTGGTGGAAGGGGAACAGACACCAGGGAAATGTATTAACATGTACTTGGGCATGCAATCTTGGGGGGGGAGGTGCTGAAGTACCTCTGCCAACCACTAGGGTTGTGTAGGATAAGGCAAGGTCTCAGTCAGCAGTATTTGCTCTGCATAAGGGGACTGGGCAAGAGGCCATTGCATGGAGCAAATGCTTTGTGAATGGGACAGTGCTGATATTCACATCCCCTTCCCCTTATTTGCATTGCGGCTCCCTCCACACTTTGCCCTGGTAAAAATCCAGTTTGAGCACACAAACAGGGCTTTAGTGAATACCTAATTGGCGCAAAACCCAGTTTGCTCGCATTAAATCCAGTTTGCGACAGGGCAAACTTTTGTGAATCCTGGCCTGTATCTGCTGAGGGTCCATGTTTATCAAATGGAAATTATTATAAATTTTGGTCTCTGAAAATAGACACAAAAGCAACAAAAGTCTTTTATTTAATGAAGATGAGACTTTCATAATTATTATGCTAATTTCCTTTTATTAAATGATTAGGGCATGTCATGCATCTTGATTGAATGAACATATTACGAAGCATGTGTTTACAGAGTAACAAACAATGGTTTTAAACTTCTTTCACTAACCAGGATGCATCACCACTCCATACCAATGCGTCTCTGAATCCTTTCTGAGAAATAATGTCTGGTGCCCATCTTGGTTGAGTGAAATATTCACCTACCTCCACCACCCCACCCAAATATAGCATGCCTCCATTATTTTTGGCCTTAACCCATCATCAAGGTACGTTACCATGTTCAAAACAGAAAAAAAAAGCCTTGCATTGTCTTTGTTTTGGTAAAGAATAAATGCGCTGAACAGTGGTACCAGAAAAACTCCACTGCTATACGTCCTACAGTACCCACATAGCACATTTTTATTTTAAAGAATAATATGTTTATAACTGTGTGCACCATACATTTAGTGTTAAGGACTGTTTTTATCAAGTTAGTTTAAACATTCTGTAGTCTATTTCTCTAGAAAATAGCTTTAATAGCATGAGGAACATCAGTGTTTAAATTAAGAGTCTATAGTTGCTTTTACTGTAAAGCGCCCATAGCCTTAAGGAAAGGGCACTATCGAAATAAAATTGCCTTGCCTTGACGTATATCTTTGCAGAGCAAGGGTAAATATAGATGTCAAATTCATAAAACTATGTGAAATTCATAGCAGTTGAGAGCTATGCATTTTACTAGCTAACAAAGGAAAATACCAGTTTTAAGTAAAAAAAAAGTTGGCATTTTTTTCTTTAAATGTTCTCAGTTTAGCCATTTTATAAGTGCAATAAGACACTTCAGAGCATGTAATATGCTGATCTAACCACACATCCAGGGGCTGAAGGTACTCCATCTGTGGCATTATGCCTTACTATTCCCCTATCATTGTAGACCATAAGTTGATGTCAAGCTGGCAGTGTGCTGCTGCTACAGTCAAGACAAAAATGTAATTCTGGATGTTTTAGGAAGGGTGTAGGGAGCAAGTCAAGGGACGTGATCTTCCTCCTGTACACTGCCTTTGTTTGGCCACACCTGGAGTACTGAGTCCGGTTCTGGTTACCACAGTACTAAAAGGACATTGAAGAGCTTCAAAGAGATCTGCGCAGGGCCCACCAAACTGATTAGTTGTTTAGAAGGGGAAAAGCTATGAGAGGAGACTGGACAACAATTATTTAGCCTAGAAAAGTGTATGCTTAGAGGGGACATGATCAGTTTTCTACTAAATGAGATAGACAGGGTGGCATATTCAGTACACAGGTGTTCAAGCTGGTGAGGAAAAGCAGAACTTGAGGGCTTGCTCTCGAATTGGGAGAGGGATGCACTGCAGAATTAGAATAAACATTAGAAAGAATTACTCTACACAAAAGAGAGTTAATATGCAGAATAGCCTACCAAGTGAGACTGTGGAAACTAGACTTATTCAGACTTTCCAAGCATGACTAGGCAGATTCCTGAGGGAGAATAGCATTGACAGTTATGCAGTAAGGGTGTGGGTAATATCAGCCCCAATATTCAAATAGTCTGGCATTAACTAGGTTAGTGCCACACTTGCCATAAATAGTACCAGCCAATGGTGCTGGAGCATGTACAATGACCCCCAATGCACTGTGCAGACCTAATAACATTACCATACATAATATACCATTGCACCCATGCAACTGAGGGATCCATAACTAGGTAAGCTGCATTTTCTTCAGTTTCGTTGGGGCTAAATAACCTCTATCGCAGTGCTGTTTAATGCTGCTATGAAACCTTGCCCTTAATCACACACAATGGTGTACATCCTCCCTGATCTCCCATGGTATAATTATAACCCACTTCATGGTGGTCTAGTTGTTCCCTGGATCACCCACTGTATGTAGATAAACCCCATCCTGGTGGTCTAGCAATCCCCTCAGCTGGATAACTTGCCTGCCCAAGTTACAATTACAGTATATGTCCCATCCAGGTAATCTAGTGGCCCCCTGCTCCCCAAAGGCCAACTGTCCCTCTCAAACCCACCTGCTTAGGTCTCTGTTCCTGCACTCCCACTGCCCCATCACCAATGCCATTCCACAATATCTGATACCGCAACCACCAGAATCCTCCTCTTGTCACATCATCATACTGCTGTCTGACAGGCATTCAAAACCATTCATCTTTTGGCATGTCTTCCATGTGGTCTGCTTTCTTGCAAGCTAAAAAAAATTGAGATCTTCTTCAAAACTGACAAGCAATTCTGGACTGCCATACATACCCAATTACTCCACTTTAACATCCAAAAAAATTGTTTAATCTATCATGGTCTTGCCTTCTGGACCAAAGAACTTCTGTTCATCCCCAGTCATTAAGAACAATTAAATTATTCATTTAAAAAAAATGTGAAAGTCATAATCATTTTCTTTAGAAGTCCTATCTGTTGTCTTGTTAATCTAATTCAATAGTTCAGCATCTGTGGGCAGCTTTTGAGTTTGTGTTAATTACCCATGTTTCTGATCTAATTACTGCAGCAGGCATTCCTCTAGAGATGCTGGGGGTTGACTTTAAAAATGTAATCATGCTATTGTCTAATTTTCACAAATGAATAATAGCCTGTATTTGTGAGCCATAAAGCAATAGGGATTCTAACTTTGCATTTAATACCTGATCTGTTGATGTTAAGCTGAAATTTGTGGATCGATAGAAAAAATATCAAATACCTAATATTTTTCGTTTCGTTTTTTGGTTAATCTCTTGAAGATGTTCAGTCCAAAGAAATGTTTTGTTCACTAAAAGTCCTAAACATTGATATTAATTTACTGTAGAAACATAGACAATGATGACACAAAAGACCGATGGTCCATCCAGTCTGCCTATGGTTCCTTATCTAACCCCAGGACCTATTGCTCATAGGTTTCTAGTCCTTCCTATCCATCACCCTATTCCCCTCCCTTTTACTGTTGCCCTGGCTAACCACTATATCTTTCTCTCTTTTGCAACCACTCCTGGGACCGTTAATGGTTTTGGTGACCACCGCCTCTGCTGGTAGACTATTGCACGATTCCACTTCTTTTCTGTAAAATAATACTTTCTCATCCCCCTCTTGAACCTCCTTTCTGTCAGCTCCCACTCATGCACGTGTGACCTCAAACTGTTTCTCATGCTAAATATTTCCCCACAGTTCACCTTGTTTATTACTTTTAGGAACTTGAAGGTCTCTGTCAAATCTCCCCCTCCCGTCTCGTCTCCAGCAAGTACATTTTCAGTGCCCTGAGATGATCCTCCTAAGACCTGCCCTATTTTTCTACTGTCAGTACCCCTCCAGATACATCCCAGCATCCTGTCTACCTAACTATAGGCATTGTTGAACTGATTTGATTGTTTGAGGGAGTCATTAATGATAATATCTAAGTCTTGTTCCTCAGCCGTAATGATACGTCTTTCCCCACCCATCCAGTACTGTGTTCTGAGGTTCTTGTTCTGTAGGTGCATCATCTTGCATGTTTTGGAGTTGAATTTCAACTGCCAAACCTCAGACCAGCTTTCTAGTCTTTGCAGGTCTCCCTTCATTTCTCTTGTGCCCTCATCGCTATCCACCCTCCCACAGATCTTAGTGTCGTCTGCAAAGAGACACAACCTGCCATGGATTCCTTCTCCAATGTCACTAATGAATGTAGTGAAGAAAACCAGGCCCAGGGCAGATCCCTGTGGTACCCCACTTCTGACCTCCCTCTCTTCTGATTTGACTCCATAATCACAATCCTCTGCCTCTTCCCCTTTAACCGGTTACCTACCCATCTTACTATGTCCCTAGCCACACCCACATCCTCCATCCTTATTCACTGAAAATATCACCAACAGCATAATCTGGTTCAAGGTCAGTTGGCATTCATCTGTATCCCCTTCCCCCGGGTTGTGCCTGAAAATAGGCAGGATTTGTCTAGTGTACTTACCCAGTCAACAAAAACTAAATAATGAATAAATAAATAAATCTTCTTGAGCAATCATCTGTGAGCCACCAAGTCAAAATCCTTGCTGAAGTCAAAATAGAATAAATTCACCACATGGCCCCTATCCAATGCCCTCATCACCCAGTATAAGAAACATATCAAGTTAGTCTGCCACAACCTCCCTGCCATGAACCCATGCTGTATATTTTCCTGGAGACCATTACCCTTCAGGTATTCCACAAGGTCCTCCTTGACCAGTGACTCCATCAGCTTTCCTTACTAAAGAGGTAAGACTGACAGGTCTGTAGTTCACCACTTGTTCCTTGTTCCCTCTTTATAGAGTGGTACTGTACTATGCCTGTCACTCTCCTGTCCTTTGGAATTATACTCATCTGTGCTAAGCCACTAAATAGTCGTACCAAGGCTTCACCAGTTCCATTGCCAATTCCCTGAGCACCTTCATGTGCATCCCATCTGGCCACAAGGACCTTACCTATCTTTAGAGTCACTAACCCTTTCTGGACCCTTTCACATGTCACTACTGGATGCCTCATCTCTGGGACCCCATTTGGGGCTGCTTTGATGCCACTCTGTGGCAAGGGTCCACTATTCTCCTTCATAAAGACAGAAAAAAAGTAATCATTAAGGATAGCAGCCTTTTGCATGTCCTTCTCTATCACACTACCCTGATAGCTTAAAATTCATCCTTCTTTCTTCCTTTTTCCCCTAACATAATGGGAGAATTGTTTTTTTTTTGTCTGCTCAATTCCTCTGCAAAATGCAGATCAGCTTCTGCTTCTGCCTCCCTAACTGTCCTCTTTGACTCCTTATTTCTCAGTGTGTATTCTCCCCATTTTTCCTCCCCTTGCCTTTATCTGTACCTAATGGAGGCCTTTTGTAGGCCCTCACTCCTTCCCTGACCCTTAGCAAGAGCCATAGTGGTCTCTTGTATTTGTTACTTTTGATTACTTTCTCATGCATAACTTTGATGCCTCAAGAATGGCCCATTTTATTACAACCTATCTCTCTCTTCCACCCCCTCTAGGCTGTCTACCCTGACTAACTTGTCCTGGATCAGCTCCATTAACCTGTTGAAGTCCACCCTTCTCAAATCAAGGGCCTCAGATCTCAGTTGGGCTTTTCAGGTCCCAAGGGCTAGTTCAAACCAAATGGAGTTGTAGTCATTGTCCCCTAGTGGCTCCCTACTCTCAAAGCCCCTACCACCTCTGAGCTGGTGAGCACCACATCAAGAATGGCAGCTGTCTGGTGGAATCCTCAACTAGCTGTACCAGTAGACAGTCCTGGAATGTATCCAACAAGAATTTCTTTAGGTGCTCTTGGCCGTTGGAACATCCCAGTTGATATCTGGCAGATTCAGATTACATACTACCACTACTTCTCCCATTGCCACTCCCCTTTCCAGTTCTTCACTGAGCTCCCTGTCCATTGCTTTCCTTTCCCTGATGGTCTATAGATCATCCCAACAATAGTTTCTTATCTGATGCTGCCATGAGCTGCACCCACAGTAACTCCATCCCCCCATTACTCTTCTTGATGCACCCATATTCCACAACCTCAGTGAAATCTCTGATGTAAAGGACTATGCCCCCCCCTTGACATTTCCTCTAGCCCCTCTGACCATAGTGTACCCAGGGACAGTCAGGTCTCAGTCATTGTTTCTGTAGCCCAAGTTTCTGCAATGGCCACAAGGTCCATCTCAGTGTCCGTCATAACTGCCTGGAGTTCACTGATTTTATTACCCAGGCTCCTTTGTTAAGGCAGAACCCCTTCCATATAACTCCTGACCCTTTTTCTATTTACCTGTATTTCTGCAATATTCTTCCCTGTTCTTCTTAATTTCTTGTTTTTTGTGGTGATTTCACACTTTGCGATCACCTCTCTAGTGTTCCTTTGCCTTGCCCAGTTTAAATCTCGACCTTCTTTTACCTGTGTGCTGCTACAAGCCCCAGCTATGGGAGAATATGAATTAGGTTTCCCTTCCTCTCTCTTATCACAGTGGTTTCCCTAGTTTCAGTCTGTTCCGCAGTCAGTTTAACTGTCTGATATAAGCGTCTATCATCTGCTCCAGCTCACCGGCCCCTTCTTTTGTCAGGTGGAGTCCATCACCCTTGAAGAGCTTCCTGTCCCTGAAGTCCCCCCAGTCCTCTACAAAGTGGTATCCCTTCTCTTGGCACCATTCTTTAAGCCACCCCTTGAATTCTCTGTCTCATCTTCTTAGTTCATCCTTCTTTCCCTCCCTGTCACACAACTCGGAAAAGCCAGGGAGGCTTAGTATTCCATCAATCTGTTCCACAGTCTGCAAAAGTTTCACTTCACCATCTCCACTGACTGGTTCACCAGATCATTGGTAACCAGCTGTATCAGCATCTCCAGCTCCCCTCCACCATCCTCCCTCTCCTGTCTAAATCTCTGGTGGTTGATACACCAGGAAGGGCCTACCCATCTCCCTCCCATCCAATCCCCCTCCCACCACCTTCTCAACTCTCCTAATCGTTGAGTCCCCAACCACTAAGACTCTCCTGGTAGACTTGTTCCTGTTCATCCCCTGGGTGCCATTACTTTGTCCTGCCCCTTTCCTCCAAATGACTCAGAGTCCACCCCAGCAGAGTCAGGTATCTGAGCCCCCTCTAGGGGTGCAAAGTGGTTCCCCATATGGATGGTGTTAGTCTGGACAATCTGCTTGTGGTAACCATGCGTCCCATCCCCTTCCCAACCATTCTCCACACCCTTGGACCAGTGGACCTCTGGGGGAGTAGTGGTATTCGAAGGTTGGCTCGAGCTTAGGTGGTGACACTGATGAGATGTTTGTTCTTTTACTGTCACCAGCTGTAAATGGAGCTCTGACAAGGTCCTTCAGATGGGGCAGTGCACCTTCTCTAAGGCATATTCCTAGAGAAGAGAACACCACAACTGCCACAAATGGCCCACCTATAGTTAAGAGAAAACCTTAAAGGCCAGCACAGTGGCACTGAGGGTTGAGGTGCTGAATGCCACACCTTGCACTATGCTGGTGACCTGGGTTCTGGAATGACCTCAGGTCATCAGGGTGCCTGCACAGTGGGAACCTCTTCTGAGGGTGGTTAGGGTGGGTTGGTGCCCTCCCGTAGTTCTGCTGCCACTGGGTGGAGGTTCGGTGGGTTGTGTAGGCAGAGAGGGGCTGTCAAACAGTTACAGGAGGTGGAAGGGGCTGAGCTGGTGCCACAGGGTGCATAGCATGCCTCCATACACTTGCACGGCCATGTGCCAGGGCATCAAGGGGTCAGGGAGAAAACTTGTAAAAATGCCTATGTGTCCACATCACCAGTTGGTGGGAGGAGGTGACATGGACCAAACAGCTAAATAAAAAAAAAATAAAGAGAAAACCTTAAATGGAGCTTACCCTTTACAGTGTATAGTCTATACTTAGTAAGATTTTAGGATTTTAAGGCATACTAGTAAAAAGCACAAAGTAACAATAGCCCCCACAATATTAACTACTACCTACACTATGCTGCAGGCAGTTCACAGATAATGACTGAGAAAGAACAGATAATACAGGCATATAAATCACTCAGTGAGGTAATCACAGGACTGAAGCAACTGCTGGCCACCACAGTGCATTCAGAGTTTGTACTACCTGCAGACAATAAGATATGGCAAAGACTTCAAGTCATTTTTCAGAGTTCAGAGCACAAGATTATTTCAGAGTACCTTAAAATGTCCTGCCTGGGTAGCATACTGCAATATTTGGGAATAATTGCAATGAGCAGGGTGGAAGCAACAGGACTGGGATCCAGTTGCCTTGTTGAGCTATCTCACGATTGTATACTTTTAATTTCCAATTAGATTTTCTTCAGGTTTTTCCACAAATTAATATTTTTGATTTGTTCACATAATCCTCCAGTTTGAGATCTTTAAGCTACTTTTATAAACCATTCAGCTGTATCTGTAGTCCTGCTTTTGCCAGTGAAAATAGAACTAGGTTTCCAGCATATGCAAGCCCCCCCCCCATTCTTACCCCAATTTTTTGTGGAATTAATTTTTTCATTGAATTTAGCTGTTTTAGCTCTTCTTCTTTATAGCTCTTCTTCTTTATAAAGATTTAATAATGCAGGTGACATGATGCAACATTTTTTATCCCCTTATTTGTTGGGTGTACCTATGTTACATCCCCCCTTTACCTATATCTCACTTTAGCCCATTTTTATGGATACAGTTGCTGTATAACACATGATGTAGTAGATCATCTGGAATAATATAAGTCATCAAAACTTCCCAGAGCTTGATTCTGCACAGGGTATCAAATACCACCCAAGGATCAATGAATGTTTTATGCAGGGTTTTTTTAACTTGCCATTACATATTTAAAATTAATATATGCAAAATTAAAAAAAAATGTTGACTGGCCTTCTCTTAATCCTGCCTGGTAATCAGAGATAATATTAATTTTCTAGTCGCTACTCTTCAAAATTGTTCAAACTAATCTTAGCAAAATTATTTTCTTATATATCTATTAGTGATATTGGACAGCACATTAAAGGGTCATCATTTTGCCCACTTTACAAATTTAATTAATCATGTTAACCCTTCAACTATAAGTTTTATATTTATTCTCTGTTACCTTAATGCTAAAGATCATCAATATTTTTGTCGACTAGCTTCACACATATAAGCAGATCTTTAATTAGTATTTTTACCTAATCTTGGTGCTTTATTTATTAATCCCGGGGCTTTATTTATTAAGCAAATCTTAATCAGTATTTTATCTAATACTGGGGATTTACTTCTTCTAAATAACTGTATTGTCATGAAAACATTAACACAGAGACAATAACAGCAGAAAAAGACAAAGGTCCATCCAGTCTACCCGAGTTCCCTATTTAGCACTGAGGCTTACTGTTCATACCATTCTGTCCATTCTGTATCTGTTTGTGTAATTTTTAACTACTGATCCTGCAATAATTCAATCCAGTTGTAATATGCTGGTTGATTGTTGGTACAGACTGAGGCTTTATAATGGTGTAAGCACTTTTCCAGAGACATATATTAGTGTGTTTTATACTGGGAATTTACAGTCCCCTTAGCCACTAATGCCCAGAATTATCTTTTACAGTATCTCTTGATTTTATTGCATCCACTGTTTTAGACAATAGTTTCTGCTTATGATTTTTTTCTTAGTCAACTGAAAATTATCATACCATCTTCTTTCATTATTCTGTACTATCATCAACAATCATGTTGGATTAATTTTAATGTATCTCCCACTGTCTGTTATATAGTACCTATATTTCTTGCATACTTTAATGAACCAGGTCTGTGTCTATATATATATGTTTATCCTTCAGACACACTGTACATTAAGGAAGAGTTCAGTGTCATTGATGCAAGCAGGAAAATAAAAAAAAAGATGATAGCCAAACAGAAACTGTGTGGGTCAGGGTAAATACTATTGACACGAAATCCTCCATTATCATCAGTGTCTGCTACTGGACTCCAAATATACTTGAAGACAGTAACACTTAAATTATAACAGATCTGGAAGATGCCTGTGCTATTGGGGAAGTAATCCATGTGGAAGATATGAACCTAGGTGACATCACCTGGCAGACTTAAAAAGCCATGACTATAGCAGGGAATCACTTGATTAACACTGCACAACAACTCTATCATATATATCATGATAGTGAACTCACCAGGAAAAATAAAGTTCTAGATATATAATACTGACATCAGTAAATATTAAGATAAGGAATTGTAATGCTATACCCCCTCTGTCAAATAGTGACCACAGAACAGTGGCCTTTAGCATGCACTCCAAGCCAACACTAAACAGCAGGATAACTAAAATACTCATTTGTAATAAAGCTAATATAAAGGCAATTAAGTCAACAGTCATGGAAGTTACCTGGGACATGTTATTTGATAATAAAATGCTAATGAAATGTGGATAGAGTTTAAAAACATTACCCATTCTGTCTGTAATAAATTCATCTTCACCAAAACAAATATGGGAACTCAGGTTAAAAACCTAAATTGTTGTCAAAATCAAACAATCGTCAAATCAACAAGAAAAATAATAGCTACCAGACGTATATAAAACTAAAAATTATAGTATGTTTATCTGAAACTATTAAAAAAACAACCAAAACATTGCAAAGTGACTATAAAAAAGGCAAACAAGAAAACAGAAGTTATATTGTCCTCAAATGCAAACAAGAACAACTCAAAAGAACTGTATAGTTAAATTAATTCATTAAAGAATAATAGAAAAACTAAATTGGGATACTGATTACAATATAGAGAATAATGCATAGGTAGGGGATTGATATGCAGTTTTTTTACACACCCAAAGTGTGTGATATTAGAGAAACCTCGAGACCGAAGCTCGAGAGGTTTCACTAATATCATACACCGAGGGTGTGTTTAAAAAAACTGCATATCAACCCCCTACAAATGTTTTATTTTTTATAATAACTGGTGCAAAAATAATAAATATGGTACCTTATGGTTGTGTGTTCAAGTCGGGTAAAGCGGATCAACTTTCGTAGCAATGGAAAAAAATGTTCATTTAATTTATTTTAAAAAAACGCATTAGAAGCAATCCTCCAGCTTCAGTGTCTGTTGTTGCGTCATCTCGATGGGTCGGGGTCATTCCAGTCTGAAGTGAAAGTTCATGCAGCCTAGGGAACCAGTAAGGGGTAATGGGGAAAGTGCGTTTTTAGTAGAGCATTTTTTGAGTTCGTAAGTACTTAATTTTTCCGTGTCACTGCTGCAGGCAGCAACAAAATGTTTCTCCATTGAATGTTTACTTTTAATTTAGGATTAGGCGTTGAGCTCTGTTTCATTTCTTTTAAAATGGGGTCAGTGCTGTGAGTGTGAGTTTACGGTTGGAGAACCCTCTCGTGCTGCCTCAGTCTGTTCGATTGGTCTGGACTGCTTCGGGCTTCTCGGCGCGAGACTGTAAAAGTCGTATCAACCCGCAGGTTGATACGAGTTTTTTGTATCAACCTGTGAGTTGATATGACTTTTTACAGAAATCGAAAATGGGTTGATAACGGGGGTCGCCAGTTATTATAACACAATACCGAGTATCCTGACCAAAATGGTGGGTGTTTTTAATGCATACTGTAAAACTAGTAATTTTCATGCAAAGAAATTTTAGTGCAAACACAAATGCAACCATAATTGCATAAATTAAATATTACACTAAGTCATTAGTATCACATTCACTTGGTTCTATGTGATAAAGGTGAGTCTGAAAGACCGCCTATCACATAGAGTGAACAAACTTGAGCCCATGGTCAAAGGGCAATGGATATTGTACCAACCATACGCAAATAGCGGCCAATTAGCTACAATATGAAAACCATGCAGAAATCTCTTTTTTTTATGGGGCTGTGCCCCCATTCCCCTTGTGCAAGCCCCAATTTAAATAAACAACTCCAAGGCGGTTGCGGACCATGGGGCAAGTTATTGGATTTAGAACCCCAAAAAAATGTATTCTGCCTCTAGCCAGACCCAAACCCAAGGCTGCTTACATTGCAAGCAGTGGTATACACCACTATGCTATGCAAGCAGCTCAGCGGGAATCGGCTTCAAAGGATACTATATCCTGCAATAGTGAGTACAGCTCCTTGCTGTACTCGTTATACAGGATATAGCACCGTATTGCACCACTTGCTCTCTTGTAGAGCACTATTATTGAGTCGCTCAAAAGTGCAACGCTCAATAATCAGCGCTCTACATGGGTGCTACCCATTCACTATCATGGACAAAGTACTAATACCATTAATCAGTTCAAATCTCTTTTAGTGCAAAATAGTGCTTCAGCAAAAATAGAGACCATTATTTTACAGTGAAAATTTCAAGTTTTACAGTATTTCTGCTCAGTCCATGCCCCAAAGAACAAAATGCCCCTTTTAACAACAGAAACAACTGTCCAGAAATTTGAGATCTGTGGGGAAGAAATCAGAGAGAGAATAACTAAATTAAACAAAAACTCCTCACCAGGCCCCAATACAATCACAGGAAGATTCCTAAAGATGGTCACTTATCACATCATAATTCCATTAAAACATAGCTATGAGGCATCCAGTAATACAGGCAATGTGCCAGTTGATTGGTGTGAAACCAACATCAGCCTGATCTGCACAAAATGTTACAAATTGGGCCCAAGCAACTATAGGCTGATAAGCCTTACATCCATATGTAGAAAAATATTAGAAAGCATTATAGAAGACAAACTTAATGTATACCACTCATACTGATCCAGAAGAGCACAGCTTCATTCAAGAAAGATCTTGCATGACTAACCTTCTTTGTTTTTATGAGAAGTTCAACAAACATTTAAAGGAACAGGGACAGTGTTGCAGACATCAAGGTAGGAAACCATATTGGGACCAGGGATCATCATGTAGTGTGGTTTAACATAACCACAGCATCAGAATACAATGACACAATGGAGAGAGTCTTGGACTTCAGAAGGGCTGATTTTACTAAGATGGGTGAATGCCTCAGGAATGACCTGGCAGGGGGAGATGACCTTGGGGGACAGAGGAAAAGCAGACCAAACTAGAAGAATGCATAGTGAAGCAATGAACCTATGTGTCAAGCAAGTAAGCAAAAGCAAAAGAAAGAGGAGACTGCTATGGTTCTCGAAAGAGGTAGCAGAAAAGGTAAAGGCTAAAAGAGAAGCATTGAAAAGGCATAAGGAGACTCAGAGCAGAAGATAGGGAAGTGTATCAGGGAAAAGGGGGGATAGGCAAAGCAGTAAGGAGCACAAAGGTACAAACTGAAGAAAGAATAGTACAAGGACTAAGAAAAGGGGACAAGAGATTTTTTAGGTATGTTAGCAAAAAAAAAGGAAGACAAAGGGAGGGATTCTATGGTTGGAGATGATTTATGGAGGGAGATCAACAAAAAGCAATCATATTGAATAAATGCTTCTGCTCAGTGTTCACAGTAGAAGGGGAAGGGGAGGGACCATGAAAGGGTACCAAGAGCTTTGATGGGAGGAAAATGGAGACTAGTCTGCTTTCTGAGGAGAGAGTACAAAAAGCACTCACTAACCTGAAGGTGGACAAAGATGTGGGGCCAGACAGGGTACATCTAAGGCTGTTGAGTGAGCTCAGGAAGGTACTAGCTGCACCTCTGACAGATCTATTTAACAGATCATTGAAGACTGGTGTGATTCTGGAGGACTGGAGAAGGGCAGATGAAGTCCTACTTCACTAAAGTGGCACCAAGGAAGAGGCGGGCAATTATAGGCCTGTGAGCCAGGCATTGGTGGTGGGTAAGTTAATAGAAACACTACAAAAGGAAAATACTGTAGAATATCTTGTATCCAATGGATTACAGGGCCAAAGGCAGCATGGTTTGATGGGGGAAGGTCTTTCCAAACAAATCTGAGCAGGTGACCAGGAAGGTGGATCAGGGAGGAGTGGTGGACATGGCCTACCTGGATTTCAGCAAGGCTTTCAACACCGCTGCATGTAGGTGAGTGGTAAACAAGTTGGGTTACTTGGGGGTGGGTACTGAGGTGGTAACTGTGACAGGGAGAACCTATCATTCTAAATGACTGTCTCTTTATTCTTAACAGCTGTTGCAATAGTTCTCCTATTTCTTTGTTTTAACTATTATTTGCAATTCTAGTCCGTAGGCTACCTATGGGCATCCCCCCCGACTAATCTATAGTGTCCAACCTTATTTTTCCTTTTCCTCTCAGCTCCTCATGCAAGGAAGTTATTGTGGTGACCTCTGAACTGATTTAAAACAACATCTTTGTTGTTGACCTAAAGTATGTAAAATCACTACAACATAAAAGCACATTAGTTATATGCCCAATGCTTATGAAACCTGCAAATGTTGAAAATACCATGGCACTAGGTGTTTTTGATAAAGGTAAAAAGTTAGAAGGTGACTGTATTATAGAATTAAGCTAGCAGGGTAGAGATATCTGAATTTCCCCACCCCATTGTGTTGTTAAAATGCATGTAAATTGCAGATTTTTTGAGAGGCCCTTTGACACCATGGATTCTTGCATTAAACTGAATCAGCCTAAAATTTCATGGTGGTTTCTATATACAGTACATAACATGATGTATTGCATTACTGGGATATGTGTGATTTTGTATTTCTTTCAGACTTGGCTTTATTGCCAATGCCCTTTGGGGTAACCCTTGGTTCAGTGCTTCTGCACTGAGGTTCTTTGTCTTTAGCTTGTTTTTTTTGGGGGGGGGCTCACCATGACCCAAACACGCAAGACCAACATTGGGGATGATCCATGTCCACTGAGGTGAGATAGATAAGTGGGTCAGTAGGTGCTGACCAAGTGCAGAGGAAGGACATGCATAGTCTGTTGCTGCAAACTGATGTATTGAAGAAGGGATATACCATTGCTTAAAAGTAACCCCTGTGGTCACTCAGGAAAGTGAACTACCTGCAATTCTGTAAAGAATTTTTTTATTTTGAAGTTTATTATTTCTAAATAAACATCACACAGAGATTGTGTGTTGAACCTGAAGTTCTATGTCTGGTCCATCTGTTATCTCACAGCCCCTTCACAGTAACCTGGATAAGAAACTGGTTAGCAGTCAGGACACAGAGGGCGGTGGTAAAAGGAATTTACTCTTAGGAAGGGAGGGTCATCAGTGGGGTACCCCAGTGATTAGTGCTGGGACTGGTCCTTATCAATTTCCTTATAAGCGACATAGAAAAGGAGCTGGAATGGAAGGTTTGCCTCTTTGCGGATGATACCAAGATCTGCAACAGAGTGAACATTCTGGGGGAGGGGTGGAAAGGATGGGAAGGGATTTGAAAAGACTGGAAGAGTGGTCAAGTGTGTAGCAACTGGGGATTTATGCAAAAAAAGGGCAAAATCATGCACTTGGGCCATAGAAACCAGGTGTGGAATACAAAATGGGCAGAGTGATGCTGATCAAGATCAAGAAGGAAAGAGACCTAGGGAAAATAATATCAGATGACCTAACGGTGGTCAGGCAGTGTGACAAGGCAGTCAGAAGGGATGCTGTGGTACTGTAAATAGGAAGGGGTATTGCCAGCAGAAGGGGGAGGTGCTGCTGCCCCTATATAGATTGCTAGTAAGACCCCACCTTGAGTACTGTGCCCATTTCTGGAGACCATATCTCAGGAAGGACATAAACAGAGTGGAGGCGGTCCACAGGAGGGATACCAAAATAGTGCAGGGTCTGCATCAAAAGCACTTTGAAGAAAGGCTAAAGGAGGTAAATATGTACACCTTGGATTAGAGGAGGGAGAGGGGGATGTGATAGAGACCTTTCAGTACCTCAGAGGGATTAGTAAGGCACAGGACGAGGGTATTTTTCAGAGGAAAAAGTGTTCTGGAACAAGATGCCATGCTGTGAAGCTGGGGTGGGAAGGGGGGTTAAATTCAGGAGGGATGTGAGAAAGTACTTCATCACAGAAAGAGGGGTGGGTACCTGGAAAAGCCTTCCAGTGGAGGTAGTGGGGCGAAAACAGGGATGGGGTTCAAAATGCCTGGGACAGGCACAAGAGAATCATAGAGATAAGGAAGGGGGGGGGACTATGTCATTGATCAAGTTGGGTCTGCAGCAAAAAATTATGGTTAAAAAAAATGGGCAGACTGGGTGGGCCCAGAGGCCCTTATGTGCTATCACATTCTATGTTTCTATGTTTCTATGAAAAGATTGCATGTGGTATCATATATATTTAGAGCTTAGGAAGGCCTTTGACTTGGTGCCTTATTGGGCCAATGTAAAATAAATGGTGGATGCAGAAGCTGACAGAAGGCTAACAAACTGGAGAAATGAGTGGTTAAGTAACAGAACACAAAGGGTGTTGTAAATGATTTCTGTTCTGATCCAGAGTCAGTCAACAGTGGTGTTCCCCAGGAATCAATAAGGGGCCAGTACATTTTTCAAATATTCATCTCTGATTTAACAGTAAATTTAAAAAAATCTGGTCAATAAAATAGGCAGATTACACCACACTTAGCAGCCCATGTGACACAAAGGTACATTTTGATTCCCTACAGCAGGATTTAGAATCCATACATCAGTGGACTACAAGGTTAGAGATGAAATTTAACTCTGATAAGTGCAAGGTCATACACTTAAGGGGAAAATCATGCCAACAGTATAAGCTTGGTGATACAACACTCTCTACTACCCAAAATGAAAAAGACCTAGGAGTCACTGTCATGCAGAACATAGAAAACAACAGTCAGTACAATATTGCAATTTCAAGAACTTAAAGCATATCATGGATAATAAGAAACACCAAATCTTGAAACATCAAAGTGATGTTCACCTTGTATTGTGCTTACGTTCATCACCACCTTGACTACACAATGCAGTTTGGGCATCCATGTAAAGAAAGAAATACAGACAAAATAGAAACAATACAAAGATGTGCCGAAAACCATTAACACATTAACTAATACTACATACCCAGGCAAACTGGTCAAATTAAACCTTATGTCCCTGGAACAATGTAGTCACAGAAAGATAGAAACATAGAAGCTTTTGGCAGAAAAGGACCTCTTGGCACACTTAGCCTGACCTAAACTCTGCACTGTAATTTGCTTCTTATGTTTCACATTATAAGATATTCACTGAAATGAACTTCACATTTAAAAGAACAAACAACACCAGTGGCACCCCTTACCATTTTGTGGTAAAAGGTTTAATTGAGAGAAATGGCAATATGTGTTTACCTAGAGAGTGCAAAACCCATGGAACTCCTTCCCAAATGAGGTTATTATAAGCAAAAATAAAAGGGAGTTTAAAAACAGATCAGACAATTATCTGAGTCAGGGAAGTGCATTACATTATTACAGCTAATGGAGCAAAATGGGCACCCCACCTAATAGCTCCTCTCCCTCTGTGTGTGAACCTTAGTTAGACGTTTTGAGTTTATGAATTCCACAGTAACTTCTGATTCAATTTCATAACATTTATAATCAAAGTACCAATGGTACCAAATGTCCCAAATAAGGTCTGTAAAGTGTGGTTTCTTTGTTTGCTAAGCAAACACACATTCAGTGTGCTGCTGAGCTGCTAGCAAGTGAGTTGCCGTTTCTATGAATAGGTTATGTCACATCCAGCAACACTGGTGACTGGGGATCTGATCCTAGCAGACAATTTACCTTCACATATTGTTGTTCTTAGCTATATTTATTTCTCATATAATTTACTACTCCAACTCCATACGACTAAGAATCACCACTCAAGTGCATTTCCATTTCACAAAATGAATATAAAAAAAGTGGTTACATCCCTTCCAGGATTTGAATCACTGATGCTTTGCCTGCTAAACTAACATACATTCTGTGTGGCACTGACCTGCAGTTCCTATGATGTAGTGGTTATGTTTAAACCTGTCAAATAGGGAACTAGGGATCTAATTCCAGCAGGAGATTTACCTTCACAAATTGTTGTTCTTAGCTAAAGTTACTTCTTATATAATTGTATATTCCAACACCACACCACAATGCCTCCCCACTCAAGTGAGTTTCATCTTAGAAAAAAAAATGAAACAAATGCAAAAGTCCTTGCCAGGATTTGAACCCCAGATCCTTTCCTACTAAGTGAACACACCTTCAGTATGCCACTGAGCTGCAGATTAGTGAATAGTATTTCTTATGCTATAGATATTATGTCACAACCTACAAAGCAGATGACTGGAGATCTAATCCCAGCAAGAGAGTTACCTTCATAAACTGTTGTTCTTAGCTGAATGTACTTATATAATTTACCATTCTAACTCCGTACCACCATTAATTGCTACTCAAGTGTTTCCATCTTACAAAAAGTTAAAAAAATGTGTAAGTCATAGCTGGAATTAAAACTATGCCTACAGTATGTTAATTTAAAGCACTGATCCTTTGCTTGGTAAGCAAACACACATGCAGTGTCCCATGGAGGTGCAGATAAGTCAGTTGCATTTCCTATTGTTTAGAGGTGATGTCACAGCCTGAAAACAGGAGACTGTGGAATATAATACCAGCAGGTGACTTACTTTCACAAATTGTTGTTCTTAGTTAATTCACTTCTCATATGATTTACTATTCTAACTCCACACTATCATGAATTGCCTCTCAAGTGAGTTTCTATCTTACAAAAAAAAGTTTAGCCAGGATTTGACCCACTAATCCTTTGTCTGTTAATCAAATACACATGCAGTGTGCCAGTGAGCTACATGTAAATGAGCTATAGTTCTTACGGTTGAGATGTTATGGCACAACCTGAAAAACTGGTGACTCAGATTGTTTTTCAACCTGGACAAGCCTCACCTAGGACTAATTTAATTGACTGCGGTATACTGTGGAATGACATTCAATTATCTGAATGTCTGCCATTTAGCTATGCTTAAACCCTTCACTACAGCAACTATGCCAATTTCTCTTTGGACTGAAACTCTTTTACAGCCAAAGTTCACCTCACATGCAATGCACTTTCAACCATTCTCTAACTTTCCTTCAGTTCTCTTTCAATCCTGATGCAATGCAGCGAGCTGCTAGTCTCCACCTATTCACTGCATTGCACTCCATCAGTACTGTATGTTTTCTCTCTTGCAACTGTGTACTGTACAGCACATCACTATCACTCCTGATGCATGCTATGCATATGAAACAGTGTATGTGTTAATATAGACTTTAATGAACTCTGCAGAGACAATCCCTATTGAAAAGGAGTGCTGTAACATGTTAAATATGGCATTTGAAAATTCCAGCCATGACTCTGGGCGCAGGTATTAGTGTCAATGTGCATGCCTCTAGTCATGGCTTAAATTTTCAAACAGTAAATGAAATATGTTACAGTTATCTTTTTCAACCAGGACTGACTTTGCAGAGCTCAGTAAAGTCTTTACTAACTCAAGCACTAATTACTTAAAATTAGTCAAACTTGTTCATGAACGAGTTGCCTCTGCCACTACCACCAAAGACTCTGCCTCCCCACTTGCTGCCAGAGAGCTGTTTTTTTTACAACTGTCATCAGAGAGGTTTATAACTAGTGGTATTTAGCCCTCACACTCATTTGTAATGAAGTATTTGTTTACAATAAGGTCCTTGGTTTGAGTGCTTGCTCCCCGCTTGCTGCTAGTTCAGCTCAGGAGTGATTTCAACAGAATTACGCTTTGCTGGGTTTACTCTCCAGTCTCTGTTCCATGTATGTACCCCTATCTCAAGTCAGTACTGTACAGTACAGTACAACAAAAAGATCAGCACAGAGCATCTGGTTTAAAAAAAATCACTTTTTTGGGTGAAACCAGTCAGATCACAGTGGTGGCTCACACTTGCACCCTTTTGCTACAGTACAATATGCATTGCCTTAGAAAACAAATTAAATGTAAGTGTTATTTTCTGTATTTAAAATAAAGTGCTAAGTGATTTTTTTAAAACATAAAAGAAGTCAGTAATAGTATTGCTTTTCTCTCACAGAGAAGGGGAAGATGCAGCTCACCATCCCTCCTCTACAGTACAGTACTGTACTCTGTTACAGCCACTCAAGCTCTAATACATTGCTACATGTTGTACATGTGCACTGCAACCAAAATGAAACTCTTAAGCAGTGAGCTGAAAAGAAAGCCGAAACAAAATATCAGCTAGTTAAAAACTATTTTGAAACCTTTAAACAACTCACTGAATTGAGCACTGCTTTCATTAGACAACTCAAGGCAAAATGCTTAACCAGGGAGTTGAATGAACGATTTAATGTGACTTGTTCCAGATCCCATTCCCCAGAAAAGAGACACAGACACTCAATATTGTAGTTTGGCTGCTCAGTCAGCAAAACATTTTATTTCTTCCCTACATGAAGTACAACTATATGTAACATATACAATATTGAGTTCCTTTATAATTCTCTTTTTGTCCATATTTTTCCATTCCACTCCTATTCCAATTTTTTTGATCATTGTCTTCCCTTTCTTATAGTTGTTTTGAGTTCTGTTCACTCTTTTTCTCCCCCAGGCAACGAAACCTGAGGGGGTCCTGTTCCACTCCTTTTCCCAGGTGTAAACCCAAGCTGGTCTTATGATTTCCTTCTTTTCTGGGCAGATCCAATTCCTGTTCCCTCTTTCTTGTCCACTTACCAGGGTGTCCATACCCCTTCCCCTTTTTCCAATTTTTATGTTCCCACTTTTTGCTAACCCCCCTTTTCCATTTTTCTTTCCTTTTTCTTCATCAAATATTTCCTTCCTAACTTCCTCCATTCTTCCTTTTTCTCAGGGTGGCAGGCGGGCATTCAAATTACTTCACAAACCTAGCAGAAAGGGGCTGAGCCCCTCTGTGCTGGGTCTCTTAAGCCCTCTTTTGCTCAGCCCCTCTCTCGGTGCCTGCCAATTCCCATTCGCCCATTTTTGTCCTTCCACACCTGATGTCACTGTAGTGACCTCTTGGTATCCGTCCCCTTACTCTGACCTCATTAAAAGCCCTTCCCCTGCCTCCCCTCCCTCTTCTACCCAAAACCCCACCTCTCCCGTCTTCCTTCCTCTCCTCCCCCTGCCCCCCTGCTGCTTCCCAAGCCTCTCTCTGGGAAAAAATGGCCTGGAACAATGGGGGTTGCCTTTTATGACAACCCATCTTGTTCCAGATCCCATTCCCCACAAAAGTGACACACATACTCAATATTGTAGTTTGGCTGCTCAGTTGGCAAAACCTTTTATTACTTCCCTACATGAAGTACAACTATATACAACATTTACAATATTGAGTTCCTTTATAATTCTCATTTTGTCCGTATTTTTCCATTCCACTCTTACTCCAATTTTTCGATCATTGTCTTCCCTTTCTTATAGTTGTTTTGAATTCTTTTCACTCGTTTTCTCCCCTAGGCGTCAAAACCTGAGGAGGTCCTGTTCCATTCCTTTTCCTGGGTATAAACCCGAGCTGATCTTATGATTTCCTTCTTTTCTGGGCAGGTCCAATTCCTGCTTCCCCTTTCTTGTTCACTTACCAGGGTGTCCATACCCCTTCACCTTTTTCCAGTTTTTATGTTCCCACTTTTTGCTAACTCCCCTTTTCCATTTTTCTCTCCTTTTTCTTCATTAAATATTTCCTTCCTACCGTCCACTAGCTTGCCTCCAGCTTGCGTTGGATGGCAAGCTCCCCCCCTTTTTTCTATTGGCCTTTTAATTCCTCTTTTTTTGCCACTGGTCTATACCCCTACCCAGCTCAGTGATAAATATATGATTCCCCATTGGGGATAAATCTACCCTGTCTGCCTGGTAAAGCCCGGGTATCCTCTCCTCCACCTCGTCATGTCATATGGCAGCTCCCACCATTCTCTACCATGAACCTGCCCACTCTACTGTTCATTTGTCTCCTACCTTTTTCTATGGCCTTATGCTGTCTAGCTTGCCTCCATACCCTCTGTGGTATCATTTCAGACCACACCACTGTAACACCTGACCACCATGTCTTCATGATCTTGACATCCCTCTGTACATTGTTAAAAATTTCTAACCACGGGCCATGCCCCAAGTCTTTACCACCCAGATGTATTATCAGGAGGTCTGGGCCCTTATTGGTCCTCCTCATTTTCAGCAGTAAGGGAAGGAGCTGCCCCCAAAGCATCCCTCATATTCCTTTCCAGATGATCCTTATCACCTTGTGGTCAAAACCCAACTGCTTTCCACCTGGCTTCTGTGTTGCCTCCCTTTCCGCCCAGTAAATATGTGAGTGTCCCACCATCCAAATGTGCTTCATGTGCCTTGTATCTACAACACACCATGAGAAAAGAGAAAAGGAAATGATATCTATTTTTTTTTCTCTTCCCCCCCTCACCTCTCCCCTGAACCTTACTCTTCCCCTGTTTCCTGTAGTGGAGAAAGAAAAGTAGATAATGTTAGTTTATTGTATTTCTAATGTATTTTTTATAACACTCTGATGATCATCACCCCATTGTTTTTATGTAATTCCCAGCCAGACCTTGTGCTGCCACCTCTTAGGCTGCCCCAATCCGAAAGGAGTGAGATGAGAACCTGTCCGGGTTCTCTCCCAGTTTTTTAATGCTCCACTTCAACACCCCTGAGACTTGGCTCCCTTTCACCTCTTTCCCATACTCATGTACAAAAGACGGACCCCCTTGCTTTGGCCTGGGCCCTTGATACTCTCATACCAACTGGCTGGGGCAGAGATCCCGGTTTTCATTAGGCTCAATTCTTACTTTGTAACACTTTCCTATCTGGTCCAACTTTGATCTTGATATCTTAAGGAAAAGACTCTTCCTTTCCCATCCTATATCGTCCATTTGTAAACCCTTTTCTGTGGAGGGTGTTACTGGCCCTACCATTTCTGACACTCTGAATGCTCCTTTACGGAGCACTGCAAACAGCGCCTTGAATAGCACCCCCTCACATGGGGTGTAGCAAATCTCCGATAATGTTCCCATTATCCATTCCAGTAACTGTTCTGAGATTGGATCTCTCTTATCCGGCCTCTTCCCTTCTACCCTCTGCAAACCCATCATCATTTTCCTCACCAAAGTACTTTTGCAGAGTTCTTCCTAGCCTCTCATCACACACACCCATCCGATTGTGGCTAAATG
Source organism: Neoceratodus forsteri (assembly GCA_016271365.2). Taxonomy (NCBI): domain Eukaryota; kingdom Metazoa; phylum Chordata; order Ceratodontiformes; family Ceratodontidae; genus Neoceratodus; species Neoceratodus forsteri. Next base: position 829,763,175 of record CM028132.1, on the reverse strand, counting down.
CACTCCCATCATGGCGAAGGCCAACCCTTCCTGCCAGCTCTCCACCACAAACTTCCCTACCTGTTCCTCAGTAACTGCCCCACTTACCTCCATGGCATGGTATGCTCTGAACCCTTGGAAAACTCTCCATGAGCTTTCGTAAGCTTTTAGAGTGTTGTCTGCCCAGGAGCTTCGAAAGAGGTATGCCGCTCCATCCAACCAATCTCCCATAGCTCCTCTGGGATCTTCTCTTCCTTTGGATCTGTGTTGGTTTATAGTGACCGAAACCTCTCTATCTATAATTGGGAGAGGCTGTCAGCTATGGAGTTCTTCTCCCCTACAATGTGCCTGGCCCTAAAACTCATGTTGAATGTCAGCCCTTGCAACACTAGCAGTAGTAGGATGCGGAGTACTAACTCTGATTTTGACCCTCTGTTGTTCAGCACATCAACCACTGCCCTGTTGTCACACCAGAATGTGACCCGTTGGTTCTGCAACCATTTTCTCCACATCTTTGTTACCGCCCAAATAGGGAATATCTCCAAAAATGTAATATCTTTCATCAAACCTCTTAATCCATTCCTGCAGCAAAGTTTCAGCCATCCATTTTCCCCTGAAATAGGCACCCATCCCATGCCCTCCTGAGGCGTCTGTGTAAAGCTCCAAATCCATATTGTATAGCTATTCCTCCTGCCATATGGCTATCCCATTGTATGTGGTTATAAATTCCTCCCAAAATTTTAGATCATCCTTCACCTCTCTCCCCAGGCTAACCCAATGATAAGGTTTGGATCTACCTGCCATGGCTCTTGCCAGATGTCGTGTAAATGTGCGTCCTTGCCCGATTGCCCTACAGACGAAGTTCAAATGTCCCATTAGCTGCTGGCTAATGACTAAAGGCACCCTCTTCCTTTTTCCTACCTCTCTCAGCATTCTCCTTAATTTGACTACCTTTTGGCTTGGAATGTGGAACACCCCCTGCTCTGCATCTACTTCTATACCCAGAAATTCAAAACACCTGCTGGGCCCTTCTGTCTTCTCCGCTGCTAAGGGAACTCCCAAGTCCTCACACAGCTCTTGGAAATCATCTAGCATCACCTGAACCCCCTTTTTCCTTTGCTTATAAATAGAAAATCATCCAAGTAATGCACCATGGCATTGTGCCCATACCTGGCCTTGAATACCCACTGCAACCATGTGCTGAACTTTTCAAACATGGAGCATGCCACCGAACACCCCATTGGCATGGCTTTGTCAAAATAATACTCCTCCTCAGTCTCGAAACCCAGCAATTCCCAATCTTCCCTCTGTACTGGCAACAGCCGAAAGGCTTACTTGATGTCAGTCTTTGCCAGCCATGCCATATGTCTTGCTCTGATGAGGTCCACCGCATCCTTCAGGGTCACGTAGGTCACCTTACTATCCTCCTCCAATATAAAATCATTGACTGACTCCCTTACTGGGTAGGACAGGTGGTGTATTACTCTATATTCCCCAACTTGTTTCTTGGGCACTAGACCCAATGGGGACACCTGTAGGTGCTAGAAGGGGGGCTCCTTGAAAGGGCCTTCTACCCTTCCCACCTCCTTTTCCTTACTAATCTTTCTTCTCACCATTTTTTCCCTCCCTTTTATGGACTTCAAATTTTTTGCCCAAGTCCTAAATCTCCCTCCCTGGTAATGTAGACTAAAACCTTTCTGAAATCCCTCTATCAGTTTGAAACTGGCCTTTTCATCTGGGTACCCCTTCATCCACTGTTCTACAATTTTGCCTCTGATTGGGGTTTTGGCCAATGGAAAGACACTCCTTCTACTTTCCTCCTTGGTGTAACCTCTCCCACCCTCATACCCTCTTCCCGAACTGTCTCCCTGCAACCCCCTCTGGCCTCCCCAAAAGGAATGGCTTCCTTGCCCCCCCTCCTGATATGGCCTCCTCATATGCTCTACACTGAGAAGCTGGGTGTGCCTCCTCCCCACATTTTTAACAGGCATGCCTGAACCTGCAGTGAGGAAAGGAGCAGTGTGCCCTATTGTACCCCCAACAACATTTTTAGTAATGCGCACCTCTCTTCTGCCATTCTCCTTCCATTCCCCCTGTCACTGTCATGGTTTCCCACCATAAGTCATTGTGCCTGGAATCACATCTGCAGTCCTCCCCGTAACTAGCCATCCGGGTCCTGAACTTCTCGTCATACTGCAACCAGTTTTTGCCCCCCATCATCTTATAGGCATTTCTTATAATCAATGAGTATGCTAATAAAAGTATCCCCAATTCTGGCTTTTTTTCTTGTGCTATCGCACTGTAATATGTGAAATGCAGGGTCCATGCCTCCCATGTTTTCCCCTCGTACATAGGCCCTTTTTGCTCTTCCACTTTTTTTACCAGTACCACTGCCGCTGCTAATTCTGTCTTGCTAAAGCTCTCTTTTTCCTTGTATAGCTCCACTGTTTTCTTGTCCACCAGGGCAAAAACATCCACAAACTCTCCTTTCCAAATTTTTTCTTTCATTGCAATCGGAACAAGATCCCCTATCTGCACCCCTTCCCTCTCTTTTCTGCTCTGCCTTTAACTTCTCACCTTCTTCTGACCACTCCCCTTCCATCTTGCTCTTTTCCAAATCACCAGCACATTCTGCAACTTTCTAATACCATCATTCCCCATACCCAACAACAATTGTTCTACGTATTCCTTCATACTACTTTCCAGTGTGAACACTGTACCTGTTCCTTTGTGCGGTTCCACTGCTGGCTCATCTGTTGACTTATCTCCTGGCTCTGCTCTGTCCTGTGGTCCATGAGTTGGGGCCTGCAAGTTAGTCCTGGTCCCAGGTTCAGTCGCCCACACCCGGCCATGGTGTCGAGGGGTGGACTGGATCTGGTATGGGAAGGCTGGGCACCGGTCCCGGGTGTGGGCTAATCTCGTGCCTTGAATCAGGATCAGGTTCAGGAATTGGCACCCCAGGACTAGGAGCAGGGACTGGGTCAGGGATCACATGGGTTGTCGGTTGCCGCTCCGGAGAACTCATTCTAGGGCGTTTTGGCACCGGGGCCCCAGGTCCCTTCCCTTTTTTATCTGTCTCACCCTGCCCCTTCCTTCTCACCCTCTCCTTCCTCAGTGGCACCTCCCCCCTCTCTGTGTCCTTCACTGTATCCAGGACCTTGTGGGCCCTGTCCACCAGGTTCATAATCATTTTCATGGCATCTGCTTTCATTGACCTGGATCTACGTGTGTCCATTCTGCTTTAGTACCTGCTAGCGACAAAACATCACGTTAATTGCTTAGCCGGGTGACACACATGTCTTAATTCCTAAAGCCTATGCCCTTACACCATGCTGAAGCAGGCGTTAAATATTCACTTATTTTTTTGTGCCTCTAAATATCAGACTCCCACTTTTATTGATCAGTGCAAGAAAAAAAAACCCTGTGATGGCTCAAAAACCGGGGCCCTGTTTGCACTCCCCAAAATGGAGGCCACTTGTGTGTCATAACAAGATGGCCACTGCTGTCTGCAAAGAGGGGGGGGTGGCACAGGAGGGAGGAGGGGAGCTCCAGTATTGAAAAAACTGCCACTGCCAAGACCTCTCCTCTTCTGTGCCTTCAGGAGGGATTTTCCTAAAAAATTGCCCATGCAAACTGCAGGATTATCTGGTGCCCCTGCTAAAACCAAAAAGCCAAAAGAGGCTTATGCTGTATTCTTTAAACTTCTTGGGCATTAACTATCACTGTGTGGTCCCCTCCCCCAGCTTCACCTGGGATCACTATGGCTTCATCCCACCTGAAAATGCCTCTCCAACAAGCTCTGAAACCCTTCAGTGCAGAAAAACTCACCCCCCAACCCTCCTGGGTTACTGTTAAAGCATCTTATTTTGCCAAAAACATTTAAAACATTCTTTCCTTTGAACTGTGCGCTGTGCTTGTTCAGCCACTGCTCATTGCACTCGAAAAATTGTGCTCTCCCTTTGTTTACAGAGGCTGTGCTCCTCCCCCATTCCCTTTGCTGGTTCCCCTTTTTTATTCGTTCCCACGTGGTCAGGTGAGCACACCAGATCAGATCTCCCTGCTGTGGCCCCTCATCCTTGGACTCGTCTTTTGTTTTCTCTTTTATATATACTGCTCCCATTTTCCAAGCTAACCTATTCGCACCCTGAGTGCCACCTCGTCTAGCCGCAAGTGCCTGTCTCCAACTTATTTGTTATGCTGGCCCCCCATGTGGCTCCACCGATGAGAGGCCATATCATCATGTCCACTGGCTAGCTGCCACACCTCCTGTTAAGCTTCCCTAGCAGGCCCTGCTCTTTCATCTTTATTCTGTTCACTCCTGGGCTCACAACAACACACTACCTGCTCCCTTCAGTTTTAAGGCCAATTCTGTCTTGTGCCTCATTAATTCTGCTCGCTATTTCACCGGATCTCAATCTAGCCCTTTCTTTGCGATCAGACAGCAAAGTGATCAGCCCACACTGCATAGCACCTCTCGCCATGTAGCGGGTCCCTAACCCTTTCACTGGCAAAAACGAGCATTGTAAAAACACTTCGCTAATTCCAACTCGCTGCATTCCTCTCCTACTGGCGATCACAGTGTAATTCCACTCACTCCTTAGCCGAAAAAACCTTAAGCATTATTCTTTTAAACAAGCAAAAACTCAGTGTACTACCCCTCACTATGAAGGAGAAACTTGAAACAGCATGCTTTCTTCAATCTAGCAGTCAGCACAGTGTAAGATACATGCAGCAGAAAAAACCTAGCCCAGCCTTTTTTTTTTTAAAACCACACATTCTTTGGACTGAATTCTGCCTTCTCTGTCTACCTCCTCTTTAACTGCTCTTACCCTACTTCCAAAAATCTGTGTACAAATACTTTACCTTCCTTCTTTGGAACTCCCGACTGATGTGCTAAGCTTGTCTTTCGAATTACTTCACAAACCTAGCAGAAAGTGGCTGAGCCCCTCTGTGCTGGGTCTCTTAAGCCCTCTTTTGCTCCACCCCTTCTCAGTGCCTGCCAATTCCCATTCACCCATTTTCATTCTCCTACACCTGATGTCACTATAGTGACCTCTTGGTATCCGTCCCCTTACTCTGACCTCACTAAAAAACCCTCCCCCTGCCTCCCCCCTTCCACCCGAAACCCCACCTCTCCCTCCTTCATTCCTTCCTCTCCTCCCCCTGCCCCCCTGCTGCTTCCCAAGCCTCTGTCTGGGAAAAAATGGTCTGGAACAATGGGGGTTGCCTTTTATGACAACCCATCTTGTACTGTAGATTTGAAACCCTATGCCAAGTCCTAAAAATGCTATCTTTGACATCATCAATGACATCATACTGCCAAATCACTCATGCAGAATGTAACCTATATCTTCATTATAGTACATGTACAGAACAGTGCTCATGACTACAATAGGTGCTAACAGCTATGCTGTTGGCACCTAAAAAAGAATTGCTTTCTGGCAATATTCCATCTAAACATTTTGTAATTGTCTTGAGAGGACACTACAGCCACTTTCCCCAGACAAACAGACACACAAACACATGTGTCTTGGATGTAATGGTAGCAGACATAAGTTTACTAAACAATCAATAACAGTACTTTTCTGAGTTATGTGCTCAACTCATGACTGTGGCCAAGTGAACCTCAGACATCTACAATCCATACTGTGAAGGGGCATACCCCTTTTGTCACAAGCAGAAAAAGGGAAGTGGTTATCCCTCTGTGCAGACAGTTGGTGAGACCCCATCTGGAGTACTGCGTGCAGTTTTGGAGACCTCATCTACGCAAGGACATAGACAGGATGGAAGCAGTCCAGAGGAGGGCAACTAAAATGGTGCAGGGTCTGCAGCAGAAGCCATATGAAGAGAGACTGAGAGTGCTTAATATGTATACTCTTGATGAAAGGAGGGACGGGGGGACATGATAGAAACGTTTAAGTACCTCAAGGGAATCAACAAAGTCCAGGAGGGTAGCATCTTTCAGAAAAAGAGATGTAAGAACAAGAGGCACAATTTAAAGATAGAGGGAGGGCTCAGGAGTAAGGTGAGGAAATTTTTTTTCGCAAAGAGAATGGTGGATACATGGAACAGCCTTCCTGAGGAGGTCGTTGGATCTAAAACAATGGGGGAATTCAAACATGCATGGGACAGACACAAGGCAATTATAGTTGGGGGTTGCAGGAAGTAGGCTGTTGGTTAACTAGAATCTGCAGCTTATCCAGTAGGTAGGGAAATGGGCAGACTGGGTGTACCAAGTGGTCCTTATCTGCCGTCAAAGTCTATGTTTCTATGTTTCTATGTTTTGTGGCCTGAGAGATCAATCTATCTGTCTGACACAGTACAGCAAGTGGAATTAGGTGGTAACATCATTAAGGCTGCTGTCCTCTGTTGTGGAGTGCCTCAGGAGTCAGTTCTGGCTCCCATGTTATTTGCTGTGTGCATCTTGGCATAGGGGGAGATATACAGGTAGTATGCCTAAAGGTTAGACTAATGAGCTGTTAATGAGCTTGGTACATCCATCAGTCAGACCTGGGTTTGATTCCCACAACCTCCAATTGCTTACTGTGTGACTATAAACAAGTCCCTTAACCTCCCCAGTGCTCCGTGCTGCCCCTGAAAAGAGATACATGTACCTAATGGGCCTTACCTGATTACCAAAAAAGAATAAAAAAGAGAATGGTTTTGGTTTTCAATGCCCAATCCCCCAGTGTCAAGACTTGAAATAAGGAAAACCTTCCCTCGTAGGTTTTTTTTTCTTTCGCCCACCCAACCTTCCTTATCAGCACTCACCACACCACATTCCCCCCTGACAAACCTAACACTGACACTGGGGGTGCAAAATCCTCCTGTGTCAACACCAGAAATAAAGAAAACCTTCCCTCTTAGTTATCTTTTCCTCTATTTAATAAAACCTGTAAAAAGAAAACCATCCATCGATGTATGTTGTGGATGTTATTGTCTTCCACCCAACCTTCCCACTCAGCACCCACCACTCCACACACTCCCAAGCCCTTATGCACTGGGGGTCCAGCACCACAATCTTCTGTGGACCACAGATACATTTTCACTTTTGAACTTAGTGGCATAATTTGGCCATTTTTGCATATTTTTGCCCCAAATTTTCAACATGCCTTCTCTGGGACCCTAAGTCATTAACAATCGCACTGACAGTAGGCAAATATGTCCCAAAAGGTGATTTTGTGGTCCCTGCATTAAATCCATTTTTGGGCAGGATGTGAAAATTTTCTCCACACTTGTTCTTGAGGCAGGGTCATAAGAAGGCTATATTGATAATTTGGTGTAGAAATATTAAAAAACAACGAAGTTAGGAGCCTACATTGAATTTTGTGAATGCAGGCATGTAACTTTGGTAATCCGCAGTATTTTCCCTCAGATTCAGATTTACAGCATAGCCATTTCCTTACAGCACCTCATCAATGTGACTGCTGTCATTTTTGAAATCCTGGCTGAAATATATTTTTACATCCTGAAAGGTGATTTCACAGTCATTGCGTGAAATCAGCTTTTGGGCAGGAGTTCAACATTTTCTGTGCCCTTGTTCGTAATGGATTCCATGAAGGTGTGCATTTCCATATAAATGCACCTACATGCTTTATCCATTGCAGTTCTTTAGATATATTAGGGGAAAAAGAAAGAAGGGAGGTTGAATTGTTAGGCTACCAGAGGAAAGTAGGGTAGTACAGGAAATCAAACAAAAAGTAGCTATCCTTAACAATCATTTTTACTCTGTCTTCACAAAGAAAGACAGCAGGTCCCTGCCAGAGAATGGCATCAAGGCAGCTATATGGAGGATCCCTGAGATGAGGCAGCAAGTATTTACAAGTGATACACTCTATCTGTTGTTTGGTGCACCAAGCCCTGTCTGTGACATAGCTGCTCTGTGTGTCTCTGCAGTATAGTGAAAGCAATTTACTCTATATATTTACACACTGTCTGTCAGGTACCATGAGCCCTTTTTGTGTCATATAGCTACTCTGTTTGTCTCTGCAGTATAGTGAAAGCCATTTAAGCTTTACTGCACACTGTCTGTTAGGTGCCCCATCCCTATATGTGATACAGCTACTCTGTGTGTCTCTATATAAAAAACTATTTAGGCTGTATTATGCACTATCAGTTACGTGCCCCCATCCCTGTCTGTGACATAGCTAAGTTGTGTCTCTGTATAAAGCCATTTAGGCTGCATTACACACTGTCTGTTAGGTGCCCAGAGCCCTGTTTGTGACATAGCTACTCTGTGTCTCTCTGTAGTGTAGTGAAAGCTATTTAAGCTGTATTGCATTGTCTGTTAGACTGTTAGGTGACCCAAGCCCTGTCATAGCTACACTATGTGTGACATCTCTCTGCAATATAGTGATAGCCATGGCTGTATCTACCATGTCTCGTATTTCCCAGTCTAAGTCTACTAAAAGGAAACACAATGCTGCTGCACGTGCAACTAAAAATGATGTGGACAATATGAATCCCAGTACTAATGAAGAACATAGCAACAATAATAATAATAATAACATCATCAGAACTGGCACTAAATGCCCTTTTGAATCAAAAAAGTATGTTACCAATGAAATGATAGTAGAGTTTTGGAAGAACTGACAGGAGTTACTCGTAGAGGAACATAACACAAACAACACCATTCTTTAAGGATAAGGGAAGGGTGCAGCAACACTTGCTGAAGTACAAACCATACTTAACAGCTGCACTCTGTAGCTGAGAAGTTCATAGTCAAATAAAGTCAAAATGAAACAAACTTGCCATTGTGAAATTTTATTCACTGAGCCCTGGTGAGCCTAAAAACCTCTGCGCCTCGCATCTCTAATATAATGCTTTGTCAAGAGAAGGAGTTTACTCCTCCTCATGATAAAGCATAACTGCTGGTTTAAATTATGGTAATAGCACTGTCACTTTAATGGGACACATGTTAAAAAAAAATCCTTGCAAGCTGTAAACTCCTCCTCTTGACAAAGTGTCACATTAGAGACTTGAAGCACCAAGGTTGTAGGCTCACCAGGGCTCAGTGAGTAAAATTTCATAATGGCAAGTTTGTTTCACTTTGATTTTGACTTTGAACTTCTCAGCTACAAAGTGCAGCTCTTACTTGAAGAGGCACTGAACAATTTGCCACATGTGCGAGGATAATTCCAACTGCTGAAGCAGTATGCAATGACAAGGAGACATCCTCCTCCAGTATAAGCTCAGATGCTGAGGTAGTGAATGCTGGCAAAGATGATGGTGATTGTGAGGCCTGGTAATGGGATAGCCCAGGCTATGCCTCACCTGATGATGACAGCACTTCCAGTTCTTCTAAATCTTGTGGCGATGAGGTCGGTACTAGTTTTGATGAGTGGGTAGGAGAGGATACCACTGTTGGGCATGAGACGCAAGTGCAGAAAAAATAATCATATGCTAAAGCTAAGAATAAGAAGATGATCATGAATAAGAAAAATTTAGATAAACAAGGAAATGTAGTACAACAATTACAGCTCCACTAGAGTGGGGTGCTGGTTTAATTAACAGTCCAAGAGGCAAAGCAAAATCAGCACTCATCAGTCCATAGTGCCAAGGTTTTTTTCTTACAAAAGGTTTAAAAGTGCCACCATTAATATGAGCACCATCAGGCTGCTACTGCTAGTAGACCCTGACTGGGTTTGTGCTCTCAGCATGTCATCATGTGCTGAAAGCATGAAACTGTTTGAGGTCTACTAGCAGCAGCAGCCTTCTGGTGCTCATATTAATGGTGACACTTTTAAACCTTTCATATGAATAAAGCCTTGGAACTATGGGCTGGTGAATGCAGATTTTACTTTGCCTCTTGAACAAGGAAATGGCAGTTATACAGTTTCCTCCAGGTCCCTTGACTGTACAAAAAATATTGACAGGCACCATAGTACAAAACACAAAGGGTAAATCTTTAGTGTGGAATTTATTTTATATTGACCCTACAGACACCTCTCTAACTGTATGCAGTCCATGCAAAAAGTGTTAGTCACGGTGGCAAAGCGGGACATTTTGAAACATCAGTAATGATATGACACGCAAAGGCAAAGCACCCAATTGAGTGGGGCAGGGCAAATTATTTTTTTTTAAATGGGCTAAAGTGGAGGTGGCAGTGGTGGTAACCATAGTGACAATGAACTGGAAGCAAGATCTGACTTTGAATCACTTGATGTTTCCTTGCTGTCTTCTTAGACAAACATAGATTGTGTTCTTCTGACACCATCAAGTACTACAAAATCCCAAATAGTACTCCTCATGAAAAAGGCATGAAAAGTACAATCACCCAAAAATTAAAATATCTCATCATTCTCATCAACTAACATTAAAAGAAAGTGTTGTGAGGACATCAAAATTTACCCATGAACATCCAAATGCCAGCTGTTAAACAGAGCCATTGCATAGCTGTTGGCCAATTGTCAACTCCCTTTTGGTTTTGTTGCCCAGAAAAGTTTCCTCAACTTCATTAACCAGACTGAACCACGGTGCAGCATTCCCTGTTGAAAAAATTTCTTAAAGAGCCCGTTGCACAGTTGTATGACTTAGTGTGTAGTGTGGTCATTAAACAGTTGAAACTGTCTGAGGTGAAGCAGGTTCACATACTGTAACCATGGATACATGGACCAGCAACCAATCAATTGACTATATTACTGTTACAGTTTCATGTCATGACAGCGATTGCTAGACGGCGATCACTGTTACAGCGGGTGTACATCACCGCAAATCAAAATGGCGATGTACACTCCCCAGCGAACCCTACAACAGCAACAGAAAATCAATGTAGCTATGTGGGAGGCTGCACACCCCACCCCCTAAATTAGGATTCTCAACTCCAGGGAGGTGCATGTTGGAGAGGGGGAAAAACTCAGACAGAACAAAAAAAAATTAAATGCCTCACACAGTCAAAAAATAGAAGCCCTACCCTGCCCAAACCTTGGACCTCCCTCACTGCAGCCTGTCACCCTCACCACTACACCAGAATGGCGGCTCAGCAGCACACTGCCACACTGCACCCCACATACCTTCTCCTTCCTGAACCCTCCTCTTCTGGTCCTTCACCCTCCTAGAATCTCACTGTTTTTACCTGTCCCTTGGCACTATAACCACATCTCGCTACCCTTTCAAGGTAGCTCACATCTCAGGCACTGAAACTGAGTTTCTCAGAACTGAGTTGCTCAATTTCAGTCACCATTATAAAGTGTTACTGACTGTTACAGCTCATTCAACAAGTTTTCAGTCAGAAAGTAATAATTCCCACTCTACTGTAAGTAGTAGGAAGCAAGCTATATTGTGTGTCACCACCTTTGAGAAAAAACACACTGCTATGAATATTTTGCAGGAGCTGCAAAATAAATTCTAGAAATGGCTTACTCCATATTCCTGATCTCCAGGGTTCATAGTATCAGATAATGGTGCCAACATAGCCAAGGCTGTTAGAGATAGCAAATACCAACACATACCTTGTTTTGCACATTGTTTAAATTGTCTCATCAAAGGTTTCTTAAATGGAAACAGAAATGTTGAAATCCTGTTAGGTCTTGCTAGGAAAATATGTGGGCATTTCAGCCACTCTGTGAAAGTACAAAAAATCCTTATGTGGCTGCAGAGATCAAACAACTTATCATTGAATACATTAAAGCAGGACATTCCAACCCACTGGAGTTCAACATTTTACATATTGGAAAGGCTTCTTGAACAGAAAAATAGCTGTACATGACCACATCATACAGAATCAAATATGTAAAGTAGACATGTTCGGTCCCAGCAGCTGAACTATACTGGAATATTTGGTCACCTTATTGGAGCCATTTAAGGCTGGCACACATGATGTCAGTGCAGACAGTGCAACTCTGAGCCAAATTCTTCCTCAAATTAGATTTCAGCCAATTTTTCTTGATGACATAAAGAAAGACTTTCAGTCAAAAGTTGACACCACTGCTGTTATGTAGGGAGATAACTTGAGTCTCAGAATGTTGATCGATCAGAAAATAAATGGCAAGATTAAGAATGACACCTATATGTTGGCTACATTGCTAGATCCCTGCTTTAAGTGGAACATTGAAGCCATCCTTTCTGCAGTGGAAGACACTGAGCATTGGAGTGATCTTCTGCTAACCAAATGAGACATTGCCCTACAAACATCATTAACTGACATACAGCAGTCAAACCCTGCTGAACCATCACAGTGTGCCTCTGACACAGACAATAGCACATCAATTCATTTTTCACAGTCAGCAGTGTCATCAGTGAGGGAAAGGACATCTACTTCTTGGACATCCTATGTTCAGGGTCAGAAAGTCAAATCACTTCTGAATCGCCTGCAACAAAATGGACTGGTAACCTGTAAAGAAAGCACAGCTGGTTCATCTGCCAGACTGGCAACCATCTCATGCAGCACAATGATCCTGGAGTACTTTGCAGATCATACTGTGATTAGTCTCTAGGAAGATTCATTACTGTGTTGAAAACAAAAGAAAACAATATGACCAGATCTAGCAAATATTGCAATAATGTACCTCAGGTGTCCACCTTCAAGCATGTATTCAGAATGCATATTTAGTGTAGCTAGAGGAATGGTCACTCACCATGGAACACTGCTAAATCCTGCAAATATGAAACAGCTTTCATTTCTCAGAATGAATGTTGACAATTTCCCAATTGTCACAAACACTGAATTATTCAAGTCTGACCCTAAACATGAACAACAGCCTGAAAACAGTGATACTGAATATGATGACTAGGTTGTACATGAAATGAATGGAACCATCACCACTGCCACCATGCCACATGTGCCACACTAGTAATACTCTTAGTTTTCTTTTGTCAGTCATCAGTTTATATTATATAAGTCTGATCTATGCCCACCATGGATATCATTTCTGGAAACAGCAGCAGGCTCAATCACAACAGCTGCACCTCTCATACATGCCTCAGCAATACCCACCATGGGTATAATTTTTGGACATAGCAGCAGGCATGCTAGGAGCAGTTTTGCCTCTCATACCTGCCTCAGCAATGCCTGCCATGGGTCTAATTTGTGAAATCAGCAGCAGGCTTGTTAAGAGAGCCTGCACCTCTCATGCCTGCCTCAGCAATATCCACCACGGGCATAATTTTTGGACACAGTAGCAGTCTAGCTAAGAGCAGCTGTGCTTCTTGTACTTGCCTCAGGAATGCCAGCCATGGGTTTAATTTTTGAAAACAGCAGCAGGCTCAATCAGATATGCTGCACCTCTCATACCTACCTCAGAAATGTCCACCATGGGTATAATTTTTGGATACAGCAGCAGGCTCACTAAGAGCAACTGAGCCTCTTGTACCTGCCTGAGCAATGTCCGCCATGGGTATAATTTTTGGGACCAGTAGCCAGTTGGCTAAGAGAGCTTGTGCCTCTTGTACCTGCCTCAGCAATGCCTGGCATGGATATCATTTTTGGGAACAGTAGGAGGTTTGCTAAGAGAGCTTGTGCCTCTCGTACCTGCCTCAGCAATGCCCCACCATGGGTATACTTTTTTGACACAGTAGCAGGCTCACTAAAAGCAGCTGTGCACCTCTTGTACCTGCCTCATTAATGCCCACCATGGGTATAATTTTTGGAAACAGCAGCAGGCTCAGAGCAGCTGCACCTCTCACTCCTACTTCAAAAATGCCCACCATGGGCATCATTTTTGGACACTGCAGTAAGCTCACTAAGAGCAGCTGCACCTCTCATAACTGCCTGAGCAATGCCCACCATGGGTAAAATTTCTGGGAACAGCAGCAGGCTCACTAAGACAGCATGGACCTCTCATATCTGCCTCAACAATGCCCATAGTATAACAGCTCAGGGCACCAACAAACAGTCTAACAGTCAAAAAAGCAGTCTTTAAAATGATTTTTGTTATGGTCAGGTTTGAGTTATTGGGTAGTAGAATGGGTCAGGTACTACCTGATCCAACCTGACTACTCATTTTTCATCTGGGTATTTTAAGGGTACTTTTGGGGTACGCGTGGGTAGTCTTGGTAGTCAGGTATTTTAGTACCCTCTCATCCGTAATAGATAGATAGATAGATAGATAGATAGATGATAGTCAGATAGATAGGTAAGGCCCCAGAGCCAGATGGGATGCTCAGAGCCAAGTGGGATACATCCAAGGGTGCATTAGGAATTGACAGCAGAACTGGCTGAACCCCTGTTAGTCCTATTCTATACCTCAATTCAGACAGGGGTAATTACAAAAGATGGGGAGTAGTAGACATAGTGTTGCTCCATAATGGGGGGGGGCAAGGAGCATCTGAAAAACTACAGGCCTGTCAGTCTTACCTCTGCTGTGAGTAACTGATGGATACACTGGTCAAAGAGGACCTTATGGATTACCTGGCAAGCAATGGTCTCCAGGATAGTAAACAGAATAGATTCATGGCAAGGAGGTCTTGTCAGACCAACCTGATAGCCTTTCTGACTGGGTAACAAGGGTAATAGATAAGGGCCATGCCATGGATTTACTCTACTTTGATTTCAGCAAGATTTTTGACTTGGTGCCTCTCAGAGGACTGCTGAAGAATCCAGAGGATCTAAGTGCAGTATGGAATAAAGACAGGTAGGAAACTGTCTGAAACCAAGACAGCAGATGGTTGTGGTTAACAGAGTCAAATCAGAAGAGAGAGAGGTCATGAGTGGGGTGCTACAGGGATTGGTCCTGGGTCCTGTTCTCTTCACTGTGTTCATAAGCAACACTGGAGAAAAAGTCCAGGGCAAAATGTGTCTCTTTGCAGAGCATATGAAGTTCTGTGGTAGGTTAAACAATGATGAGGGGATTAAAGAGGACAGGAAATGATTTCTAATTGGTAGCTGTTTATAGTGTTCCATGTCATAGAAATTATATCCATGAGCCTAAATGATCCATATGTAACTGTACCTGAATAAAAAGTGATATGAAAAACTGTATTTTGCATTGTTTTGTTTCTATGGGCAGCATTTTGTTGCATTTCTCTTCATGGAACCAGTGATCTGGAGTTTTAACTATGTCACTGTTTGAGGAAAGAACTCTAGCATGGTTCTGATAGGACAATAGCTCATGTTTAGCATTCTGTACTCAAACCGTGACATAGTAAACACTCCAAAATACTGGTTCCAGGAAAAGACCTGTTCAGAATGTTGTTCATAAAAAAAAAAAAATTGAAAACACAGTTGTTCACATCAAGTTTATTAAGGTACAGTTAAATATGGTTTATTTGGAGGCAAGTTTATCATTTCTCTCATTAGGAACATTACTAACTGCTGCCAATTAGCACAGATTTCCTGTCACCTTTAAAGAGAGGTAAAGTGATCTGTAAATGCTGGAGAGGGTGTCTAAGGTTTGGACCAAAATGTGCAAGGTGATGCACCTAGAGAACCAGAACCCAAAGACAAAGTAATGGATGAGAAGGGTAAGAAGAACACTAATGATGAGGAAAGGGACCTAAGAGCCATCATTAGCGACTCCTATTGCTGTGCAGAATATGGAATTCTGCTGGGGAAATTAACTTAGAATGACCATTCAGGCTGGCCCGCCAGTGCTGCAGTTGGATTTCTGCTTGTGTCGTTGATGACCTGGGTTCGGGAATGGACCCGGGAATCAGAGTGCTGGCTGGGGGAGAAGGATTGAGCATCCTAGGGACTGCTCTCCTTCTCCATGGGGAGGGAGGGGAAGAATGTCCAGCACAACCCAGACTCCTAGCAGAGGCTGAGATTACTGCAGTGACCGGGGCCAGTACGTTTGGGGGGTGGAGCAGATGCTGGATGTCATTGCATGTCCCCACCCCCCAGGTGATCAAGCATTTGGAAAAAAGCCTGCTCCCCAGGCATGATGACCTGTTCTGCTCTGCCGTCCACTGACTCCAATGTCCACTGGGGGGTCCCAGTCCCATAACCCCAACTTGGGGGGTTAAGCTGGGGCTTTGCCCACAGTGTCCATTGGGGAGCCTCACCTTGGGGGACAAGCCTGGGCATGGGGGCAGCAGGTGGGGAGGGTCTGAGCTCAAAAGGGGAACTGGAATAAAAAAAAAGAAGAAAAAAAAAAGAATGACCATTCCACCGGTGGAGTTTCTACTAGAATTGTGCGTGCTCTTTTGTGGAATTCCACCTGCTGTGATCCAAGGAATAATATTCTGCAGAACAGCATTTGTTTCTGTGGAAAATTATTCCACAACCATTTCTGTGGAAAATATTGAGATCAGTGGAATAATATTCAGTGGAACAGCATTTTTTCCCACAGAAAATCATTCTGCAACCATTTCTGCCGAAAATATTGAAATCTGTGTAATAACATTCTGTGGAAATGTTGTGGAAAAACTCATTTTGCATTTTTCTGCTGTGGAATTCCACCATTCCATTTCCAGTGAAATTCGGCTGAATTTCAAAAATTCCATGAAATTTTGTTTCATCAAAATTTGAAAATTCCACACAGCACTAATGACTCCCTAAAACAAGTAGTGTGTGAAGGCCTATAGTAAGGCAAACAAAATACTGGGGTGTATCAGAAAGGGTACTGACTACAGAAGAAAAGAGGTACTGCTACCTCTCTATTGACAACTGTTGAGGCTGTACCTAGAGTAATGTGCCCATTTCTGGAGTCCTCACCTAAGGAAGGATAAGGACAGACTGGAGGTGGTGCAGCATAGGGTGACCAAAATGATTCATGACTAGCAGTTTAGACTGTACAGAGATGGATTCAAGGCACTGAACATGTTCTTTCTAGAGACCAGATGACAGAGAGGAGATATCATAGACACCTTCAAGTACATGAAAGGAATAAACAAGGTAAACTGTGAACATCTATTTAGCATGAATAAGATGAGGGCTATGGGGCATGGGTGGAAACTGTTGAGAGAGGTTCAAGAGTGATGCAAGAAAGTTTTATTTTACAGAAAGAGTGGTGGAACCATGGAACAGTCTGTCATCTAAAGACTGAAGGGTTTAGTGGTTGCTCAGGGTGGCAGCAGTAGGAAGGGGAGCAAGGGGTGGATAGTGAGGGCTGGAACTAGAACTCTGTATGGACAATGGGTCTTGGGATTTGGTAGGGTTTTATGAGCAGACTGAAAAGACCATTGATCTTTTTTTGCCAGCACTGTATATGTTTCTTTGTTAGGCCATTCCTTTTGGTTAGTATTAGTTAGCTACAGAGTTGTTACTTGGGAATATGCCACCTGTTCAGACACTCCTCTTCCACTCTGACACTCACGAAATGCTTGACTTCTCAACAATTGGCCACCCTGGTGTGGGGGGGGATACAGTAACCTTTCCACTGCCAGGTCTTGGGGTCACCACCTCCCATAAGAAGGCTGAGACAGGTCACAGATCTCATTCTGCTGCTGTAACTAGTCACCAGGACATCTGCCCCACTGCATATGACAAAGCATAAACAATACCATCCTCAACACACAGTGCATGCACTGCCTTAAAATGAATATTAAGCAGCATGTCCTGAGGATAACTAGCATCTTCAGGCCCCCCAACGTGTCCATCACCACCAGCTACACACTTAATGGTAGGGGCCACTCTGGTATTATCTGACTGAAAGATAACTTTTTTGTTCACATCTTACTCCACCACCAAAGCAGCACCACCGTTAACAGGAAGAATTCCAGTAGCATGATTTACCTGATAGCCTAGCCTCTACCCAACACTCCAAAAGCCAGAAGTGTACTTTGCTCAATTGAAGTATGTTCTAAAACACAGCAAACCAGATGAATCCATGAACAGACTCAGGTCATCACAGTTTTTTGTCAATGGCTTGGATACCTAGTTTTAATGAGTCACAAAATCATGCCAGACCGCAAGGTCTTCCCTCATTCCATCTCTCACCCATATCCAGTGGTGTGGTTTAATGGCCCAAATCCCAAATGTGGTCATACATCTCATGAATGTTGTCCACATGGAAATAATCCTCCAGGCAAAGTTTAAGTGGCCCATGAGCTGCTGGAGCTCCTGATGTGTCATCTTCTTGGCTAACCTGACTCATCCAAGCAGGTCACCGAGGGCTTTTATTGTGTCCTGTGGCAGATGGCATATGGCCACCTCTGCATCAGTTTCTATCCCCAAGCATGACATTCCAATTTACTCCAGGCCAAGGAGACTCTGGACCATTTGCAGATCCAGTGGAAAGCACTAAACATGTGGCCACACTTGGGGGAATCAGGCAAGCCAATCACCAAGAAGTTATCCAGATAGTTGACAGCCCCTTACCTGCCTGCCTCTTTTGCCACTGTACAGTGTAGAAACATCCTAAAACATTTTTGAACAGTCCATAAGTGACTGAGCACTCCATGGGCATTGTATTATCTATCTAATATTGCCCTTTGAATTTCATCCCCAGAAGGTCACAGTCATCTGAGTGGACTGGGAGTAGCTGAGAAGTAGTTTCAATATCTGACTTGGCCATGAATGCCCTTGGCCCTTCTGCACGCATCACCCTGACTGCCCTGTCAAACAACACATACTGAACAGCAGTGAAACATGGTTCAATGTGGTCATTCAACAAGTTGCCCTTGGGGTAAGTCAGGTAGTTGAGCATGTGGTACTCACCTCACACTTTCTTGGGGGCAAGTCTAACATGGGAAGTCTGCAGACCTGGTACTGGCACATATGAATGTGGCAACTTATCTTATCCAACCTTCTGTCCTTCCAGAGCTTGTTCTGGACAACCTGCCATTTGTTCCTGGCTGACTTAAGATTCTCCAGTTTATAGCCACTCAGGGGGTCCTTGTATGGGATCCTCAAATCATTAGTGAAGCATCATCCATAAGAGTCATTGCCTCATGGTCTAGGTAGCACTCAAATAGCAGCTTAAGCTGCTGTGCACTTATTGACATTAGCAGGCTTGCTATTATCTGGCCTGCCATGCTTCTTGCAAAAGGGCTCCTGGCCACGGTGCACTGCATAAAGGGGTGCCTTTGCCCACATGCCAAACACTCATGTTGATACTTTCAGATGGTCTTGTTGCATGACCCCTTGTTTTAGAAACAGCATGCTAGGGAGTAGGTCATGTTGCTCTTCCCGTAGGGGCTGTCAGATGTGAATCAGCAATTCACTCTCAGTGTGCAGCACTCTACTCCCTTGCATGACGTCAACCATCAGGGGCATGTCCAGTGAGCCCAACTCTTTGGGTGAGTCATACTGCATATGTCAGTGGAATTCCTCATCATTTTCCAACCAGCCTGAGCCTTCTTTTTTTCTCTGTGTGTACATGAGCATATTTAAGTAACTGAGCAGGCCCACACTTTTTCAAGGGTGACCTGATATTTTGTACTAGCAAAGATAAAGAACATGGCCAGCTAATTCTCAAAAACCTTTCCACCCTGACCTTATTGCAATCAGTGTCCTCCACCTTTTTATCCATTCTCTCCTCTGTAAGGACTAACATTTAGCCAGTATATCTGGACCTGTCAGAGCCACAAAAATCCTGCACAATTTGACCATCAATGCCACCGTTACCACTTGTTTTCCTCTGAGCATCTGTGGAGTTTTATCTCTTGGCACTTTCCCGTCCAAAACTACTGCAAGTGGGCAAAGCTCTTTAAGTGCTCTTCGTCTACAGAGTAACAGCAATTCACTGTTCTTTTCATACAGCAACAGCACAAAAACACCTTTCCAAGCAAAATGAATGCTCAATCAGTTCCCCTTTTTTCCATGAGGTTCTCTAAGCAACACAGCAGCACAGAACGCTGAATGCCATAACGCCGTAACTAAACGGTCACTCAGCACATAACTTGTTGACTTCTAAATGATATAAAATATCTTAAAAACTCAGTTAAAAGAGAAATTAAACTTAGTTTCATTCATATGAATGAGTTCTAAAACCAAGAATGGAGCACAACAAACAGACAGTGAGAAGAGGAGCGGAGCAGCCCTACAGCCATCTTGCTTCCCGGCCCCCTCTCATCAGCTGTCTCACTTGTTCCTGCTGGCTCCTTCATGTGCCATTTCCTTTTCTTTGCAGTTGGGTCTCCTTAGATGTTGGTGTTCCCATCAAGCAACCTTTCAGCTACACTCGGCTTTTCTTCTCATCCATCACCCTTTGCTGCTTCTCCAGTGTCTTGGCTGTTTACGCCTTCCAGGTGTCACTTTCTTGTTGGGCATTGTATCACAGGAATTGCTGAAGTGAGAAGAGGCTGCTGTACACAAACCAGAAAAGCCCATTAGCAAAATATCCATAATGACTAACTGCAACATATCGTGTGAAATCATATTCTTTGGTTCATATAGAAATGCTTTTGGAATTCTGTAGACTTGAAAAAGAGATTCCAAAAAGCCCTTGGGAATCAGAATTGACATCCTACATGAATTCTGCAGGTAGAATTCCACATTTGGGAGGAACAGCTATAACAGTCAGAAAGTCATTCTGCATTAACTCTATCAGATTCCTGCCATTTGTATTTATTTTAACATCTACAGATACATTTTCTTCAATGTCCAAAGAATTGTGTTGTAGACCTAGGTCTTCCTTTATAAATATATCAGTTCTTGAGATGAAAATCCCTTAATAGAATCGTGTCAGTCAATGGCTACTTTTCAATAAAATATTCTATCTGATTATCTAAATCCTGCTAAAAAGAATCCCTGTAAAATTTTGAGATAAGTGGTGGACTACACAGTATATGCTCCCAACAATTATTACATTATCACTTAAAGACATCCTTATTATGATCATGATGTGTTTTATGCATAGAAACTCTTCAGTTCTTATCTCTTCCATGAGGCAGTATAGCATAGTGGTTAAGTGCACTGAGCTACACACCTGGAGAGCTGGGGTTTGAATTCCATCAGCTCCTACTTGCATACTGTGTGACTCTGAGCAAGTCATTTAACTTCCTTGTGCTCCCAGGTCACACCTGGAAACAAGCTTTAGTTTAGTGCCTTTCCTGATTAAGCAATTTCCCCTTTTCCCCTTTTCCCTGTTTATAATGCACATCTGGAGTACTGTGTGCAGTTCTAGAGACCCCATCTCTGCAAGGACAGAGACAGGATGGAGGCAGTCCAGAGGAGGGCAACCAAAATGGTGCAGGGTTTGCACCAGAAACCATACAAAGAGAGACTAAAAGAGCTTAATATGTATACTCTTTAGGAAGGGGGGGGGTCATGATAGAAACTTTCAATTACCTCAAGGGAATCAACAAAGTCCAAGAGGGTAGCATCTTTCAGAAAAAGGGATGCACAAGAAAAAGGAGGCACAATTTGAAGATAGAGGGGGGACAGCTCAGGGGCAAAATAAGGAAGTTTTTTTTTCACGGAGAGGGTGGTGGATGGATGGCACAGCCTTCCTGAGGAAGTTGTGAGGGCAAAAATAGTTGGGGAATTCAAGAATGCATGGGACCAATATAAAGCAACTATAGTTGGGGGTAGGAGGAAGTATGCTGCTGGTTAACTAGGATCTTCAGGTTAACAAATAGATAGGGAAATGGGCAGACTAGGTGGGACAAGCAGTCCTTATCTGCCATCAAAGTCTATGTTTCTATAATAGTAATCCCCCGAATGGCCTGCCCAACATCCCCTTTTTTGGCACAACTAGATATGGCTGGATAATTTTTTATTTGGAAGGCAGAATTTTCTATAACCCAAGACTCCTGAATAGCAATTAAATAATGGTTGTTTTGGAAAAGTGATCATCTCTTCATCAGAAAATGTGTCAAATATATTGCTGCTTAGAAACAGATAGTTATTAAAATGTATCCTTTGTTGATTTACAACTGGATCTTTACGCTCAATTTGAACTAGCCAGTTCTTTCTGTCTGTTGAACAGCTATAATTATTCAAGCTTTTTACATATGTACAAATTCCAGGTACTTGTAAGCAGCTCTGCTTCAAAGCTCTGGATACGGAAAGAACACATGCTGTGCTGCAGGATTAAACTCCAGAATTTGGGTTTTGTTGAAAAACAGCAATGCGCTCTCCCTTCCACAAATGGTCAAATGTTTTTGTGCCATAAGCAAATGCTTTGTCAAGACCCATGTCACCTCACACCAGAATCCTTTATTAATCAGTTAATTTAAAGACAGTGTCCTCTTAATACTTATGAACACACTAAAATGCTCAGAGCATTAAAAACAGTGACTATAACCATTACATGCAAGTACCCAATCATCAATAAAGGTAAAAATGCATATGTATGCATATATATACTGTATATATCTATATATGCATATATACAATACACATGGGGGAAAACAAGGATGGACAGGGAAAACAGGAAAAAGGATGGGGAGGGAAAACAGGAAAAAAGGGTAAGGTGCTGGATAAAAAAATCACTGTATAATTAAATGCAGGGCATAGCACTTGAAAGTTTTTTCACAAAGATATTGGCAATTACAACAGAGTCACTATTGATTCAGTTTGAAATCATGCAAATTTCATACAATAAATGGGTTCTATTCACTAATGGGCAGGAATTACACAAGAAACATACGTAATCTTCCCATGCTGCTCTGCACTTCTACACAGATAGGGAATCCTGGGATGGTGTGCACCATCCAATGAATGAACAATGGGTGTTTATCTGAATGGCCACTCATGGCTCTTCCAGGTGGCCCAGCAGGCTATGGCAGCTGTGTGCAGGGGATCCAATGGCTGCCATGATCCACCATTGACTTGTGGGGGGCATGTCAGGAGTTATGCTAGGATCACCTCTTGTGCAAATTTTGCAGCCCCTGAACAGTGTGCAGTGCCATTGTGCATGGATGCAGCATGGGGTGTGCCCCTTGGCCCACCTCCAGCCCATCCCTGGTGTGTAGTTGCTAGGGCAGCCTGGAGATCCAGCACACAAGGCACTAGTGAACCCCGATGAATGCCGCCAGGGGTATGCAGATCACTGCTGCATGGCATTCAGGCATAGGAAAGCCTGCACACCTCAGATACACAGCATGCAGGCATTAATACCCATTGGTGAATAGACCACAAGATTCATTTTACAAGAACTTTCATTTCACAAAAACAGAGTTAGCTGGAAGTTTTAAGGCTTTTAATTGATATTGCCAGAAGGACAAGGTCAGAGGACACTGCATATTGGGATACTGCAGCACATGAGCTTCTGCTATAAAGCTCACCCAAAACAGGGACCAAAACAAAATAAGCAAAAAGGAAATCCAAAACACTTCTGATCATAGGAGACTCCATGATTCGGGGAGTTGATACCTACCTCCAGCTGGGGGTAATGGTCAGGTGTCTCCCAGGTACATCAGCATAGAGAGACACTGGCCGCATTGCTGAAATCATGCAGTAAGCAGAAGAAAATGTTGATGTCCTGGTACACATAGGGACTAACAAGCTAGCCAGATGGTCAGTTGTGGAGACCAAGGAATGCCTGACCAGGCTGGGAGGCAAACTGTCATCCATTTTGTCTGGCATCTCCTTCTCTGAGATCCTGCCAGTCTGGAAGGGGAGGCAGATGGGTGGAAGGTCAGAGAAGGGGAGACAGGGGAGCTAAACATGTGGCTCAAGGGCTGGTGCCAGGAAAAATGAGGCTCATTTGTAGGTAACTGACAACAGTTTTGCTAGTGAAAGTTCTTTAAATTCAATGGACTGCATCTGACTAAGGAGGGAGTCAGTGCATTGGGGCAGAAGTTTGACATTTTTGCAGAATATTTAAACTAGCAAATGGGGACAGCGGTGCAGCACCCAATACATCGGATGGGAAGAACACCCCTCCCCCTCAGCTAGTGATCAAAAAGGAGTTCAGCATGTTTGTAGTTCAATTGCTTCACCAGGTAAGGAAAAAGGTCCAGCTCCCCATACAACGTGCAGGTGAAACATCGGGCCTCACCCAACAACTAACACACCAAAATCTGGTCAATGGAATATCATGTACACAAATGCCCGCAGTCTGGGTAACAAGATCCCAGACCTACAGGCAACAATGACAGAGACTAAACTGGGCATAGTAGCCATTAGTGAGACATGGTTCACCAGTAACCACACTTGGGAGACTTCAGTACCCGGCTATGTGTTGTTCAGAAGACACCAAAGTGAAAAAAGGGGGAGGATGGAGTGGCCCTTTATGTCAATGAACATATCAAAGCTACATAAATTGAGAATACTCATAAGGAGCCAGAAACTGAGGGTCACCCTAGAAACAGGAAATGGGACAGCCATACAAACTGGGGTTGTCTATGGGTCTCCAGATCAGGGGGAGGACATAGATACATTACTGTTAGAAGATATACAAAACATGACAGTTAAAGGGGAGCTTCTGATAATGGGAGACTTCAACATGCCAGATACAGATTAATCAATACCAGCAGGAACATCCTCCAGAACAAGACACATAGTGGATTTCCTGCAGGGGGAGGGCCTCAAACAACTGGTACAAAAACCCACAAGAGACAGGGTTATCCAAGTTCTAGCAATGACTAATGGGGAAAGGATCACAGATCTCCAGTTAGAAGGTCACCTGGGTGCCAGTGACCATCACATGGTATGGTTCAATTTGGCCACTAGAACTAAATAATCCCATTCCAAGGCAAACATATGGGACTTCAGAGGAGCTGACTTTGATAAGATGACCAACAGAGTTAAGCTAGCCCTGTCAAGAAAAAATACAGGTGAGGGGGTACCGGCAAAGTGGGCAAACATTAAAGATGCAACAGCTGAAGCAACATCCCATTGTGTTAGGGAGAAAAGCAAGAGCAAAAGAAGAAGGAAACCACTTTGGTTCTCAAAAATAGTGGCAGAAAAGATCAGAGCCAAAAGGTTGGCCTTCAGGAAATATAAGGGAATGCAGTGGGACAAAGATAGACAGGCATAGCAAACTTCCCTAAGAGAAGCAGGGAAGGCAGTAAGGCAGGCAAAGCCCAAACCGAGGAAACACTAGCACGAACAGTAAAAGAAAGGGACAAGACTTTCTATAGATACATTAGTGAAAAGAGAAAGTTCAGAGGGGGTATTGCTAAGATCAAAGGGGATAAGGGGAATTGTGTGGAGGAGGACCAAGGAAAAGCAGCTATCTTAAATATATACTTCTGCTCAGTATTTACTGAGGAGAAGGTAGGGCAGGGCCCACAGCTCAACACCATGGACACAGGGGGGGAGGGAGGTGTGCACAAGTCCCTTCACAAAAGAAAGGGTCCTACAAGAACTCACTAAGCTCAGGGTGGACAAGGAAACAGAATCTGATAGCATACATACCAGGGTACTTAAGGAGCTAAGGGTGGAACTAGCAGAGCCAATATCAGAATTGTTTAGTGAGTCTCTGAGCATAAGAGAGGTCCCAGAAGACTGGAGAAGGGCTCATGCAATCCTGCTCCACAAGAGTGGCAGCGGGGAGGAGACTGAGAACTATAGACCATTCAGTCTTACCTTAGTAGTGGGCAAGATTATGGAGGCACTTCTTAAGGAAAGGATAGTGCAACACCTGGAATCACTAGGAGTACAGGATCCAAGGATCCAACACAGCATGGGTTTACAACAGGAAAGTCCTGCCCAACTAATCTCATAGATTTCTTTGTCTGGGTAACCAGAGTCTCGGACCAAAGGACTGCAGTCGATGTTGCCTACCTTGACTTCAGCAAAGTTTTTGATACTGTTTCACACAGAAGATTGATTAATAAGCTGGGTAGGCTTGGGGTGGGTCAGAAGTTGGTCAACTGGGTGGCAAACTGATTGGTGGGCATAAAACAGAGAGTGGTGGTAAATGATATAGAGTCAGAAGAGATGCCAATCGCAAGTGGGATACCTCAGAGATCAGTCCTAGGGCTAGTCCTCTTCAATATCTTCATCAGTGACATTGCAGATGGATTGGAGGATAAGGTTTGTCTGTTTGAAGATGACACCAATATCTGCAACAGAGTAGATCATCCAGATGGGGTGGGCAGACTGAGAAGAGATCTAGAGAAACTGGCAAAATGATCAGAAGAGTGGCAACTGGAGTTTACCTCAAAGAAGTGCAATATCATGCACATAAGGCACATAGGGAAGAGAAACCCTGAAGTTACCTATAGGCTGGGAGGGGAGTTGCTGGCAATCACAAGGGAAGAAAGAAACTTGGGCATCATCATCATCAGAGATGACCTGAAATCATCCAAGAAGACCACTAAAGCAGTAGGTAAGGCTAGAGGGATGTTGGGGTATATTAGTAAAGGTATCACAAGTTGTAAGAGGGAGGTATTAATCCCTCTTTGTAAGACACTGGTTAGGCCCCATCTGGAGTACTGAGTGCAGGGCTGGAGGCCACACCTTCTCATGGACATTAACCAAATGGAGGTTGTTCAGAGAACAGCAACCAAAATCGTGCATGGACTGCATCAGAAAACATATGAGGACAGGTTAACGGAGCTCAATATGTATACCCTAGAGCAAAGGAGGGAGAGAGGTGATATGATCAAAACATTCAAACATCTTAAGGGCATTAAGAAGGTGAAAGAGTCTAACATGTTTCAATATAAGAAAAATAGCAGGATAAGAGCACACAGCATGAGATTAGAGGGAGGACAATTTAGGGGTAATGTGAGGAAGTATTTTTCACAGAAATGGTAGTGGATGCATGGAACAGCCCACCTCAGGAAGTGGTGGATATGAATATAGTGCAGATCTTCAAACAGGCATGGGATAGGCATAAGGGAGCAATACAGATGAGTACGAATAGATAGGCCATTGACAGAGTAAACGCCTATGGCACATTCATAAGGTAGAAAAAATGGGCAGACTGAATGGGCCTTGCAGTCCTTATCTGCCGTCAACTTCTATGTTTCTATGTTTCTTTACAAAATTTGTCACACTATTCAATGAAGTATAGGAAATACATCTTACCAAATTGGGTGCAATTTACATGATGATGGTTTAAATTAGATGGACAAAAAATAACTGTAATTTAAATTTTTGCAACATTTTATGAAATTTTCATAATCGATTTCATGGAAGCAAAATCTTAATTTTGCCATAGTTTTTCCATGGAAGATAAATTTCACACAGCCCTGTTTTTGAGTTCATTAATTGCAGAGTATAATGAATCCATAATCCCAGTAATTTTTTTATCATCATTACTTGTTACCGTCATGTTCTTCACTTTCATTGAATTCTTACTTGCCTCCCCTCAGAAACTCCCTTCTTACGTCATCTCTTTCTCTTACTTTGCTCGAGGCAATTTTCAAAAAGTTGGTTAGTGTTGTTTTGTTAATTAATTTATCTGATTTACTTCACTATTCCTTTCTATGTTTAGTTTTCTTATTACTTAAAATCTCTATATCGTCTTTACTCTTTTTTTGTTTGTTTGTTTTCTTGCCTTGTTTGCTTGTTTCTCACAGTCACTTTTACTTGTGATTTTAAAAGTCTTCTGTAAATGGTGTAATGTTATTATAGAAATGAATTGATGTTTTATATGGTGTAAGGTCATTAAGATTTTTTATAATTTATCCTCATTGACAATATTTCCCTCTTTAACTATACATTGATCTTTCTTTGCCAACTTCCTTTAAATCTGGATTGAAGGTTGCATTAATTTTTCACTCTATGGATAATAACCCTATTTACAACTTTCTCAATAAAATATGAACAGAATTTCAGTTTGTCATACATTGAAATGAATCTGACTTAATTTACACATTACAAAGTAAGGAACTGCCTAGAATGAATATATTGGGTTTCACTGTATTCCACAAATATATGTGGCATAAGCAAGAGTGCAAAAATACCTCAATCCAAAACAAATAATTACACTAAGGTTGCTTGGTAGGGATGTCTATCCCTCACATTTAGGTCACACAAAAGTCACTGAATTAAGCGGGGTTATTAGGCAAATAATATAATGTAGCAATAACTTTGAACTAACAGTAGAACCCAGTCATGGGCTTAATAAATGCTTCCAAAAATGGATTAAAAATGATCACAGTCTAGGTGCCTAGCCAATCTTTAAAGCATTATATAAGACATAGTATCATTAAGAAGCTCACAATCTAAATGTCAAAATGACAAATTGTTAAATATTTACAGTAATAAAATGATGCCACCTTAATTAACAAGTCTCAGTTCATAAGTAGTACAAAAACTTAAATTCAGTGCTAAATACAATACTGGATACAAAGCAAGTTTGTCAAAATGTGTGTGTGGTTAAGTTATGAAATCCCAAAAATTCTGAGAATACTTCCCAATGGGAGTCAAGCACTTCTTTTTAACAGAATGTAGTCATTTAATGGATCAAACAGATAATTAAATACATAAATGAATAAAAACCCCAAAGATAAAAATAAGAACAAAAGTACCCTGGTATCATGATTTGTAATGACAAAGAAGGTTATTCCCTTTTCTGTTAAAAAGTATTTTAAAGTAAATGTTAAAGGTACACATAGTATGCCATTGCCAGACATACTTCAGATGTTCAAGCTGCAATTTTTATTTTAAAAAAAAATTTGTCATGGACATTTTTTTTATATTTTATTGCCATTTTGTCCTCCAGTTTTCTGTTTGTGGCCACACCCCAGAATAATGTCATACCAGGGAGCTGTGAATGTTTTACATACAGCAACAAGCAATTCTGGGTAATTTATAACATTGATTTAAATGTGCCTTACTCATAAGCATAGTCCTTTATGTTGATCGTGGTGGGCACTAGTATGTAAATGTACATAGCAAGGCATTGTGGGTAAAATAAGAAACAGTTTTCCAATTTCCTTACTGTGAGATGCTGTCTGATATTTCTGTAGTGGTGTCAACAATATAAGCTTTTGTATGTTTATTTTCACAACAGTGCATTGTGCATACCGTATCTAGCTACAAGACTTCTATACTGAGAGATGTAGTCTCCTGTTTCTGCAGTGAGCACAGACATATAATATCCTGTATACTAATTTACATAGTGAGGCATTGTGGGTACAGTACATAGCTGATTTGTCCATCTAAAACTAAAAACTGACAGTGTCCCTTTAATAACTTAATTTCCCGGATATGATGTCACAGTTGGGGTTGCAACACTGAGAAAAAATGGGGTGGGTTATGTAAATGAAGCAGAGCACCAAAATAAAAGGATTTATTTTTTCATGGAAAACAGCACCATTTGGCAGTTTGAATGGTAGGAGACTGATTCCCAACACCTACAGGTTACTACTTCCATTTGCTATGCCAGTCTTGCACCTTTACTTTAAATATTTCATAAGATGTTAAATTTATTAAAATGTGCTTTGGCACCACTTGTTAGAGCTGCAGTGGGTGGAGCACTGCGGACCTCTTGCTATCAGAAAAAAAAAGATAGATTTTTCAGACTGAACAACAGTGTGGACATGCTTCACAGTTGTCTACATGTTCATGAAGCACTCCTCTCTGTTCTGTTCATTACTAGTGCACTGCACTATTTTTTTGAAAGTCATGGCAGAACACGGCACACTCTGCCATGTCCAAGATAGCCACCTAACTGTATTGTGATTGCACAACTACTAGTGTATCCACAGTAGTGTTCAGTAGCCATCTTGGACACATCAGAGTGTGCCATGTTCCGCCATGACCGCTGAAAAACTAGTTTTAAATTAGAGATATCCCCCACCTGACACTCCTGCTCAGCACCCCCCCAGAAACATACAAGTGACACTGGGGGTTCCCAATCCCCAAGGGTCGGGATCAGGAATCCTCAATATTTATTTATTTTTTATTATAGATATTCCTCCCCACTCAACCCTCCCTCTCAGCACCCAGCACCCCCCCCCAAAATGTAAAATTGACACTGGTGGTGCCCAGTTTCCTATTGTCATGATCTGGAATCCTTGGTGTTTCATCCCCCCAACCTGACCCTCCCTCTCAGTACTCCCCACCCAGAAACATTAGAGTGGCACTGAGGATGCCCAATCCCCTAGTGTCACAAGCTGGACTCCTTATTGTTTTTCCCCCTTTTTAAACCTGCAAAAAGAAAACCATCCCTTGAAGTCTTTAGCACCATTACTGTCCCCCCACCTGGCCCTCCCACTCAACACCCACCACCCCACATCCCCACAAGTCCATATTTACCCATCAGGGGTCAAACACTTTAATCATCTCTGGACCAGAGACATGTCTTCACTCTTCAAAGCTGGACCATGAACTTAAGAAACAGGTATGCTGTTTAATCTATTTCAATGGTGTTTTGAACTTACTGGTATAACTTGGCCATTTTTGTATATTTTTTGGCCAGATTTTTGGCATGTCTTTTTTGGGACCCCGCTTCTTGCACAATTGCACTGACATTAGACAAATTTGTTTGGAAGGGTGATTTTGTGATCTCTGTATGAAATCACCTTTCAGACAGGAGTTGAACATTTTCTCTGGCCTTGTTCATGAGGTGGGGTCATAAGAAGGCTATGTTGAAAATGTGGTGTAAAAATATTAAAAAACAACAAAGTTATGAGCCTACATTAAATTTTTCGAATGCAGGCTCATAACTTTGGTAATTTTCAATAGGTTAACCCCAAATCTACAACATAGCCATATCTTTACAGCACCTCATGAATATGATCTCTGTCATTTTTCAAATTCTGGCCACATTATTTTTTTATATCCCAAAAGGTGATTTCTCAGTCCCTCCATGCAATCACCTTTCAGATAGAAGTTGACATTGTCTCTGCCCTTGTTCATCAGGTGCGGTCACAAAAAAGCTATGTTGAAAATCTGGTGTAAAAATATAAACAAACAACAAAGTTATAAGCCTACAATGAATTTTGCAAATGCAGGCTCATAACTTTGGTACTTTTCAATATTTCTCCCCCAAATTCACAACATAGCCATTTCTTTACAGCACCTCATGAGTGTGTAAGCTGTCATTTTTCAGATCCTGGCTACATTTTTTTAAGTCATGAAAGGTGATTTTGTGGTCCCTGCACAAAATCACCATGACTGAAATCGCCTTTCAGATAAAAGTTGAAGGTATTCTCTGCCCTTGTTCATGAGTTGAGGTCATAAAATGGCTATGTTATAAAACTAGTGTAAAAATATATAAAAAAAAACAGTTATGAGGCTATGTTGAATTTTGCAAGTGCAGGCTTGTAACTTTAGTATTATTCAATATTTTAACCCCAAATTTTCAACATAGCCATTTCTGTACAGTACCTCATGAATGTTATGGCTGTCATTTTTCAACTGCTTCACAAAATGTGTTTTTGCATCCCAAAAGGTGGTTTTGCAATCCCTGTGTGAAATCACCTTTAAGGCAAGAGATGAAATTTTCTCTGCCCTTCTTTATGACACAGGGTCACAACAAGGGTATGTTAACAATTTGATATAAAAATATTAAAAACAACAACTTTATGAGCCAATTTTACCTTCTGCAAATGCAGGCTTGTAACTTTGGTAATTTTCAATCTTTTTACCCCAAATGCATCTCCTGCAGCCCTATTAGCTCTGGCAGAGTTTTTTTTTTTTTTATAAATGCAGGTTTTATTGGATCTCTAACACTTGCTGCTGGAACAGTCACAACCTAAAGCAGTTGCAGGCATACACTTCATAGAATGCAGCTTCCAAGTTTTCATGTTCCAGCTGGAAACATAGAAACAGAATTTGTCAGCAGAAAAGGACCGCTTATCCCATCAAGTCTGCACAGATGGGAAAGCTTACTAATGCATATTCCAAGAAAGACACATACCAGTATTATGCTTTGAGTGCAAACCAGTGCATAGATGGTAACAAGTTCTCCTTAAGCTCAATGTAACTGCGTGCCAAAGAAACAAAAAACAAAAAGAAAAAAGCTTCAGAGAAAATGTCTGCAGCTCCAGATGAGATACCCATTTCTCTATGACCCTCTAAGCTCTTGTACTGCACTATACTAGGACAGAAGCTGCTCTTCTAGTTGTTTTACTAAAGATGCAGATTTTTGTATTTAATTAATACTAATTGTAGACATTAAACAAAGGGATTTTATATTGGTCAAGTTTAATCTAAATAGGGTTGTAGGGCTGGCTGGATTTTTTGAGATGTTAGAAGATATGCTGCATGTTGAATGGCATGTTCATTTCAAAACAGACACATTTATTACTCATTGAGAAAGCATATAGAAGTGGCAGTTTAATGATTAAGTTATTTATGATGAATAAATGCTGTAGAAAACATTTGAAGGCAATGTGGAGCACTTGTGTTTAGTGGAACTCGAATCATTCCGCAATGTTTTACAAAAAGATAAAATCTGCAGTTATTTGCTTTTTTTTTTTTTGGGCAGTTTTCTAGTGACCTTTCACATGGCTGAGGTTTGTTGTTTCTGTTAGTTTGGCAGTCTAATACCAGCACACTTCATTTGCTGCATTGCTGAGTTTGAGTGCTGCCATTATACTTTTTGTATCCTTCTTACCTTCCAGTGCACCCTTACCTAGCCTTTATAATTCTGTATTTCAAGGTAACCCCTTATCTTTCTAGACTGACTATTCTTCCTGGATTTCATTCCATGCAACTTTCTTCATAGGTGGCTCCCATCTTGCCAACCTGCTCGCCACAATATTTTCAGGGTTTAAACTCTCCCCCATCTATAGTATCTTCACAGACACCAGTATTAATGATCTGTCCCTTCCAGTTCTTAGCTTTCACGGCCACACCTCTTAAATCCATGATTCCTGTCTCCTGCTTTCTGAACAACTCTATTTACCCTTACAACTATTTTCTTTACCACCATCATTCATAAGGAGGCTTCCTGCTGTTATTGGGATACTGTTACTCTAAGTCAACAATGTTGCCTTCCGGTGATTCAGTTTCATTGCAATATCAAAAATGTAACTTTCAGCAGGATTTAATTTTATTACAACACTTAGGGCCAGATATTCAAAACTTTGCCCAGGGGCTAAATTAGCACTGCCCGGCGGGCAAACTTACCCCGGAGCACAGATCAAGCTATATTGAAATGGAAATAGCCCGGTGCTAATCCTGCTGAATATTGCAGGCTAAGGAAGCTGGGCAAACTAGTCTGGGAGTGCAGGGCAAAAATAGCCTGGGAATAAGACAGCACTGAATAAAGAAACCAGGAAGTGCAACCCACAACAACACAGTGCACAGCAACATGAGGGCAGGTACAGAAGAAATACATGGCCAATGTGTGTGCCAGTAAATGCATGGACTCAGTACAGCTGCAGGAAGCAGCAGATGTGAAAGAACAGTGTTCAAAACAGTATATTATACCCAGTACCATTAGTGCCGTGCTGCATTAGCATGGAGCTAAGCAGTTAGCCCAGGGCAAACACGTTTGCCCGGAGCTAAAATGTGCCATATTCAAAAGTGCCATGCAAATGAGCCTACTTAGGCAGTCTCTGGGCAAACAACCAGATTAGCATCTCATTATACCCTGATTTGCATGCAGTTTGCCCCGCATTACTGCAGGGTCCCACAGAGCCACCTGTAGGTCAGTCTGGAAGTACAGGGGCTGACCAGGTCCAACCGCAGCTCCACCTGTAGGTCAGTCTGGCAGCGCACAATGATAGCTGCAGGCTACATGTAAACAGTACTGCATAGCATAGCATATTGTACCCCAGGGGACAAGACAGCATAGGCACAGGTGGTGGTGGTGCTGCATGCAACTGTCACACTGTAGGGCATGCTACAGTGCACAGCAGCCACTACAGTAGCAAGGGGGCCAGTAGTGTGAGAGACACAGCACTGCCTATGGTGTGTAGGGCAGTGATGCTGACTGCACTGTACACAGTGACAGGCCCAACCTGCAGGTGTTTACTGACAGTGGACATTACTGTTACACTGTTGTGTGACCCACAGATGCTGTACCTGTGGCATGGGATGCTCACAGTGACATGTACATTTCTGGCTTTGTATGCTGTGGCAGTTGTACAGCTGTGTGGTATGTGGCCGAGGGGGCATATATTATCCGAAAGGCACACTAGTGTTGGGGGTATTCCCAATACTGGCCCATGAGCACTGCATGATGTGTCCCAGCCTTGTGGCCACACCTGGTCTGTGGCACAGCCTCGCCACCAATACACGCTCCCCTCAACATCCTCCATGCCCACAGTGCTGCATGTGTGTGCTGGCATCTGTTTGTGTCCACAGATGTGTGGTCCGCAGGTGTGTGCTGTATGGCCACACTGCCATACTGTCCCCTGGTGGCAGGGTCACCATTTACTGCCTGGCATGGCTGGGACTGGTGGCAGATGATGGCATCATCGTGATGCCATCGGTTAGCAGCATGCTTCCTCTAAGTTTGGCTTTATCTATATGTCATATTTATTTGTTAGGGTCGTGCAAAACCCACGCTAAACCTGTGCAAACACCGTGCAAAGCCAAAATGTCACGCAAAGCTGATTGCCCATGGTTAAGACAAGCTTTTCCTGGGCGGTAATTTGCACCGCACTAAGTGTTGCGCTAAGTCGCGCAAAACCACTTAGCGTGGCGCTAGTCACTGAATATAGCATTGCGCCTGTATTCATGTCAGTTTGCCCCTTGCATACATTATAATCTTGCCCGGCGCTAATGCAGTTTGCCCGCGCTATTTAGCCTTTTGAATATAGCAGACCCACGCTAATCCTGCGCTAAACCTGCGCAAACTATTTTTGCCCGACGCAAAGTTTTGAATATCTGGCCCTTAGTGGCCAAATTCCAGACACAGTATTTGTGATCATTTCCAATTTAATGCTTGCTGTGAGATAATGTTCCAAATATCAATTCTTCTATCATTCTTCATTTTAATTTTAAAGTCAGTGGCTATATTAAAAATGTCTTTTATGTATATTTTGTTTACTTTAATAACCTGAACATTGGGAAAATCAAAACTCCACATTTGTTGCAATGCTTCACTTTAATGCTGGCATCAATGACAACATCAAAATGGGATGAGTCCATTGATTTGTAAAGCCAGAATCAGAGATACACTGTGAAGTGTTACATGACCTATCAGTATTTCCTTTACTGCTGTAGTCAATAGCAGAATTAAAAATTCATGTAGCAGTATACAACTTTCAGTGGGTTGCTTTTTTGAAGGAACAGATCATGAACGTTTTTAATTTTACAGTTAGTTGCAATATTGAAAATGTTTCATGTCTCTTTTATTTAATAACATGATCATTTGGGAAATTAAAATTCCACATTTGTGACAATGATCCACTTTAATGCTGCAATCAGTTACAACATCAAACTGGAACATAACTACTGATTTGTAAATCCAGAAACAGATACATTGTGAAATTGTTCATGATCATTCAGTATTTTCTTTGCCGTTGTAGTCAACAGAAGAATTAAAAATTCATACAGCAGCACACAACTTCAGTGTGCTGGTTTTTCTGAAGGAATACAGCATGAAAGTTTTATTGGTAAAATATTAATAATCAGTGCCAGTCTTTTTTTATAAATAATAATAGCCAAAACTTGTGCCACCTTCACTCTTCCAGAAAGAATTTTACAGTTGCAACATATTATCATTTTTTAATAAATATCCTTATTGCATTATTAAAACATGTAAGTTGCTTTTCTCCAGTTTTACAAGCACAATAGCTCTGTAATTTAGCTTTACAATTAATCTAGGACTTCAACTACCCCTTCCATGCTTTTTTAAAAAGAATAAAAATACAGAGTGTAATCAGGGTCATGGGAATCTTATGAAATGTCATATCTGTTGGTCTCTAAGATTCGGAATCATAAACAGCTGGATACATTTCATGCAGCAGAATGGCCACTGTGGTTCTACTGTATACAGTAGAGATTTTCTGAAGTAAAGCTTCACTGATGAAGATGTGATAAAGTGACAAATGTTGCCCATAGTGAAGGTCTGATAAGTGTTGGAAAATTGGGAACTTCAGCAAAAAGGCTTAATGAGGTGATGGAGAGCACTTTGCTGGTGAAGTTTGACTTTAATTTGCATGCAGTACCAACTACCAAACTCAGCAGATGCTGGAGAAAATTACCTGTTGTTAAAAAATGAAAACATAATGTAAAAACCCTTCTACCCAGTCTCAACCCTCCCCAAGTCCTAGTAAGAAATAGAATATGATTTCTTTCCACTATCCACTTAATCCAGACTCACCCTCTCTCTCCCCATAGTCCAAATAATAATGAAATATCCCCTTCCTCAACAGAGTCCTCCATTTTGTATCCCCCCATTGTCTTAATAGCCCCTTTCCTCAATGCACTTATCACCCCAACTCCTATCCTCCAAACTTTGTCAGGGTGACTTATAAAAAGGAATACAAAAGGAAAAGCCACCATTACAGTGATTGGCATTGCCCTCCTTTCACCACCTTTGTTAGCCACCATCAAAATGAAAGTGAGTGTGCATGCCCTAATACTACTGTATTTGGACTAAGTGCAAATCTGCTCCCATTCATTCAGATGCTGGCTGGCCTAGGTGGTGAGAGGTGGTCTTTGGTAGTTGCCATCATGGTGGCTCCTTCTACTGTATCATTTTCATATCTAGTTTTCAAGAGTAATGCTAGCATGCCAGTAAATGTGTTAAAATAACTATTTGGCTGGAGCAGACATTCATGGAGCTGCATTTGGGGGTCTGATCATCCTCAGCCAATCAGCATTTGGGGCCTTGATCATCCTCAGTCAGTCAGCTTGGTGATAGTCAAGAATGCTACTTATCACTAACAGTCAGCTTACGAAGCATAACAGAGCAATTATTTCCTTGTGTGTTTAACATTTGGAACAAGGTGGAAGCAATATATGTCCTGGCATGTCAATAAATGGCTTTTGCAAACAGTTGCAGCATATATGATCCAGTAGTATTTATTTTCTATAATTCTTGCATTGTGTGTTGCAGGTGGAAAAAGTATTATTTCAGACTACTGGTAATATGCACATGTATCTGCCTATGCACATGTTGAAGTCAGTCAGAATCCAAGGAAAGGACATTCTTCCTTTCAGCTATTTCAAGCCACTAAGAGGTCTTGCTGCTCATGCTGCAGCATAACATTTAGTCTGCCAGGCTGTCAGTCACTGATTGTCATCTCAATAGACCAATTGGAGAGTTACAATCTGCTGTCTCCCTCTGTTTCAACACTCAATCTTCAGTCCAGATTGGATTCTCTGGACTTTCAATGAGTAGCTATAACTGATCTTTAATGAAAGTACATCAAGACAAAAAAACAGCAGAAGAAGCTTAGTGCAACAGAAACATAAAAAAAAATCTACTTTACCTGCTATTTCTTTTAATTTGTTTAAAAACATGCCATTGTTTATTTGTGTGTCTTGACTTACTGAAAGACATAGCTATACTCTATGTGGAGAGTGAGGGATGAACAGATCCTAAACACATTACTCAGCACCTGGCTTCTTCGAATGTTAAACTTCATTGTGAATACAGTTCCATACTGGCAAAACAATTATAGTTGCAATTAATTATCTTCCTATACAGTATATTAAATGTAAGTTATTTAGTAGTAGTAGTAAATACCTTTATTTTTATACAGGATAAAACTCTTAGGACCCCTGGGCCCTATTTACAAAGTTGTCCTGTTATTCATATAATTTGTTACAGTGAATATTTGGATGTAATAACTGTCAGGTGTTAGATAAATTAAGACAATTAAGCTAAACTCTTGGGACATGGAGGAATTGCACCACTTTAAATGATTTAACTCTGAACATACCTCAAAAAGAGGATTTATTTCAGCTCGGCTTTTTAGAATATAAAATGTCATTGAGAAGTTATTTAGGTACTGGCATATACATTTTCTAGCTACTTATACAAGCTTGTAAAATGGGTAGGGAGTTTTCTGTATTCTGATAGGCTGAGAGGTACCTTTGGCCATGCCCTTATTGGCACATATTTTACCAACTGGTAGTTCTTCAATCAACCAGGATGTAGCTCAACCTGAGATCCATGCCTTCCAGAAAGTTCTTTAGAAGAACTTTCTGGCATCTACAGTATATTGGTAAAGTAAACAGTAGTAATATCCATTACTTACATTTACATGACAGCTACCATATATGCTTACTAGAAGCCTCCCTTGAATTCAGGCTGCAGATTATAATCATGTAAGATAAAGTACCCTTCACACCTTAATTATATAGAATTTAATGCAAAGTGAGCCACAAAAGTGGAGCGTACGTGTGAGGAGGATGCATTTATGCACTGTAACGACAAAGTTTCTTTCCAGATACTGTTTGATTGTATAATTTCTCTGTGATTTCTAACTCTGCAGGTATGATCATTATTGCATTTTAAATTGCCACTGTTTATGTTTATTTTGCTATAGAATAGACAAGTAACAATGTACCTTGTCAAATCCAGGATGTGTTGAAAAAAATGATTTTTCATCACGTGCCACCCTCGAATGCAAGCTGCTGGAGAAAATGATTTTTTTTTTTCAGTTAATTCTTTCTATTAAGATTTACCAATAAAAGACAGCACAGGAAACAGTATTACATTCCAAGAATTAGATACATGGGAGACAGATCAGTGCTAAAGGTATAAAATGCATCCCAGGTAACTCTACACGTTACAATTCAGTATGTAAGGATCATAACAACAAAGACAGGAAAATGTGGCAATCTTGACAAGAGGAGCACTGATATGGGAACATGAGTTAGAGCAGGCAGCATATCCATCAGGGAGATCAGCATGCAGAACCAGAACCAGGGTCACTGTCTAAAGGATCAGAAGGTGGGGTCCTGCTGAGAGTATACTGAGGCTAAGAAGGGCTCCCAAAAAGCTTGGTAGGAAGAAAGGGATTTTTTGGCAAAATGGGATATACTGCCTAGAGTGGCCAAGGATCTAACCAAGGCAAGCCAATGGGAAATGGCAGGAATGTATCTGTGGTCCTCCTCCTCAGGAGAATTCATCTCTTGGCCTCAATACTCACCATCAGAAGCCAGTACAACTGGACCTTAGGGACAGGTATGACCACCGGTGGAAGCTCAAGGATATAAAGGTGAGGGGAGAAGGGGAGCATGAACTCCAATATCTCA
This sequence comes from Neoceratodus forsteri, assembly GCA_016271365.2. Classification (NCBI taxonomy): domain Eukaryota; kingdom Metazoa; phylum Chordata; order Ceratodontiformes; family Ceratodontidae; genus Neoceratodus; species Neoceratodus forsteri. Next base: position 829,724,414 of record CM028132.1, on the reverse strand, counting down.
CTGCAGCACTGGTGTATGTGCTCCCAGGAGGAGGTGAGCTTTGGGCAGCTCCACATGTTGTGGAAACGGTCCACCCCCAAGGACATGCACCATCAACAGTGATCATGACTCATAATGCCCAGTGATTTGAGCCTGACTGGGATGTACCGCACATGAGATTGTTTTGAACTAAGAGGCTCTTAGAGTCATGGCATGCCTTGCCAATATGGGCCCAAAGGTGGGACCATTTGGCCTCCACAATGCCCCAGATGTGAACATGTACCAATGTACTTCTGGCACTTGTGGAAGGGTCAGGGAAAGCATGAATAATTGCACAGTAAATCATACCCACTCTACCCCTGAGTACCTTGAGACAGGAGAACAGAACCACAGGAGAAGTTCTGTGAATGAGAGAGGATAGCTTTTTAAACAACCATGGATGGCACTCCAGAGCTGTTGATATTTCCAGATGTTTCCCTTTGGCAGACCAGAGTGGGTCATAAGGTTATCATAGGATTCTAGATGTGAAGCATTAGGCTGCTATAAGTCAGAGACATGCCTCCGATCTCATGCCTTTCACATATTCCAAGTTAGCTCTGTCACACAATTTTCATCAAGGGGTTGTTCCACAAAGGGAATAGTGTGTGTAATGTTAGAGGGGAGAGGACCCCAGATTCCAATTTCTTCCACTCCTCCAAAGATGTCAATATAGTAGGTCCCACATAGTGGACAGAGGCGGAGGTGAGAACAAGTGAGCCCTAGGGAGCCACCAGAGTCACAACTACATTCATTCACAACCCAAAATGGGGCCTTAAACTAGGGGTAGGGGGAGAGCCAAGACACAGTATGTGCATACTTGAATGCCATATAACAGGTAGAGATGCAGCGAAGTAAAATTCCGCCCATGAAGTGGACGCCAAGTGGCCACTTCATGTTAGTTTTCCACTACGTGAAGTGTCCATTTTAAACCTTCACTTCACCACTTCACATTGTAATTATGACTTTGTGTTGTGCACTCCACCTTATTCCACTTTAAGGTGGAGTGAGAATTCTCAGGCAGCCCACACACATCACATGGCTTACACAGTGTCGGTCACATGCTTCAGGAAGGCAGGCAGCCATGAGGTTACGGGCAAAAAAACTCTCCAGTGTGGGCTGACTTACATGTTTTGCACAGGGTGTGACCAATTGCTCTGCTCTGCAAATGGCGGGGGGTGGGGGGTGGACATGTGATGAAGAGGGGTGCACAGGTAACAAGTCCACAAATGAAGTTATTTTCCCCATTTTATGTACAGGGGTTGATGTACCACTTGTACTAGACGTATTGCATTGACCACCACCAGCATCACTGCTACTCTGACCACCACTTGACAAGATTTCTAAATCATAATCCTCCCCCTTGTCATGCCTGTAGGAATCCTCTGGTGTTATTTCATCACTACTGCAGACATTCCTACTTGGTCTTACACTCATGGAAGGGGATAACATGCTCAGTAAAGTTGATTATGAGGGTGGACTCCCCACTATGGCATTAGCTGCCATCTGGTGCTGGATCCACAGTGCCATGTGTCTGTTCTTAAGATGTGTATGCTGGCCCCCCTCATGCCCAGATGAGTCCCCCTTTTACCTGGACTCTCACATGCATGGCTAAGCTGGCAGATTGCAACTGACTCATCATTTGCATCTTGGACAAAAAAATCCCAAAAAAGGGATTGTGATCCCCTACTTTTAACATGTCCCTGATGCTGCTTATTGGACTCTGTATTTTTAACCCCTGAAATGGGGGGTGTGCTACATGATTTTTCAGGCTTGACACACTTGGACTCCAACTGCCTACCATGACTACCTATGATTATTACTGGGTCATCATCATTATCATCAACAGGAACCACTAAATCACAACTTTTTTGAGGAGGGGGTGATTTAACGCAAATAGATCCAGACACAGCCATCTTGACTTTCTTTTTCTCCATTTCCCAACAGGGGTCACTGACATTATTATCATATTCATCAACATCATTCGCATCCACATTTTCAGCTTAGATGCTGTCATGTGAAGAATATTCCAACCACAGCATCATCATCACCTGATATTTTTGCACCACACTTTGAATCATTCGATGGCAAAGGCATGACCTCAACAGCGCTGGAAGAAATGTGACATTGTGAGTTATCGTTGCCAGGATCAGAATTATGTTCAACTACCATGAGGATGCTAATGGGGAGTATGACATCATCTACACTTTCCATCACAGCTTTAGACTCAACTATATTTTCTGAAACGATTAACAGGTCAGATGTGGAACTTGAGGCAGCAAAACTCATGCCAGCAGAAACTGCACTAACACCATCAGCTGGGAAAACATCATCTCCTCCAACTATTAGAGAAGCTACAGACTGCATTGTAAAAAACATTAATGGAGAAATCCCCTTTACTGATTATGCACTTTTGTGTACTACCATGCCCATGGACAACCTTGCCAATGGCAGCAGTGCCATGGCCAGAAACAGCTTTGCCTCCATGTCTGTTTGCAGGCATTTTGGGGGGATCACCAAGAAAATTCTAAACAAATTTAGATTTCTGAACTTTCAGTCTGGGCTGGTGGATGTGAAGCCATAAAAAAAAAAACTGTGGCTTGTAGATGGAGAATGGGCACGAAACAGATGCAAAAGTACAGACAGATTAAGACTGCACTGCTCAATCAAGAAGAGATGCTAATGCAATGTCACAACAACACCTTAACCAGTGCTCACAAGTCACAATCCAATCTGGAAAAGAATACCTCTTACCTTTTTTTGGGGTGCAGTGCACTGTAGTAACAGTCCAAAACCAAGATACTACAAAGCAGTATAAAATCACACAGGTGCGGTGGATAGCAGATTCAAACTGCTGCAATTACTCTGTGGCACAATAAAATGTCTCTGATTTGATAGCATGCGTCGCACACACACTCACACACACACTACAAGTAATGTGCAGCAAATTTAAACTTCAATAATATAACCAAATATTTTAAACAAACTGAAATTATTCACTACTGCACCACAACAATCAGCAAATAAAATTCAAGAATTACTGAAAATATTACTGTGTGTACATTAACACAGTTATACAAGAAAAATATAACCAAAACAGAAAGAGTGCCTTTTTCTTCCAGTTTTAACCTACCTCCACCACAGATACACCCTTCCCCTAAAGCACACTTCAAGTGTCTGTCAGTACACAGACTGAATGTCTAAATTAACATTCAAAATCCACACACAAACAATGAACACTCGATGATATGAGCACAAGAGGGTTTCCCACAATCAATTTACTAAATTTTAAGTAAAAACAAAAATGACTCAAGAAGGCTTTTTTAACAGCTTTTAGAGGATTTGAACCGCAGAACTCTGAGAGGAAACTATCTCCATCTACCACTACACACACTCTACACAGAACTGAGGCTGTGAAGAACAATCTAGAGCCCATGTGACCTGCAATCCCATGAATCACTGCGAAATTCACCTTGGAGCTCAATAACAAGGTGAAGTGATGCGAAGTACATTGATTTCTATGTACTTCATATTAAACTTGGCTTAGAAGTAGTTGGGGGAAGGTGAAGTAACACAAAGTCATTGGTTTCAGTTGACTTTGTGTTCCTCATTATGATGTGAATTACTCCACTTCGTGTTGCAGATTACATCGCGGATTCCGCATTACTCCATGAATCACTTCACAGTGCAAATTTTGTTCACTTTGTCCTCCTCTAATAACAGGCATAGATCCAGGGTAACCTTAAACCTCCACAATTCCAGTAAGCTCAAAATTTAACCCTACTGTAGCATAGGGGGTTGCCTTCCCATAAGAACCGACCCACCAAGGCTTCCATTTTTGAAAGCAAATGTGCTGGTACTTCTATCGTCACATGACAGAGGCAGTGTAGTATCGTGTGGCCAAAATCATCTTAACCACTGTTATTTTCCTTACCACAAACACATGTAGTAATTTCCAGTGGTCACAGTTATTCTGCAGTTTCTTAAGCAGGTAGAACGGATCACAGATCTCCAAGTAGAAGGTCACCTGGGGGCCAGTGACCTTCACACGGTATGGTTCAATTTGGCCACTAGAACTAAATCATCTCATTCCAAGGCAAAAATATGGAACTTCAGAGGAGCTGACTTTAATATGATGGCAAACAGATTTAAACTAGCCCTGGCGAGAAGAAATACAGGTGAGGGGTACAGACAAATTGGGCAAGCATTAAGGATGCAATACTTGAAGCAACATTCCATTGTGTTAGGGAGAAAAGCAAGAGCAAAAGAAGGAGGAAACCAATTTGGTTCTCAAAAACAGTAACAGAAAAGGTCACAGCCAAAAGGTTGGCCTTCAGGAAATATAAGGCCAACCTTGCTAAGGGAAGCAGGGAAAACAGTAAGGCAGGCAAAGGCCCAAACTGAGGAAACACTAGCACAAACAGTAAAAGAAGGGGACAAGACTTTCTATAGATATATTAGTGAAAGGAGAAAGTTCAGAGGGGGTATTGCTAAGATCAAAGGGGATAAGGGGGAGTGTGTTGAGGAGGACCAATGAAATGCATCTATCCTAAATGATACGCCTGCTCAGTATTTACTGAGGAGAAGGTAGGGCAGGGCCCACAGCTCAGCACCATGGACACGTGGGGGGTGAGGGAGTTGTGCACAAGCCCCTTCACAAAAGAAAGGGTCCTACAAGAGCTCACTAAGATCAGGGTGGACAAGGCAATAGGACCTGATAGCATATATTCCAGGGTACTAAAGAAGCCAAGGGGTGGAACTAGCAGAGCCATTATCAAAACTGTTTGGTGAGTTTCTGAGCACAGGAGAGGTCCCAGAAGATTGAAGAAGGGCTCATGTGATCCCGCTTCACAAGAGCGGTAGCAGGGAGGAGGCAGGGAACTATAGACCAGTCAGCCTTACCTCAGTAGTGGGCAAGGTTATGGAGGCACTCCTTAAGGAAAGAATAGTGCAACACCTAGAATCCATAGGAGTACAGGATCCAGGATAGCTTGGGTTTACAACAGGAAGGTCCCATCAAACTAATCTGATAGATTTCTTTGACTGGATAACCAGAATGGTGGACCAAGGGGGTGCAGTTGATGTCGCCTACCTTGACTTCAGCAAAGCTTTTTGATACTATTCAACATTAAGATCAATTAATAAGCTGGGTAGGCTTAGGGTGGGTCACATGTTGGTCAACTGGGTGGCAAACTGGTTGGTGGGCAGAAAACAGAGAGTGGTGGTAAATGGTATACAGTCAGAAGATATGCAAATCACAAGTGGGGTACCTCAGGGATCAGTCCTGGGTCCAGTCCTCTTTAATATCTTCATCAGTGACATTGCAGATGGACTGGAGGGTGAGGTTTGTCTGTTTGCAGATGACACCAAGATCTACAAAAGAGTAGATGATCCAGATGGGATGGGCAGAATGAGAAGAGATCTGCAGAACTGGCAAAATGGTCAGAAGAGTGGCAACTGGGGTTTAATGCAAAGAAGTGCAAGATCATGCACATAGTGAAGGGAAACCCTGAAGTCACATATATAGGTTGGGAGGGAGTTGTTGGCAATCACCAGGAAAGAAAGAGACTTGGGCATCATCCTCATCATCATCACAGATGACCTGAAATTATCATAGCAGACCACTAAAGCAGTAGGCAAGGTTAGAGGGATGTTGGGGTGTATTAGTAGGGGTATCACACATCTTAAGAGGGAGGTAATAATCCCTCTTTACAAGACACTGGTTAGGCCCCATCTGGAGTACTGCATGTGGTACTGGAGGCCGTACCTGCACAAGAACATTAACCAAATGGAGGCAATCCAGAGAAGGGCAACCAAAATGGTGCAGGGACTGCATCAGAAAACATATAAGGAAAGATAACCAGAGCTCAATATCTATACCCTAGAGCAAAGGAGAGAGAGAGGTGATATGATCGAAACTTTCAAACATCTTAAGAGCATTAACAAGGTGAAAGAGTCTAACATGTTTCAATATAAGAAAAATAGCAGGACAAGAGGACACAGCCTGAGATTAGAGGGAAGACGATTAAGGGGTAATGTGAGAAAGTTCTTTTTCACAGAAAGGGTGGTGGATGCATGGAATGGCCTACCTCAGGAAGTGGTGGATATGATTACAGTGCAGGGCTTCAAACAGGCATGGGACAGGCATAAGGGAGCAATACAGATGAGTATGAGTAGATAGGCCATTGACAGAGTAAAGACCTATGGCACATTCATAAGGTAGAAAAAATGGGCAGACTGGATGGGCCTTGCGGTTCTTATCTGCCATCAACTTCTTCTATGTTTCTATGTAGATTTCTCAGATATCACTCCCATTGGAATAGGAAAGACCTTAATACCAAAGTATTTTATACCTGTAGGGGACTACTGCAGCCCACCTAAGGATGGCACATCCGAGATACAGTGACTGTTGAGGGGCAGAAGCTCAGTTTTACTAGAGTTGGTATAGTTGCCAGAGACACCATGAAAGGCCCACAGGATGTCAAGGAGGGATAAAGATCCTGACCCAGGCATCCTTAAGGAGGTCCAAACAATCATCTGTGTAAAGCAGCATCCCGCAATTCATGTTCCTGGCCTGGGGGTGCAACCTAAGAGCGATGGCTTGAGGCTTTATGACCAGAACAAATAGCATGGGGAAATGGGGCAGCCCTGATGGATTCCCCTTTGCAGAGGAAAAGGACAAGAATGGATCAAGTTGGTGAGGCTGTCAGCAGCAGTTTGTGCATAAACTGCAGGACCACTAGCTCTGCCTTTCTGGTGGTCAGAGAATTCAGCTGTGGGTAGAGCTGCAGAAAATTCAAATTTCACCGGTGAAGTGCCCACAAAGTGGGCACTTCACATTGTCATTCCGCTAAGTGGAGTGGCCAATATGAAAGGCTCACTTCACCTTGTAATTATTACTTCACATTGTCATTCTGCCTTAACGAATAGCAAAGCAAAGTGACAACAATACTGGCAGCCCCCCCCCCACAGTCACCAGAATGAATGTGTATCCCCAAAATGCTACTTTCTTGTGTCCAGAAATGTCCCCAGTGCTGACGAAGTGAAATGAGAGCACAAGAAATGCAAAGTCTCCCAGAATTAATGGCGCACTTAGTCATGCATGCAGTGGTCACATACAGTCACCAGAATTAATGTGCATCCCCAAAATTCTACTGTCTTTTGTCCAGAAAATTCCTGACTCCAGATGAAGAACAATGAGAGCATAAAATGGAAAGAAGTCTCCATTTAATTCATGCCACACTCAGTCATGCGTGCACACACTCCAATAAGAACTACAGTAAGTCCCCCTGCTGATGCTTTTAGAATTTCATGTAATGCTTCTTGACCTGACTGGGCTGATGCACAGTGTCTTGCCAAATGATGTGCTAGAAGGATGACCCGACCACTGAGTTAACCATCCATGATGATGTGATAATGCTGTTGGTTGCCCAATGTCTGCTGCACTGACCCCCAACAGGAAGGATGCCCTCTGTGTGTACACTAATACTACGCTTGGTAAGTTAATGTACTTGGCACAGTCATGGTTTTCCACAGAACCTAAGTTGACCTTAAATGTTCATATCCATTTTATATATATATATATATATATGTAATAGATAACCCACGCTTAGGTGTGCGGTCACACTCTGATATCACCTTGGTATGCATTAACCACCCAAGCCGTGCAAAATATCAGAGCATGACCACACACTGTAGAGTGGGTTATCTATCTTTTAAAATGGCAAAATTGTTTTTAAGGGGGGTAAAACTGGAGCTGTGTGGTCATGCTCTGATATACACACAGCCATGTGATGTGTTTTATACAATCAGAAGACTGGATTTGGAGCTACTAGATTTAGCCATTTTATAAATATATATATATATATATATATATATATATATACACACACACACACATACATGTAATCATTGCTTTTTTTTGTATCACAGTTCATATAGACGAACTTGGGGTGCGCATTTCTTGGCTTGATGAGGAATTTTGGTATTGGAATACTGTCAAGTCAGGGAAGGTATTTCTTTGGGGGGGCATTATTTAAAAAATGTTAAAAAAGATTCATCAATGTTTTGATCATCTTTACAGGTCTTCAGCATATCATCAGAACTTGAAAAAAAAAACTGCCGTGATTCATGAAAAACGGGATTTGTCTCGTGATAAGTGTCTGGTGTGACATGACCAATAATAAACTGTATAGGAACTTGAATACCTATGGCTGTACTTCCTGACCTGTACCACACTAAACTATCTGATTTGAAAAATCTATCAACGGTAGCACAATGGTGATTACAGTTTAGACCCGAAATACTATGAAATAGGCTTACATGGAACTAACTACAAAAAAACTTACAGTTTTGTGATTCATGAATCGTGACCGTGAAGATGAAGAAAGCAATTTGTATTGTGAGTGACTCTTGATGATTGCCCTGACTTTAAAACGCACATCAATGAGTACAATGTTCACGCAGAGATATGCACCACACCAGTACTCTGACGGGAAGCCAAACAAACAACTGTGACTTAAGTTACAGATGGAGATTGGGCCCTAAGGAGATGCAAAAGCACAGATGGATTAAGATTGTGCTGCGCACTCAAGAGATACAGACGCAAAGGCACAACACCTAACCAGTGCCCACAAGTCACAAATCCAAATCTGGAAAAGAATATCTTTTGCCAGTTGGGGGGGTGTCGTGCATGGCAGTAACAGTCTACTACCAGTAAAGATACCACAAAGCAGTACAACAAATGTATGCAGGTGCAGTGAATAGCAGGTTCACACTGCTGCAGTTACTCTGTGGCACAATAAAATGTGTCTGATTTGATGGCACGCATCTCACACACACACTACACTATAAGTAATGCATAGCAAATTGAAAACTTCAGTAATATAACCAAATCTTAAACAAACTGAAATGATGCACTGCAGCACCACAACAATCAGCAAAAAAAATGTCAAGAATTACTGAAAATATTACTGTGTACATTAACACAGTTACACAAGAAAAATAATAACCAAAACAGAAAGATTGCCTTTTTCTCCCAGTTTTAACCTATCTCCACCACAGATACACCCCTCCCGAAAAGCACACTTCAAGTGTCTGTCAGTACACAGACTGAATGTTATAAATTAACATTCAAAATCCACACACAGACAATAAACACTCGATGATATGAACACAGGAGGGTTTCCTACAATCGATTTACTAAATTTTGAGCAAAATAAATGGCTCAAAAAGGCTTTTTTAACAGCTTTTAGAGGATTTGAATCACAGAGCTCTGAGAGGAAACTGTTTCCATCTTCCACTACACACACACACTCTACGCAGAACTGAGGCTGTGCAGAACAATCTAAGCCCATGTGACCTGCAATCCCATGAATCACTGAAAAATTCGCCTTAGAGTTCAATAACACGGGGAAGTAATGCGAAGTACACTGATTTCAATGTACTTCACCTTAATGTTGGTGAAGTGGTTTGGGGAAGGCGGAATAAAGCAAAGTCATTGGTTTCAATGGACTTCACATTCCTCATTATGATGCAAAGTCCTCCGCTTCACTTTGCAGATTACTTCACGGATTCTGCATTACTCTATGAATCTCTTCAAGGAGTGAAATTTGGCCTCTTCACCTACCACTAGCTGCATGTGGACAGAACCCAGTTCATGCAGGAGGGGAGGGTAAAGTCCATGGGGTGGGGTACAAAGTATATTTGGAGTTATTTTCTTTTTACACCAACTTGGCTTCAGGATCCCATTGTTAGATAGATAGATAGATAGATAAATAGATAGATAGATAGATAGATAGATAGATAGATAGATAGATAGATAGATAGATAGATAGATATTTTATTTATAAAAGCACCCATTTCAAAAGACTCTGGGCACTGTACAACAGCAGAACAGTAATAAATAATATACAACAATTTTACTTAACAGTGCTACTAAAAATGACATTTAAAATCCATCTATTTATCAATCCTTAACACTAACACTAATTAAGCAATAAAAAGCCTGCTGGAACAGATAGGTTTTTAACCTCTTTTTTAAGGCTTCTACTGAGGAAGCCTCCCTCACACAAGTTAGAAATGCATTCCACAGGGTAGGTGTGGCCACGGAGAACGCCCTGTCCCCCAAATGCCGCAAACTTGCCCTGGGAACTCTAAGGAGGCCCCCCCCCTGGTAGAACGGAGTGCCCGGGGTGGATGGTAGGGGACAAGGAGATCTTGCAGATAAACAGGTCCCCAATTGTGTAGGATCTTGTAGGTCAGAAGCCCTACCTTGAAGACAGTCCTCCACCTGACTGGCAGCCAGTGCAGTTCATGGAGAACCGGGGTGATACGATCACACCTTCTCACCCCTAACAATAACCTTACCACTGCGTTCTGCACCAGATGCAGCCTGCGGAGGTTGCCTCCAGATAGTCCTAGGTACAGGTCATTGCAATACTTCAGCCTGGGAGTGATGAAAGCATGTACCAGCATGCTCAGGTCATCAGCCGGGATCAAGGCTCAGATTTGGGTGATATTCCTGAGATGATAAAAGCCACTCTTGACCACGGCAGACACCTGCATATCCAGCGTCAGGCTGTCATCCAGGATTATGCCCAAATCCTTCTCCAATCTAGATGGGGTAAGGGGAACGCTCACCGACATTAAGCCAGGGGGAGACCCCACACCCCCTCCTCCTCCCCAACGACCTGAAGCCACCACTAGTACCTCTGTTCTGTCTGAGTTAAGCCTAAGCCAATTATGAGTCATCCAAGACTGGATCTCCTCAAGGCAGGTGTTAAATACAGAGTCCAACATCTGGATATCAGGTGTACAGGACAAGTACATCTGGGTATCATCTGCATAACAGTGAAAACCCAGCCAGTACCATCTAATAATATCTCCCAACGGCATCATATACAAAGTGAACAACAAGGATGACAAGACCGATCCCTGTGGAACCCCACAGCACAAAGGCTTCAGGTTAGATGAGACCAACCCCATCATCACCCTTTGCACGCTGCCTGTCAGGTATGACCTGAACCAGTTGATGACATTACCAGAGAGGCCACACCAGAGCCGGAGACGGTCGAGCAGCACCTCGTGGTCCACGTGTCAAACGCCGCAGAGAGGTCTAGGAGGACTAAGATGGTACAGTCTCTCCTATCCCTCACCATCAGGGGATCATTAAGCACCCTCACCAGTGCAGTCTCTGTACTATGCTTCACACAAAACCCAGACTGGAAAGGCTCATAGGTGGAGGATGAGGCAAGATGCCTCTCAAGCTGAATGGCCACCACTTTCTCTATAACCTTCCCTACAAATGGGAGGTTCAAGACCGGCCTGTAGTTGTTGAGGCAGTTCAGGTCCAGGGAGGTTTTTTTCAGAAGGGGTCTAACCAAGGCATCTTTCAAGGCCAATGGGAAAGTCCCACTTCTCAAGGAACTCCAGACGACCTCAGCAACCACAGGTTCAATTAGGTCCAAGTATCCAACTAAAAGTCAGGTCGGACCTGGGTCTAGATCACATGTTGGCCGCAGCTTCATGACTATCTCAATCACTTCCTCCACCCCAACCAGCTCAAACTCATCTTAGACAGGAGGAATGTTTCAGCACAATTCAGGCCAGGCTCTGCAGCCCTTTCGAGAGGCACTCGAGGAGACCTCATCCCTGATAGAGGACACTTTGTCGGCAAACAACACAGCTAGTTCCTCGCACCTAGTGCTAGAACCTGCTCCCCCTGAATGCAGACTGGTAGGATGTAAAAGACCTTCAACCATGTGGAAAAGCTGAGCCAGCCTGTTCCTCACTGCAGCAATCTCCCTAGACAAATAATTAGCCTTCTTATGGCAACTGCTCCCTGATAGTCGACATATTGTGACTTCAGGGCCAATTTGTCCTCCAGCAGGTCAGATCTTCTCCAGCACCTCTCTAACCTCCACCACTTAGTCTTTAAGCCCTGGAGATCCTCATCAAACCAAGGAGGTCTCTTGCGAGTAAACAAGGGGCAGACACAAATGGGTGTGATGGAGTCGAAGGCTGCCATGACAGCCCTATTATAAGCTGCCACCTCTTCTTCCATCCCCACAGCACAAGCTGCCCCAATACTCAATAGGTCCAGCACCGCCAGCAGCCCCCTAGAGGAAACTCCTCTTAACGGGCAGTACCAGATCATCTCTACAGGGGCAGGACCAACTAGAGGGGGGCCTCTGAACGTGAACCCCATAGTGCTATGATTTGGCCAAAACACCGGATCTACTCTGAGGTCATTTATAGCTAATCCTAATGAAAATACCAAACCCAGAGTGTGGCCACCTGAGTGCGATGCTGTTGTTACAATCTGTTGTAGGACAAGGGCCCTCATGCTCCCCATGAGATCAATCCCAATACCTGACAGTCAGCCATCGACCCAGGCATTGAAGTCCCCCAGGATCAACCACCTGGGAGACTCCACCACCAGGCCAGCAACGAGCTCTTCGATCTTCCTTAAAAAGTCCCCGTTAACACCAGGGGGCCGATAAAGCACAAGGACCCTGAAGCCAACACCTGCACCCTCTCGAACGGCCACACACTCAAAGGACCATGTATGGCCTACAGATAGCACCATGAGTTTCAGGGCAGATTTAAAACAAATAGCCACCCTCCCCCCGATCCTCCCTAGGGTTGTGTATCACAGAGTACCCAGCCGGTACTGCCGCCGCTAAAATGGGGTGGCATTTTTATTCAACCAGGTCTCCGTGATGCAAGCCATGTCAACTGAGGATATTAAGTCTGCCATTATAGCAGTCTTGTTCCTCACTGACATGGCATTGCACAACACAACCCTAGTAGGATGGAGGTGGGGTAGCTGGACAAGCCAACTGGCCACCATCAATTGTGGAGCTCTTGGATATTGTTCCTGATCCTTTTTACATTGACGGGCTGCCATGAAGCCCATAATACATCCTCTCAGGAAAGCTTTAAAGGTCTTCTACCATGTACATTTGGAGGTGACCATGTGTTATTGAACTCAAGAAAGGAGGTCACTTATTTTTACAGGTTTGGTGCAAAATCCTTATCCCAGAGCAAGAGGGGATCCAGGTGCCAGGAGACGGATATGTGGGAAGCCCCAACTCAATATACATACTAGGTCCACAGGTGGTTACAGTGGAGGGAATAACAGGGTTGTTCCCCCCACTGTAATCACTTGTGGACCTAGTACTGTACGTATATGACTGTAACCTATAATATGTAACAATATTCAACCTAAGTGTACTCTTTGTTCAATGTTTTGCACCTGTACTGTTTTCACTGTTGTAACCACACTATGTAACATTGTCAATTCTCCCTGTGACGAGGTGCCTTTGTAAATGAGTCCATGACTCAAAGGTTGTAAATCTGACTTCTACAAAAAAATAAATAAAATAAAATGACTAGCTCTACAGGGGCATGGTCAGACATAAAAAGGGGCAATATTCGAGATCTGCACAATGGAGATGGCACTGTTGGAGACTAACTGAAAGTCAGTGTGGCTGGAGATGGAGTGTGTGGCAGAAAAACAGAAGTCCCATGAGTGGAGGTGGTGCAGTTACCAGACATATGTCAGTGAGAACACCGACATCAAGTCTTGGAGAGCAGCCAGAGCTCTGGTATGGGGTCTTGCTTTACCTGAGTTCTGGTCCATATATTGCTCCAGGACCAGATTAACGTCCCCACCCAGGAAGAGAGTGATGTTGGAGGCAGCAAGAGTTTTCAGGGAGTGGTGTAGGGCATGGAACTGCTCTGGATCATCATGATTCTACCCATAGACATTGGCAAGGACTACAGGGCCCTCCAGGGTATGAAAAAGATCTGTGACCTACCTACCAGTCTTGTTGTTGGTAGAAGCCTCCAGTGACCATCTGAGGGATTTATGTGTCAAGATCAAGACCCCAACTTTGGAGGAAGGGGTACAACTATGCAGTTTCAACCTTACCCAGTCTCACTGCAGTTTGGCTGCCTCAAAGGAGCACAATTTGGTCCCCTACAAAAAAGGCCATGTGGGCCTTCATGTTCTTCAGTCTGGACCTGTTTCCTTTTGACTGGGGAATTGAGTCCCCTCACATTCCAGGATATGTATGTTGAGGGGCCATGGGTCAGTAAAGTGTTTGAAGGCACTAGTATGGAGCTAGATGGGGAGTGCCCTCCTACAGAGACCGAGAGGCATCAGACGGTGGCCCATAAGTTGGGGTTGCATAACCAATGACAATATAATCTTAGTCTGACAGACCTGTCCCTTGGACTGGAGTGAAATAAACAGCATGTAAAAAAACATCAGTAACAGCAGTGAAATAAATAGCATGTAAAACAAAACACCAGTAACAGTACAACCAATGATTAAACAAGTACCAGATAGTACAAACTAAGGTAATATTCAAATGACCACACCAAGTGGTATCCAGTCCTATCATGACTCTAGTGGCCAGTGTAGTTGCAGCACCTATGGCCTGGACCCAACAGTGAGGATATCAACAGCAAGCACATCAGAAACCATAAGGGTAGTAAACAGTTTAAAGAGCAACAACCTGAGTAACTTGTGGTATTTGACTGGAAATGGAGTTGAGGATAACCACTATGCCAAATAGGACAACATAGTGAATGCCATAGGAGGGAAGGGAGGGGGTAGCTATAGGATGGAGGAGAGAAGGGCAGAAACAGGGTGGACCAAAGGCATCAGGGAAGGAGGGACACTGTACATGGGAAAAAAGAGCGGGTGGGTCTTACACCCAATATGGTAGGTGTGGTGATGGGTGGAGGGTGGAGCATTATGGCAATCACAGACTTGGCCATCCAGGTGGCTGAAGTCCCTATGTGACTTGGTGAGCACCGTGTTGGAAGTGCCTAAGGCCCCTAGCACAGGAGGCTGGTTGATCTGTTATTGAGGTGGGGGGGCAGAAGGCAGCAGGGTACCCCAGAGCTCTTTGTATTAGACCCAGGCATGTGACTCCTCATCCACTGGCCATCCCCAGTATGAGAACTCTGATCAGAAGAGATGGAGACAATAACAGGCTGTAGGAGAGCTGAGAGCTGACACACATGCAAACCTAAGAGGCAACTGCCACCCCTCATCATGTAACGACCATCCAACATCTGAGAAGAGTGGAGGGACCCCCCATATATGTCAGCTACCTGACACTGGCCCAAAGTGTAGGTGAGGGACAAACAAAAGTTCTTGAGGCAACAGTGAACACTGGATCATCTACGATATGGCTTAATAGATAGGGGCACTGTGGGCAGCAAAACAAGCTGGTCACAATAGGAAGATGGGGGTGTCAAACCCAATTTTCCAAGGGTTCCCAAAAGGTGTAAAGCACCAGGGAGACAGACACCAGAGGGATAAATAAATATTGTTGTGGTGCAGCAACAGAAAATGGTTGCAGATTCTTCTTGCAAGGAGGGATCAGGCTGTCCCACCACATCAGTGGACTGCTGAGGTGCAAAGCAGTGCAGGTGGCAGATGGGGGGGGGGGCGCCTTCCTTTCACATTCCAGTCTCTTCTTTGATTCATGATAACCAAGACTCTGTGAGAGAAAGGGTAAACAACAGTGCCTGAGCCTAAACATACACACTAGAATGAACCTAAAAGCAACTGCCAGTCTGTGAATGAGAAAGCAGCGTTAGTTGCATACAGCTATTCAATGATCATACAGCAGTTCTTAAAAGTATATAAACAAAAACACAGTAGCATGGCCAGCCAAGTCCAGAAACGTCACTACAACAGAGAGAGAGACTGTAGTCACCAGCTCAATCTGGTATTCAACAGTGGGGTTACAGTCCAAAAGGTTTTTGAAGCACTTTGGCAGATGCTCTGAAGAAATGAACTTGACAACCAAGGATTGAAAACCTCAGCTCTCCACCCTACCAAGTCAACTCACATAGGACTCTTACCATAGCCCCAGAATGAAACAGTAGATGCTCTTTTTCAGTCAGATGCCTTGACGCCGGGGTGGTTGGAAAGTCAATGAGAGTGGGTGGATATGAAAGGGACTGTAAATAACAGACAGTCTCATACTCACTGCATGCACAGTTCAGTCACCATGTTTATTTGACAATTGCGTCTGCTTAGGGGCAATGGAGGCCTGTTGTTGCGGATGATACACTAGAGTAGTTGTGAGTAGTTGCAGGCAGCGTAGCTGCTCTGTTGGCACACAAACTAGGCTTCTAAACTGGCAGAAGCTGACTGCTCAAGGAAGAAGATCCCTGCGTTGCGTCAGGTTCAAAGCAGATGTGGGGATCTCTGGGGTCACTTCTGCAGTCAGTGCCAGCTATAGTGGTTGGTATCTGTTCCAAGGGGTAAGTGAAGATGCCACTTTTGGACTGCTGTAAGACTCAGAGAAAGCATGGTGGTGGGATCTAGAATAATAGGTGCTTATGTGGTGCCCCTGCAAACCTCAGCCTTATAGAGTTTGCACCCCCATCCCCTATGCTGCTGGATCCACTGCCCATCCTCATCAGGGTCAGGTAGGGGAGTGCTGCCTCGGTCTGTACTGCCTGGTGGAGAAGTAGCCATAGTGGAGTTTTGAGGCTTTCAAGGAGTGGAGTCATAAGGGGAGGTGGGAAACTTGTACTCCAGCCACTGCCTGACATAGAGAATACTGGATAGGCAACTATGCACAGTCAGTGTGTTCTGCCACAGAGGGGTTCTGATTCCCTCTGACCTCGAGAGCAAAGCTCGAGAGGTCCATGGAAATCAGAACCCCGAGGTAACAGAACACACAGGTTGTGCATAAAGTTGCTCATCCTGTATTTTTTATAGTGTATAGTAGTATTATGTGAAATGTGTGCATTTTATTTTTTTCTCTTTTTCATAATGAAACTGACTTGAAAAGTCTCTAGAGGGTCTAGAATACTGTCACCACAGAATTAAATAGGGGAAAGCAACAATATGCCAGCATTCCAAGTGGTTCTGCTGCAGTAGTGACATCTCTACTGCAGCAGCACAACATAATTACATCACTACTGCAGCAGAATAAGCATATTCCAGTCATGGAATTTCATGCATAACAGCATTCCACTGTACACTATAATAAGGTTCTAAACTGCCTCTGGACAATCAAATTGATATGTCGACCCATTAATATGAATCTGCCACTGAGTCGGGTACCTGAGAGTGATGATGGCATCTAGGTGAGAATGCTTCCTCTTTTCTGGGCCATAAGCATGCTGGTGGGCTAAAAGTTCCGTTGAGACATCTTGATTAAAGGACAGCAGATGGCTTTCCCAAGACAGCAAGCCTCATTACCATGCAAGCCAAAGGATGTGTTCCCTCACAAGGTAATGCAAGGGCTTCATCAAGATAGTGCAGTGACAGTCTCCAGATTTAGGCCCGGGTGCCAAGAAGCAGTGCACCTGCTCAATCTCTAGAGGAGGCAGTTTAGAGCATTTTCATTTATTTATTTGAAAAGGTTTAACCAGGAAAGACAAAATGAGCTATAAACAGTTCGTTTCCAGAAGCGTCCTTGGGGGGAAAGGTTACATAAGTGGGGGAGCAAAACAAAAAACAAAGGCAGGCAGTTTAAAACAGTAGCATATGAACAATACAATACTAGCTTGGACAAGGAACTAATCCATAGTAAAAATTAAGCAGAGTTGCAATACCATAGGCACATGAGTTTAATAAGTAAAAATGAAGGTATAGACCCTAACGGAGTACACCTTGAAGTGCAAGATAAGACTGGTAGAGTATAGGGGTACCAAGTGCAAAGCTGACAGGTAGCATGGGAGTGTGGGGGGTGGGAAGGGGGAGGAAGGATAGTGTGACACAAGGGAAGTGGGAAGGGGGAGGAAGGAGAGTGCAAGGGAAGAAGAGTGTGAAACAAAGGGAGTGGGAGGGGAGAGACAGGAGAAGGGAGAGGAGAGAGGGGCAGGCATGGTAAACTGGGAGAGTTACATCCCTACAGTATGTTGAGAACCTTGTAGGGGGAATGGACCAGGATGGAAAGGGAGAGGAGGTGAGTGTTATGCCCCTTTAGGATGGAGAGAACCCTGCAAGTGTGTATGAATCTGGACAGGAAGAAAGTGAGAAAGAGAGGGGAGGGAGGAAGGGGGGAAGCAAGGCAAGCTGGGGGTTACACCCTTTGGAATGCATGAATGCAGAGAACCCCTGCAAGGATATTAACCTGGATAGGAAGGAAGTGAGAGAGGGGCAAGGAAGGGGGACCCTGCAAGGGGTATTAACCTGGACAAGAAGGAAGTGAGAGAGAAAGAGGGAAGGGGGGAAGAAGGCAAGGTAAGCCGGGGGGGGTTATGACCCCTTAGGATGCTGAGAACCCTGTAAGGAGGTATGAGCCCAGACAGGGAGGAAGTGAGAGCTGGGGGGATAACACCCTTTCAAGATGCTGAGAACCCTGCAAGGAAGTATGAGCCTGGACAGGAAGGAAAATGTGAGGGAGGGGTAGGGAAGAGAAAGAGAAGTTGGGGGGGAGTAATGCAAGCCAGGGGATTCCAACCCCTTCAGGATGGTGGGAAACCTACAAGTGGATAAGAGCCCAAACAAGAACAGGGTGAGGAAAGAGGGTAGAGGGCAAGGAAAAAGGGGGGGAGAAGGCAAGGCAAGCCACGTGAGTCACACTCCTTCAGGATGCAAAGAACCCTACAAGGGGCATGTCCCTGGCCATGAAAGGAAGTGAGAGAGAAGGGTGAGGGATGGGGAAAGAGGGGGTGTGGGAAGGCAAAGGCAAGTCAGGGAAGAACCCTCCAAGGAAGGCAGTGAGAGAGGGAGGAGAGAGCATGGAGAGTGGTGAGGGGGGAGGTGGCAAGGCAAGCTGGGGAAGTTACACCCCAGAGAACCTGGAAAAATGAGTGCAGGGCAGGTGAGGATGTTGGGGATTGGGGGGAAAAAAGCTGGGAAGGGGAAGAGGCATTGAGGACTACAAGAAACAGGGACTACAAAAATGATATCAGATCCTTGCCATCCTCTCCCTCTGGATGGCCAACTAGCTGGACATTGTTATGTCGTGCTTGATTTTCTTAATTGTCCACTTTGAAGAGCAGGAACTTAATAGCTCTGTCTTGCTCTCAGAGTCAGCAGCAGAGGATGTTCTCCTGGTCTCTCAGCTGTTGAATATGCTGCTCCATGCCCATTACTCTCCAGCCCTGGTCATTCAAGTCTTGATTTGTTTGAGCTGCCAGCTGCTTATTAGAAAATGGCACAGTACATCCTAGCATTCTGATTGGCTAGGAGACCAAAGTAAGTGGTCGGGTATTTTTTGATAGAAGCCTGCTAAAATCAAGTACCAATTTGGGGTGTCCCATTACTTGGGATATCATTGGGCACCCTGAATTGTCAAACATGCCAGACACCATGTTTTTCCTGCTCGCTAAGCGAGCCGTAAAGTCGCAGCCAAGCCATTCTCTGTCTGCCCCCTCCACACCCCCTCCCTGTGTCTGACTCAGTTTGGTAACAGGAAAAAAAAAACTGCAGTTTTTATTTCTGCAGTTGGGGCTAAGCAAGAAAGCGAGCCACTTGCCACTAAGGCCCACCCTCCTCCACCCGACTCCATACTAACCCTCAATTAATTGAATAATAAAAAAGAAAAACAGTAACTACAATTGTAAAAACAGAGAGAGAGAAAACAAAGAAACATGGAGCTGTCCAACTCAAATCATCTCGTAACTGCCAGTGAGCACCGTGCTTCTCATAATAGCAGCGCGAGCCTCCCGATACAAGCTGCATTTCTGAAGCTGTTTAACATCTCTACAGACAGCTGAAGACAGGCAAGGCATCAAAAAGTTGAGTCAGTGATAGGTATCGGTAACTTAATGTGATAGGTATCGGTAACTTAATGTGAGCTTCACCCAACTGCCTCCAGTGAACAACTTACCCAGACTGGCAATGTGGGGCTCTATAGACTGAGAACAGCACAACTTTTCTTACATGTGCATACACCACAGCGCTACCGTGGGAATCTCTCTCTCTCTTTCACTGAAATCATTTCTCATGTTCCCAGCTAAGCTAATATGTCTCCAAAAGAGCATCTTCTCTGTCATGGGGGGGGGGGATGTAACCATGACAACCACCTCAAAAGGGAGCAAGTACAGAAGCTCCACAAGGACAAAAGTTCATAGCTTAAAAAAAACAAAAAACAGATGAACTATTTTATTACAAAACTCATACAAAAGTCATTTTTCATTAACAATTTTTATGAGACTTATATTTTTTTTACAGTGCCATTTTCTAAATGCATTAATACACTCCAGGGTGGGGGGTATTGGGAGAATACCTGTGGTGCTGGGCCTCATTACACCCCTGGGCGGTCCGGTATTCCCCAATACCATACCACCCTGTCGGGTATTATTGTTTACATATCTGCAGTATAATGTAAAATGCATTGCAGCATCAGGGTAATGCTGGTAAGGTCCACTGGTGCAGAATGTGCAGCTCCCGTCCCCCTAAATACACTCCAGAAGGCTGGATAGATGGATGGGTGTGAACCACAGGGCTAGGGCCTTTTGCTTCCAGCATCAGCGATGAACACCCAGAGGGTCACAAAGAACAATAGTTAAATGGCACCATCTGGGAGCTTAGAAAAAATGAAAAGTAGATTACTGTTCATCACTATGGGGGCTGTCAGAATCCAGTGAAGACGTGTCTGTAATGCCTGCAGTAATGGTCAGATGTGTGGTGCTTGTCTGAAGGCTGTGCTCAGCTAGTAAGTCAAGCTTCGGTTTTGCCAATGGCTAGCCACGTCCTACCCAAAAATGCAAAATTTTAATAACAGGGTGCAGCATCTATTTTGTTCCAAATAGGAATGGCTTTCTAAACTATAAAATGGGACCTCTGGCTCAAACGGCACTCTAGCCTTTAACCTTCTGTGATCTTGAGAAAGTCACTTGAATGTTCTGCGACCTTGAGCAGGTCACTTAAGTTCTCTGTGTTTCAGGACTCAAATCAAACTGTTTCATAACCTGTGTTTTCATTAACCATTTGTATCATTGTGAGTGGCACATACATTGTGACACAGGGTGAAAAACCACAGAATGCAACACAAGTCTGTGCATATCCTGTGTAATAACATTTTCAGTTGTTTTTAATATTTTCAAATTTGTAACCTATTTCTGTAATTTCTTTTATGTCTTAATATTTTTGTTGGTGTGCTACTTATTTGTTATATTTTTCTTACATATTTACCTTTTTTGGGTAATTTTGTCTTTACAGTTACTCATTCTGAGTAGTTCTGTTCCTGTTTCTCTTTGCACAATCTCATTTGTGCTTTATTTGTTTATTGGAAGTATTCATGTACATTGACCACTTGACTTGTCAATATCCAGGTACACTGCATTGTTATATTCCTCACAGAAATTAAAATTGTGATCTATCCTCTGCATTGCAGCGTTCCTGTTTTTCTATTTAATTTGCTTTTCATATTAACCCGGGTTGCCCCTAAAAAAAGGTCCTTCGGGGCTCAGTGGGCCTACCCGGTCACCAAAATTTAATAAATAAATAAATAAATAAATAAAACCCTTTCTTCCCTGTTACACCACTGGTGTTTACTACCTGACCCTACTATGTAAAAAAATACATAGTTTTCAAGAGAGTGGTGGTCCCTCCACGATTTTTGGAGGTGACTTTGTTCATTTCAAATCTTGTTGTCCCTTCTGTCTATCTATACGTTAAATTGTATTTAGTAAGTCTTAACACTGCAGTACTGTACTCACCTTATCCAGACACCTCTTATCCGGACCGTAATTTGTATTTTGACTGTGAGGTGTTCTGCGTGGCTGGTTTACAATTTAGTTTGCATGAACCTACCAGTACCTACCCAGTTAATATCAAGTTGTGTAATAATCATTCCATTTAAAAAACTGACATTTGAATAAGAACTACTTATTTTTTCAGAGTTATTGCACATCCTTGTTGCGGTGGTGTTCTCTGTCGGTTTTGTATTGAAAGTCTCTTACTTCTGTTATCCTGTTATCCCATGTTACTTAACTCATGATTTTGCAATCGAAAAAATAAAACAGTGTTTTGACACTTGAATCGGCTACTGTAGCAGTTGTAGATAGTTATATACTCTGGGCCAGATATTCAAAAGGGTTGAGCCATGCACAACAGGGTTGCTCATGCTCAAGTCCTAAATTGCGCCATTCTGCGATATTCAGCAGGAGGCAGTTGCGCCACTGAAAACAGGCTGAGCAACAGCGCAATGCAAATGAATGCATGCTCAACTGGAGGGGGGAGGAACCATGCATAAACTGCACAGCCCGATATTCAGCCAGGCTGTGCAGAGTTGTGCAGGCGCAACCCCCAACCTGAGCCTGCAGGACTTTGAGCCAAAAAAAGGCTTAAGTCGAGGGCCACCCACAGGTGAGCTGCTGTATTGCAGGCGCAACAAAGCAGCTGCCACCTGTGCTTCAACCCTAACTCAGTTCCTGTTGCCCCACTTGGCCCGATCCGGGCATAGTGCCTCCCCACCAGCCCGATCATGGGCATCAATGTAGCTCCCTCCCTCCTCCGTTCACATCCCTGGTGGTCCAGTGGACGAAATGCCTGATCGCAGGTGGTATGTTAAATAACCCCCTCCGTTCCACATCCCTGGTGGTCCGGTGGACGGGAAATGCCCGATCGCGGGCACTAAGTAAATTGAAACCCCTCCCTTGTGCCCGATCGCGGGCAGAAAGTAAATCAAAACCCTCCCTTGTGCCTGATCGCGGGCAGAATGTAAATTGAACCCCGAACATGTCCCATGTGCCCGATCGTAGAGCAGAATGTAAATTGAAACCCCCGAACATGTCCCGTGTGCCCGATCATGGGCAGAATGTAAATTAGACCCCCAGACATGTCCCATGTGCCCGATCGCGAGCAGTAAGTAAAGTGACCCCCCACGAACATCTCCCTGGTGGTCAGTGGACCGAAATGCCCGATCGTGGGTGAGAATGTAAGTGACCCCAAACATCTCCTGGTGGCAGGTCCCCCCACCCCACCCACCAAGCCCACCGCTCCCCGGCGCTGGCGGGCGGCAGCCCCACCCTGCATTTCAATCCACTGAACCACCAGGAGATGTACCGGGAGGAGGTGGGGAGCCACATTGCTGCCCACTTATCGGGCTGCAGGTCGGTCCTCGACGGGCTGCTGCCTGGCAGGGGCCAGGCGCAAGTCCTCGGGATCGGCATGACCTACATACGACTGAGAATGGAATGGGGCTATAATCAGATGCAATGGCCCCTGTGCCTTGCATGAATTATGGCCCCATTTGCATGTCACCTTTTGAATATCATGATTTTGTGCATGGTGCAATGGTACTTGGCCACCGCAAGTTGAATGCTCCACTCTGACAACTTGCGGTGGCGGAAGTTCCACTGCGCCATGCACAGTGGCTGTGGCTGGGGGGTGATATTCAAAGTTGTTGCTCAATAGCGCAACTCCTTTGAATATCACCCCGGCCACACCTCTGCACAACTATTTTGTGCAGCGCAAGTGCTTGCGCCTCAGAATGGCGCAGTTTGAATATCCAGCCCTCTGTGTACAGTATATACAGTGCAGCTACATGTTCTGATTTCTGTTTGCCCTTTGTAGATAGCACTGCAGGTGTTAAATCACACTTATTCAATAGAAATACATAATATACTTCCGGAGGAAGCCAAATGGAACAAGCATATAAATATGCCTGCCAAGAGAGTTCAACATCAGATAAAGGTGCCTGGTAGGTGGTGGCTTAAAGAAGTCTGTTGGAACAAACAAGCCTATTTGTGAATCAATGCCCTCTGTGGGCTCTGCTGCTGCTGTGTAAGCCAGTAGCAGCAAAATTGAAGATAGAAGTGGTTTCAAGTCTGTGACTCATCTTTTTATTGCCCAATCTGTGGCTAGCATGCTTGTTGGGGATGATACTGGGAATAAGGGAGACACTCACACCAGTGGCAGCACAGAGGTCCAGGAGGAGGCTGACAAACTTGTCAGTGTGACTGTTGTTCCTGCTCAAGGAGGAGCTGATGGTGGTGAGGGTGATAGTGCCCAGTTTCAGTCTGTTTCTCCTGGGGGATGAGATAAGGAAAGTCAGCCCCCTCCCCCCACAGTGAGGAAATGCCAGAGAAGGGAAAAATTTCTCTGGAAGTAGACAATGACAGGGAGAAGGAGGATATAATATGTTTCGTTACAGATGATGACAAGGCGTTGGTTCCCCTGTGGGAGCCTGAAGTGAAAAAGTTGAAGGGTGATGATGTAGCCCATTTAGATGACAAGACTGAAGGTAAGGATATCAGCAAGTCTACAACAAGTAGTCCAGTCCCCCACCTCCCAATCATAGCATGGTGGAAATCATGCAAGTGGCCTAGAAAGCAAAAAACTTCCACACCTTTGGCTCCGCTGTCCAGGTCTCAGTGCCATGTCAAATCTAGAGGTGCAAAGTTCCTAGTTTGGGATTTTTTCATGCTTGATGCAGCTGATGACAGCGTGGCGATATGTCAGCTGTGTCAAGCATTTGTAAGTCATGGAAAAAAGGGCAGCCACGTAGACACCGGTGGCCAGATCACCCACTTGAAAAACAAGCACCCACTGCACTGACACCAACACCTGAAAGATACCAGAGCTGTTGATGTGCCTTCCCTTGTCAAGCTTAATGGTTTGATTTCTTTATTGATTGATTTCTTTATTTATAAGAAGCACCTTTCCAAAACCAAGGCACTTGTACATTAAAATAAAACAAACATCATAGTTAAAATCAACATAACACCAATATTTAAATAAAAAACTCCAACAACAAAAAAATGTATTCAAATCAAGTGCAGCGCAAATAGTTATAAATATACTGTGCTAGTTAGTGACATCAGTGCAATAGAGCAGGAGGAGGGAGGGCTGAGTGGGTTGGGGGAGGAGTAGTGTGAGGAATCATTTTCTCTCTTGAGCAGTGAGCATAGTAGCAGTGGATCTGCCACTCCCTTGAGTTATAAAATTACACCACCAGGCACCAAATCCACCAACATAACCAGTTTCATACATGCTGTGCATCCCAGGCCCCAAGAGTCACCTGGTACCCCAGCAAGAAAACAACTGGCGGCACAAGTAAAACGTTTTTGTCAACCTGCTCCCAAGATGCAGTCCACATTGAAGAGTGTGCTTGAGCGGCACTCAAAGTACCCCCAATCATGCTGCTGTCTGTGAGCTGAATGCAGCCATTGCTGAAATGCTCACCATCAACCTGTTGCCCTTCTCCTTTGTGGAGAATCCAGGATTCTGCTGTTTTATGGCCCCTGCCTGTCCCAAATGGCAGGTGCCATCATGAACATATTTCTCAAAACGTGCCAATCAAGGGACTTCTTTAAACGCCGTTTGGGTGATTCCACAGTGACAATGGCAAAACACATGTGGATACAATCCAAGGTCACAATTTTCAAGTTAGCTCAGCAGTGTTTGTTTTCCATCATAGGTGTCAATTGATGATGATGACGTATGTTTTTAGTTATCAACAGTGGCCCACACCTCACAGTTGCAGCACCTCGATCCAGCGTCCACACACCAGGACAGAAAACTTGTATTTAGTCACCAATGATGTACAGAGATGGGATGCATTGGCAAACATCCACCAGTAAACTAAACAACTATTCCAATTGAAGTACTTTGTACCTGGCAATAAGAAACAAAGAAGAAAACATTTTGAGCATTGTTACAACTAGGTGCCCCACCCCATCATTACATGAAGCAATAGTTACATCAGGGAATGGCTGTTAAACTGGATCCCTTGGCATGAACAGACTATGTCTGATGAGCACAGCCAGCAGCCAGATTGGGAGGTAACAGATGCACCCCAGCAATGGAATTCCTCAATATTGACAGATCCATATAGAACATACAGTAGTTACTGTCAAAGTCTGACATCTCTGTACTGCAGTAACCATACTCCAAAAAAGCAATGAAAAACTTAATACTTAACCATATCCACTAACCCCACTCCACCCTCATCCACCACCCTACCACCTGCGTAATGAAACCATCACAATGTAAGCATAAAACCATGTTCAGGTGATGAGCTACCCACGCCTGGGCGTGGTTCGTCACGGTGCCGCAGGGCCTAATGACTAAACTCCCGCCAGGCGTGATAAAACCAGCATCACTATCACCCTGGAGTGGTTTATTGCAATTATACAATTTTCCCCTTGATTTTTTTGTAACAAAAATTGAAAGAAAAATAGACTTTTTCCCACTTTTAATAATTTTTATCACATTTGTCATTCCACCACAAAAAAATAGTTCCCTGTTGATAAGTAGAATAATGTTACCCTCATTACTCATCCCTCTCGTTTGAGAGGAGAGACAGACAGAGAAGAGTTTTACTGTAAAAAATGTAAATGCAACACTTTTCACTAAATGTATACCCTAACAGTTAGCAAATAATTATGAAGGGGAGAAAGTGTGTGTTAATAAGAAATGAGGGCTAAAAGTTGTGTAAATCAGCACAGAAAAGCGGAGATGTGAAACCGGACATGCATGCGCTTATGCATATTCATAAGTGCATGCATGACTGTACGGCTCCGCTTTTCAGGAGTGATTTATACAACTTATAGTCCTGTTTCTTATTAGGATATATTGTCTTCAATTCAGGATTGCTGGCAGTGTTAAAATATATGTTTAGGTGAACAGTGATGTTGGGTGGCATGGACTAGCTCGTGCTGTGCTTTCAGTTGAGGGAAAAAGATGATGAAGACAACTAGCAGTGAGCATGTAGGAGTGAGGTACAGAGACAGCAGAGATGAAGCCAACATGCACAGTAAATTAAAGGTTGTGATTTTACTGGTTGCCGGTAATGTGGTGGGACAAGATGGCGGCATTTGAAAGTTAAAATGGGGATCGGATTTTGAGGGAAAAGATGCTGAAGACAAGTAGCGGTGAGCATGTCGGAACGAGGTACGGAGACAGCAGAGATGAAGCCAACATGCACAGTAAATTAAAGGTAGTGATTTTACTGCCTAACTCTGGGGTACTACCATTTATTTTATTTTTTATTTTTTTGTACTCAAACTGTGGTTGCCGGTAATGTGGTGGGACAAGATGGCGGCATTTGAAAGTTAAAATGGGGATCGGATTGTTTTCTTTTTAGGGGTCTCGAGCCTTAGCACAGCTGGCACTTCTTCCTGTTGGTAATGTTAAAATTTACAACAGGCTCAGGGTGCCAACGGACCAATGAAACTAAAGGATTTTTACTACCCATTGTATAATAAGAAATACTTACCACAAGTTAATGAATTGCACATACATGTTGAGCAGCAGCAGCAGTGCACCTGGAGTTAACATCACCTGAATTCCTTCATGTTGACAAAAGCAAAAAGAATACAATTACAGTTCAACTCAGATATCCGAACTGCAGTCACCTATCCCATGAAAAACTCAGTACTTGCCTTGTAAAATGTGAAATGTGATGGATTCCAACATCCCGTATCCAAATCCTGGCATGCATGTCATGATAATGGAGTTTGCCCTTTAAGGGGCAGAAAATGTTGTCCTGGTGCACCCCTTCCCTCCTTTAGGAAATGGTTGTGCTCAGAAGGGGAAGGGAGAAGGAAGGGGAGGGGCCAAGAGAAGGATAATGGGGTAGGTAGCAGGAAGGGGAGGGGAGAAGGGAGGTACATAAAGGACAGCACAAGGGGGCATCAGCCACTTTTTGCTGGAATTTTGATTTCACATCATCTGCAGCACGTCGGATTGGCAATAGGAATTTTTAATAAAGTTTTTTGTCACAAAAGGGAAGAAGGTAAGGTTATGATAATGTTATAAAAAAAAGAAGAAAAAGAAGGCAAGCGAAGTTATTTTGTTTAAAAATGAATTGACATGGCAGCAGTTGGTTTGGAATACGAAATATTGTTAGAGAGCAGGGCGAGACAGCAACGTTAAGAGCCAGTTGTTCATAGATTGCGCAGTACAGGCATTGGAAGCGTGGTTCAGTGTGGTTATGAAGAGGGCAGGGTAGAAAAAATAAGAGTGGCTGGGAGAGCGCACCAGAGGAGGGATGCAAGGGAAGGAGCCATTCGAGTGGCAAATTTGGTGTTGAATGGGAAGGAATGAGTGGAAATCTGTGGTTTGAAGACTGGGACCGGTTGGGAGCTCCAGGCCTGGAAGAGGCCCTAAGAAAATGAGCATGATCTCATTGCGAGGCCACGTGGCGTGACGTCACATGCCGCACAGTCCTCGCGCTGAAGGGGCTCCCCCTTTTGTAGTTTTTAGGGCTGAGCAAGCCAGCGTTGTTGGAGTGGCAAGCCTGGAAGAGGCCTCAGGGGAAAAGCGTGAGGAGTGTGAGGCCATGCGGCGTGACGTCCTGCGCCGGTGGTCAAGCTCAAGGTGGCTGTTGTTTGGGCTATGGCCAATTCAGTCAGGGTTTTTGAGTAACTCTGGTTAGGTGTTTTCCTCTTGGTCCCAATGGTACAGTTTTCAATCCCTGAGCCCGGATGTATTTTGGCTAGAGTGAGAGGCAGTATCATGAAGTCCCAAAGGCTCAGGCTGTACATCTGGAGGCAGGTTGCCGGGGCGCTGAGTCTCCCATGGTGCATATGGTTAGAGCATAGCACAAAATGCTAGGTTTGGGGTTTCATGTCCCAAGGGGGGCACACTTAGTGACATGCAGCAAAGCAGACTGGGGCTGACTCCTAGAGCTCCCACTTGCATACTGTGTGACGTTTGGGGACCTGCAGGTCACTTACTTTTAAAAGGGGGAGGCAGCAGCCAGGAGGACAGACAAAAGGAAGGGCTCCCTGGAGTAGCAGGCCTGGAAGAGGCTAGGGGGGAGTGAAGTGAGGGAGATCAGGGTTTGAGGCCACGCGGCATGACATCACACGCTGCGCGGTGCTTGCACCCAACGTGGTCCTTGGTTCGGTTTAAGTGGAAGCCGGGTGCGGGGGAATTGTGGGACTGGAGAAGGCCCTGGAAAAGCAAGAGGATCACGTTGTTGAGGCCACATGGCGTGGTGTTTGTTCTGAGGGTGGGGCCTTGCCTTGGGCAGTCTAGGCTGCCTTTAGGGTGGGTTGTCAGGTATTCCAGGGGAAGTGGGTAGTCTGGGAGGGGAATTCAGTGAGAGGAAGAGAGGGAGTGGCCCGGGGGCCTGTTGCGTTGCACCGGATTGGAGCAGGTGGCTGCCCAGGAAAAACTGGGACCATGGCTTATGGGCTCGGGGGGGCACTACGAGGGGGGGTACATGCGTAGAACAATGATGCACATAGAGGCCCCGATGGGGATGGGAGCATTTTTGGGGGAAAATGGCTCGACCTAGCACGCCTCGTGGAAGGGCATTATAAGGGTTCTTGAAGAATCGGGTGGCTGCCCAGCAGAGGGTCGCAGCCTCCATTAGACGGCAGGGGAGAAGGGACCTCGCAGGTGGCATCTCAGGACGCTAATCCCACATAAAGAGGAGGCCACAGGGAGAGAGGCGAAGACGTCCTGCCAGGTGGGAAAGGTTTTTTTTTGGCATGATGGTTGGCGCGATGGACAAGAAAAGGCGTATTGGAGATACAGGCATACGAATAACCCTGTTTCTCATTTTTTCTATAGTTGTCTTCACAGAACAGATAAGACAGACATGGCACCCAGGAAGAGCAAGCCATCGGAAGAAGGATGCCTACAAGGCTATTATTGACCTGGCAGAAAAAGCACACAGAATGTGGGAGCTGGTGGAGGGGGACGAACCGGGGAGGCCAGCGGAGAAGAGGAAAGCGGGTACCGGAAAAGGTGGGAAAGGGAAGAGGCCAGCCAAAGGGTCACACAGCCCCACTAAGGTAGCACCGGCAGTGGCGGGGCCTGCCAAGGCTGTCGTCCCAGTACCCATATGGCCGGTGGACCTGGTGATGCCAGTACCCACCCCAAGGCAAAGGGGAACGTCCCCGGTGGAACCCGGACATGAAGCTCAGAGTAGGGGGTCTGGCCCACAGATCCCAGTAGCTCACCCTCCACCCCCATCCCAAGCGCAAGAAGAAGCAAGGGGCCCTTCCGAGGACTCCATGCAGCGTGGCCTGGAGACGGTTACAGGTAACACATGCAACACAGTGGGGGATAGTATAAAAGAGTACATAGGGCAAATCATGGCGGCACTGGGGACAGGAGGGCTAGGGCAGATGGAAGCTGTTTTGGCAGAAATTAGGTCGGGAAAGGAAGTGCCAGGAGATTGTATAAAGGGAACGGAAAGAGAAGGAAGAGATACAAGGGAGGTAGGTGCACCTGGGATGAGATTAGGTGAACGTGCCACTGGCCACGAAAGAAAAAATTTGGAAAGGTGAATATGTGGACATATTTGCTTTAGTGAGTCGAGAAGCAATGGCCAGATATGAAGAAGCTGAGGGCATAGGCAGGAATGAGATGGCAGTGTCCATAATGGTCTTAGGGAAGAAAGAGGACGACAAGTTCACGAAAGGGAAGACTTGGGATGGGTGGTTTCTAGGTTTTGCAATTTTTTCAGCCATTGTCCTGGAAAGGAGGCCAGAACTAGGCATCCCGCTCATTACCTATTCATTAATAATAAGGAGGGCAAAAGCAAAAGGGGGGGTAGGATGGATATACTACAATGAATGTTTTCAACAGAGAATGGCAACATTCGGGGACGTAAGATGGGACACTATGCAGATAGATTTATGGACAGATTATGTAACAGATCAGTCCACACCTGAAGGCGGGTGGAGCAAAAAGGGTTTTACACCGCAGAGATGCTGCTGGCTATAACAGGGCCTTATGCTCGTGGCCACAGTGTCGTTTTCGACATGCCTGCTCAAAATGCGGAGGGGTACACCCGGCAAGCAGGTGCAGGACAGCATGGACACAGGGAACGCAAGGGCTAAGGGGGCAAGGGTCAGGCCAGCAGCTTTTTTGAAATGGCCAGGGGTTTAAAGGGCAAACATGGAGCAAGGGAGGTAGGGGCAGGGGCTATGGAGGCAGAGGGGGCCAGAGCCAGTGAAGTAAGGAAGGTTAGACAGGAAGGAAGGGGGGAGCCAGGGAATGGGGGCAGGTAGAGCAACAAGGAGCAATTTGACATGGCCAGATCTCCCATCAACTTATCAGCTTGGACAGTTTGCCTGGATAGATACCCAGACAAAAGTGTGCAGGACAAGATTTTAGAGGGTTTTAGCACAGGTTTTTCATTGCAGTCTGAGGGGCCCAGGCAGGCGAGGGAGGCTAGCAACCTGGGGTCTGTGAAAGGGAAAGAGGAAGTGCTAAGACGGAAGATTGAGAAGGAAAAGGTGGCAGGCAGGGTAGAGGGCCCATTTAGCACCCCCCCATTGGAAAACATGCGAATATCGCCTTTGGGTTTGGTACCTAAGAAGCAAGAAGGGGAATTCAGGGTGATCCATCACCTGTCCTACCAGAGGAAGTCAGTGAATGACTTCATCAGTGAGGAACATACTAGGGTGACATACGCGACTCTAGAGGATGCAGTATGGATAATCCGTGCCACAAGTGATGCGTGGATGGCAAAGACGGACATTGAGTCCGCTTTCAGACTGCTTCCAGTCAGAAGAGAAGACTGGGACCTGTTGGGTTTTAAGAGTGAAGGACAGTATTATTTTGACAAAGCAATGCCAATGGGGTGTTCCACAGCATGTGACACGTTTGAGGTGTTCAGCACATGCTTGCAGTGCATATTTCAAGAAAAGACAGGTTATAGGTCAGTCGTCCATTACCTGGATGATTTTCTCCTCATTGGGAAAGGAGAAAGAGAGACACAGAGAATGCTGGGTAAGTTTCAGGAATTGTGTAAAGAACTGGGAGTCCCTTTGGCACCAGACAAGACAGAAGGACCCAGCAAAGTTATGGAATTCCTTGGGATAGAGATAGATGCCACGAGCGAAGAGTTTAGACTACCGGACAAAAAAGTAAAGAGGTTGAAGGAATTAATACGGGCACAAGCCGGCAGGAGGCGGGTGCAGCTAAAGCTAGTTCAGCAGGTACTGGGGCACCTGAACTTTGCATGCAGGGCCATAGGACCAGGGAGGGCATTCACAAGGAGGTTAGTCAGACCTACAGCAGGGGTTACCAGACCACATCACTGGGTTGATCTGACATGAAGTGTCAGGGAAGATTTTAGGATATGGGAACAATTCCTGGAGGAGTATAATGGTTGTTCCTTCTGGCAGGAGGAGCGGCTGTACAACACAGACCTTGACCTCTACACTGATGCAGCAGGAGGAATAGGCATGGGGGGGTTACCTAAGGGGCAGGAGGTTTGCAGAACCATGGCCGGCCAGTTGGGTGAAGGATGGGAAAGTGAGAGATATAACATTACTGGAGATCATGCCCATATGGGTATATACCTTGGTCTTGGGGGAGGAATTAAGGGATCAGAAGGTGACTTTCTGGTGTGAAAATAGGGCGGTGGTTCAGGCACTAAACAATAGGGGAGCAAAATCGGAGACAGTCATACAGGTGGTACGGCAGTTAGTCTTAAGGGCTTTGCAGCTGAACATGTCTTTCAGAGCAAAACATATAGAAGGGGTACACAATACCCTGGCTGACAGCCTTTTCCGTCTGCAGCTGGACCATTTCCGGGAGCTGGCACCAGCAGTGGAAGAGCAAAAAACACCCATACCAACGAACATATGGGACGTTAGCAAGAAGGAGCAGAACTGCTGTTTCGCAACTCATGGGCGCCTCAGACTCTGAGGGCCTACGACGGGGCCTGGAGGGTTTTTCAAACATTCAGGGCAGAACACCAGATGGAGGTAAGTGGGCCACTCTCGGAGGAACAGTTATGTATGTTCACGGTGGAACAATGGCAGAAAGGGACTGCACTAGCCACAATGGGGGTTTATCTGGCAGGGATCAGTGTAATCTGCAGCCTGAAAGGATGGAGGGACCCAACAAAATCAGTGCTCATCAGAAGGATGATGCAGGGCTGGGGCAGGTTGACAAAAGGGCCAGGAGATAATAGGAGGCCAATAGGGGAACAGCTAAAAAAGCTAAAAGAGGTGCTCCCCGCAATATGCAAATCAAAGGAGGAAGCCCAGCTATTTCACACAATTTATGTGATAATGTTCGCTGGGGCTATGAGAATGAGTGAGGTGGTAGGCCATGGGAAAGATGAAAAGGAAGGAGGTGTAGAATGGGAAGATGTGAGTTGGGGGACAAAAGAAATACAGATCAAGCTAAGAAGGTCAAAGACTGACCAAAAAGGGCAAGGGTGTACAATATCACTGGGAAGGTGGTCAGAGATGGTGATATGCCCAGTGCAGGCTCTGTGGGCTTTCGCCGCAGAACAGGTAAACAGGATGGGGAAGCTATTTGTGCATGGTGATGGAAAAAGGGTCACCGGATATCAGATTACAGCAGTGCTGAAAAAGGGCATGGGTTTTCGGGGGGAAGACCCAGCTAATTACTCATCCCATTCCCTACGGATTGGGGCGGCCTCACAGTGGGCAGCGAAGGGTGAACCCGTGAAGGGCATTTTGGAGAAAGGGCGCTGGCGGTCAGACAGTTACAAAAGGTACATCAGAGCCTGGTATAAAAAAAAGGGGAAGGATAACAATAAGTAAGAGGGGATTACAATGACAGCACTGAGGTGTATAAAAATTAATGAATTTTCTTTGCACCCCATAGGTAGAGGGAGGAGCACAGAAGTCTGGATCTGCGGCCATTCCTATATTTACTGGGCTGGTAAGAGAGCAGAGAAAAAAGCTGGGGGAAAACAATTGCACCAAGATGCAAGACAGTGTAGGTTGGTATGGCACGGCCTACGGGGGATGAGATGGGAACAGCTCCTGCCCACTTTGAAAGAACTCAAAGGACATCAGCCCAATCCAGACCTAATCATTATACACCTAGGGGGCAACGACCTGGCAGGCAGACCATGGGTGCACACATATTTACAGATAAAGAGGGACCTAGTGGCAATAAGACAGTGGTGGCCTCGAGTATGCCTTGCCTGGTCGGATATGATTCCATGAAGGGTATGGAGACAGGAGCACAGCCACAGGGCGGTGGAGAGGGCCAGGAGAAAAATGAATAGATGGGTAGGGACATTGATAAGGCAGATGGGAGGACAGGTGATACTGCAGGGAGTAGAGGAATGGGTGGATGACTTCTACAGGTCAGATGGGGTGCATTTGTCAGATATAGCAATAGACATGTTTAGCGCGGAAGCGATGGGTTTCATAGAGGAATGGAGAAAACAGACAAAGCTGGTGAATAAAAAAAAAGGGGGGAAGGAGGGTAGTTTCATCCCTGAGGTAAGGGAGAGCGATACCTAAGTTGGGAAAAGCCAGTCATTAGGTTAGGAAAGCCAGTCATCCACGCAAGCTGGAGCGGCTAATGGGGAAAAAGGGGGGGACAGGAGGGGGAAGAAAAGGAATACAGAGGAGGAAGAAGACAAGGAGAGAGCGGTCTCGGTTTTCACCATTACCTAACAGAAAAGGAGAAGAAGAAGGCACCCAGGTTTTTGCCTGGGGGACGGAGAATCAGAGACTGATATATGGATGGAAATAAATGGAAATTATGGAAATATGATAATAAAGAAATGGAAATGGAATATGGTATTATGAATATAAATAAATTAATTGCCAATCTGAGCACAACAACAAACAATGGTCTCTGTGTTTTTGCGAGGGAAAAGGGGTGAATCCGGGACAATGGAGTTTGCCCTTTAAGGGGCAGACCATGTTGTCCTGGTGTGCCCCTTCCCTCCTTTAAGAATGGTTGTGCTCAGAATGGGAGGGGAGAAGGAAGGGGAGGGGCCAAGAGCAGGACAATGGGGCAGGTAGCAGGAAGGGGAGGGGAGAAGGAGGTACATAAAGAACAGCACAAGGGGGCATCAGCCACTTTTTGCTGGAATTTTGATTCCTCCCACCCACCCTACTAGATGGAGGATGAGGGAAAGACAGTCAATTTGGGGCTGTATGGTGGGTCTGTCAAGGTGGATGACAGATGCGTCCGGTAGGACAGTGGACTGCCAAAGGTGGATGGCAGAGGATAATATGGTTATGGACTGCCAAAGGTGGATGGCAGGGATAATATAGTTCGGACTGCCAAAGGTGGATGGCAGGTGATAATTATGGTCGTGGACTGCCAAAGGTGGATGGCGGGGGAAAAAGGGGGGCGGAAGGGGAAGAAAAAGGAATAACACAAGAGGAGGAAGAAGGCGAAGGAGGGAGCGGTCTCGGTTTTCACCGTTACCTAACAGAAAAGGAGAAGAAGAAGGCACCCAAGTTTTCGCCAGGGGGACGGAGAATCAGAGACTGATATATGGATGGAAATAAATGGAAATTATGGAAATATGAGAATAAAGAAATGGAAATGGAATATGGTATTATGAATATAAATAAATGAATTGCCAATCTGAGCACAACAACAAACAATGGTCTCTGTGTTTTTGTGAGGGAAAAGGGGGTAATCCGGGACAATGTAATCTGATTCTTCAGCACACTGCCAAATAATATAAAATCAGTATGAACATATTATAACTCAAGACGTCACAACAGCAACCCACCATCCCCCTTCTCTTGCACCAGAAAAAATAAATACAGACAGATACTTACGTGTGCAGCAGCAGCAGCAGCATCGATCTACGATGTGAAGAGGATCCCCAGGAACCAGACAAACCATTACTTCTAGTGGCAACTAGTGAAAACTGCAGGCAGCAGCTACAGGCAACAGCAGCAGCACACAAAATGTAATTCAATCCACACTGACTTAAAACCATAGAGCCAACAGAGCAAACGAGGGCGGCAGCATTGCGAAATGATGATTCCACAGTTCTCAATACTGTAAATTGAGAAACCAGCAGCAGGAGAAAGCAAGTGCAACTTTAAGTAGCAGGACCATTTCACAGGAGGATTTATTTTTATCAGCAAGGCAAACTGGCTAGTGCTGCATGTTACACAGTGGCACCACCAAGGTTAGACCTGAAAACCATTCTAAACAGTGCCAAAAACCACAGCTTTGGGTACTGATGGTGGATATGAACCATGTATCTGCATGTCTGACACCTGATTTCTGTCTGAATGTACTGTGCAATTTTTGGGGAAACATTTCTTGACTTGTAGTACAAGTTCTTTTGAACCAGAAGCACTGAGATTCTTGCAGAAATTATTGGTAAACAGGGCCAAGGCAGCAATTTAATGTTTGGGTGTTGTGTGTGTTGGGGGCACCACATCACATCATGACTCAGACCATATTTCTGTCTCAACTTTATGTACCATTTTTCCTGTAACATTTCTGGACCTGTACAGCCTGTTCTGCACTCTCAGAAGCAAGATTCAGTATGAAAACAATGTAAGCAGTGGCCCAAAGACCATAGAACACAGAAACATAGAAACATAGACTTTGACGGCAGATAAGGACTGCTTCGCCCACCTAGTCTGCTCATTTCCCTACCTACAGGACAAGCTGCAGATCCTAGTTAACCAACAGCCTATTTCTTCTTACCCCCTCCACAAGAATTGCCTTATGTCTGTCCCATGTGTTCTTGAATTCTCCCACAGTTTTAGACCCAACAACCTCCTCAAGAAGGCTGTTCCATGCATCCACCACCCTCTCTGTGAAAAATACTTCCTCACATTTCCCTGAAATGCCCCCATCTTTAAATTGTGTCCCTTGTTCTTGCACATCTCTTTTCTGAAAGATGCTACCCTCTTGGACTTTGTTGATTCCACTGAGGTACTTAAAAGTTTCTATAATGTCCCCCCTCTCCGTCCTTTCCTCAAGGGTATACATATTAAGCTCCTTTAGTCTCTCCTCATATGGCTTCTCTTGTACACCCTGCACCATTTTAGTTGCCCCCCTCTGGACTGGCTCTATCCTGTCTATGTCCTTGCGGAGATGGGGTATCCAGAACTGGACACAGTACTCCAGATGGGGTCTCACCAACTGTCTGTACAGAGGGATAACAACTTCCTGTTTTCTGCTGGTGATGACTCTCCCTATACATCCCAGTATACCCCCAGTCCTCCCTACTGCCTTCTCACATTGCTTGCTAACCTTAAGGTCATCTGATATGAATACCCCTAGGTCTCTTTCCATTTTTGTTGTTGTTACTACCCCCCCCATTGTGTAATCTTCCCCTGGGTTTTTGTTTCCCAGGTGCATTACTTTGCACTTCTTTGCATTGAATCCAAGCTGCCATACTTCTGACCATTCCTTCAACCTTGCCAAGTCCCTTCTCATCCTTTCCACGCCTCCCTGTGTATCAACCCTGTTGCAGATCTTTGTGTCATCTGCAAAGAGGCATACCTTTCCTTCCAGTCCCACTGCAATGTCACTTATAAAGACAATAATAAGGACTGGACCCAGTACTGAACCCTGTGGTACCCCACTAGTAACCTCTCTTTCTTCAGAGTGGACTCTATTTACAATTACCTTCTGTGTCCTGTTGTCCAGCCAATGTTTTACCCAGGCTCCACCCTGGGACCCACTCCCAGGCTGGTTAATTTGACAATTAATCTTTTGTGTGGGACTGTGTCAAATGCCTTGCTAAAGTCTAGGTAGACCATGTCCACAGCCCCTCCCTGGTCTACTACTTTGGTCACCCAGTCAAAGAAATCAATTAGATTCATCTGACATGACCTTTCTGCTGTGAACCCATGCTGCCTTGGGTCATGTGCCCCACTGGCCTCTAGGTACTCAACAATTCTTTCCTTCAGAAGTGATTCCTTCACTTTCCCTACCACAGAGGTCAAACTGAGAGGTCTGTAGTTTCCTGCCTCTGTCTTGGTCCCACTTTTGTGAAGTGGAATTACATCCACCTTCCTCCAGTCCTCAGGTACCACACCATCCTCCCATGATTTTTTTAAAAAGGGTAGTTAGTGGTTTCACTAGTTCTTCCCTTAATTCTTTTAGAATTCTGGGGTGAATTCCATCAGACCCCATGTCCACCTTCAGTTTTAGGAGTTCTTTCAGAACCCTTTCTTCTGTGAAAGGACTGGGATTGACCCCCCTACCAAGAGTGCTTCTGTTAATTGGATTAGGCACCTCCCCTTCTCCTCTTTTGTGAATACTGAGCAGAAATATTCATTCAGTATCCCTGCTTTTTCACTGTCCCTCTCTGCCCACCCACTGACCATTCTATTCAGCCTCACTATCCCTCCCTTTGTCATTCTACACTCCGTGATGTACTTATAAAAGGTTTTATCCCCCTTCTTAACCAAGTTGGCTATCTTTTCCTCAGTTTGGGCCTTTGCTATTCTGGCTTCCCTCCCTGCTTCCTTCTGCCTTAACTGGTACATATTTCTGTCCTGCTACTTGTGTGTTTCCTTATACTTCCTGAATGCTATCTTTTTCTCCCTGACTTACCCTGCCACCTCTTTTGAGAACTATAGTGGCTATTTCAATCATTTTGATTTGTTTATTTGCTTCACATAAAGGCTTGTTGTCTCTGTGATGGCAGTTTTGATGTTTCCCCATTGTTGCTCCACCCCTTCTTTTAGCCTGTTTGCTAGTGGTTTTCTAAGGCACTCTCTCATCTTGCCAAAAGTCAGCCCTCCTGAAGTCCAGTACCATCACTTTTGTATGGCTTGACTCTGTAGCTGAGTTTATCGTGAACCACACTGTTTGATGGTCACTTGTTCCCAGATGGCAACCCACTTCTAGATCTGAGATCCTCTCACTATCCTCATTTGAGAGTATGAGATCTAAGATTGCTCCCTCACAAGTGGGTTCTGAAACTAGCTGTCTGAGGAATGCCACCTGTAGGGCATTGAGAATGGCCCTGCTCTTGGATGTTGCTGCAGCAAATGTGCTCCAGTTAACATCTGGCATATTCAGGTTTCCCATCAACAGTATCTCCCCTTTCTCTGCCATCCTAAGTATGCCTTCTATCATATCCATGTCCATTCCCTCCCCCTGAGATGGGGTTCTGTATACAACCCCTGTGTGGATTGTGGTGCCATTCAGGGGTGTAGCCAGGAATTTCTGAGCTGTACACCAAGTAGACTCATCACCGTTACCTGCCCCCCCCTTTAAGGTGAGCTACCCCTCCCCACCGTCCATGCCCCCTCTCAGAGGGTAGTGTCATTTTCTGTGTTGTATGCCAGCACACCACCACCAAAAGGTGTCAGACTAACAGACTGGCTTTTGGTTGCAATACTGCATTCTGACAAGCCTCTGTACCAGATTGGCCAAGTTACAATGTTGCATTGCGACAAGCCTCTGTACCACATCAAGGTAGCCTGTCCCACAGAGGTCCATTCACACTAGCCAGCCACCAGACTAGCTTTTAGTTACAATGTTGCATTGCAACAAGCCTCTGGCACACCAGTTATTGTCGGGGGGGGGATTTAACCCTATGAGGGGAGAGGATGGCAGTGGGGTATAACAAATGCTCTTGTTGGTATGTTAAGACCATTTGAACAAGCAACAATAGACCTGAGTACTGAGTTGTCTTCCCCAAGTCAGGTTATACTCATGGTTCGCATCTTGCTATGCAGAATGGAAGCATGCAACCAAATAAAAGCTTATCAGTCTAGAGATCACTTCTCTTGGAAATGTTTTCACTGAAAAACCTCACTGCCATTTTGATAGAATCTTTGAAGACAAAAAGTATATTCTTGCAACAATGCTCAACCTTCATTTGAAAGTGTCTGATCTACCAGAGGAGGTTGCATGATCTTTTAAAGATGACTTAGTAAGGGAGTTCAGTATGTTAATTACACTATGCCTGATTTCAATAATGTGGAAAGTCAGCTTGATCAAACCAGCAATGAGTCGGACCCTCATAAAAATGGTGAAAATGATAGCACTGGACTTGGCATTTGCACAGGCATTGCACAGGCAGTTGGTGATACCATTACAGCTTCTGTGACACCACAATCTGTGTGTGATATGTGGGCTCAAATCAGTCTTTTAGAAGACACTGACTCGGGCAAAGATTCCATCTTTAGGTATAATATTACTGCAGATAATATGGTGGTTAGTTATTTGAGGGAAAAAAGCAACAATTTAAGTCAGATCCTTTAAAGTGCTGGATGCCAGAAAAAAATGATGTGACCTTCACTCAGTCAAATAGCTGCAATGCACACTGATGTAGTACTCTTTGTAACCACCAAATTATGTGCAGGAAATGTGTTTCCCAACCAGTCATTCAGCGTATTGGCATTGTGAGAGTGAAATTCACAATGGAGACTTGCACCGTAATGTTTTTGATATATGGAGTGATGGGCATCACATCGTGCCTACACAGAACAGCAGTCAGTTTAATTTCAGTGACTGAACTATAAATGATGCGGAATAATACTTAACGACAAAATGATTCGGAGCACTGTCTCTTCCCACCTGCTCACCCAAAGGACTGTGACTTGCTCGCTACAAAAGTGAGTCCTCATTACTGAATCAAACGACAATATGAGCAAACTGTGTAAATAGCAAGCAGGGCTGTAAAGTACCTGAAATAGTGATCAGCACATTACCGCCTCATAGAATCAGTGATATGTAAACAAACTTAGGTGGTATATATATGGAGATCAAGTATTTGCTTAGGTGAAGTACACATAGCAAAGCAGTCAGATAAAGGCAGGCACACCATGGATTATCTTAAAGCGGGAGCAGTAGATATTAGAAACACGTTTCGTGAAAATAACACAGCTAGCAGCAGAGAAATATAGGAGAGTGAGCAAAGTGGTAAAACAATGCAGCAATGTCGGCAAATAGTATAATACAGCTTTTCATGTAAAAATTACAATCGGGTGCTAGACAAGCACAGCACTAACAGTTTACCAAAAAATCTAACAATTGTGGATTCGCTGGGTGACTGACATACCTGCCTGAAGATTGGGGACGGGTCGTGGAGCGACGGAGGAGGTGCTTCAGTGCCAGAAGTGGATGCAAGGGCGTAGCTAAGAGGACAGTCTGTCTCAGAGTCCTCAGCTGTAGATTCGCCACCCAACATGCCAACAGCCAAGTCCCTCTCGAGTCTCGCTCTCTAAAGTCCGCGTACAGCCGCAGTGCTAATGATTCAGCACTCTTGGAAACTTTGAGTCCTGTAGCAAGGGTAGGGCAAGGTATTTTCTCGCTCTCTCGCTTGCGCTGTCTCTCTCTCACTCCAACAAAGTCCCGAAGATGCAATGCAAGGCTGGAAGCAACAAGCAAAACAGGAGCACTGTTTTTTTTACAAGGGCATATAAAGAGCCCGTCTGACACCCCACTTATGCACTACCTTGCCTCCTTTCTCTTGGCAGTGGACCTGATTGAGAGCCCCCCCTCCTTAAAATGTTAGGACAAA
This sequence comes from Neoceratodus forsteri, assembly GCA_016271365.2. NCBI lineage: Eukaryota > Metazoa > Chordata > Ceratodontiformes > Ceratodontidae > Neoceratodus > Neoceratodus forsteri. The sequence goes on along the minus strand of CM028132.1, from coordinate 829,683,294 downwards.
GAGCAGCATGGAAAGCCCACGAAAAAAAAAATTAACACACTAGTGCAAAGAGACCAGCTCGCTCTATACTGCTACCCATGCTGATTGCTGCAACACGCCATGGCGTGTCGGGCATATCGGTAGCTACGCCCTTGGTGCCATTTCCAGTCTCTAAGGTGACCCACAGTGCCTCCTCTCCTCCCTGACCATGTTTTGATTCGGGTGGTGGCTTGGACACAATATAACAACATGGCTGAAACTTGATTTCTATCTGAATGTACTGTGCAGTTTTTTGGGAAACATTTGTTGGACTTGTGTGGCATGCTAGGCAGTGGCACCACCATGGTTAGACCTGAAAACCATTTTAAATGGTGCAGAAAACAGCAGATTTTGGTCCTCATGGTGGATGTGAACCATGTAACTGCATGTCTAACACCTGATTTAGGACTGAATGTACTGTAAAAATTTTTGGGAAACATTTCTAGACGTCTGGGCCATGTTAGGCAGTGTCAACACCATGATTAGGCCTTAAACCATTGGTAAACTGTGGGCCAAACAGCATGTTTTGGTCCAGGTGGGAGGCGTGCAACATATAGCAGCATGTCTGACACCAGATTTAGGTCTGAATATACTGTAACATTTTTTAGGAAACATTTCTGGACATGTACTGCCTGTGCTGCACTCACACAAGATGTGGCCTAAAATCAATTGTAAACAGTGGTCAAAACAGCATTTTAATGTCTGAGTGCTGGGGGGGGGGAATCATAAAACATCAGGACTGATACCAGATTTCAGTCTTAATTTGATGTAAAATTTTTTAGGAAATATTTCTGGACATGTACTGTCTGTACTGCACTCGCAGAAACAAGATGTGGCCTAAAACCAATTATAAACAGTGGCCAAAGCAGCATTTTAATGTCTGAGTGCTGGGGGGCACCATAAAACATCAAGATTGACACCAGATTTCAGTCTCAAGTTGATGTAACATTTTTTTGTAAACATTTTTGGACTTGTAGGCTCTGTTTGGCATGATCAGCTCTGAGATTCTAGCTGAAATACTTGGCAAACAGGCCTGAAAACAGCTATTTAATTTCTAGGTGGTGGGGGGAACCACATCACATCCTGATTCAGACCATATTTCAGTCTCAATTTTATGTCCATTTTTACTGTCACATTTCTGGACATGTACAGCCTGTCCTGCACTCACAGAACAGAGATTCAACATGAGATGACTTGTAAACAGTGGACCAAAGACCATGTTTTGGTTTGGCCGGTGACTTGGGCACCAGGTAACAACATGGCTGAGACCTGATTTCAGTCAGAATTTACTGTGACATTTTTTGGAAAACATCTCTGGACTTCTGGGCCATGTTAGGCAGTGGCAACACTCTGTCTCACTCTACATTCTCAATGTCATCCTAATTTTTCCCGGTCATATTACTCATCTTATCATGCCTCCTCTGCACAGTATGGCATCAAGAGGATGTGTTAAACTGTGGCCCTAGAGCACATTTTGGACTGGGTGGGGGGTTGGGTTGGGCACTATAACACCAAGTTAACATTTGTGGCAAGCCCTGGGGACTCTCGTGTTGTTAAGCACAAAAACATATTTACATTATGTTAACTCCGCAGTAAAAGTGCTTATGTTTCTATGATTGCTGTGTACATATTCAGACTGATCCTGCACACAGCCAAAACAACCGCCAGCCCAAAACATCACATAGCTTTGGGAAAAAATGTTGTTCATAGGAACAAATAGTAATACTTGACATTTGTGGATAGGAGGAGGAAATATATTCAGAAGGACTAATATAAACCAAGTAAAAGGGTACACTGATTATGGGTACAGACTAAAAGTGACTGACAGTAACACATGACAGGAAGGCATACAGGGTCAGGTCCAGGGTATACATATGAAAGAGGAAAGGGAGGGAGGGAGCATTAACATTATATAACACACAAAACACTGGACAACAAATAGAAACAAAAGATACAGAAGAAGGGGACAGAAAATATATATGTATATAGTATTTTGTTTTTGGTTTTGTTATTTTTAGGGGGTGCAGATGAGGGAAGAGTGACAGTAAGAAATCAAGGACAGGAGAAAAAGAAGGAAAAAAAAAAGTTGGCTGAGAGTGATGCATTTTCATTATAATTTCTGGATCATTATACTGCATCGGTGCCAGGTCCGAATTCTGTCCTGCCACCACCGCCACCCCCCTAACGCAGCTCTGCCAGGAGTTCCAACATTTGATGTTGGTCCTCAAGGAGTTTCCTGAGGTCCCCCCTGACCTCCTGGTGAAACTTGTTAAACACACAGTGCTGAGCTCCCATCTCTCTGTGCACAGCTGCAAGGTCTTCTTGGCTCACTGCTGCTGCTGGAACATGAGTGGCTGGGGCAGCTGTAGGCTGTGCTGGGTCATCAGCATGAACCCAGCACCGCCTGTGTCTGTGGGGTGAGGGTGATGGGGGCTCTGCAACTGCCTCCAGCTGCTGTCTCCACCTTCTCGTGCAGTGCCTCTGCTGCCATTGACCACTGGCCCCTTCCTCCTTCTGGCTCCCTTCCCCCCTTCTAACTGCTCATCACCCCAGGCCCCTCTACCTGCTGCTGCTACCTTTTTTTGTTTTTTGAGCCAATCTGCAGGGTGGTGGTGGTGCTGCTGCAGATGGCTCCTTTGGCCACCAGGGAAAAAATGCCCCCCTGTCTTGCCCCTTCTAAAAGATCTGCCACACAAGTTGCAGATAACAACAGTGTTGTCATCGGTGTTTTTCATGAAAAAACACCACACAGCTGATGACACTTTCTGTGGGGGGAGGTGACCACCAGTTGATGTCCTGGGGCTGGTGGCCACATCATGCTCCTGCTCGGGGATGGTGGGGGGCACATGCTCTGGCTGGGGGGGCATTGGTATCTGGATGTGCCTGCTGCTGCTGCTGGCTGGCCACATGCTGCTGCTGCTGGACAACAGGAGGATTCTCTTCCTGCTGGGTATCATGCTGCTGCTGGGAGGGGGCAAGGGGCTCATGCTGCTCCTGGGGCGTGGGGGCCACATTCTCCTGCTGGGGGTGGGGACACATGCTCCTGCTAGTGGGGGGGAACACAGACCTAAAGGCCCGCCTGTCAATCCGAACACTGGGTGGGGGTCCTGCTGCCTTCTTCCCAGTCTCCTTGTCCCTACCTTTCCCATAAATACTCCTAACTCCTTACTACAAAAAACAAGAATTTGTCAATGCTGAATGTTGATTGCGTTGGTCCGTTGAGCTCGCTCAGTGGCCCTCTGTCAGTCACTCATTGTGTTTCTCCCGGTGCTGCATGCTGTTGTTTTGTACTGGGCACCTGCCTGCATTGGCACCCTTTTCTGTCCACAAAGAAATCCGCAGCTGTCCCGACATACCTGCATTGGGGTGGGTCACTGCCCCTCTCTGACTCACTCATTCTGTTTCTCCTGGCACTGCAGAGCTGCAGGATGGCCTTTTTTACTGGACTCCTGCCTCTGTTGGTGGCTTTTTCTGCCTACAAAGAAATCTGCAGTAGTCCCAACACAGGTCCATTGAGCTTGCTCACTCGCCCTCTGTCACTTGCTCATTCCGTGTCTGCTGGCACTGCAGGTTGGCCATTTGTACTGGGCTCCTGCCTGCATTGCCACCTTTTTCTGCCCACAACGAAATCTGCAGCAGTCATGATAGAGCTCCATTGAGCTCACTCAGTCCCCCTCTGTCACTTGCTCATTCCGTTTCTCCTGCCTCTGCAGGCTGCCCTTTTGTACTGGGCCCCTGGGTGCATTGCTGCCTTGTTCTGCCCACAAAGAAATCCCCAGCAGTCTCAACAGAGCTCCATTGAGCTCACTCACTTCCCCTTCCTCACTTGCTCATTCTGTGTCTCCTGATGCTGCAGGCTGCCCTTTTGTACTGGCTCCTGCTTGCGTTGGTGGCTTTTTCTGTCCACAAAGAAATCTGCAGCAGTCCCGAGACATCTCCATTGAGCTCACTCACTCACTCCCCCTCTCTCACTTATTTGTTCTGTTTCTCCCGTGGCTGCAGGCTGCCCTTTTGTACTGGGCTTCTGCCTGTATTGGCACCTTATTTTACCCACAAAGAAATCTGCAGCAGTCCCGAGACATCTCCATTGAGCTCACTCACTCACTCCCCCTCTCTCACTTATTTGTTCTGTTTCTCCCGTGGCTGCAGGCTGCCCTTTTGTACTGGGCTTCTGCCTGTAGTGGCACCTTATTTTACCCACAAAGAAATCTGCAGCAGTCGCAACAGAGCTCAGTTGAGGTTGCTTACTCCGCCTGTCTCACTCGCTCATTCTGTTTCTCTTAGCACTGCAGGCTGCCATTTTGTACTTGACTCCTACTTCTGTTGGCACCTTTTTCTGCCCACAAAGAAATCTGCAGCAGTCCCAACAGAGGTCCGTTGAGCTTTCTCACTCCCCCTCTCTCACTCGCTTGTTCTGTTTCTGCCCGAGCTGCATGCTGCCCTTTTGAACTGGGCTCCTGCCTGCATTGCCACCTTCTTCTGCCCACAAAGAAATCTGCAGCAGTCATGATAGAGCACTGTTGAGTTCGCTCACTCACTCCCCCACTCTCATTCATTTGTTCTGTTTCTCCTACCACTGCATGCTGCCCATTTGTACTGGGCCCCTGCATGCATTGCTGCCTTTTTCTGCCCACAAAGAAATCCGCAGCAGTCCCAACAGAGCTCCAGTGAGGTCAATCACTCACTCTTTCTGTGTCTTCCACTGCTGCAGACTGCCCTTTTGTACTGGGTTCCTGTCTGCATTTGTGGCTTTTTCTGCCCACAAAGAGATCTGCAGCAGTCCTGACACAGCTCTGTTGAGGTCGCTCACTCCCCCTCTGTCACTCCCTCATTCCGTTTCTGCCGGTGCTGCAGGCTGGCCTTTTTTACTGGGCTCCTGCCTGCGTTGCCACTTTTTTCTGCCCACAAAGAAATCCACAGCATTTACAATAGAGCTCTGTTGGGGTTGCTCACTCCCCCTGTCTCACTCACTCATTCTGTGTCTCCCGGCACTACAGGCTGCCCTTTTGCACTGTGCTTCTATCTGCGTTGCCGCCTTCTTCTGCCCACAAACAAATCTGCAGCAGCCATGATAGAGCTCTGTTGTGCTCTCTCACTCCCCTCCTCTCTCACTCGCTCATTCTGCTTCTACCGCTGCTGCAGGCTGCCCTTTTGTACGGGGCCTCTGCATGCATTGCTGCCTTTGTCTGACCACAAACAAATCTGCAGCAGTCCTGTCATAGCTCTGTTGAGCTCGCTCACTCCCCCTCTTTCACTGGCTCATTCCTTTTCTGCCGGGACTGCCAGTTGGCCTTTTGTACTGGGCGCCTGCCTGCATTGCCGCCTTTTCCTGCCCACAAACAAATATGCAGCAGTCATGATAGAGCTCCGTTGAGCTTGCTCACTCCCCCTCTCTCACTCGTTCGCTATGCTTCTCCCAGCACTGCAGGCTGCTCTTTTGTACTGGGTTCCTGCCTGTGTTGGCACCTTTTTCTGCCCACAAATAAATCTGCCGCTGTCCAGAGAGAGCTCCTTTGGGATCGCTCACTCCCCCTGTCTTACGTGTTCATTCTGTTTCTCCTGGCGCTGCAGGCTGCCCTTTTGTACTGGGCTCCTGCCTCTGTTGACACCTTTTTCTGCCCACAAAGAAATCTGCAGCAGTCCCGACAGAGCTCCGTTGACCTCACTCACTCCCTCCCCCTCTATCACGCGCTCATTCTGTTTCTGCCGGTGCTGCAGGCAGCCCTTTTGTACTGGGCTCCTGCATGCATTGCCACACTTTTCTGCCCACAAAGAAATCTGCAGCAGTCATGATAGAGCTCCGTTGAGCTTGCTCACTCCCCCAATCTCAGTCACTCATTCTGTTTCTTCCACTGCTGCAGGTTGCCCTTTTGTACTGGGCCCCTGCATGCATTGCTGCCTTTTTATGCCCACAAAGAAATTCACAGCAGTCCCAACAGAGCTCCGTTGAGCTCACTCACTCCCCCTCCCTCACTCGCTCATTCTGTGTCTCCTGGTGCTGCAGGCTCTCCTTTTGTACTGAGCTCCTGCCTGCGTTGGTGCCTATTCCTGCCCAAAAAGAAATCCACAGCAGTACCGACAGAGCTTAGTTGAGCTCGGCCACTATCCCCCCTCACTTGCTCGATCCGAATCTGTCCCAAACACTGATTTCTGACAGCATCTGTGGTATTATGCGCCGGAAGTGTGAAAACACATTTCAGCCAGGATGTGAAAAATGACAGCTGTACTGTTCATAAGGAGGTGTGGAAAAATGCCAGTGTTGAAAATGTGGCATGAAAATATTATTAATTTGCGAAGTTACAAGCGTACGTAGAAACTGCACAATGCACACTAGTAACACAGTCACAAAATTTTCAACATAGGCATTTTAGGACATCTGCTCATGAACAGTGTTAGTGTGATTTTCTTAATGTGTCCCGAACACTGATTTCCCACTGCAACTGCGCTATTGTGCATTGGAAGAGTGAAAACACATTTCGGCCAGGATGTGAAAAATCACAGCTGCACTGTTAATGTTGAAAATCTGGAGTGAAAATATTGCAAAGTTGCAAAAGTACAAGTGTGCGTGGAAACTGGGCAACGCACTCTCTTAGCACACTCATTTCATGGACTTTCATCACCAAATTTTCAACATAGACATTTTAGGACCTCTGCTAGTGAACAGTATCACTGTAATTTTCATAATGTGTCCCAAACATGGATTTCCCACAGAGACCACGCTATTCAGCGCCAGAAGTGCGAAAACACATTTCGGCCAGGATCTGAAAAATTACGGCTATACTGTTTATAAGGAGGTGCAAAACAATGGCAATGTTGAAAATCTGGAGTGAAAATATTACAAATTTGCGAACTTACAAGCGTGCATACAAACTGCGCAACGCACGCTCGTAACACAGTCATTTTAAGGAGTATCGACGCCAAATTTTCAACATAGGCATTTTAGAACATCTGCTCATGAACAGTGTCACTGTCATTTTCTTAATCTGTCCTGAACAATGATTTCCCTCAGCAACCGCGTTATTCTGTGCCAGAAGTGTGAAAACACATTTCGGCCACAGTGTGAAAAATTACAGCTGTACTGTTCACAACGAGGTGTGGAAAAATAACAGTGTTGAAAATGTGGCTTAAAAATATTGCAAATTCACGAAGTTATGAGCGTGCATAGTAACTGTGCAATGCACGCTCATAAAACAGTCATTTTTGGGAATTTTTTCCACCAAATTTGCTTTTTGAGAGCCTACCTCATGAACACTAGCACTGTTGTTTAGTTAATCTGTCCCGAAAGTTGATTCCATGCAGTGACTGTGGAATCACCTTTCAGGGCCGATTAACGCCATGACAGTGGCAGAATTCATGAGGAGGGGTCCCAAAAACCCCATGTTGAAAATTTGGTTCCAAAATTCCAAAAAATTACTGAGATAAGCATCAGAGTTAAAAAAACAAAACTATTTATTCCATTATACAGTTTACCGGCATTTTCTCAGTTCGCGGTCGGCTTTGAAGAGTGCAGACGTGTTCCCGGTCCACCGAAGATCATCGTGCCAGACTCTGGAGGTATGTATGGGGTGAGGGCGTGTGTGGGGAGACAGGGTGCACAGTGGATGGGTGCAGGTTGTGGGAGGGAGGCAGGGAGATGGTGAGGGACATTTTCTTTTATGGGGTACTGCAATAAAATCATTGCGGGATTTTTTTTTCTTTCAGGACCATTTGGCATGATGGGGTGGGCTCCCAGTGTGCCAACACAGTATTTTTTGAGGGGGCAACTGTAGCCAACGGGTGATTGGGTATCCCCATCGGCACAAAAGTGGGGGCTCAAGAGACAAGGGGGAATTGGCACCCCCTCAGCACAGGCCTACTGGGTGTTTGGGGTGGAATATGCCAATGGGGAGTGGGCTCCCCCATCGGCAAATTAAACTTTTTTGGGGGGATTGCCAAGGAGGATTGGGCACCCCCCTTGGCACAGAAAGAAGTGGGGGGGACATGCCAACGGGGACTGGGCTCCCCATCGGCAAGCTGGATGGAGAATTCAAGGGACAGCCCTGCAATGAGGGGTCACTTCCTCATTGCAGAGGATGACGCTGCAATGACGAGGTGGCCCCTCATTGCAGCGGCTAAATTTTTACAAGGTTGTAGCACGCTGGCTGAACTAGAGTTAACAGCAGCATGCCACACCATTGGGGACAGTGGGCCAAGCCTTTAAAGGCTGTGGGGGCATTGGCCACAACAGTGCTGCTCCTCCACAACCTGCTTCTTGGAAAAGCTGCTGCAATATGTTTTTTGTGCTTGTGCGCAATCAACATAAAAAGAGAAAAAGAAAGGGAATAGAGTGAGGGAGTCTTACACACTTTACATACACCCATGCACACACACACACACAATCTACAGTCACAGAAAGAAAATAATAAACACACACACCAGACAGCCTAAAGAAAATAGCACAATTCTATTATTTTAACACTAAACAGTATCTGTGTACCACACAAAACAATCTCACTGATCCTGCCTGCATCTCCAGCCACGTAGCAAAGGAACTGAATCAATCACTTCCTGCCAGTTTACAGTCACCCATGTAACCTGCAAAGAGTAAATCATGTGACAAACCCAATTTCATCTAATTTTGCCTAATATTAATGCAAGGAGAAATTACTCAGTGAAATTTCACCATAAACAATCAGTGAGATTTTGCCATAAGCATATAATTATGCGAAATATTTCACTGGGTGAAATTGGTGATTTCACCAAGATTTCGCAGGTGAAATTAAATTTCGAAACATCTCTAGGACCACATCAAACAAAGGTGCCTTGGTCATAACAGTCAAACAATGCACAAATAAGAAAATAGCACCTGTCTACCACTAGCCACACCTCAGCTTGCTTCTCAGGTCCTGATAAATCCATACAGGTCACAAGAAAACTTGTGCAAAAAAACAAAATTTATTTAGTGCAAGTAGAGTAAAATGAGTAGAAGTGGAGCCGAATGAGTAAAAATGCAGCAAAAAAGAGTGACTTTCACAACTTCTGATGCATTTCACTCTCTCACATGATCTTTATCACAGGATACAATGCATATAAGGGTGGTGTCTTAAATACTTGCTCTCTTAAAAGTATGTGTCACATTTTTTTTTCCTTCTGCAATAAATATACAAAATGTGTGTGAAAGTTCATAAGTGTGCAACAACGTGACAAACAAAAATATTAAAAGCATGGTTTAAGACATCTGACTAAATACATTCAGTACTACAGCACATAACCAAAGACTAACAAACTACTCTCTACTTATTACTTTCAAATTGATTTCAATTTATTTTTATTAGTACATGCAAAATAGTACAAACTGCAGATGCTGCACCACTGATCAATTCCATGTCATAATAGCGATTGCAAAACAGTGATCACTATTATGGCGAGTGTATATCACCAAAAAAGCAAATCGGCGATATACACTTTAAGGTGACCCAACATCTGGATATGAAAAAAGTTTTTTTGCGGGGGGGGAGCTGCACCCCCCCCATGCCACCCCTCACAACACACCCTTGAATTAAGATTCTCAACTCCAGGGGATGTATATCAGGGAAGGGGCAAAATCCGGATCTTGGGAAAAAATGACATGCCGCAGCTCACAGCTATGGCAAAATGTAACCTGCTTCCGGTCCCGAACCCAGTACCTGCTCTGCCAGAGCTAGCCTCCCACACCACTGCAGCACATGGCTAGTTTAGCAGCAGGTACTCCAGTCCCTGACAACCCCTTTCCTGTCCCTCCCCCTTCGTCTTGCTATTTCACTCTTCCATTTGCCCCTCCCCATAACTGCTGTCCCATACTCTTGCTATTCTGCAGTGTAGCCCAGAATAATAACACCCAATATGAGTAGCTATTTTTGTAGTCACTCATTTTGGGTCACTATTATTACATGATACCCCACTGATCAGTTATTAATTTTTTTTTTTTGCAAACCCAAATGACTTCATACAGTCCTTAACGCTAAATTTTCATTGATCACAGAATACTTAAGCCAACCAAGGAGGTAAGTAATTCCAAAATGGTTGAAAACTACCCTAAGAAAGACATCTAATATTAAAGGAAAGCCAAAACACAAATATAAAAAATAAAGCATGACATCCCAACTATAAACACTGTAAAAACATCATGTGATCAGCTAGTTTTATTATACAGAATGAGAACAAGGGGAATGCTTTTATTCAGCAGATGCAGGACAGACAGAACTCCAGGAGGAAGGAGCTACTGGTAAAACTAAAACTTCTCTACTGGGACTATATTGCCCTCCTTCCCTCCCCTCCATCCCCCCACCCTAAACCAGTTCTACTTTTATAGGCACAGGATTTAACTGACAACAGGAACTTCCTGTTTGGGAGCAGGAAGTGAGTGGTCACAGAGCCACCAAAGACTCACCATCCTAGAAGGGCAAGAGTAGCTCTCCATCCCCCCAGCTGCTGGAGGTCTGACTCTGAGCAAGTAAGGAAACTACTGAGAAATATTGGAACTTCTTGTGTCAGAACAGGAAGGTCAGGAGATAAAAGGGTGCAGAGGCAGTAAGTAAGTAGGGAGAGAAAAAAAAAGAAATAAACAAACAGAGGAAAGAGTAAGTATTCCAAATAACAATTAGGGGGCTAGAAAAAAGACATGATGGGAGTGGTGCAGTGCAGTGGCTGTGAAGCAGCAGTCTTCCGGGAGATGTTTTGGAGGATGCAGTGTTGTCCCATCTACAGACACCTCTCTGGGCTGAGGGAGGAGGTTTCTCATCTCCAGGCTGAGTTGGCCAGGATTTGTGGGACCTCATCTTCCACCCAGGGACCACCAGGGTCACTGCTGTTGCCTCAGAGGTTGCCAAGAAAGTGGAGTGGTTGGACCACAGTGGGCTCAGTGAGGGTGAGGGTGGTGGAACAGAGGCTCATCCCTCAAGTTGTACCTCTCCACAATTTCTATGCCATTCTGAAAAAGTGTGATTCCTCTATGGAGGCACCCACAGTGGAGACCAAGGAGGATGCTGGGAACCTCCACAAAGGAGACCCAAAGGAGGGTGGCATGGGACCCCACAGGGGAAGGAAACAACTCCTGGTGGGGGACTCCATTGTTAGGAAGGTAGAACTAGGGGAGGAAGGGGAGAGGGAGGTAAGGTGCCTGCCTGGCGACATGGCTTGGACAGACAAGGTGCGAATCCTCAGGATCGCAGGAGCAGCTGCACAGTGGAGGGAGATGGATGTTATTGTCCACCTAGGGACAAATGACCTGGCTAAGAAAGGGATCAGAACAGTGCAAGAGCATTTGAAGAGATGGGGAGGGGCCTTAGACAAATAGCACACATGGTAACCTTCTCGGAGGTGCTGCCTGTCTATGGCACGGGTGAGGCTAGGGTACTCCACACCATGGGATTCAATCAGTGGTTGAAAAACTGGTGCAGAGCTCAGGGATTTGGCTTCATTGGAGACTGGAGGTCCACCTGGAGGGATGCAGGCCTATACTGGCATGATGGTCTGCATCTGTTCAGGAGGGGAACCAGGATCCTAGTAGATAGGTTTAAATACTTCATTGACAAGTATTTCAACTAGCCAAGGGGGGAGGCACTGGAAAGGAGCAGGGAAATCCTAGCCCTTCCCAAAAATATCAGGGTACTAAGTGAGGTAGACACCAACATAGAGATGTCAATAGGGAGAAGCGCTGGGGTAAATGGAGAAAGTGACAAATGCAATAAGGACAGGGATGGGGCAAAAAGGGGTAAGGCCATCAAGAAATGGAGGGTAATGAGTACCAACGCCCATAGTCTGGGCAACAAGCTCCCTGAACTGGTGGCCTTGATGGTAGAAGGATGCCTGGATATTGTAGCAGTCACAGAAACATGGTACACAGAGAACCATGACTGGGATGTTAACATACCAGGGTACACAATCTACAGGAGAGACAGGGAGGGCAGAAGAGGTGGGAGTAGCTTTCTATGTAAGGAAAGGGATAAAAGCAACTGAACAAAAGAGTAAACAAGGAGGAGAGGAGGCACTGTGGGTCACCTTAGAGACTGGAAATGGCACCACAATCCGCACAGAGGTTGTATATAGACCCCCATGTCAGAGGGAGGGAATGGACAAGGATATGATAGAAGGCATACTTAGGATGGCAGAGAAAGGGGAGATACTGTTGATGGGGGACCTTTACTTGCCAGATGTTAACTGGAGCACCTTTGCGGCAGCCACATCCAAAAGCAGGGCCATTCTTGATACCCTTCAGGTGGCATGCCTCAAACAGCTAGTTTTGGAACCCATTCATGAGGGAGCAATCTTAGACCTCATACTCTCAAATGGGGACAGTGAGAGGATCTCAGATTTAGAATTGGGTAGCCATTTGCGAACAAGTGACCACCAAACAGTGTGGTTCACGATAAACTCTGCTACTGAGTCAAGCCATACAAAAGTGAGGGTTCTGGACTTCAGGAGGGCTGACTTTGGCAAGATGGGAGAGTGCCTTAGGAAAGCATTAGCAAACAGGCTAGAAGGAGGGGTGGAGCAACAATGGGCAAATATCAAAACTGCCATCACAAAGGCAACAAGCCTTTGTGTGAAGCAAATAAACAAATCAAAAGGAAAGGAAAAAACACTATGGTTCTCAAAAGAGGTGGCAGTGAAGGTTAGGGAGAAAAATATAGTATTTAGGAAGTATAAGGAAACACAGAAGGAGCAGGACAGAGAACTGTACCAGTTAAGGCAGAAGGAAGCAGGGAGGGAAGTCAGAATAGCAAAGGCACAAACTGAGGAAAAGATAGCTAACTTGGTTAAGAAGGGGGATAAAACCTTTTATAGGTATATCAGGGAGCGTAGAAAGACAATGGGAGGGATAGTGAGGCTGAATAGAATGGATGGCGGGTGGGCAGAGAGTGACAGAGATAAAGCAGGGATACTGAATGAATACTTCTGTACAGTATTCACAAAAGAGGAAGTGTGGGGGTGCCTAATCCAATTAACAGAAGCACTCTGGAGAGGGGGGTTGATCCCAGTCCTTTCACAGAAGAAAGGGTTCTGAAAGAACTCTTAAAACTGAAGGTGGACAAAGCAATGAGGCCAGATGGAATTCACCCCAGAATTCTAAAATAATTAAGCAGAGAACTAGTGACACCACTGACTACGCTTTTTAACAAATCATGGGAAGATGGTGAGGTACATGAGGACTGGAAGAAGGCGGATGTGATTCCCCTGCATAAAAGTGGGACCAGGACGGAGGCAAGAAACTACAGACCTGTCAGTTTGACCTCTGTGGTAGGGAAAGTGATGGAATCACTTCTGAAGGAAAGAATTGTTGAGTACCTAGAGGCCAGTGGGGCATAGGACCCAAGGCAGCATGGGTTCACAGCGGGAAGGTCATGTCAGATGAATCTAATTGATTTCTTTGACTGGGTGACCAAAGTATTAGACCAGGGAGGGGCTGTGGATATGGTCTACCTGGACTTTAGCAAAGCATTTGACACAGTCCCACACAGAAGATTAGTAGTCAAATTAACCAGCCTGGGAGTGGGTCCCAAGGTGGTAGCCTGGGTAAAACATTGGCTGAACAACAGGACACAGATGGTAACTGTAAATGGAGTCCACTCTGAAGAAAGAGGGGTTGCTAGTGGGGAACCGCACGGTTCAGTACTGGGTCCAGTCCTTTTTAATGTCTTTATAAGTGACATTGCAGTGGGACTGGAAGGAAAAGTATTCCTCTTTGCAGATGACACAAAGATCTGCAACAGGGTTGATACACAAGAGGCGTGGAAAGGATGAGAAGGGACTTGGCAAGGTTGAAGGAATGGTCAAGTATGGCAGCTTGGATTCAATGAAAGAAGTGCAAAGTAATGCACCTGCTGGAAACAAAACCGGGAAGATTACACAATGGGGGTAGTAACAACAACAAAAATGGAAAGAGACCTAGGGTATTCATATCAGATGACCTTATGGTTGGCAAGCAATGCGAGAAGGCGGTAGGGAGGGCTGGGGGGATACTGGGATGTATAGGGAGAGGTATCACCAGCAGAAAACAGGAAGTTGTTATTCCCCTGTACAGACAGTTGGTGAGACCCCATCTGGAGTACTGCTTCCAGTTCTGGAGACCCCATCTCCGCAAGGACATAGACAGGATGGAGGCAGTTCAGAGGAGGGCAACCAAAATGGTGCAGGGTCTGCAAGAGAATCCATGCGAGGAGAGATTAAAGGAGCTTAATATGTATACGCTTGAGGAAAGGAGGGAGATGGGGACATGATAGAAACGTTTAAGTACCACAGTGGAATCAACAAAGTCCAAGAGGGTATCATCTTTCAGAAAAAGAGATGTGCAAGAACAAGGGGACACAATTTGAAGATAGAGGGGGGATGGCTCAGGGGCAATGTGAGGAAGTATTTTTTCACAGAGAGGGTGGTGGACGCACGGAACAGCCTTCCTGAGGAGGTTGTGGGGTCTAAAACTGTGGGAGAATTCAAGAATGCATGGGACAGACATAAGGCAATTTTTGTGGTGGGTAGGAAGAAATAGGCTGTTGGTTAAATAGGATCTGCAGTTTATCCTCTAGGTAGGGAAATGGGCAGACTAGGTGGGCCAAGCGGTCCTTATCTGCCATCAAAGTCTATGTTTCTATGCTGGATGGCCCTGGAGAAGGACCGGTTTGTGTCAGTCACCTTCTTCTCGTCCATATGGCCAGTTTACCACCTAGTAAGAACTGAGTGCTGTGAGTGAAAAGGGTGGTTGGAGGGTGTTGCCAGGATGGGGGTTGGGGGCATTAGATTTGTTTAGCACAAATGAGTGCTTAGATGGCAGCCATCTGGGGAGGTGGAAGGTTGTGTGATCTCCCATCATGGTGTTTGTTAAAAATATATTTGAAATAAAGAAAATTGTGGGTGCTGGATCATGGAAGGAGGATTGGGATTGGGATTGTAACAGAGACTGGGATGTGTGGGGCTTGTATTAACGAATTTGGGCTGGGGAGGAGGGTGAGGTCTGTTTCTTTTTGTTTTGTTTTCCTTTTTTTTAGTGATATCACCCTATTAACAAATACCAAATACCAGAGTATTTGGGGGCCCAGATATAGTATTTGGCTCATGTAACCCATATGTCCATTTTTGTAACATGGATATACATATGTGTATCTATGGGTTCGGGGAAGGATGAGGTTACCTGGCACAAGAGACCTAGGTTTGACTACTCTGCACAGGGGCACCCAAGTAAATCCAACTACAGGAAGCAATAACTGTAATGTCCAGAACCAGAATTGGAATTTTTCAGTGTGGCTTTATTTATTAACTCACTGAACATAAACAAAGCTCTGTATGGTCCCCCAAAGGGCTATGTAACTGTAATGCAGATTAGAGGTTAAACACAGTGGTCCATTTGAGGAATGAACACAATACAACAGTTGTCTGGCTTTTGACCCACCAGGCACTCAGCCCGGACTTTGCATGCGCATTGGATACACAGCCCGACTGGCCCGGCTCCCCTGCTGGCCACTCGACTGACAGTCCACTTGGCGAATGAACCCAAATTCTACTTGGAAAGACATCCCATCAAACAAGGAGGTTCCCAAGCTGTGGCTCCCCACACCACTTGAAGTCTGCGACTCCTAGAGGGATTTTGTTGTCGTACTTCCAAATTGAAACTCCCATCAAACAAGGAGTACTCCCATCTAATAAGGAGTAAGTTTCCCATCCTGTGGCTCCCCACACCACCTGAAGTCATCGACTCCTAGAGAGATTTTCTTGTTGCTACCCACATCTGAGTACCCACCCCATCACTGGCCAAGTGCATGGGGCAAGTAGCAAAAACACAGAAGAAATCTGTAGAGGTGGAACTGGTTACTAAAGATGGGGATTTATCCACCTCCAGCTCCCACAGCCCATACCTGGCCATTTCTCTGAACACACAGAAACTTTAGGACTGTAACATGTAGATTGCATGGTGGATGAACTGACACACCCCTCTACTGCATTAACTCTATATTAAACTTTAAACTGACTGCTCCATTTGTTCGTCCTAGTGTATATAGTCCTCCCAAACAGCAGTCCCCAATAACATTTCCTGACTGAAAAAAAAACAGTTGTTTGCCCCTCACACTGGAGCCAAACACTCACCCAATCGTTGCAGGGCCCCACAGGCGAAGTCCTTTAACCTTTGCTGTATTGTAGAATAGCCAACACAAAATCAGGCAACTTCTTTCCTTGGTGGGTGAAGGGGATTGCCCCTGGAACCAACAGAGACCTTTTCCTAGCCCCCCTGGAGGGAGGGGGCACTGAGACCGAGGGGGACAGTCTCCACCACTTTATAAATGGTGAAACACAGAAAAACTTCCTTCTGTGTGGAGGCAAAACTCAAACTACAGTCTGATGCTTCCTTCTTGCTCAAGGACAAAACTAAAACTGACTCTCTCTTTGAATCCCAAAGTTCTAAGAACTCTCTGAGCTGAAGGTTCCAAATGTGGCTCATGCAGCTGTAACAATTCTATATAATGATGTCATCTCTCCAGCCTCAGTTGTGACTGAGGACAGAGTGAGACAGTGTGAAACCCATTTAACTGGAGTTTCACAAGCTGCCTTCCCTGCCTACCACTAGGTCTTACTGGGATTCTAGTAACCCAGGCTAACAAAGGGGCTACACTCGCCCTTGACCAGGAAAATGACTGTCCCCAGTCATTATGCACCCAGCCTTAGGCCATCCCGCCCTATGTGCTACCTGCGGAGGGGGGTGATCAGGCCCCCTCCTACCGTGTGCGAGCACAGGTTGGCAACACTAAGGGCCTAGAGGTCTATAGCTGACATTTCAGCCTCTACTCTATCCACTTACTATGGACACCTAGTGGCTCCGGTGGAATCGTCCAGAGCATAGCCCTGATAGATCAGCACTGCAGTCCCTATGGCCACTGAGGACCACAGCCTGTCTAACCCCCCTAACCCTCTAGGGAAAACCTATCTGCCTCTTACATAACATCCCAAACAAAACAAAGCCGGGGGACCTCCCTGACCTTGGGCAGCCTGCAACTACAACATTAGGAACACAAACAGTACTTTAATTTCTACACAAGCACTGAACGAGGAACTCCGATGAGCCCCTCCTCCTCTTCTTGTCTTCTCTTCTGTCCTCCAGGAACACCTGTAAGAAAAGACAAAACAAAAACAAAACAAAAACACACCCTAATCTGCATTTACGATCTACCTAAACAACAACAGTGACAACAACAACCCTTACCATACAGGAAAAACAGAACACTAAACAATCCCAAAAGAAAAAAATATATTTTTTTTTTAGAAAAGTAGAAAAGACAGTATATACATTAAGTACAGAAATGACATTGATAACAATACACTTCTTTGGGGGGATGGAATGCCCTAAATGTCCCACTAGTGACTACAAGGCCTGAAAGCCAGTCCATTAACGAGTCTCTCCTGGGCCAGAGCCCCATGAACATAGTCTTTTAAGGCCATAATCCTGAAGGGGAGAGTCTTTGCGGACAGTTCACACACTGTTTGAAGTCTGTAGTGTAAGGTGTGTATTGCAATGTCATAAAGATAGAATAAAAAGAATTTTGATGACTGACCAACCTCTTGAAGTATTCGTACATCACCAACCTGGTCCCTGCCGAAGACTCTCCCTGGCAGCATTTCTTCTGATACAGCTGGGCGGACATCTTCTGGGAACCCACAGGAGTGCACATCTGGAAACAGCTGGGCTGATGTCATAACTGGAGAAGGAACCTTAGAACAAGAAAAAAGAGAAACAGCTGGTCCGGCGCTATCCGATTACCAGGTGATGAACAGGCAAACAGCTGGGCTGGTGTCATCTCTGATCTGAAGTCATCTGTGGTACCGTGAGATGTTATTGATTAGGGCAGTACACTGTGGACTGAAGAATATGGGGCACCTGAGTTCTTGTTTATTCATATTGGCAGTTCAATAAGGTTACTTCACAGTGTAGATGTGGCAGTATTGACTACCACTGCTCGGCTCTCCATTTTGTAGGCATGGGCTTAATTACTGGGAGGTCCTTGCATTGAGGCTAATAGTAGAGGGGGTCAGGGTCTTGAATTATTACTCCATCTGGCCACACATAATTCACACAGTGGGAGACTTCGCGTCCCTCTCCGTCCACTATTCACACTCTGTCCATAAACAGTGTCCTGCCTCTTCCACTGTGTATACTTTTCGTGGAACAGTCTATTCTTTACATGCTGGTTAGCCCCAGGATGCACATGTTTCATTGCTTCATCCCAGATCCAGGATTTCCTGCAGTTCTCAATCTCCTCCCAGACTCTCCGAGGAAAGGTAGGAAAGGTCATACCAAAGATTTCATTGGCCTTTCTACGAACCAGTCTCTCCTCTTTACTTGCTTTGGTCAATCTGAGACCGCTGGCCTGGCTTGGAGGTGGCCAGTCCTGGCTCTGCCAGCTTTGCATCCTCAATGAAATTAAAAACGGATCCCTGACTTCTTTTTCTTCTTCTGGTGAAGCCAGGGCAGTGGCATCACCACCTTAGCGGAGGGCGACACCTCCCATTCAAAGGCCTCCCGCATCTCATCTTCACCTTCAAGACTTGGGCTGGGCCCCCCCACCCAGGGGTCTATTGATGCTTTATCTGAACTTGCCTTCTGAGATCCAGCATCCAAAACTTCAACTTCAGATTCAGTCTCTAATTCTGCACTCTCTAACTTTGTGCCACACCTCGGGGACCTTCTCCACAGGCTCCGCCTGATGCTGTGTGCCAAACTGCAGATTCTGAAGTTGTGTCCATGTGGGAGCCAAACAATTTGAGGCGCTTTTATATGCTTTACATTTTTGTAGACAACCAGCACAGTGAGGAATCATGAAGACATCCTTCCAGCACTAAAGCACATCTGGCATACACGTGAGGGATAATTAGAATTGCCACATCAGGAGGGAGTTGCCTCTATAGCACCAATTTTCAATGTCTCTCAATCTATTTACTGCTGCTGTTACTGCAACCCGGGCATGATCCGGGTAACGAGCTGGTCCTGAAGCCATAACTGCAGAAAAACAAACAAAAGCTCACTGTAACTGAAAGTCCCACTTTAAATGAACACACTCTGTAGCTTTAAAATGGCTCCTCGGCTGCTGTGTTTACTTTATTACCCCACCCTGTAATGGTGGCGGCAGCACTCCTGTGCATTAACATTCAGACTCTGGGTCAAGCCACTGCGCACCCGATTTACATCAGCTACTATTAACTTTTATTTCAAACTGCACAACTTGCTCTTTTCTGGCTGTTCTCACATTTACAGGATTTTCCTTGGACTTTTCACATGCTGGCAACATTTATTTAATCACAGTCCCTTTTAAAACTTCAGGTTTCAGCACAGGATTGCCTGCTTTTACTAGTGTTGCACTTTTTTTACAACCCACAGTCTTTCTCTGGCTGCAGACTTTAAACTGAGGCTACTTTCATTGCTATGCACACATTTAATGGCTTTACAGACTTGCACTTGCCAGCAGGATATCACACAATCGCTACTTGCAAAGCGACTATACAGCTGCACTCACATTTTATATGGCATTCTCTGAAAATCACTGATTTGAGCAGTTTTAAATCGTTTACTCACTGTTATGGTAGCAGATTGCTGCGATGGAAGAAAACGGCCTGCAGCCAGATTTTTGAAGGCCTCGGATTTCAAACGGGCGGGAAGTCTCCGCGATCGTAGTATTAATCACACAGTTCACTGATCCCATGACCGATAAGCGGGTTGAGCCCAATTTTGAACTAGAAAAGTCACTTTTCACTGTTTACAACGCTTTGAACACTTCGCGAACGCTCCTCCACTGCCAGTACACGCACTACTCTCTGTCTCCCTCTCGAATGTTGAAGCAGACTCTGAAGAGCTGGCTGAGGGGCGGGACTAATGGCAAACTGACCAACCACACGACGCCATGCAAATGAGCCTCTTCTTCCTCACAAGGGCCCGTCTCCTCACGGCGATCGTCGAGCAGGCAAATTTAAACTGAAAAGATGCACTTTTTTTTTTTTTCCAACTGACTCCACGGCGGGAGCCCATTTCAACCATGTAACATCGCCATTAACTCTGCAGTCTCTAGTATTGCACAGAAAGCATTTCCAACGTCCAGGGCTTAATTTCTCTGTTGCTACCCCTAGTTTTCCACACTTTCCTTCACAGAACTTTATTTTAAAACTGACAAACGCTGTAAACTATGTTGATGCAGGACAAGGACACACACTTTGGCTTTACAGCTCCTTGGTAAACAGTTGGCATTTTTTAAACAGCAGCACAAGATTCACAGCACACAGCACACACTAGGGAAATTGCTTCAACTTTTTTTTTTTTGGCTACCGACTGCCAGATAGCCAAAACGCTAGCCTACTTGCCCAAGCACCTTCCTTCCCAAACAAATCCAAAGCGGTGCCTCCATTTTTGTAACCCATATGTCCATTTTTGTAACATGGATATACATATGTGTATCTACGGGTTTGGGGAAGGATGAGGTTACCTGGCACAAGAGACCTAGGTTTGACTACTCTGCACAGGGGCACCCAAGTAAATCCAACTACAGGAAGCAATAACTGTAATGTCCAGAACCAGAATTGGATTTTTCAGTGGCTTTATTTATTAACTCACTGAACATAAACAAAGCTCTGTATGGTCCCCAAAGGACTACGTAACTGTAATGCAGATTAGAGGTTAAACACAGCGGTCCATTTGAGGAATGAACACAATACAACAGTTGTCTGGCTTTGGACCCACCAGGCACTCAACCCCGACTTTGCATGCGCATTGGATACACAGCCCGACTGGCCCGGCTCCCCTGCCGGCCACTCGACTGACAGTCCACTTGGCGAATGAACCCAAACTCTACTTGGAAAAACATCCCATCAAACAAGGAGGCTCCCAAGCTGTGGCTCCCCACACCACTTGAAGTCTGCGACTCCTAGAGGGATTTTGTTTTCTTACTTCCAAATCGAAACTCCCATCAAACAAGGAGTACTCCCATCCAACAAGGAGTAAGTTTCCCATCCTGTGGCTCCCCACACCACCTGAAGTCATCGACTCCTAGAGAGATTTTCTTGTTGCGACCCACGTCTGGGTACCCACCCTATCACTGGCCAAGTGCATGGGGCAAGTAGCAAAAACACAGAAGAAATCCATAGAGGTGGACCTGGATACTAAAGATGGGGATTTATCCACCTCCAGCTCCCACAGCCCATACCCGGCCATTTCTCTGAACACACAGAAACTTTAGGACTGTAACATGTAGATTGCATGGTGGATGAACTGACGCACCCCCTCTACTGCGAACTCTAAATCCATTTAAACTTTAAACTGACTGCTCCATTTGTTTGTCCTAGTGTATATAGTCCTCCCAAACAGCAGTCCCCAATAACATTTCCTGACTGAAAAAACAGTTGTTTGCCCTTACACTGGAGCCAAACACTCACCCAATCATTGCAGGGCCCTACAGGCAAGTCCTTTAACCTTCGCTGTATTGTAGAACAGCCAACACAAAATCAGGCAACTTCCTTCCTTGGTGGGTGAAGAGGATTGCCCCTGGAACCCACAGAGACCTTTTCCTACCCCTCCCCGGAGGGAGGGCACTGAGACCGAGGGGACGGTCTCCACCACTTTATAAATGGTGAAACACAGAAAAACTTCCTTCTGTGTGGAGGCAAAACTCAAACTACAGTCTGATGCTTCCTTCTTGCTCAAGGACAAAACTAAAACTGACTCTCTCTTTGAATCCCAAAGTTCTAAGAACTCTCTGAGCTGAAGGTTCCAAATGTGGCTCATGCAGCTGTAACAATTCTATATAATGATGTCATCTCTCCAGCCTCAGTTGTGACTGAGGACAGAGTGAGACAGTGTGAAACCCATTTAACTGGAGTTTCACAAGCTGCCTTCCCTGCCTACCACTAGGTCTTACTGGGATTCTAGTAACCCCGGGTAACAAAGGGGTTACACTCAAATATTCAAAATAAGGTATTTGTCCACCCCTATTATGGGTGCATCATTTGCATCCGGCTCCACAAACCTGTTTATTGTAAAATAGGAACAGACGGTAGTACTTGACCCTGCTGTAAACCCATTTTCTAACAGGACAGACATGAATAATCATTTTAATTAATGTCCCTTAAAGTAATAATTTGCTCTCCTTTTTTCTTCCCTAAATGTAAGATTGCATTTCTCTTTGTTAAGCCTCTTTCCCCACCTGTTGGCCCACTCAATAATAGTATCCTTTGAAAGTCTCTCTGTATACAAGAAAACAAGTTTTTACAGAACCAGGGCCCTCCCCAAAGAACAGTGGAATCAGTACATCCCAGAGTTACAGTCTTTCAATTACATAATGCTAAGAAGTCTCATTTGATGAGAAACAGCAATACCTTGCCAACTGAGACTTAATTTTAAAGTAGAAAGCACATTGATAATTTAAATTTCCTCAAGGAAATGCAGACCCAAACAAAAATAAAATGTTATTTACCTTTTGCCATCATTATTTAATATCCCAATAAAAACTGGTAAAATTAAAAACTTCTTTTGTATTGGGGCCTATGCATAATGATGTACCAGGTCCATGCTAAAGGCATGTACTGTACCTTGCCTGTATCAGCCTGCATCCCCGAACAGGCATGCACCATGTACTGTTAATAAAAGTCAGCTGTCCAGATTCGGCTCTACCTCACAGGTGCATAAGAGTATGATGGTGGTGGAACGTGTTCATGGTGGAGTGGAGTGGAGTATACCAGCATGCATCCAATCAGATGCCCATCCCACAGGTGGACTAAATCCACACTTAACATGAAGTGCGTGATGATGGGTGCCAGTCTACCTCATTACCGACTGAGGCCCGTGTACAAAGTGCATGTGCTGGCCGGTAGCTTCCAGCCCTTTAAGCACATCAGGAGGAGTGAGGGCTGCAGTGTAGGGGTAGTTGTATGCTCTGCTCAGCCACCAGCCAGTGGATGGAGGGGGTGCATAGCAGCTATGGTGTGTTCCAGAGGGCATTACCTGCACCTGCCCCTCCAGTGGCATGTTGTGCCTTTGTAAATGGCATGGAGCCTGGCCTTGCCCCCAGTTACTCCCCCTGGTTCTCTGCATGCAGTGTGCTATGGCCATGCAGGGGCCCACACCCCTTTCATGAATGCTGTGGGAGGTTTCACAGGACCCCATTGTGCAGCTTGTTTTCATAAGAAAGCCTTCTTGCTGCATATACCATGTTCCAAATTCTCTGTTGGTGCTTTAAAAGATCTTTCCTCCTAACCTGAGTCCGAGAAGTCATATCCAGAAAAATGGAAATCCTATGATGCTGGTGCTATAAAACCTGGAAGCTACTAGAACTTTAAGCTGGGCCTCCACCAGCACTGTCTATACCCTTGGGGCTATCATCTGGAAGCCTGAAAATTATTTTTTATCTACAGCCTCTCCCACCAAGCCAAAATAATCTTTAAATAATACCACAAAAAATGGGAGCCCCATTCTCATGAATATTTGAGGCCCACAGCTGATTTTCCAGGATCTCAGCTTTATTTGAGATATACCTTGAGTTCTTTCCTTGGGCTACTACATACTGTTCCTGATGACCCATGAGATCCTCAAAAGCCTTACAGCTCCCCTTGGCCTTTTGCTCTAGTTTTGATACTTGCTGGCTCATGGCTGTTAGTTAATTGTTGTAGACCTAATCTTTTTTTCGATCTTTTGCAGCTTCATGAAAATCCACTCAGTTACTGAATCCTTACCAGGTGTGGTGCTATGCCACAGTATCAAGAAATCTTCAACATATTTAGATTGTGAGCAGGAGGCTTTATCTGCTTTTTCCGGACCCATCTTCAGCTGTCGCCACAACCAAATATTCAGTAGAACTAGTAGGTATAAAGTTAAAGGCAAAACAGCTATGAAAGTGAACTTGTTACAGAGTTCATGAAAAACACAGCTGCTCAGCTTTCTACCTGGCTCCATCACCCCCAGGGTATACATGTTAAAGGTCTTTAACCTTTTATCACACATGCTATCCTGAAAGTGGAGTTTGATGGAAAGAAGTGCAAGATAATGCACATAGGGAAGAGAAACCCTGAAGCCACCCTAGGCTGGGAGGGGAGTTGCTGGCTGTTACAAAGGAAGAAAGAGATTTGGGCATCATCATCACCGATGACCTCAAATCATCTAAGCAGACCACTAAAGCAGTAGGTAAGGCTAGGGGGATGTTGGGGTGTATTTGTAGGGGTATCGCAAGTCAGAAGAGGGAGGTAATAATCCCTCTTTACAAGACACTGGTTAAGCCCCATCTGGAGTAATGCATGCAGTACTGGAGGCCACACCTTCACAAGAACATTAACCAAATTCAGGCAGTCCAGAAAATGGCAACAAAAATGGTGCAGGGACTGCATCAGAAAACATAGGAGGACAGATTAATGGAGCTCAATATGTATACCCTAGAGCAAAGGAGGGAGAGAGGTGATATGATCGAAACATTCAAACACCTTAAGGACATTAATAAGGTGAAAGAGTCTAACATGTTTCAATATAAGAAAAATAGCAGGGCAAGAGGACATAGCATAAGATCAGAGGGAGGCCGATTAAGGGGTAATGTGAGGAAGTTCTTTTTCACAGAGAGGGTGGTGGATGCATGGAACAGCCTACCTCAGGAAGTGGTGGATATCAGTATAGTGCAGTGCTTCAAACAGGCATGGGATAGTCATAAGGGAGCAATACAGATGAGTATGAATAGACAACACAATGACAGAGCAAAGGCCGATGGCACATTTATAAGGCAGAAAAAGAAATGGGCAGACTGGATGGGCCTTGCGATCCTTATCTGCTGTCAACTTCTATGTTTCTATGTTTCTATGACAGTCACTAGTCATCTTGGTCTCCCTGTTCTGGACTGTGTGTAACCTTTTCCTGTCTTTTCTAAGACAAGGAGACCAGAATGTGACACAGTACTCCAGGTGTGGTCTTACTAGTGATCTATACAGAGGCAGAATCGTCATCCTCCTTTGGATAGTAAAGCCCCTTTCTAGGTGTAACCACCCTACAAATGGGGGCTCCCAAAAAGCCTTCCTTGGGTGTGCCTAAATGCCCTCTGCCAGGCTGGTGTTCTGTGTTTCAGCTGTTTAAAAAGAAATTGCATGAGAGTGCCTAATCGCCTCTGCCCCTGTCTCTTTAAGAGCTGCCTATTTTGCAGTGTGTAGTTGTTCTGGGTAGTGACCGAGATTGTCTAGGCTCGAATCCCATCTGGGCTTCAGTGTTGTCACTCCATTCTGCCATCGTTAATTTCGCAGAGGGAGCATTATTGGAATCTGTAACTTTTTACTGTTTATCTGCTTTAATGGCAATAGTATTGTAGTTTGTTTAACCTGCCTTCTTTGCAGCATGGACTTTGATTTTTGCACCACCATTTTGGTTTTGGACTGCCAATCAGCACCAATCAGTACCTTTGGGAACTCTAAAATGGAGCCTGTCCCCAGGGGTCTTGTGGGAGCAAATTTCTGTAGAAATTGTAGTTTTAGGATTTGGGTGCCAAAACAGACCTGGAAGGGGAGCCCTTGCCTTGACAGACAGATGGATCAACCAATTGAACCTTGTGGATCAAGGGAAATTCCCAAGATGCTTGCAGCAGTGAGGCAGACGTGAACTGGAGCTGGAAGAGTGAGCAGCTCCAGCTCGAGGAGCTGCTGCCCCGTGGATTAGCATGGGGACTTGGCGGGAAGGCTGAGTCTGGCCTGCGTGCCTTCAGCTCTCCCGCATGGAGAGATAAGAGAAGCTTTATTTCGGACGACGCCTCCGAGCCATTTTGTTATGCCCCGATTAATGGGCACGGTGAACAGAAAGTCAGTCTGAGTTGGGAAGTGAAAGAGAGAACAGCTTAAAACAGTCAAGCAGCCGTCCTGTGTAGTTTCACACAGGAAAGCCATGGAAGGGCTGAGTTTTGGCCCGCTTGCTTGCCTGCAGTCCCTGAGAGGGAACCTGTGACTTTATCGGACTGAATCCGAACTGTGAGACAGAATTAAGCACTGAACTGTGACCAGGCTCAACACCTGAAGAAGACCGAAGATTTGCTGAATGCGATCAGCCTGTCAGGACTTCCAGCCACCTCTGAACTCCCGGTTTGTGCAGAGACTCTGTAATTGTGACCGGACTGCCATCCGCCTGATACAGTGGTATTCTCTTACTATAAATGTGCCTGTGTTCTGCAAATGGGTCATGATTTGATTTCCCACAGTGTGCTGAACTGTGTTCTGCTTGCTGGAGCTGAATCCACTGGATTGTCCCACTGGATTGAATCCGCATTTATCTCCACTTGGACTGGGCCTTGCCATACTGGCCCAGCCAGATTACTCACATCACAGAGAAAGCCATCGATGAGAGACCTGCCTGGGGATCAACCCCCTGCTCAATGCCTTGATCAGAAACAATGCCTTGGTGATTTGTGTGGGCCATGCTTCTCCTGGCACTCCAGCTCAAAAACCTGCAGTCTCAATTTCGTCCTGCCTGTATCCTGTATTGGGTATCGTGAGTAAACATCAGGGTAGCTACCTGCAACAACAGCTAAATCTAAAGTGTTGTCATCTGATTGCCTTGTCTTTTCCTTCACTAACTGAGCCCTCCAGCTCTGGATTACAAATAGTGTGTGTTGTGCATGTTGCTTTCTTCCATCACAGTACCCCAACCAGCTGTGACACCAGCCTACCCCAGGCAACATTCCTGGCTAGCCCACCTTTTTTCCCTACCTGGGTACCCAGAGTGTGTCACTGTGTAAGGACTCTGAAGTGCATGCATGACTGTCTGATTGATTTAGCCTTTAAGCCAATCAACCTGATTATGCCCCCTCCTTGTTCAAGTCCCCTGAATAAATCAGATCTTACTCTTTTTGCATTTAACCTGACTGTGGTTCCAGTTTGCATTGCAGGCACTGTACTGTTGTTGTTTGCTGTGCCTAACCTTGTTTTTCAGGGGGTCTCCAGGGCTGAACTGGTGGAACCAGCCCTTGTGGTAAGTGCAAACAGAGTGGGTACTTGCATGGTGAATAAGGGTCATTGCAAAAGTGATTACTGTGTATTGGTCCGGCCACTAGCAGGGAAAGAGGGGGGTTACAGTGTCCTGGAGAGCTGTCCCCTTGTTAGATTGACAACTAACAACCCTGACCTCTGGGTGGCGGCACCCATTTCAGTACCCAGGCCTCTTAACCTGCAACTAGCCAAGCAGACAGGGGTAGTAGTCCTTGGGGTAGTGCCACCTAGGGGTTACATATGCATTTCAGCATCATGCTGATCCTCCCATATGCTTTATTGCACTGAACATTTGATTAAGGGTTTAATTACTGATAATGCCCAAGTCTCTCTACTCTGTTGTCTAAGTCACCCTTACTCATCTAGTTAGTACTCCATTGTAGGAGTCTCCCTTCCTACATTCATGACCTTGCTCTTGCACTTGACCTCACTTCCCAGCCAGATTATCTTTTGAACACTGCCCACGGAAGGACTGTGGATGGGGTGGTCATCTGTTTTAGGTCTGAGTTGAACTTCACCATGCACCCAGTGGGAGAAGCCTCCCTCTTTAAGGTCCAGATGAAAGTTGCAGGTTTCTCCTTATGTACCAGCTTTCAGGGCACACGGTGGAATTCCTGCCGAAATTTTGAAGTTTATCACCAACAGGTTATTGAAGTCTCTCAGATTGTTGATTTTGGGTGATGTCTGTGCTTGGACTGATAATGAAGTCTCTCATTTTGAGCAAGGTTTTATTTATTTATGTATTTACTTATTTTTGTATTAATTAAAAATTTGGTAAATGGGAAAGGTATACTGAGCCTATGCTTGTTTCCAGGTGCGACATGGGGAGAAGGAAAACAAATAAAAACAAAGGGAAACCAAATTATAATAATTTTATTTATGTATTGATTGATTTATTTGAATTTTGGTAACCTGGTGAACCCACTGAGACAAGGTCCCTTTTTCAGGGGCGACCTGGGGGAGGGGTAACAAGGGGAGCAAAAGGAAATGTATGCAGGCCCTTAACAAGAATAAGTAAAAGGGGTGTGTGCACAGACACTTCTTCAGCATTAGCATATAAAGCAATTAACAATTACAAAGTGCAACTAAACAGCGGACAATAGACAATTAAAGTACAGACAAAATATTAAATCAAACATCAAGTTCATACTGGTGGGGGAGTTTCAGTCTTCTTCTAAAGTATAGTGGGTTGGAACTCAGCCTACAGCATAACAGAAGGGAATATGAGCTGGAGGGGGAAGGGCTGGGAAGATAGTGGGGGAGCAAGGGGAGGGAGAAAGGGAGAAAAGTGGGAAGGCAGTAGAGGTATCTTAAATTAGTGACAGCTGCAAGAAGGAGCAGGAAAGAAGATTTTCTTGTAGAGTCTCTTAAAGTGAGGAAGAGAAGTGCAGGAGAGTAATTTGTGCAGGAGTTTGTTCCATTTTTGAGGTGCAGAAATATGGAAGGATCTGTTGCCTATGGCTAAGCGGGGTTTGGGGATACTTAATATGGGGAGATGAGAGGATCTAAGTGTCCTAGAGAAGGATTTCAGTGAGAGGAGATTGGAGAGGATGGGAGGAGAGGAGGGAAGGTGGATTAGTTTGAAGACAGTACATAGTACTGGGAAATCTATTTGGCCTCGAAGGATGGGCAATTCAATATGCAGAGAACATTGCAGTGGTGTGTTTGAGAGCAGGAGTGGGCCACAAAGTGGCCAACTTTGTGATATGCCTGCTTAAGTTTGGCCTGGATAGGGGTCCTGGTCGAGTGAGTGATAGGGGCAGCACAGAAGAGCCCATGGAGAAGAGTAGTTGAGGCAATGGTCTTTCAAGCATGGAGTGAGAGCTGGGGGGCAACATGATATAATAGACCAAGTTTTTGGTTCATTATCTTGATGACATTTGTTGTGTGGGATTCAAGGGATAGATGCATATCCAGAGTCAGTCTCAGGTATTTTAAGGAGCTCACTTCTTCTAGTGGCTTACCAGAGAAGGTGTGGATTACCAGGGGGGCTGTGAAGTTATATCAAAGGAGGTGTGATGAAACAGCATGATTTTAGTTTTTGTTTTGAATTCAGGACCAACAGAGTCTCCTTGAACCAGTATTCTAGCTTCTGGAAATCATATTGAAGGTCAGTCTTAATGGAGGAGACATTGGTGTTAGACCTATATAGAATGGCATCATCAGCATGTAGCTGGACTGAGGCCCCACCACAGTTCATAGGCAGCTCATTGATGAAGATGGAGAATAGGATGGGCCCAAGGATTGATCCTTGAGGGACCCCATCAGTGAGGAGGAATGAACACCAGACCATTTAACACATTGTGACCTACCAGATAGGTAGTTAGAGAACCAGGTCATAGAGGTGGAATCAAGGCTGAGACAGTGGAGCTTTGAGAGGAGGATTGGGTGATTAACAAGATCAAAGGCCTTCATAAGGTCAAAAAAGATGGCTCCTGTGGCCCATCTAAGATCCATGGCATAAAATACATCTGAAGTGAACTTCAGAAGGGCGGCTTCAGTCCCGTGTGATTTTTGAAAGCCATATTGGTGTTTGGTGAGGGCACTAGTTTGCTTGAGAAAAGAGTAGAGTTGATTGTATATAATTCTTTCCTGTATCTTGGTGATAGGACAAAGGACAGATATAACTCGGTAGTTGTCAAGAAGGTTTGTTGGGCCGGTTTTATGAACTGGGAAAATGATTGCGGTTTTCCATTTATTGGGGATAGATTGGGTTAGGATGGATCTGTTAATTAACTGTGCGATTGGCTGAGCAAGTATGGGAGCTCCAATTCTGAGGAATTTAGGTGGCAGGGAGTCAAATCCTGGAGAACTATCAGGGTTGAGGCCCAAGAGGAGTATGAGGACTTCCATAGTTGAGGTGAGTTTTAAGTGGAAGAGTGGATGAGAGACTTCAAGAGGTGAGTGGAGTGGAGCAGAGTGCGAAGTTGGTAGACCCATTTTGTACACTCTTAGGTCAATGAAGAAATGATTAAAACTGGAGGCTATCTCCAGAGGTGAATGTGTTAAGTTGCCATTCAGATTCATGGTATGGGGGGTGCTCCTCTTGTTGCCCTTGAGGAGGGCATTTATTGGAGTCCAAAAACTTTTGGGGTTGAAGAGACTTGAAACTTGTATAGAAAGCAGATAGTCCCTCTTTGATTTGTTAGTTTTGGCCTTGCATGTATTCCTTAGTTGGTGGTAGATAACCCAGTCCAATTGTAGACCAGATTTCTTAAATGATTTCCAAGCTTAGTCCCTGGAATGCATTAGGTGCCTCAGGTCCTGAGATAGCCAGGGGGAATAAGTACCTTTGGCATGCCTCAGTTTGTAGGGGGCATGGGAGTCTAGGATTGCATTAAAGGTGGTAATGAGGTACTCCAGGGTCTGATTTATATTAGGAAGGGAGGTGATGGAGGACCAATCGGCAGAAGTCAGGCTTTGCAAAAAAGCCATGTGGTTGAAATTAGATAGATTCCTTGACTTAATAAGTTTAGGAGGTGTGTGAGGGAAGTTGTTTTTCCAAACACAGAAAGTGGGACAGTGGTCATTGAGTGCATCAGGAAGTGTTCCTGCGATTTTGGTATGGGACTTGCTGTTGGTGAGCATCCGCTCCAGAAGACTGTGTTTTCCAGATTTTTGATTAAGCCTGGTTGGCTAATCAGTTAGTTGCTCAAGTTTGGCATCCATAAGGGCATCTAGATATTGGACATAATTTGGTCCTGTCCACCAAAGATTGAAATCACCACAGAATAGGGTATCATTAGGAGTGAAAGAGTCGAGAGAGGACAGGAGATCTGAAATGGATGCTGAAGCAGTCCTGGGGGACAGGTAAACACATCCTATAGTTAGGCGTAAGACTAAATAAACACATACATACAAAAGGAAACAAAAATTACAAGAATGGCAAATAAACAAATGCAATATATCAGATAAAACAAGGTTGCAAAACAGGCAGTAGAAGACTTAACTCAGCTGTTCAGGACCATTGCAAGGCAGGGAGTCTATGAGGTTGAGGGACAGCAGCATGGAGCACCAGTTGTGTATCTGAGTATGCGCTTAAGGGCAAGGAGCAAGGGGGTTAGGCAAATGGAAGAGTAGAGTTGATTCAAGGAGAAAGAGAGGCAATAGAAAAAGGCTGACCAGCCAGCAATAGAGTATGGATGGGGAAGGTAGAAGGAGCAGTATTCACTGGAGCACAGTGAGTAAGAGGCAGGGATAGCAAGGGAAAGGACAGGTAGGATGGGAGTTTACTAAACCAGTATCTGGTGATGAGGGCTAGACAGTGGGTCAGGCACCCTTGGGGTAGGGGAGTGATAGAGAGAAAGGTGTTGAGAGAGCAGTGGTGTGTACGAAAAGGGGAGCTAGTGGCAAAATGACAAAAGGCATTTAGGATGCTGTACAGTCTGGCAAGGGACATGGCAGGAGCAGTGTCACAGACTATGTCTGCATAGTCAGATAAAGGGAGAATCATTTCCGTTACCAACTCATGGTGACAAGGAAGGGAGAAGGAGTCTTTGTTTTAATACAGTGCTCTTATATTGAGGTGAAGTTTGAAATGGATGGCATCTATATGTGTCGAGAAGTCGAGACTGGAGTCTAATCAGGCCCGAGGTATTTGAAAGTGGGGACAACATCAAGGGGTACCTTCCGGAGTGGCGAACAATGGAGATGTCAAAAGCCTAGCCAATTTTTGCTTGATGGAGAAGGTCATTAAGACATTTTTGGTGCTATTTACCCTGAGTTGGTTAGCGTGCAACCAGTTTAAAGCATTATTACAGTCTTGCTGTAGAGGGGCCTGCACATCTGGGGTTGATGGACCAAAGAAGAAGAAGATGACCATGTCATCCACGTACATATGTATGAGAAAGTTTGGCCATATGAAGGGAGCATCATTTATGAAGAGAGAGAAAATGATTGGGTCATGTACTGATCCTTTTGGGACCCCAGGAAGGATCGGAGGTGGTGACTGGACATTACCCACCTATACTGACTGTTGCCTACAAGTGAGGTAAGAGCCATTTTAAAGCAAGAGCAGCTAAGCCTACATAGTGCAGCTTGTTTAAGAGGAGCGAGTAGGATGCAGAATTGAAGGCCTTGGCCACATTAATGAAAATGGTGACAGTGATGTGACCCCAGAGAAGATGAAATCAGTTTTCCACAGTAGGCAGGAGGTGGTAGAGTGACATTTCCTAAGTCCAGATATTGCAGGGGAGAGAGTATCAGTGGAGGTTAGGAACCCAGCAAGCCTAGAACAGGCAACAGACTCCTGGAGTTTAGCTATGGAAGGGAGGAAGGATATGGGCTGGTAGTTTCTGAGGGAGGAGGGGTCTCCACCATTATGAAGAGCAGAACCTTAGCAACTTTTGTAGGCCAGTGGGACTGTGCCAGAGGAGATGGAGAGGTCAGAATGTTTGAGAGGTGGAGGACAATAGCTGGGGTGGAGCTACAGAGGATTTGTGGGGTCTAGGCCATTTGGGCTGGACTTGGCAGGGTTTAGAGACATTATTGCCCTCTAGTGTTCCTGAGGGGAGATGGGGGTGGAGTGGTAGCCTTCAGACAAGGGAGGTGGGGAAGGGTCAACTGGGGCAGGTGGAGGATCATCAGGAAGAGCACATGTAGTGAAACATTTGTTGAAAATAGCCATGACGAAGGAGGGTTCTGAGACCGGTGAGCCATCCACACTGAGGACAGGGTGGAACAGTCTGGATCAAGGGGTCTAGAATGTAATGGATTACATTCCAGAATTTAGAAGGTGAATTGTGATTGCGAACTGCCTTTGCATATAAGTTCCTTAGAGATCTGTACACTTGGAGGTTTGACAGGGGCTGGGAGGATTTAAAGCGAGCCCAGGCTCGATCTCATGATTTACACAGAGCTATGAGGTAGGCTCTGATCCAGAGGTGATGGGATCATTTTACCATGGTGTTTTTGAGGGGGGGGGTTGGAGTTCCAGACATCAGTGAGAGTGCTTGTGAAAAGGCCAAGGGTTGAATCAGTGTCAGGGGTGGAACAGACTACAGATCAGTCTACATCAGTGAAGTCTTATAGGAGGACATTTGTGTCAAGTGCTCTGAGGGAGCAATAACAGCTTTGTTTAGGGGCCGATTGTAAGGGACACATCTTCCTGACACAATAGGTTGAGCAATGATCACTGAAAGTATCTGGGAGGATGCCAGCAGCAATGATGAGGTGGGGGTGGAAGGAAATCACCCAGTCCAGAAGGGAGTGGTTTAGAGAGTTTGGGTCTGGTTAATAAATGGGTTAGGTACAGAGATTCAATTTTGTGTAGGGTAGCTTGGCTGTAGGAGAGAGCCAGTCTAAACTGAAGTCCCCTAGAGGGATGAGCTCACTGAAGGTGGCATGGGTAGTGATCGAAGCAAAGCAGGTGACCAGGGGAAACAGGAGAGAGCCTGGAGGAAGCACATAACAATCCAACATAAATGGGTAAAATGGAGAGAAGGGATTGTTTAGCAATAATGAGTTCATGAAAGGAGGGGAGAGTTTCACAGAAAGAGACGAAGCAGGAAAGTTATTGTCAAATGCACAGGGCTACTCCCCTACCACATTTGCCTCAGTCTCGGTAGAAGAGGTTGATTCAGGGAGAGCAAGGCAGGAGTCAAGGACATTGGAGGACAGCCAGGTTTCAGAGATACACAGGACATCAGGGGAGTGCTGGACAACCCAGAATTTGAGTATGTCAAGTATGAGGAGGAGGTTTCTGGCATTCAGGTGGAAGAAACTGAGATGTTTTGTTATAGCAAATAGGTAGGAGAAGATTTCCTCCAGGTGCAATCACTGGGCCTTGCACAAGTTGTTACTTCTAAGAATCACCAACATGGACATGTCTTGCACTTTTTTCTTTTTCCTTTTTACTGTAACTCAAGACTAGTATACTTGAGATTGATCCACTGAGTTGGTCAGATCTTTGCATGGTGAAGATCTCCTTCATGGGGCCATCAGTAGTTCACCTTCTATGGAGTTAATTTTAAACCACCCTTTAAGAGGGCTATAGCCAGAGGGACTTCAGGCGGTATTGGACATATCAGGTGTGATGGCAGTGTGTGAGACAGATCAGAGGAGACTATGGTGACTTGTAACAGGGCTATCACTACAGACTTGGATACTGTAGCATTCAGTTTCAGTTTCAGTTTATTGATCAACTTTGCTGTTGTTAGTAAACAAAGTCATAACAGTTAAAATCATCCAGGTCACATAATTCACAATATATAAATAAACATAAATATGCCTTTAAATACACAGAGCATAATTTATATAAATACAAAATACATATATAAACCGTTCAAACGGTGAGGTATTATTGCACATTATATTCATATTTCATTTTGATATATCAGCACAGTAACTTTCATCATTGGTGATGAGTACATATTCTACCACTGAGTATTTATAAATTCCATGACAAAGTACATTCAGTGCATATGGCCATCACACTGAATGACAGGGCAAGATGCATTTAGTACACACCAAATGGGAGGGAAAATAGATCATGTAGCTATCTCAACATATTTTTCTGTAGTCTATAGTAGTTTTTGTTTATTTTGATAACTGAGGAGATGAATTTGGATATCATTATGGCATCCTCCTGATATCTTGGATGGAGGAATATAAACACCCTACCATAATTACTGTTAGCATATATTTTTAAAAAATTCAAGAGAACATTATTTCTAGGTATTAGGTATAATGGGCAGATATGAATTATATGTGCAATAAATTGCTGATGTCCTTTGTTACATCTGCATTGTTGACTTGTTTTACTTGAGTTTTCTTTCGATAATGTAATATTGTTGTGATACACGTATTTGGATGTTATTAATTCAAAATGAGCCCAAGTAATTAGTTTCCTATCGCCTGGTGAAATAGGCAGTTAGGTAATCCTCCAGGCAGTGCCCAATTGTGTTACGTTTAAACCCTTCGGAGCACTTTTGTTCTTTTATTGTATTCATGTCTGCCCTCCTTGTCTTTTCAAATATTTTTTTCTTCATCAAGGTTCTAAATTGCAATGAAATGACTATCTTTCTATTGTAATCATTCCATAACTGAGTCATATTTATTTTAATGAGATATCTTTCCAAATCTGTCAGCCACTTAGATTTGTAACCTTCTCTATACCATTTATTTTTTTTCTTTTAAGCAGGTATGGGGGAGATTGTTAAATGTATTGTTTATCATCCTCCACCAAGAAGAGAGTAGACCTAATTCAATCATTGTGACTAGTGTGACTCTTCCCAGCTCTGGCCTGACCAATGCATTTGTGGACGAGATGGGTACACCTAATAATTCCTTATAATAACAAGAAGGGACTTTTTCAGACTCCCTTGTAGTTTGGTGTTCCCAGACTTTGGCTCCTTATGTTATAACAGGATTTATTTTGGCTTCTCCAGCCTTCAGAACTGGGATGATAGAGTTTCCCCCCATATTTTAAATTAAATTTCAGCAATGCTTTATCAATAATTTTTGCATTTAGATTTTGATCCCTTTGGTGGGCAACCCAATTAGCTGTATTTGCACATTTAACCCCCAACTATTGATAATTATTCACTGTTTAGATAATATTTTCTCCTAGAAAAAATTTAGGTTGTAAATATTGTTTCCTTTGGGTGTTAAATATCATGATTTTTGTTTTGTTTTAATTTAAGGATAACTCCAGACAGTCACACTTCCTTTGAAGAACATCTATTTTCTTTTGAAGTCCACTTTTTGATAAGGAAAATAAAACAATATCATCTGCATACCGCTAGTGTATGAAGCAATGTATTTTACATTTTTGGAGAGTCCAATTTAACTTCCTTATCAAAATACAAAAGCTCATTTAATATAAATATTAAACAATAATGGTACAAACAAGCATCCCTGCTTGACACCTCTGTGTGTCTTGAAATATTCTGTTGTATTCTCTTTGTTATCATATATTACAGAGGATGACATTCCTTGATGAAGGAGACAAATCATAGTCAGCAAAGAGTTGTCAATCTTTAAACTTAACAAAGCTGTCCACAGTTTTTGTCTATTTATGGAATCGAAAGCAGATGAAAAGTCTATAAACAGAGGGTATAATTTAATTTTCCTCCAATGGACATATTTCTCTAATAAGTGTGCAAATGCAAATACAAATGCATTGTCTATAGTAGAAAACCCTTGTCTGAAGCCAGCCTGTGTGGGGGAAAGCATGGTGTTTTTCTCCACCCAATCTGTTAACCTATTTAGTAAAAGTCTTATGTATATTTTATAAACTATATTCAACAAGCTAATTGGCCACTAGTTACCGGGATCATAAACTGACCCTTTTTTGTGTAAAGGTACTATAAAGTTTGTTACCCATGCAAGTGGAATATACTTGTATTTAGTGCACAAATTAACATAATAAGTTAACAAGGGGCTCCAGAATTCCTGATATTCTTTAAATATTTCTGAATGTATTCCATCTTCACTCGCTGCTTTATTGTTTTTAAGTTTTAAGATTGTCCTGTTAACTTCTACTTTTGAGAATGTGATGTTTTTATTTGCACTTAACTTTAGGTTATTTATTAAAATATCGTCTGTGTTATCTAACTCCAATCTAGTGAATATTAATTTAAAATGCTTTATCCAGGTTTCTTTGGGGACATATACGGACAAAGATGGCTTATATTCCTTTACTCATTTGGTCACTAATTTCCAGAATGAGTGCCTATCATTAGTTTGGATTACTTTATGCATTTCCAGCCATAGTTGTTGTTGCTAGAGGAGTTTCTTGTTTAAACATTTATTATATTTCTTTCCTGGCTCTGTTAAGATTCTGGATATTAATTTTAGTTGGAAATGTTTTAGTCCACTTTGTAAGTTTATTTAGCTTTTTATCTTCTACTTTGCATTCTTTGTCAAACAAACTCTGGGGTGACTGGATATTTGTTGTAACTTTTACATATATTATTTTATCAATATCCTGATTTAAATGATTCAATAAATGTTCTATCTGTTCAGGAAATACACGACTTGATTCTATTTGCTCCATCTTATTATCAAATGTCTGTATGATTTTATACAAGTCCCCACCCATGATTTTACTTCTTTTCAATCAAATTTTCACTACACAACTTAAATCAACTAGGGGCCCTGGATTTTCTACATCAAATACTTTTTATTTAGACTGTATTTTTAAGCATATAGCCACATGATCACTTTCTGATCTCATCTGTATATGAAGTTCTGTTATAAGTTTTACCAGCTCCGTGTTACATAAAACATAATCTATTGTACTCTGACCATTCAATGAAAACTATGTGGTCTTGTCCTCAAGATCTCTATTTATTCTACCATTCAATAT
This sequence comes from Neoceratodus forsteri, assembly GCA_016271365.2. Taxonomy (NCBI): domain Eukaryota; kingdom Metazoa; phylum Chordata; order Ceratodontiformes; family Ceratodontidae; genus Neoceratodus; species Neoceratodus forsteri. The sequence goes on along the minus strand of CM028132.1, from coordinate 829,645,988 downwards.
CCATAACTCATTCTCCTCAATCGGTTCAGTTATTTTTTCCCCTGCTCATTTGTGTGTAAATCTTAACTCTTCCTAGGTCCTATTACATTAGTATCTAACACCTCCATGAAAATTTCCATTCGATCGAATTGCCCCACTTTAGCATTAAAGTCCTCTGTGACCAAATTATTATCTTTAAAGTTTTTAAGATTTCATCCATGTCTTTAAATAAACTATCCCATAAATGCATATTATTTTGTTTCTTTGTTTTTTGTGGACTATATATGTTGAATAAAGTAAAAGGAATTGAGTTCCAGATAATGTTTTGTATAATATAATTATAATCAATTTTTAAGGTGTCTTTAATTATTATATCTTTCTTAACTTTAACATATATTGCTAAACCTACTTTATATCTACCATAATTTGTTTCTTTGGTTACTGGGGAATGTATAAGATGAAAACCATTTAGATCAATTGCAGAGCTTGCCAATGTCTCTTGAAAAAAAAATGACATCCTTATTGTTAATAAAACAAACCCATTCAGGGTCATTAAGTTTTCCCCTTAATCCAGCAATATTTCATGTTATGAAATTTGTTATCTTTTCTGATTTGCCCAATGTACTGTTAATTTGAGTCCTTTCTTTCCTCTCCAATTGAGCCCTTCATTAGTCACTCATTCTGCAGATGCAGTGCATCATATCTATTTGAGATAGAGACATTAAAACAGCTTTGGAAATTTTCCGCTGGTATAGAATTAGAGCAGACGGAGTACATACTGCAGCTTCATTACCTTTTTCAATGAACACAGGATTGTGGTTTTCTATATAAAGGCCCATAGTGTCAAGAATGGCTGTATTGTCTATGATCTTTTTGTATAGACTATCATATTTTATCAGAAGTTTAACTTGATCGCAATCTGAGTTATTACTTAGATGGGAAATCTTGATAGTGACCAGATCTTCAATGGAGATGTGCAATAATTGTTCCAGTAGATTAATCACTGTTTGTTTTAATTTTAAGGGGTTCTCCTTTTTAGACCTACTAAGACCATAAATAGATAAAAACTTTCAGGGCTTCTTTTCATCTCCAGAGATGAATTGTTTCTATTTTCTTTCTGATTGAGGAACTGAGTATTTCATTATCTACAATATGTACTCCAGCCAGATCCAACAGGGAAGCTTTTATAAGGATCTCATTTGGATTGCATCCCCTTCCAGGACAACATCAACCTGCCCTGATTTATAATCTGATTTCCATCTGTAGATGACATTTATTTTGATCTATACAGAGTGAATTTTCAAGATGTGAGTACAAAGGTTTTGGAAAACATTCTGTAATTTCCAAACATTTTCATTAGGAATTGCACTTAACCCAAAAATACTGAGGTACCTTTGCTGATTACATATTTTTACATTTAATTGATCTCTACTCACAAAATCAATAAAACATCCAGCATTCTATAATAGTCTGCTGTTAAGCCAAATCTGATTAACAATTCTAATTGTGGAACAAAAAATAAACACCAATTCAGTATTCTGTAAGTCCCTATCCTTCCAAATTTGAACAATATCGGTTTCCATTATATCTGCTCCTGTGGTTGTTCTAATTAAATGCACAATCTTTTCCTTATTTTTCTCCATTGGCATATTAACTTGCCAGTTATAGCAATATAATGCTAAAATTGCACAATCTGAGATATTAACAAGAGCATTCTGTTTTTAGTCAGGCTGTACCTTTGAAAGCCCCCATTTAGGGTCCAACTGTATGCTGTGGAGATCACCAGAGTCAGCTTGAATGTTGCTAAACCAGTTTTTCAAATCACTTCTAAGAGCCTTAAGATCTAATTCAAAACACTTTATCTGAGGTTCTAACTGTGTCTTATGATCAAAGGTAACCAGTTGATTGTTTATGAAAGTATCCTCTGGTACCTGGGTTAGTTGAAGATTTTGATGACTATCCCTTCTATCGTCCAAGCTATGAGTGTCACCTGTGGTAAAACCACTTGTGCTAACTTCCAACTGATTATCAGAAGTTTTACAACTCTGATTGATGCAATCCTTCACAAGGCATTCTGATTCAACCATTTTTTATTGCAATTTTTTCTATTTCATTTGTTCTTTTTATTTTGTTTCTTCCTTTTTAAAGGGGACAGTGCTCTGACAGGCATATCAGGTATGCACAAGGTAGAGCTATCTGGTCTTAAGTTAAGTGCATTCTTTAAAATTATGGAAGGAGATTTAGTTTATGGAATCAATTTGTCCAGTTTTTGAAGGATATCATCCAACTGAAACCCATTAATGGTGATATTACCTTTCAAAGTTTCAATTTCATTGTGGACTGCAATGAATTGATCAAGAATCATGAGGTGTGCAGCATATGAATCTTTCAAAAAAAGCTTTAATTCTTCATCAAGACTAAAAGGATAAGAAGAGACTAAGTCAGGTTTTACCCCTGCATTATTAGTCTGGTGTAAATTAGAAGCTCTATTTTTAGGGTTCATTAAATCTAGTTTGTTAAGGCTGGTTAAGTGTCATGTAAATCCATAGTAATATTTTTAATTCATGGATTAGATGTGTGTTATGGTTGAATTCTGGGCTACATAATTATGGTGAAAATTAAATGAGTCTGAAAAGGAGTTATAGTACAAGTCTATTGAGGCTTCAATACCTTGACTCTTGCTTATGTTACTGTTGCTATTATTTTTGTTGATAGGTTTGTTTTTATTAATTTTAACTGTGGCAATAGACACATCTGAAAGACCAGGTTCTTCCTCTGAGGAAAAGGAGACATTGTCTTTCTTAAACACTTCAGGAGTGGAAGACAGCCCAGAACAATCTTGCCCCAAGTTACTATCCAGTGACATGTTCCTTTAACTGTTAGGCTTACCAGAAATTGTAGCATATATATTTGTTTCAATCTTGGCTTCTAAAACCCCTGTCTTTCTAAAATGATCATTAATTTTTGATTGTTTAGTTTTACCTTTGTTCTGTTGCTTATGATTTTTTTCCACTTTAACCATTCTTTATATTTTGCTTTCTTGCTCCTCTTGCATGTTGAGCTTTATTCTTTCCTTTGATTTTCTTTTTTGGGAGCATTTTTAGTTTTTTTCTCAATCTCTACCTGTATCATGTTATCAGAATTATTAACAGAAATTACAGTCAGTTGCAAATCAATTGCACATGAATCATGTATGATAATAGGCTCTTCAGTGTTCAATATTGCTGTAGCAGCTGCTTGTCTGCAAGTATTGACCATCATTATATTTTAATAATAAACTTTTCAGTACTGCAGTAGTAATATGCAGCTATTTAGGTACTTTTTAAAACTACTGAAGCTGAATAAGAACAGAAAACATACAACAAGTAACATACACTGTTATACCACAGGTTTTGCTAAAAGTACCTTTAAAACTTCAAAGATTGTGATTAAAAACACATGAGCTTATGAACTTAAGGATCTGTAATTTATAAAATTCTAAATATTTAGCTTTCAAAAAAAAATAATAAAACATGTGCAGGTCCAATATTAAATCTGAGTATTATTTCTTGACAATGGCCACTGCCATCCCAGAGACTTCACAAGTTTCAAGTCAAATCAGAATTCTATCACAGTACTTATCTAAGCCTTTCTTTGCCTTTCTTTGCATAAGAGGTAGGTCAGAATGATGGACTGGGTATTATGGCTCTATAAGTCCAAACTGTTCAGCTATCCAAATGTCCAAATAAAAGATAAGTCCAAGATAAACTGTGGATCCAGCAAAATATAATTACAACTTGTAATGGGGATATCTCCACAGCTTGTGGGCCCCTTTCATTTTTGCTGAATAGCTTAGCTGTATGTGTGGCTTAGGACAGTTAAATGCATCCACTAAAATAAAATAAAAACAGAGCAAGTAAAGCTTGAAACTTGTAAAAGTGGATTACATATTCAAAACGTTCTTTCTGTTAAAAAAAAATAACTTATGTAGCGTTTAGCAAGACCTGTGAGATTATAATAAATCAACCTGAGTATAAAAACAAAAATGCTAAACGAAACACAAAACACAGTTTGCATATTCTGAAACCTTTACCGTACTTAATGTAATACAATATAGCTTGCAAGATTTATAAATAAAGGGTATTAAAACAACTTACTGGCTTTTGGCAAAGGTCCTGCACATTAGATGGGGATTTTTTTTCCAAATGTAACCAGTCTGGAACTCATCGTATATGGTGTAACCAAAGTATTCAGCCATTAACCAATGAGCTACTTGGTTACCGACTTGCTAACTAAGGTTACTATATAGGCATAAGTGACCAACCAGTAGAAAAAAATAATGACACGGCAGATTATAAGCCTGAATGAATCTCCATGGGATCCATGATAACTACAACTTTAATCCCAAGAGTGGTTACTACGCTGTACAGGTTGCCAACTATTGGGTCATGTGGCCATTTCTTTGCACATAAAAAACATCAAGTTAAAACAGATGGCTAGAGAGTTTAAGGAGGCTTTAACTAGCTCAAAACTGGGATCTACAACCTCCTCTCTCTAAAGCTGAGGACACAATACTGCTAGCAAGCCCTCAAAGAGATAAATCTTTCAGGATCAGGCTCGTGATAAACTTGGCCACAATCAACTAATCCAATTAACGTATCAGTGATCATGTAATCAACGCTGAGTAGAGGGGAGCACTTGGCAAAGTGGATCACCAACTAGATTAAAAACTCTAATGGGTGCACTTACGTGAGTATATCTCTGTGGGTAATTTAGCTCAATAGGGTAGCTAGGTGGGAGATTATTGGTAAATGTTTAAGTAAATCAGTTACCCTGTGCAATTCAAAGCAAGTAAATCAGTTACCCATACAATTCAAAGCAAGTTCAGTTTTAACCTGCTAGTCCTCTACCTATACATTTTTTTTTTTTTGATCTTTTCAAATTTCAGTGCCAAATTTAACCCTTAGATAGTGGGGTGGGGGGAAAAAAAGAACCTTTCGTTTACTCTCTTAATATGCGCATCCAGAGTATCCTATATATATCAATGTGTGTATGTGCATACAATGTATAGGATGTTTTACAAACACCAAAACACAAGAGCACAAAAACACAGGGACATCACAAAGGAGTCAATATTAGCTTAGTCTGATGATATACACTCCTTGTTATTATTACTAACTATGGATATAAAGCCAGTACCAAACAAAACACAGCATATGAAAAATGCATTTTGTTATGTAGAAAGTCCTCAGAATCTTAAATAAAGAGTCCAAATGGCTGAAGCATCGGTCTTTTTCCTTTGGGATATCCTTCCAAGGTGTTGCTCGGTCGGTCCGAATGATTGTTTTCTTCCAGCAGTCCTGGGCTCCTCTTAAAGCTGTTGACGCTCCCCCAGGGCAGAGGGGGACTCAACACTGGCCTTCCACCCCATCTTCCCCAGTCCACTGTCAGAGGGCTTTTCACCTACTCAAAAGGAAACACAAACACTCTATGGAGGAACCCTGGCATGGTGCATAGGAGAAATTCTCTGATATGGGAATAAACTTTTGAGGCAACGGTGGTATACCTGCTATAAAAATAAAATCAGCAATGTTCCCCTGCTTCTCTGTCTTTCTCTACAAGGCAGACAGTGACATGCAGCACAACCTCCTTCTTCCTTCGAGAGAGACTTGTCACTCCTGTAGCATTCACTCATGTACAACCCTGGATCTCATGCCAAGGCTCCCTGTGTTTGATGGGGAGTTTAAGGAGTTCAAAACTTGGTGTCAGAGGTTAGAGCACTGGGGGAGGAGATCCAGGGCCCCTATGGCAAATTGGCTTTGAGTGTTCACAACGATGAATACCAAAGTGCAATCACCCAAAACAAGGTAGCTTTGTTGCTCAGGGAGATTGCTGCTGGGAGGAATCTAACTGCTCAGCTCTTCCAGACTGCAGACAAGTTACATCATCTGACATGTATGCAGTCAGTGAGGACTGGTTCATCTGCAAATTGTGAAATGTATACTCAATTCTTGTCAAAGAGGGAGTTTTCTATTTAGGGTGGGATCTCACCAAGCAGGCAGTAGCAACTTAGTAGGGTTGAGTCTGCACATCACAGACATCTGCTCTTCTGTCTTAGGAAAATGATAGGCCAGTTACAGTGAAAGAGGTTTGTGAAGAAAGCTCAGAGCTTTGGCCTACTTTCTGTTAACTAGACACAGGCCCAACATGACTAATAGTGAGCTGTTGGGATGTTTGGACTAATGTTCACTGGGATTGTCTAATGCTTCAATTCAGAGTTTGTTTTTGTCCTGCTGCATTGAGAAATGCACTGGTTAGTCCCCTTCTGAAAAAAAACATCTTTGGACTCAGACAACCTATTGAATTATCAACCTGTCTCTAACCTCTCATACTTTTATTGCTTTTTGTTGAATTTTGTTGAGTTTAAAATTCAGTGGTCCTCACTGGGAGATGGTGCTGGGATCCAGCAAGCGGAACTCGGCTCATGGTGACATGTAGCATGGGGCAGGATTGACAAGCAGCAACGCTACCTCCAGTAAACCTGATCTCACCCAAATCAGAGACATTGAGCCTGATTCTTAAAGCCCCGAGAGTGGTGCAAGATGCCTGCGCAAAACAAATATGCACAAGTGGTATCTTGTGACAGATATTACCCCTGGAGCCATTCTCAAAGGCAGCATGCAGAAACCAAAGGCTGCCTGCCCTGAACATAGCTTGTACTGCCCCTGCACCCATGACTGGGCAGCGACACAGTGCAAGGGGGCATTCACAGATGCAAGCTGCCACAGCTGGGAATCGGGATTCACAATCCACTCCCAGAAGGAGATTTTCTAAGTACCATTAGACCAGCCAGGGCTGTCTTAAGGGTACTTAGACATGTCTCCCCTGGGAGACTTCCCGAAGTGTGGCATTGTGACAATGTCCTGGTGCCCTAGTGGTCCCTCCCTGATATCCTCATACTAGTGCCATATGCCAGCCCCTGTGCCTGGTGGTCAAGCAGTCCCTCCCCAGCCTGCATATGCCCATTGGCAACTGGTGTGCCTGGTGGTATAGCATTCTGCCCACTCAACCTGGCCAGCTGTGCCCACCACCTCGCATCCACCCCCCCACACCTGTACGCCGAGCCGGGACCAGCACAACCTTCTGCACACCACCTCGGCCAGCTCTGACTGCAATGTCACTGAGCACATTCAATGTCACAGTAGATGCTCACTGAGGATCTAACATAATGTATATGCGCTCAGTGACAGATCAGTCTGGTTGGCCACGGTGGTGTGCAGAGGATTGTGCCGGTCCAGGCTTGGGGTATAAGTGGAAGGGGTGTGAGTGGTCCACCAGAAAACTGGAGGGGCACAAGCCACCAATAGCACTGCTGGACCAGTGCACAGCCAACTTCTGGCTTGTGGCAAGCCCTTCTGCTGCGCCGTGCATTCGGCATCCATTCTGGCTTGGTGTAAGCACAGGGACTTAGCCGCCGGGACCCTGCCTGTTAGAGAATGTGGTGCAGGGTCTCTGGCATATGGGGCTGTGGCAAGCAGCAGCCTGCGCTGGTCCACACCAGCTTTGAGAATCAGTGTCCATTCTCTTTTTGATCAAAACTGACACTAATGACATTAAAAAAAATGCCAAAGGGAAAATAATGGTTTCAGAAATGTCAGACAGAATGGCCTGGGAGTTTATGAACAGTGCCTGGCTCTCTTAGAGGAAGGTCTTACAAAATTTGAAGATATCATTGAAGCTCACACTAAACAATTAGACTACTTTTCTTTTAAAATGGAGGGCAAGAAGGAATAACTTGCCCATAGTGGGGGTACCAGAGGGTCTAGAGAGGAAATATATGTTGGGCATCCTATAGCAATTTCTCCCTGCTTTGTTAAACTATCAGTGGCCATGGGCACTAGAAACTGAAAGGGTCCACAGAGCCTTGACCCTAAAGCCATACCGGGGTCAGAGACTTCATCCTATCATCACCAGATTCCTCATATGTAATATAAAAGAAAACATTTTAAAAGTGGCAGGGGAAAAGAGGATTTTAATGTTAGGACCTGACAGGATACACATTTTTCAGGACTTTTCATCTAAAGTGGTGAAAAAATGGACAGCCTTTTTGAAGTTAGAAATCTTTTGCAGTCTCGGGGGTGCAAACTTTATTAAATACCCTGCAATATTCATGGTCAGCAGAGGAGGATGTTTACGTGCCTTACACTCTCCTGAGGAAGCTTTGACTTCCATTAATAAATTTTGGATGTTCTGTGAAACAGCACAGTAAAAACATAGGAATATGGAAACATAGAATTTGCTGCCAGATAAGTACCGCTTGACCCACCTAGTCTGCCCATTTTTCACTGCCTATAGTATCACCACAGATCTTACTTGATCTCTGGCCCATTCACCCCCCCCACTTCCCTTTCCCTAAGATTCCCTTATGCTTATCACATGCATTCTTGAACCACACCGCTGTTTTCACCCCCACCACCCCTGCTGGAAGACTGTTCCAGGAATACATTGCTCTTTCTGTGAACATAAGAACATAACATAATGGCAGATGGGGACCGTGTGATCGATGTACAGGTAGTCTGCCTGTTATTTGAACTACTCCCCCCCAAAGTATATTCCCTTATTTAAATATTCCGCTATGTCTGTGCCAAGATATTTTGAACTCCTTAACTGTCTTGGTGTCACAACATCCTGTGGCAGTCTGTTCCACAGCTCCACCACCCTTTTCAATCAATCAATCAAAATCTTTATTTATCCAGGTGATCACCATTGAGCAAGCTCATTTACAAGGTGGACCTGCAGTTTGCAAGGACGAGGGTACAGAATAGAATACAAGTAAAATATACATAAAACAACAGTAGCAAGACGTATACAACATATAGAATAGTGTATGGGCAAGCATACACAACAAGGCTGTGTTTCCATCGAGTTTTTGTGATGACATATGGACCTTGAGGAGGCGGCTTCGAGGTCTGTAATGTCATCACAACCCAGATGGAAACAAAAGCTTGTTGTGTATGCTTGCCCATACACTGTTTTATATAGTATATGGGTAGGCTCGATTGTACACTGATTAGATTGCAGTTCAGTACATTTAAGAAGACGCTGACAGAAGTAAAATGTTTAAAAAAAATTTATTCCGAGAACAGTTAACAATTTTTATTTTGGACACAGAAACAGAGTATGTATAAATATAACTTTTTTTTTCCAAAAGGATATAAGGGTCCTTCTCAGTTCTGCACAGTTCCTGTTGAGAGAAAGACACAAAAGAGGAGTGTCGGTGGTTTACTGTGGCATGTATTCTTCCCCTACTCCCCATTTAAACCTGCTCTTAGCGATGTAACTTAACATGTACACTTACCTATTCGGAGTCGCTGGAGTCAGTAATAACGGCTATACATCTGCGCTTCACTGGGTGTGCGTGGTTCGAGAAGCAAATGTGTACTCCTTGCTATAAAACACAGTGAGCCCCAAAAATTTTAAAAGATGGAGCTGTCAATGGGCTGTTATTTCTGTGGTGCACAGGAACTGAGTGAGGTAGGAGCTGCTGTTAGCCAATCCTGCTCCAGTTCAGTAGAGGAAGTGTTTCTTTCTTCATTTTTGGCAGTTAGGCTGGAGAAGATGCACAAGTTTCTCTGCTGTTTCGCCTCGGAGATGACACTGTAAGCATTTATGCTTTGGATATTGCGATGTCCAAAAACTTGTGCCACTTCAGTCAGAGGGACGTTGTGATCCACCAGTGCTTGGATCAATGTCTTTCGAGTGGAGTGGTTGGTTATTTTTTTTGTATCTGGCAAGCCAGATGTCATTTTCATTGATTATAACATGTTTCTGATTTTATTCTCACCTATTGGCATTGACCTGTACCATAGGGAAACCCCAGGCTTGTACTTAAGATTTGGCACCAGATAGAAAGGTGAATCAGGGGTGTTCATGGTTTGCGGTCACTGAGACGCATATTTTGAGTAGGCAGTTATCAGATCTCTGTCCAGATTTGTGTGATTGTACATATGAGGTTTGACAGGCCTGATATCACTTGGATTTTTACTGGTACGGGTTTTAGTCTGCCTTTCGTTGTACTCTAGGTATTTTTTGGCGGTGGTGTCTTTCAGCAATATGATGTCTCCCCACTTTAGTCTGTAATGCTCCATTGTGCATAGGGCGAAATTCAGTCCTATGTTGAAGAAAATCATGTTGAGCAGGCTAGTCGGGTTTGCTAGACCAAGGGTACCAGAAGTGTACAGCTGAGTTATGTCAGTTTCTGTGAGAGCCTCTGCTCTGTTTGGCTTATTTCCTTTCCTCTGTTTTTTCAAATATTTAAACTTGGCAGTCATGGTTCTTAGTGTTTGCACAAAAGGACTGTTTTTCCCATGGTAAATTGAATACCCATAGTTGTGCTTTATTAGGTATCTGTCTACGCTACCTAATATTCCTCTGATAGTGCCCGGTTCGTAATCAGACCCATCTATTCTTTTGACAGCATACACAAACTCTGCAAGGTGGATGCCCAGTTCTTCGATAGGGATGCTGTGTGTGGGGCGGTGCTCACCTTCTTTCTCCAGGTAATTTCTAATGATTTTCATGTCAGCTAATGTTTTATGGAGTGCGAGTGTTTTCTTGCTGCTCTATGAACAATTCTCTTTCTGTTGATGGTTTTGAAAATATTGCTGCAGCCATTGTACCTTGCGTTAGTGGCAGAAAGTCAGCTGAGTGAGGGGTTTCCTTTTTTTTTTTTGACCGCTGAAGTGAAGGTGAAAGCACGTGCCAGTTCAAATGTCTGAAATGTTGTTGTACAATCAATGTGACGTCAAAACGATAGTAGAACATTTTTGACCTTTGAACTGTACTACGACAACTTTTAAGTTCCTATTGAAATCAGTGTACAATCGAGCCTACCCATATACTGTAAAATATATACAGTGTAGAAATAAAGGTAAATAATATATACAGAGATGCCTTTATAATCCTATCCATCAATAACCTGTTCATAGCCTGTAAAGGAGTCCCTGGGATATGGAAAAGTGCATGCTTTAGGAAAAACTTCCTAATGTTGCTTCAAAATCTCCATCCCCTTAGATGTCTGCTGTGGCCTCTAGTACATACCTCCTTATGTTCTTGGAAGAGATTCTGATTCTGCACCGAGCTGATATCCTTTAGTTATTTAAAGGTTTCTATTATGTCTCCTTTGTTTCTCCTCTGTTCCAGGGAGTACGTGTTTAATTCTTAAAGTCTTGTCTCATAGGGTTCATGGCGGAGGTCCTGAACCATCTTTGTAGCTCTTCTTTGCACAGTTTCCAGATGGTCTTTATCCTTTTTAAGGTGGTGTCTCCAGAACTGGACAGAGTAGTTCAGGTGTGGCCTCACCAAGGATCTGTAAAGCGGGATTATAACTTTGCGCTTTCTGCTTGTGATTCTTCTTTCGATGCAGCTGAGGATGTTATTGGCTTTCTGTGCCTCCTTCTCACATTGCCTCTCTACCTTTAGGTTATTGGATACCATGACCCTTAGGGCCTGTTCTAGATTTGTGATGGCTAATTGTTCACCCCCTAGATAGTAATTCTTTACTGGGTTTCTTTTCCCTAGGTGCATGGTCTTACACTTTTTGGTGCTGAACTTCAACTGCCAAGTTCTGGACCATTCTTTTAGTTTTGTTAGGTCTAATTCCATCACTATGGCCCCCTCCTGTGTGTCCACCCAGGTACAGAGCTTGGTGTCATCTGCAAATAGGCATACTTTCCCCTCCAGTCCATCTGCAATGTCGCTGATGAATATCTTGAAAAGGATTGGTCCAAGCACCAAACCCTGTGGAACCTCACTGGTCACCCTCCCCTTCCCCCTCTCTTGATAGGGCGCCAATCACTACAACATTCTGGGTCCTCCTCTGAAGCAAGTTTCTCACTCAATTAACAATTTTCTCTTCTACACCTACATTTCCCATTTTGTTAATAAGCTTCCTGTGGGGGACGGAATCAAAGGCCTTACTAAAGTCTAGATCCACAACATCTACTGCCATGCCTTCGTGTACTACTTTTGTCATCCTTTCAAAGAATTTTATCCCGTGTGTCTGGCATGACTTACCAGTCATGAAGTCATGCTGCTTAGGGTCTAACCTCCCACTGATTTTTATGTATGCCACTATCCTTTTCTTTAGTAATGATTCTATAATTTTCCCCACAATTGAGGTGAGGCTGACAGGGGGAGCTCCCTGCCTCTTCCTTGCTTCCGTTCTTGTTTAGGGGTACCACAGTGGCCTTTTTCCAGTCCTCTGGTACCTGTCCATTCTCTAATGATTTATTAAAGACTTCTGCCAATGGAGTGGTGGGTTTCTCCCTAAGCTCTTTCAATACCTGAGGATGCATTCCGTCTAGTCCCATACCTTTATCCATCTTCACTTTATTTAATTCTTCTAGGACCCTTTGTTTTGTAAAGGGGCTTGTGTCTGCTTCCTGACCAGTAGCTAGTGTTGGACCATTATCATTCTGTTTTCTTGTAAAAACAGAGCAGTATTCATTTAATACTTTTGCTCTCTGTACATCATCGCCGTCCTTCCTTGTTTATTAGTCTGACTATTCCCCCCCATGTCTTTTTTTTTCGCTGATATACCTATAGAAGATTTTGTCTCCCCTTGTAATTTCTGCTGCAATTTTTTCTTCAGTTTGTGCTTTGGCTACCCTGATTGCCTTTCTGGCCTCTTTGAGTTTGGTCCTCTTTTATTTTACTATCACAGTCTTTCTTTGTTTCTTTCAACTGTCTGAAGGCTTTTTTCTTTTCTTTTTAATGCTATCTCTTTTGTAAACTGGGGAGGTGTTCTCCTTCTTTTGGTTTTACTGATTACCTTTGAGTAATTTGCTGTGACAATGTTTAATGACATCTTCAATGCTGTCCATCTCTCCTCGATTTTGCCATCTTTTATGTTTTCATACAAGCTTGAAAAGGCGGACTTCATCTTGCTGAAGTTTGCATTTTTGAAGTTGAGGATTTTTAGTCTATTGTGGCTGGTGACTTCTTGTCTGTTGACTGCAAACCAAATTGTTCTGTGATTGCTGGAGCCCAAATTGATTCCTACTTTAACATCAGATATCCTTGTGAAGAAATACTTCTTCACATTTCTCTCGAATCTACCACCCCCAGATTCTTATCGTGCCCCCTTGTCCTTGAGCACCTTTTCTTCTGAAAAATACTTCCCTCCTGTAGCTTATTTACCCCATGTGAGGTAATTAAAGGTTTCTATTATATCTTCCCTCTCTTCCAGAGTGTACATATTTAGGTCCTTAAATCTCTCCTCGTAGGGGTTCTGATGCAGACCCTGCACCATTTTAGTTTCTGCTATTCTGTACCGCTCCACTCTGTCTATGTCCTTCCAGAGATATGGTCTCCAGAACTAAACACAGTACTCTAGGTGGCGTCTTACTAGCGATCTATACACAGACAATGCCACCTCCATCTTTTCTGCTGACCTGGCTGCATATTAACTGCTCTTCTCTCATCCCCCACAGATGGGCATCATTCATCAGAAATCTGCATTTCCATCAGATCAGGTGTCTTCCATTTAGAAACATAGAAACATAGAAGTTGATAGCAGATAAGGACCGCAAGGTCCATCCAGTCTGCCCATTTCTTTTTCTGCCTTATAAATGTGCCATCGGTCTTTGCTCTGTCAATGGCCTATCTAGTCAGACTCATCTGTATTGCTCCCTTACACCTATCCCATGCCTGTTTGAAGCCCTGCACTGTATTCATATCCACCACTTCCTGAGCTAGGCCATTCCATGGATCCACCACCCTTTCTGTGAAAAAGAACTTCCTCACATTACCCCTTAATCTGCCTCCCTCTAATCTCATGCTGTGTCCTCTTGTCCTGCTATTTTTCTTATATTGAAATTTGTTAGACTCTTCCACCTTGTTAATGCCCTTAAGGTGTTTTAATATTTTGATCATATCACCTCTCTCCCTCCTTTGCTCTAGAATATACATACTGAGCTCCGTTAATCTGTCCTCTTATGTTTTCTGATACAGTCCCTGCACCATTTTAGTTGCCTTTCTCTGGACTGCCTCAATTTGGTTAATGTCCTTGTGAAGGTGTGGCCTTCAGTACTGCACGCATTACTCCAGATTGGGCCTAACCAGAGTCTTGTAAAGAGGGATTATTACCTCCATCTTCCGACTTGTGATACCCCTACTAATACACCCCAACATCCCTCTAGCCTTATATACTGCTTTAGTGGTCTGCTTGGATGATTTCAGGTCATTGGTGATGATGATGCCCAAGTCTTATTCTTCCCTTGTGACTGCCAGCAATTCCCCTCCCAGCCTATAGGTGGCTTCAAGGTTTCTCTTCCCTATGTGCATGATCTTGCACTTCTTTGCGTTAAACTCCAGTTGCCACACTTCCGACCATTTTGCTAGTTTATCCAGATCTCTTCTCATTCTGCCTACACAATCTGGATCATCTACTCTGTTGTAGATCTTGGTGTCATCTGCAAACAGTCAAACCTTACCCTCCAGTTCATCTGCAATGTCACTGATGAAGATATTGAAGAGGACTGGTCCCAGGACTGATCCCTGAGGTACCCCACTTGTCACTTGCATCTCTTCTGACTGTATACCATTTAGGGTTGTCAGAACCCTCTGAAGTTCTGGGTTCTAGTTCTAGTCTAGAACTTTTGAAAAAGTTCTAGGGTTCTAATCTTTTTTAGAACTTTTTAGAACTCGAACCCTATTTTTTTATTGTGCTGCCAGTAATGAAGATAGTAATAAAATACATGTAAAGGAAAAACTGTTCAATATAAGGGGGAGAGAAATTATCATGTGTGACATTGATAGAATACAACTAGGTTTATCTATGGTTTCTTCTGTTTGCTAAAGCCAGCAACTTAATAAGTAACAGGCCCACCCACCCACCCATATGTTAAACATTTTCCTGCTGCAGCTGCATCATAGTTCCTTAGTGAAAGAAAGAGGCACATTAGCCATTTATGTACTCAGTTATATATGCTCATCGTCATGAATTATGAGAAAAAATAACTGATAATACTTAATTTCAGCTATTTGCTGCTTTCTGTTTTAAATGAGTAAATCAAAAGTTTCTATGTTTAAAAGAAAGCTTTTATAACAAAGTCAAGCCAAGTACTATAGCAGCAGCATGTGGAACTGTTGCAAAACATATTATGTCATAACGTAGTCAGTCAAGACATTTGAATAAAAAAAATATGCCAGTCATTGTTGCTGTCAAAAAATGCATGCAATTTTCTAAGATAATGCATACATATACCAACATTTTTGTTGACAAATTGAAGTAATACATACAACTTTCTAAGATGATGCATTTTTGCAGCTGATACTTCAATAAAATCTGTATTTCAGTCACATAAATGAAAAAAGTGGTTTCCTCACCACATACTAACTTAAGGAACATTTAATGTAGCTACAGCAGTTGGCATGTGATGTTTAAGGGACAGCGTCTGTCAACCCCATTATGTATCAAATTATCACTACTTGTAAAGCAAAAACACTTTATGATAGGTCACAATCTGTGAAAACTGCTGATGCAGATTTTCTTTTTATTTCTGATTCCTTTATTCTTTTTTTAAAGGGGACAGGACAATTGTGCTAGGTGGCAGCAGTTTGCAATGTATTTAATAAGAATATATATTATGTGTACAGTAGGTTCGGTCTGTCATCTATTTTTTCCTCACCATCCCCAGCCGATCACGAATCTGTAAATGAAAGGACTAAAACAACACCCACCTTTCACCTCATCACCCATTCCACTTTTCTTCCACCACTCCCCATCTGTGCAGTAGCACCCATGCCACCCATACATCCATGTTAAACCAACCCACAACCCTCACCCATGTACTAGCATCCATTTTGGTTTATGGCTAACATTTCTATAATTGAAAAATAATAAACAGCTACCAATTAGAACTCATTGTTTTGTCCTCTTTAAAATTGAAAATAGACCGTCTCCTCTCAGCCCATACTGATGCACCACAAAGTCACAGAAGGTAAATCCAAAAATATTTGTTTGCACTTTAACTATAAATAATATGATACAGAAAGGATTGACATGACAGTGTCCCTTTTATGCCACATTTGGGCCTGTTCCCACTGATGTTAAAACTGCCCTGTATTTAAAACTTGTTGACTTTAGTTTAGACCCTAGCTACAAAGCAGTTTGCTATGAAATGGTGAAAGTTTTGGGGGGTATATAGTCCAAGGTAGTAGATTGAGAAAGGAGAGAGACAGCCAAAGTCATCACAGTCTGTAAAAGTTTCCTTTTTGGGGCAGAGAGACTCTGTCCCACACAGTATTTACCAGCCACCACCATCTGAGTTGTCATCACATTCAACATCCACAACATCAATCACTTCAGGATCAGTTTGTATACTCTTGTAGGGATACGAAAATCTTGACTTATTAACTTTAATAAAAGTTAATGTGTGTACATTTTCTGGCAGCAACCTATTTCTGGTGTCTGTCACAATATTGCCAGCTGTACTAAACATGCGTTCTGAAGAGACACTTGTTGCAGGACAACCAAGATATTTACAGGCTTCATCATACAGCTCTTTCCAAATTGACTTTTTTTGATCTCCAGTATTCAAAAGGGCATGCATTAATAGGAATAGGCAGTTCTTGCAGGTAACTGTCTACCATGATGGACAGAGACAGCTCAGAAGAGGAATCAGCAGAAGCTGGTATGGCAGCAATTTGGGAAAGGTTTTGCCACAGATTTAGCTTGCTACTAAGGGTTGAAGAAGTGTCAGTTGTGGAACAACTACTGTTATGTTTGGTGACTTTTCCAGTTCTGTATCCCTTTGTGAAGATGAACCTGCATGTTGTGGTGATGACAACCCGCGGGTACTCGTGCTGTCTGTGTTTGACTCTGTGAGTGCTGCAGCTCATCTAGCAACATACATTTGTACTGCTCTATATCATCTGTTTTGAAGATGTATAGCCTTGAACCTGGGATCTAAGAGAGTTTCAGGAATTAGTGTTTGATTTCGGTCATTGCAACTAATTTGTCATTGGTTTTGAAGCGCCAGCCATTCTCTTTACTGAGATTCCCATAATACAGGCTACATGTTGTCTGCGCTTCAGATCTGTCTTTTCTATTTGTAGATTTAGAACACTAAGATGATGTGAAATGAACATTATGAGTGGGATAACCTGACTCACAGATGCGTCTTTCAGAAGACATGTCCCTTGTAGCTGTCTCAAAGGAGCTAGGATACAGCACACTGTCTCCATTAATTTCACTGCAGCACAGACAGCATAATACCATCTCCAATAATGTAACTGGAGCAATACTCCTGCACAGCTTGCTTTTGCTCCAAGAGGCTGCAGCATATAAAGCATTGAGTTCCAACAAGTGGAAACATTTTGAATCAGCTTTTGCTGGGGCAGCTTGTGTTTTTTTTTGCAGTTCAGACAATGTCCGTATAGCCTTGGTTGAATGTGAAAAGTGAGTCACAATTTTTTTGCAAACAGCAATCATACCATCCGCTTGTGTTTTGTTGCTGAGAAATCCTGTGACAATTAAGTGTAAGCAATGTGAAAAGCAAGAAGCATGCAGAAATCCTTCATCCTGTATTGCTTTCAAGATGTTGGCTCCATTGTCACTTACTATGAAGCCACATTTTAGACCGTGAGAATAAACCCATTCATCAAGGAGGTCATTTAGTTCCTGCAAGATGTTTGCAGCAGTATGACTTTGCCCAAACTTTTATATGCAGCAGCGCCATCTTTGGGGTGTCTTTGTTTTTGAAGAAGCACAAGAAAATATGACCCAATGAGCGGTAAGGACATGTAATCTATGTTTTGAGTGCTGGTCCATATCTGCTTGGACATGAATAACCCCACCTCCGTAGTTTAAGTGCAAGCATCACTGT
The DNA here is from genome assembly GCA_016271365.2 of Neoceratodus forsteri. NCBI lineage: Eukaryota > Metazoa > Chordata > Ceratodontiformes > Ceratodontidae > Neoceratodus > Neoceratodus forsteri. Next base: position 829,628,139 of record CM028132.1, on the reverse strand, counting down.
CACTTTTAAAGCCTGATAAATGTTTGGTATTTCAACATAGGAAGAAGTACCTTCGATGAGGAACATTGTAACGAGGCTCTGCTAATGTCATGAGCTCCTAAAATCCTCATGATCTACCAAAGAGTATGGGAGAAGGGCTCCAAGCACAGTTCACCAATTCGTGATTAAGATGAAGGGTCTTTGGATGATTTCTAGTAAAGATATTCTTCCTTCAAATGCCTGAGACAGTGTTAGCTGTTTACAACATGTCCCTGCTGGTTTATTATACACCGTGCTTCGATGGGCAGATGGATGCGGAGATGGTGGACTAGGACTTATATATTCAGTGCCATCACTGGATGTGCAACTGGTACTAATGGTGCTGGCATTGGTGGTAACAGTGATCCTAGGGCTGGCAGTGGTTCTGCCCACATCAAGTTCAGGCAATTCAGTATCCATTTCAGATTCCTGACCCTTCTCACGTGTTGTCTGGAAGATGGAGGACATGGGTTTTGGATGATCAAGCAAAGCTGAATGCTTTTTCAGATGGCGTTTAAGAGCTGTAGTGCCAAGGCATGACACAACTTTACCACGGCTTACACTCTGTTTACACAGGGAACAAATTGCTCTGCATGGATCAGTTTTACTGACAGAGAAATAATTCCACACCTCATATGTGACAGATTTTGTTCGAGTGCTAGGAAGATAGCTAAAGACTGTTTGTGTCTTTTCACCTGTCCTAGCAGAACCTGGGACATGTTCCTTGGTGCTAGAAGAGTGGGCAGAAGACTCTGATGGATTTTCATTGCTGGCCAACACAGAAGTGGTGGGTTCAATGGATATGTCCTTTCCATTGCCAACAGTGCTGGATGTATTTGCAAGTGCACTACCTGATTCATTGTCAGCAGACTTGCTCATTTCACTTTGTTGAGGAAGTAATGATTCATCGTGAGACACAACGGTGTCGGACTGAGACAAAGAGCTGCTGTCTGAGTCAGAGAGGGACTCACTGTCACTTGCATTATTGCTGCTAGTCACAGGGATCTTAACAGCATGAATGGCATACCTTATGGTGCCTCTCCGTGTGACCCCAGCAGCTGTACAGGTTTCTTCAAAGGTCCCCTTACCACACTTCACTGTTGCTCTTTTGTTGTTTGTTGAATTTTATCACGTGAAACATTTTGCTTATTTCTAGAGCACCAGGATTACACTACCACCAACACCTGCTCCAACACCAGCACTAGATGCTTCATCAATGTTGGTGTCAGCCATAACAGAACCAGTATACTGCAGGGAATACACCCACACAATTCCTGTGTAAGAAAGCAATGTGATCTATGATCACTGGCTACAACTCCAAAATTTTATTTTGGCTATGTGACACTGTGATGCAGTGGACTGAAAGTAATTGAAGAATATGACGGTTTGCAACTAAAGGATCCCAGGTTCAAGGCTTACAGAAAGATTGGGCTACTGGGCATAGGCATAAGCATAGCAGTGAAGGGGCGCACAGCAGCAGGGTGATGGGCTGACCACAAGAGATGGAGTTACACACACAAACCGAGGAAGCTAGATTTTTCTGTCTCTCCTCCCAACAGGGAAATATATTTGGGCTTCTGTCATGCATTTAAGGATAATGCCACCACACGACAACTGGCCACTGGGCCTCTCTCTGCAACACACACTGGTAGGGTACAGTGCATCAAAAGGCACACAGCAGATGGGCTGACCAGAGGAGACAGAGTCACACTCACACACACATATACAACCCAAAGAAAGAGATTTTTCTGTCTCTCCCAACAGGGAATATATTTCTGGGCTTCTGTCATGCATTTAAGGATAATGCCACTACAATGACTGCCCAACAATGGGCTTCTCGCAGTAACACACAATGGGTAGGGTACACAGTCAGCAGCCACAGCAGGGTGATGGGAACACAGGAGAGTAGAGAGATACAGTGGTGAGTCACACACACAACACACAAGTGGGGAGTACTGTGTAAAAAAACTAAAAACAGCCTGGTGTTGTTCTATCAATAATTTTATAGGGTGGAATAGAAGAACGCTCAGCAGCACAGTACCACAGAATCCCCTTCCCTCCCTGTCCTCCTGATTATTTTACTTTGTTTTGTGGAGTAGTATAAAGTAGTAAGTAAAAATAAAAAAATGCCATCAAATTCAAATGTTTCAACTTCTCAGAGACTCACACATTAAAGTTAAACTTAATTTTCTCGAGTCACAATCTGTTTGTTTTAATTTCTTCACCCTCCCCAGCCATCTGATGCTAGCTCCTTCTTCCCAGTGTGAAACAACTCACCATGCAGAAAATAAAGTTTTTGAACTGTTGTTTGAGACTATTTATAAAATTCTCTCAGTTTCACTCAAATACTCAGCAACTTTAACTTCCTTCCCTTGCTCTGTCCGTCTCATACTGAGGCTGAGCTTTCCACCAACTGTCTTCACGTCTGTTCAGGCCCTTTTTCCTTGGTTCCCACTCCCAATCCCAACCCTGAGTCCCCACCGGCCCCTACCTTTAGTTTTCACCCCCACCCCTTAGCTTTTTTATTTATTTTTTTTAGTTTGCCCAAACACACGATGATTTTTAATTAGTTTAGCAAGCAATTGCCATTTGCCAGAGCTAGCCCAGACAGAGGGAGCGAGCGATCAGCACAAGCTGCTGCAGCCTGCCCTGCAACTCCTTTATGGCACTGGCTGGGTAATGAACGGAGCAACCCCACGCTGATTTACTGCCTTCACCACCTGACCGCAGAGCAGATGGTCAGGTGGTAACATCGACTGTGGATGAAGTATGCAGGCGCACAGTCCGAGACTCTGACTCAGTGCAGTCCACATCAGCCAATACAAGTTTGTGCATGCTGCCATCATGCACCTGTGACCCTTCCCTCCACCTCCTTTCTGCCTCCTGTGGCACTGTGCCTCCCAATCCCATCCTGCTCCTTCAACCTCTCTCTCGCTCTGGCCCTCGTATGCACTGGGCTAGGCAAGTTTATGCTATGTTAGATTTGAACCTGCTTATAACCCACTAGTGTTTGAGTTCTGAATTAGAACTCGAACACCAGGGTTCGTGATGGGTTCAATCTTTCCTAACTAGTTCTGACAACCCTAATACCATTTACCACCACTCTCTGTTTTCTGCCCGTCAACCAGTTTGCCACCCAGTTGACCAACTTCTGACCCCCCCTTGAGCCTACCCAGCTTATTAATCAAGCTTCTATGTGGAACAGTATTGAAAGCTTTGCTGAAGTCAAGGTAGGCAACATCAAGTGCTCCTCCTTGGTCCACCACTCTGGTTACCTAGTCAAAGAAATCTATGAGATTAGTTTCACAGGACCTTCCTTTTGTAAACCCATGCTGTCTTGGATCCTGTGCTCCTATGGATTCCAGGTCCTTGCTACCACTCCTTTAGGGAAGTTTGGTATGCCTCTCTATCTTCATCATACTGCATTCCCTTATATTTTCTGAAGGCCAGCCTTTTGGCTCTGATCTTTTCAGCTACTGTTTTTGAGAACTAAAGTGGTTTCCCTCTTCTTTTGCACTTCCATTTCTCTCTAACACAGTGGGATGTTGCTTCAAGTATCGTATCTTTAATGTTTGCCCACTTTGCCTGTACCTCCTCACCTGTATTTCTTTTTGCCATGGCTAGCTTAACTCTGTTGGCCATTTTATCAAAGTCAGCTCCTCTGAAGTCCCATATTTGTGCCTTGGAATAGGATGATTTAGTTCTTGTGGCCAAATTGAACCATACCATGTGATGGTCACTGGCCCCCCGGTGACCTTCTACCTGGATATCTATGATTCTTTCCTTGTTAGTCAGTACTAGATCTAGGATAGCCCTGTCTCTTGTGGGTTGTTGTACCAGTTGTTTGAGGCCCTCCCCTGCAGGGAATCCACCATGTGTCTATTTCTGGCAGATGTTCCTGCTGGTATTGACCAATCTGTTTCTGGCAAGTTGAAGTCTCCCATTATCAGAACCTCCCCTTTAGCTGTCATGTTTTGTATATCTTCTAACAGTAATGTGTCTTTGTCCTCCCCCTGGTCTGGAGGCCTGTACACAACCCCAGTTCACAAAGTTGTCCCATTTCTTATTTCCAGGGTGACCCACAGTTCTTCTCGCTCCTTATGTGTATTCTAAATTTCTGTAGCTTTGATATTTTCATTGACATAAAGGCCACTCCACCCCCCTTTTTGCACCTCGGTCTCTTCTGAACAGTACATAGCCAGGTACTGAAGTCTCCCAAGTCTGGCTACTGGTAAACTATGTCTCGCTAATGGCTAGTATGTCCAGTTTAGCCTCTATCATTATTGCCTGCAGGTCCGGTATCTTGTTTCCCAGACTGCAAGCATTTGTGTACATGATTTTCAATTTGCCAGATTTCAGTGTGTTAGTTGTTGGGTGAGGTCTGGTGTTTCCCCTGTGCATCGTATGGGGAGCTAGACCTTTTTCCTTACCTGGTGATGCAAATGAACTACAAACATGCTGAACTCCTGTCTGACCACTAGCTGAGGGGGGGAAGGGGTGTTCTTCCCATTTGACATATTGGGTGCTGTACTCCTCTCCCCATTTGCAAGTTTAAATATTCTGCAAAGACATCAAACTTCTGCCCCAATGCACTGACTCCCTCCTTAGTCAGATGCAGTCCATCAAATTTAAAAAACTTTCGCTCCAAAAACTGTTGCCAGTTCCCTACAAATTTGTGTCCTTTTTCCTTGCACTAGCCCTTGAGCCACATGTTTAGCTCCCCTATCTCCCCTTCTCTGACCTTCTGTCCATCTGCCTCCATCTCCCAGACTGGCAGGATCTCAGAGAAGGAGATGCCAGATGAAATGGATGATAGTTTGTCACCCAGCCTGGTCAGGTGTTCCTTGGTCTCCACAACTGACCCACTGGTGAGATCGTTAGTCCCTATGTGTACCAAGACGTCAATGTTTTCTTCTGCTTCAGGAACAATTTTAGCAATTCAGTCAGTGTCTCTCCATGCTGATATACCTGAGAGACATCTGACCATTACCCCTGACTGGAGATATGTATCAACTCCCAGAATCATGGAGTCTCCTATGATCAGAAGTTTTTTGGATTTCCTTTTCACTTTTTTTGTTTTGGTGCCTGTTTTGGGTGAGTTTTGTTGTGCTAGCTTCTGTGCTGCATTGTCCTGCCCTGCAGTGTCCTCTTCCCCTTTGTTTGATTTCAGAGATAGAGGCAGATACCTGTTTGTAGTTTTTATATGCTTTGTGGAGGTGATATGTTGGAGAGCATCGAGTGATGGGGCACCTGATTTGCTCCTCCTAACCACCTGCCAGCCTCCCAGACCAACTACCCTCTGCGGTCGAGGTGCTTCTGTTGGATGTTGGGGAAATGACGAGCAGTTCTTATAATATATTTCCTCTTGAATATGCAATTTGAGGCACACAATCTCTGCCCATGCTGCCTGGAGCTGAGCCCTTAGATCTCCAATGGCATAGCATATAGGACAGTCTCCTCAATCCTGTAAAAGTGCCCTTCTGAAAAGTGTTCCGCAGTACCTGCAGTTAATGATATCCATTCCAGATAAGTTGCTGAGTTTATAACCTGGTCAGAGTAATAAGAAGGAAGAAAATGAAAGGAAAAGTTTGATTTTGTGTTTGTTTGTTTTTGGATAACTTGTTATAACAAGTTAAATTACTAGTGCCCCTGTAAATGAGGTAACTGTGTGCATACCCCTCTGATCCGCCCCTTTCTGCTTTGCTACAGGAAATGTTACAATGATGCTACCCTATAAAAGGAGTGTAGTGTGGGGTGGTTGGGGATGGGGGCGGGTGGTTGGGCCCTTCCCCTGCCAATAAAGAAGAACCACGGACAAAATAAACAAAGAGGTAAGAGCAGAAACAATCAGCCAGCAACAAATGCAGTAGCCCTGAAAGCTTATCCTAATGACAGATAAAACTATAAAACCTGTAAAGCACCACTTGTAATAATTTCACAGAAGATATACCTTGTAAGAAACACTTTGCTACAGAGAAAAATAGAGCAGTAACAGAAGATATACCTTGCAAAAGACACTTTGAATCAGAAGATTACAGCAGTAATCTGTAAGCACACACCTGTAGGCACGCCTGTAATAATGCAGCAGAAGGTATACCCAGCAACAACAATTTGAATCAGAGAAAAAAAAAGCAATAAAATGTTAGCAACAAACAGTAACAATCCCTGTGAGTACAAAATAAAAATAACAACACACAGTAAATCTGCCTAGCCAAAAGAAGCCTTAATCCTTTTCCTTGTTCTGGTAAGGTTATTTTCTTTGTCCTTTCAAGCAACCTAGAAGAAAAGAGCTCAGGTGAAGCTAGGTGACTTGGCCAGCAAACCTAGTCTTCCACCTCCATTTGCAAATGTATGGGGTTTGCTATGGTGACCCAGAATAGGGATGTCACCCCCCTGCCATCTTCCTTGGCCAGCAAACCTAGTCTTCCACCTCCATTTGCAAATGTATGGGGTTTGCCATGGTGACCCAGAATAGGAATATATCCCCCCCATCTTTGTTTTTCTTTTCCAACCTTTAACATAGACCCCCAGTCTCAAGGTCCATTATGTGGTATGGGTCTGAATAGCCCCTCCCCTTCTACCCTATTTGCAATGGTAGAAAATGTCTCTCTGTGGTGAGAAATTATAAGTTCGTAGCCACATGTGAATCTGGGTGACTGTTTGAAGCAACTAGATCTCCACAGTCTCAGGGCTGCATCATCCTAGAGCTAGAATGATACTGTCATTAATTAACAGGGACGTATAGTGGTGGGCAAATCAGTCTTTATTTCAATGGCCTGCTATGAAGTATCCTCTTCACCCCCGGCCCCTTCTCGGTGTCCTGAGTCCCATTTTCAGTACCTTCTGTGTTTAAAAAGTACAGAATCTCCTTGCAGAATGCAGTGAGAGTTTAAAAGTACCTCCAATCACCATGTTGGTTTTTCAGGTGTTCGTGACCTTTCGATCTCTTGCTCTCCATTGTTGGAAAGCTGCTGTGCTGTTCTGAGGCAGTTCCGGAGGGAGCCACATGAGGATGCACCTTGTTGCAAGTTGTCTCCCTGGGAGCAGTTTACAAAGCTGTAGAAGGTTCCTGTCTGTTTTGGACATTCTTTGTTCCGGTCTGGTCTCCAGAGGGATCCCTCGGTCATTAATAGCTGTTTCAGCTTCTTCTGGAGTAAAGTACATCTGTGGGTCATCATCCCAAAATATTTTCATTTTTGCTGGGTAGGGGACCTGGAAATGTATTTTTTGGCTGTGCAAAGCCCTCATAATTGGTCTATATGGTAGACGTACTCTCTGGATTTCAGGAGGATAATCTTGATCTGTGAACAATCTGGCACCATTATATGTAATTTCTTTTTACTGCCAGGCATGCTGAAGAATCTTCTGTTTAGTGTGGTAACTAGAGAATTTCATTAGGATTTGGCGTGGTGTTGAGGTGGGATCTGAGGGCCATGGCTCTAGAGTATGATGTTCCCGCTCAATTTGAACCTCCAGTGTGAGTGGCAAGGAGAGGATGTCGTGGAGCATATCCGGTAGAAATAGGGCCATATTCTCTGTCTTTGTCCCCTCTGGTAAGATTGATAGCCTAAGATTATCTCTCCTTGATCTAGCCTCCAGATCTATACGTTTAGCTTGTAAGAGGTCAGTGTCATCGAGGAAAGAGGCCAGGGTAACTTTATGTATAGCTGAGTCCATTTCCAGCAGTGTGACCCTATTATCCACCTCCTTTAGCAATGTGTCCAGATAGGAGAGTTTCAGGTGCAGTCTTTGAAATTCTGTTTTCTTTTGTTTTCTCAGTGCTTGTATTTCTGCTAGGATTGTGTCAAGATCCATAGTGGTTTGCATCACTCCCAGGGCCCGGGGCCTGCTGTTGAACTTGTTGTGGAGAGGCGCTATGAGTTCTGTCCTGAGAAAGTAATCTGTAGCAGGAGCCATCCAGTGTTATCTGGGTCCGATCCAACTGATGTTTAGCTAGTTTATGGTTTTCCCTCCCTTTTGGTGGCATTTTTAATGTTTGGAGGGGTCTATTGTAAGGCTAGGGAGGATTTTTTTTTCCCATCTGTAAAGGAGCATTTCTTCTAGGCTGCTACTTGGGCCGTGGTGGAACCAGAAGTCTACTCATGTATATTGATTGTTGTTGACTGTAAATTTCTTTATTTTTATAACATATAAACTGTACAGGACACCACTGAAAATGATCATCCTCTCAGAGGTCATTTCCTAGATAAAACATACTTACCATTTACTACTAGTACTACTGTCCTCCACTTGGAGCTGGAGGGTCTTGTGGATGTCTGGTTGCACCTGCATGCATGCATGAATTCATGTGTGATGACTCCATCAGTGTGATGCCATCATTCAATGGGAAGCATGCCTGGTCCCTAGTCTGCCTCATTTGAGATAGGTGTGGGGGATGTGTCTTGGGATTGTCAACCCCAATGCTCACCCGATTCCATGTGTAAGTAAGCTGAGATGGTCACAGTATAGGAGAATGGGATGAGCATTTGGGTTGACAACCTCAAAGCAGCCCCCCCAATGCCTGTTGCTGCCTGCACTGTGGGGGTGGGGTGTTAGGACTGGAAATCCTAACAGCACATTTTCAAACTTTTGTTGCTGGAACCCCAACTGGTGCATTAACAAAGTTTTTTTTGCCAAGAATTTTATAACTTTTTGAGATAGTGTAATCATATTTTTATTTGCCAGTGAGTGGTCAGGATCCTCTGGGCCCTGCACACCCATTCATCCACAATTTGTGAGATATTGTAACCATATCCTTATGTCCCTGTGGGAATGCAGGGTCCCTGCAGGGCCAAGCACTCCAATCAATCAATAATCATATCATTATTTGCATGAACCATCCCTCCATAGATGCATATATGCATTTTGCCGTGGATGCACTGCAGCCAAAAAGCAACCAAATTGTCAGCATAGCCTTGTTATGAGCCCAACTCATGAATGCTGGCCTAAGAATTTTCAAATCCCTGCCAAAACATCATTCCTCACCACCACAATGTCATTCCATGCCAGAGGAGAGAAAATACATTTTGGTCAGGATTGGAAAAATGACAGCTACCACATTCATGAGGCGGTGGAAAAAAATGACTACGTTAAAAATTTGGGGAGCCAATATGGAAAATTATCGTAGCTATGACAAGCATAGTTAAATTTAAACACATGTGCATAACCTCACCATTTTTACATATTTTGACCCCAAATTTTCAACATAACTTTCTTATCAGCCCTCCTCATGAACAAAGACAGTACAAATTTTGAAATCATGTCCAAAAGGTGATTTTATCACATGACTGTAAAATCACCTCTCAGGACAGATTCCCAAAATTCAGCTGAAGTGTCCATGAGGTCCCCAAAAGGCCATGCTGAAAATTTGGTATCAAAATAAGCAAAAATGGCCAAGATATGCATCAATGTTGAAAAACCCATTTAAATACATTAAATCTCATTTACCTTAGTTTCTTATATTGCAGTCGTTGGTTCCAGCAGCAAGACATGTCTTTGATCGAAAGAGTGGATTTTGAACCTGGAACCTGTTCAGGTGAGTGAGGGTGTGTATGGGTGTACTGGGTGTGTGTGGGGCAATGGGTGCTGAGAAGGAGGTGGAGGTGATGGGTTTCTGATCAGTGAGGAACCATTTTCTTGTTTTAGTGAAAAAAGGAAAACATTGAGGACCGTCTTCTTTTTTACAGACAGGGAAACCCATCGGCAAGTGGGGGGTGATGCCACTGTACACCAGGAAAAACGAAAATGAAAGTGAAGGACTTAAATTGGAGGTAGGGGGTGCCACTAGACAAGGACAGTTCTTTTATTTCCCCTTGCAGGGTTCTCAGCATCCTGAGGGGGTCCTACTGCACCTAGTCTTGTCTCCTCTAATTCTTCTCCCACATCTACCTTTCTCCATGGCCATTGCAGTCCCCTTGCAGGGTTCTCAGCATCCTGAAGAGGTCAAACTGAGCCTAAGGATATCTCTCCTATTCTATCTAGCCACTATATTTGCTTTCCATGACTAGTAGCAGGGTCCAATGCATCCTGATGGACTATTGATTAGGCCCCATCCCATCCAAAAGTGAGAATTCTCTACCCCTCAAGGGTTCAATTCTCACTCCCTCCCTCTCTAATCACTCCTTTAATCCCTATCTACTGACCTTCCCCAACCCCCTTGCAGGGTACCCTGCATCCTGAAGAGTCCTCTCTTGGGTTAGGTCCTATTCCCCCTCTAAGCTTTAAGTCACACTGTCTCCTTCTCTCACTATCTCCTTCTTCTTTAAATCCCTACAGCCTTATCCACCTTTCTATCTAGCCCCACAGCCCCCTTGCAGGGTTCCCCACATCCTGAAGGGGTCTCTCTGGGACACTGCCTTATCCCCTTCTCACTGGTCCCCCAGTCCCCTTGCAGGGTTCCTCGCATCCTGAATGGGTCTCCAGGGACACGACTCTTCCCTCCTCCCCTCCTTTCCCCTTTCTTTCACATAAGCACTTGTTTACTTATCAACGCGGCACTTATTATTGTCCACTCTTTCTACCTATTTTGTGCAACACTGTTGTAACACTGTTTGTAACACCTGCCTTACAACTGCATGTTAATGTTGATCTTGTAACTTGAATGTTTAATGTCTCATTCCTATTGTACCCCTTCCCCCCCAGATCCAATGGGAGATGAGCAACTCGTCCTGGTGAAACATTTCAATAAATAAATAAATTTATCCTCCCTCTCCCTGTCCAGAAGGGATAGGAAGTACTGCCCAAGGAAAAAATTAATTACAAAAATAATTTGTTCATGTCTCACATAAGCTCTGAGATTTGAAAAGTAGTCATACATTAGAAAACTATTCCAACAGCATGACAGTTCCAGGGACAGCAGGGAAAGAGAGTGTCTCACACAATGACATGCACAGTACTAAGTCTAGTGTCTCAAGGATAAGGGGGAATGAAAACATAAGAGGGGCTTCAGTCACCAGTAAACAAAATCATAGATGGTATTAGCAGAAGTCAGTTATTTAGCAGTCCAGAAATATCTGAATTCCAAGTTGTTGTTTTCATTGTTAGGATATCTACATGAAAACTGAATCTCTCTCCCTTACATATTTCTCACAGTGGAGGCTTTTGTGGAACTGAATTCATAATCCCAGCTTTTGCATCACATTGTATTGCTGTGGAAAAGATTACAATTTCATAAGCAGGATATTCGGCTAGATGCAGGATACTTACCACCAGCAGCATCACGGTGGTGTTCACACACTGCTGAGCAGTAGCCTGCTTGATTCAGGACTGTTTCGGCACCCTGTGTATTGAGTCTACCACTGATGGGATACAACTTGCAATGGACTGTGGTGGTGTGAGCATACCACAAAAGCGGGGACCACAGATCCCATTTTCATACACATCACACTCTCTATGCAGGAGCATGGCATGCAGGATGGGTCAGTCAGCTGACAGCCTGGATGGTGGTAATGTGACTTACACAATGTTGGGGGCACTACAGCCATGTAGACAGTACTCCCACACCATGCAGCTTAACAGGTGTACAGCTGAACAGGACCACAAGAGGAGGGTGAGGGGGTGCCACTAGAAAAGAGGGAACAGTTTTTTGATCATAGAAAAGGATCTTGTTCCATGACTTGTGATAGGAAAAATAATCTTTTTTCATATTACAAGTTATGAAAAAAGATTTATTATGTGAAAAAAAAACATTGAACACAGTTTGTTCACCAGTTAACTGCAGAATCCAGCTTAAGGGGTCCCGATAAGCAAGCTACATGTGTCGGTTTTCAAATAAAGATATCATTTTTTTGAGTTATTATATTTTGTTTCCCTCACTAACTGTAAGACAGAATGGCAGCTGCATGAAAAAGATTTCCCATTTGCAATAAAGGATTACCCATTTGCAGCAAAGGATTACCCATTTGTGATAAAGGATCCTTTTTCGCACGGGACATCTAACTGCTCCCATTGAAAATAATGGAAAACTTTAAAATGTAATAACCTTTAAATGGATTAATATTTTTTTCACTAAACATTCAAAAGGCATATCTGTGACCCAAGGCCTGTTTATCCTGAAAATTTCAGACCACAATTCCACCCCATTTCTGCACAGTGGCATGACAAAGAATTTGACAAAACATGGTAATTTTTATATTTTTTGACACTCCATATCTCCACACCCACACATCCAACCAGAATGAAACTTCCCACAAAAAGAGATCTATGGTCCCTGATGGCGCTTACAAAATCTCATGTCAATCGCTAGAACAGTTGCAAAGTTATTAAATTGCAAATCTTTGAGTTTAACATAGAAGTGACCATTGCACCCTAACTATAGGGGCACAACTGCACCCTTACAATACACACTGTGTAAATAGCAAATAGTCATACCACAGACTTCAAACATCATAGACAGTGGTTACAGTTTTCATTGCAATTGATTTATAAACAATTTTTTACAGAATTACCAGTCGGCAAAAAGTACAATCAACTGAAGAAGTCCTGCTGCACTTTAAATTCCCCTTGGGTATATTGATTCCTCAGCAGTCTCCAATCATACCATCTGAGGCACAGTCAAAGAATCAGTCCCCATAAGCACTGCACTGGGACTGACACTAATGGCAAATACTGCAGATGGGTGACACTGCTATCATTTGATTAGATGTTTGAAGTGGCAATCATGCTGACACTTCAATCAGTGCATCTAATTTTCAGCATGCAAGTGCTTCAGTGAGAACTTTACTGGATACAGGGCTTACATTTGTGGGGCCTGATATTCAGAAGTTTTCCCTGGGGCTAAATTAGCACTACCCAATGGGCAAAAATAGCCCAGACCAAATAGCCCAGAATATTCAAAAGGATAGCCCCAGTGCAAACCCAGATGAATATAGTGTGCAAATGAAGCCAGGCAAACCTTGCCTGAGGTGCAATGCAAAATAGGCCAGTAAGTAAGACAGCACTGAATATAGCAGATATTACAGTACTGAATATAGCAAGCACGGGCAATGCAAACACCCACAAGAACACAGTGCACAGGTGAGACAGCCATGAACTGTGGGACATGCCAAGTAGTAAACCACAGAACATGACACATGAGCAGAAAGCCATGCAGCAGCCAGAACACAACAGAGGCACCCAGCAGAGGGGGTGCTCACAGTCCCCTTCCCCTAGCATGACCCAGCACAAGTACATGCCCCTGACAACCCCAAGCACCCAAGAAACACAATAGACTAAGGAATGAAACAAAAGTGGAATGTATTAATGTGAAAAACAACACAACAAGAACAGCATGAAATATGCAGAACATAAGAAAACAACCAAGAAAACAAAGGCTAAGCTAGAACTATGTACAGTGCACAGACAAATAACCAGGAACTCAACAACAAACCACTACAGCCACAACAAAATAAAAATGGCAATGCTGAAAGGGACAAGGGACACAGGAAACAGGGGATGGCATGAAGGGAAACTAAAGTCCATAAGCTGTAGTGTTTGGGGGTGCAGAGATATATGTATCAGGGGACATCATCACTCCTGCTGGTCTGAGTCATCCTTCGCCCTGGTCTGAAGCAGTGCAGCCACCTGCTGGACCTCCGATATCAGAACCGCCTGCTGTTCCACCATCGTATGCTGTTGGCAGACAATCCTCCACAGCAGGTCATCCCTGCCCTCACTGTCCTATGGCTGTGTGGTCCACAGCAACCTCCGATGTGTACCTAGAGGGGGAGGAGGAAGCATGTCAGAATGTGAAATGGTCAAACACCACAAGGCAAACCCAAGGCCAAGTACCCAGGGGTGGACAGCATGTCGCAATAACCAAGACAATGTGGCAAGGCAAAGTGCATCTGCATGCAGAACCAGGCACCCACACACAAGCTACAACAGGACATGGCAGGCAACAGCCCACCTGCTGAAGGACAGCAATGCATGCAAAGGATAGCATCAGAGACCGGAATGCGTGGAAGAGCGCAGTGTCACAATGGTACCACAAACGCAACACCCCATAGGACATTGTCGGCACCCTTAGCCACAGTACAGCCACGCATGGGCATGCAGATTGGGATATGCTGGCCACATGAACAATGCAATGACAATGATGTGATAGCACAACTGCATGCGGAATATCCTCAGCCATTCCACAGTGCAGGGAGTCACAAATGCACCCCACAGGTTAGGCCCTCTGCTACCACAGTGCCAAACCTCGAAGTGCAATATGTGAACAGGAGACAAACAGGGTAACCCTCCTGTCTGTTTTGGGTCTGAAAACACCTACTAGTCTTGAGCCCTGAGGTCAAATATGAACCTTTTTTTTGCTAGCACACCCAGGTAACAGGATCAAATATCACACCCTCTTCATGGAAATGCAGTGCAATACTTAACCCAGTGGGTACCCAGCCTGGTTCACAATTCTACCCTTTTGACTCCATTTGAGACCTAGGTAATGTCTTAACTTAGCAAGATAGTAACACACTTTTACTGTTCCAGCATTCACATGCAAAAGAAAATGAGAAAAGGCACAGGCAGAATTTCAAGAAAAATAATGTTTACTAAAAATTAAAAACAGGTAAAATACAATATGCAAAACATATAAATTGGGTTTACAGTCTTTTAAAGTAATTGGATAATTATACAAAACAAAGCCTTATTACTGAATTTCTACTACCCTAGGTTTCATGTAATAAATAGGTGGTTGAATTTACCCAAAGTGCTGTGAGAGTATGTCGGGAGTCCCACATCAAAATCAGAGGCAAGATGGCAAAAGCCAAAAACCAAATGCCAAATGTAATGCTTTTCTCCCACCTGGCTGGTAATATGTATCACAAAACTCCTCCTCCCTGATGACACAGCTCACAGATGTTGGCTGTGAGGTTACTCAAACCTAAGAACCTATTTATCAGTCACATGCCTCAGCCCACTGCTCAAACATTCCAATAAAAGAAATATATTTTCTTCTTAATTAGTAAAGCCTTATGACAGACAGAATTATCAGTTTGATGTCATCCAAAGCTTCCTGAGAAACTGTGTCCACCTAGGTGAGAAAGCTAACAGAAATCAGTTAAAACTGGCCTTTTTCTCAGAGGTCATAAAGTGCATACTTTGTCACTGTGTTTCAAAGTAAAGGGATAGTTTATGACTGTTATAATCTGGCCTTTGAAGGATGACTTTATAGTCACAGGAAGGCTTGCAACTATGTGTCAACCCAGAAAAGTAAACCAGTTCTTTAGCTGCTGTAGCCACTGTTTTAGGGTCAAACGGCCAAGCCTCTTTAAAAAATACTGTCTTCTAGATAGCCTGCTGACCCTGCTATGTCTTGTAAGCAGAAATTTGAAAACATATATTTATAACAAAATTATACACAGAGCTGGTAGATGGGTATCATGTTACACAGGGAACAGGGTCCCGTACCACAGAGCTGCATGCCATGTGGAGCCTGCTCCTGGAAAATTCCCCATGGCTACAGCATGCAATGCGTATATGCAGTGCACAGAGCAAATCCATGCAATGGAGCGATGTCTACAGCCCTCCCCCAGCAGTTCAGCGCAGAGTGATGCCCACAGTCCCCCTGGCAGTACAGCACACAGTGATGCCCATAGCCCCCCCCAGAAGTACAGCACACAGTGATGTTCACAGCCCCCCTGGCAGCACATCACACAGAGATGCCCCCAGCCCCCCTTGGCAGTACAGCACACAGTGATGCCCACAGCCCCACCTTGGCAGTACAGCACACAGTGATGCCCACCTTCCCCATCACTGCAGAACAGAACAGCACTGCCTGCAAATGGCCTTGAAACAGACACCCGTCAAAGGCAGGCTACAGACACAGGTATACAGATGTGACATCTGTGTGCATATCAAGGCCATAATGGCACACAGAGGAACAATGCACAGCACAACATGCCCAACTGTATGTAACACAGGAGTGATACTCATGCAACACGCCATACTCTCCACCACTAGACTCCTCCTTGCACGGTGCAAGGTGCGGCACCCTCCTGTGGTCCTGCTGGCCTCTGTCGCTACGGTCTGCATGGAGGAGTAAGAAGAACAGTGTCAGTAATCCAGTGTGCAACAGGAAGGCCCACTATCTGGCATGTAACACAGTGGTGGGATGCACCACCAGCACCACCCCCACCCAACAACCATCGTCACATGCCGCAAGCCACGCTGCAGTCCAGTGTATACGTGCCCTGCCGGGAGCTGTGTAATGCAACACGGTGGCATGGGTTGTATACCACAGCATGGACATTGGTCCATCGAGCCATACATGCCAGGCCGTGGACACACCAGTAACAGCTAACATGACTGCATGGCAGCGCCACAGCACAGTGTGGGCAATGTAAAAGGCACATGTGTGAAGCGCACACACAGCGAAGTGCTGTGCATGTATGTGTCCCTACACATGGCCACACACAGACACCCACAGAGACACACAGCCTGAAAGGGACACACAGCCACAAGCAGCACCACCACACATGCAACATTCCCTTATCACAGTACAACACCAACCTTGGTCTGGCACATTCCCCTCTCACACCATGTGTCGGTATTGTTCCAGTCTATGGGTCTGTCGACACTGCAGGTCAATGTACCAGTGGCAGCACTGCTCCCCGGACCTGGTGATGCCGGTATGTTCTGACAGTCACCTGCCTATGGACACCCAAACCTGTCTGCGTGGCCTGTCCCCCTCCAGCACCTCACCAAACAGCTGTATTTACCTCCCCATGGCAAGGTCAACCAGGTGGGCAGTTTCCACCTCACCACACTTGTTGTCCCTCTGGATCACAGCCCTCACCCTCCTTGCTGCCATAGTGCTCAATGCTGGCCTCTAGACTGTTTTCTGCTGTGTGGCATATTGAGCTACACCCTCACACCCCTGTCTTCAGTGCCTCCATCTTACAGATGGATCATGTAGTGCAGTGCTAACTACGTGTATGCGGCACTAAACACACTACCGTGGTGCTACACATAAATTTTGCTGCTGCACATGCATGACCCGTACGTGACCCCTGTAACCTCTGCAAGCTGCACATGCATAATGGGGGTGATAGCGCCAGTGCTATTCCACTAGTGCGACTACATTGCAATAGTGCAGTGCTATCACAATAGTGTTGCCACAAACAGTTTTCCCAGGGCAATTCAGTTTGCACGGCGCTAAAATCTGCCATATGCAGCCACAGTATGATAATGAACCTACTTGGATAGTAAATAGGCAAAACACCCCATCACAGACTCATTAAGGCTTCATTTGCATAGACAATTGCTGGGATTGACCAGCTGAGCTATTTAAGGGCAGATTGTGCTCCACCTCTGCCTCAAACAGGTACTGCAGTGTTATTGAGTATATCATGCAGTGTGAGAAGTACAGGCAAACTGTGACAGGAGCAGAACACGCTGATGCAGGTGAGTAACAAGCATTCAGCAGGGTGCACACCGATCGGAAGTGTCTTTGTGCAGGGGACTGTCACTGTTGTGAATGTAGGGGCTGCTGTGTGCCATCGGACACACAACTCAGCAGGTACAGCTGCCACTGGCCTGCAGGTGGGGAATGGACAATGACAGTGGGGCAGGCACCATCATGGGGCCACGTTGCCCACAGTGTATGATACATGTGTGGTACTGGTACAGGGCTGCATGGTGACCTGTGTGCATACTGTGGTGACATTTTCACAGGGATCAGGTGTGTAAGTATCACTGATGGGTGTGTAGGGATCACAGCCCACCTTGTCACACACAGGCAGGGGAATATACATGACTGTGAGCAGCCACATGTGGACCAATGCAACGTGCTGGCTGCACTGTATCTGGATATCCTATACACTTCATATAGACTGGCCTGAGAACAGCTGCCACACCCTCAGGCTGGTTGTGGTTCCACACACAGTACAAGCATGTGTGTGGCACTGTGGTACACAGTGTCACAGGCATGTCTGTTGGCCGCCCCCGTGTAATGGTCAGTGTTGTTCCATGACCACCACTGTAAGTACAGGGGTCGCTTCTGACATGTGCCCTGAGATGGCTTTGGGAGCCCTGAGTGTCCATGACAAATGCAATGTACACATTCCACAGGGAATGACATTGTTGGTCATTATAGACTTCACATGGGCATGGTTATGTATCCCTGGGGACTGTTTCCACAGCCACACCACACTATGGAACCACATGTGGTGATCATAGCCCTGCCAGTGTAAGTGCAGACAGCAATATTGGGTGGGTACATAGCAAGTCGGAAGGTAATGTCCATGCTGCACTGTGCTATGTCATTGGGTCTGTGAGACACACATACACATGCCCTGTGGTTCTGCATGCATCTCAACACTACCATACCTTCTGTGTCTTGCAGGTGAAGCCGATGGTCAGGCACAGCTGAGAGCATATAAGTTCTCTGATGAGGAACTAAAGGCACTTCTCCACAGCTACAAGTGGCATAAGAAACACATGTGGCACCACAAAAATACAGACACCACCATCCGACAGATGTGGGTTGAGATAACAGTGGAGATGAATGCTGTTGGTGGACATGGCAGGTTAGTAGAGGCTGTGTGTAAGAGGTGGTGTGATCTGTTGTGCAGGGCAAAGGAGGGGGAAGTACGCAGACTCCAGAGCCTCGTGTATACAGGTGGTGGTCCCATGCCTGTAGACCTTTGAGTAGCAGACCCCATCATGGCTGTGGTGGCATTGACATTGAGACCGATGTCCCTGGAAGGAATCAAGGGTGATGGCTGTGAGACACAGGTGGAAACCACAGTGCAAGGTAGGTAACAGAAACAGCACGACTGTGCAATGCATGTCACACACACTGTGTCTGGCACTCTCACAGTAGTGTTGTACAGGTAATTGTTGTGTTGTGGGCCCATTGCTTTGTGGACATGTGCAATGATGCAGGCTCTGTCCTAGGCCCACTCCTGTTCTTCATCTTTTTGAAAGACCTGCCTTCTGCCTGCCCACACACCTCAATCCACATGTATGCGGATGACACTGTGCTGTATGCATCTGGCCCTCCGGCCTCAGAGGTTACAACCAGATTGCAGCTGGACTTTATTATGGCCCAGCACTGACTTTGCTCCAGTCAACTCCTCCTCAATGCCAAGAAAACAGTCTCATTAACCTTTGGCACAAGGCAAAGACTTTCGAGGCTCCCCTCCCCGATCACATTCCACGCCCTAGAAGGGATGCCCCTGGAGGCCTATACCTCCTTCAGATACCTCGGGGTCTGGCTTGACCAGCACCTCAACTTTTCTGCACATGTTGACTCCATACTCAAGAAGCTGCACCCCAGGCTTGGTGCACTTTACCGGAACCAAGACTGTCCATACTGCACACACCACTGTGCCCTATACCAATCAATGAACCTCACCTATTTAGATAATCGTAGACAGTCCCACTGCACTAAGATCCCAGCCAAGTTGTGGTCCCAGCTGCTCCCCTCTTACCTCGCCACTGCCCTAGCCAACCCCAGCACCCTAGCATACTCTCTCAGAAACACTGACTCTCGGTCTCTAGCTGTCACACATAGGTCCACTGCTGTCGGCCAGGCAGCATTCAGCTACCGCATACCAACACTGTGGAGTTCCCTCCCAGCAAACATTCTTCACTTCTCTTTCCCCCTGCATCTTAACTCCATGCTCTAAGCTCATTTCGCCTCTACCTGCTCATGTGTCTAGGCAGTTTTTACAGATTACGGAGTGGCAGGACTGTTTAACCAACCTGTGAATATATCAATATATGTTCTACCTATCAGACTAATTTATGGTAATGTATCTAAACTGTGCCTGTATCTATTGTTCTCTCACTCTATTATGTCTTTATACCAGGACCTGTTGTTAGTGTTTATCCCCATTATGTACCTGCATTTGTCTTATGCTTGTCATTCAACTGTGTCTATGTTCCTCCTTCCCTCAGGATGCATCTGGAATCAAGCAGTAGCCTGCTCAGTATGCCTTCCTGGTTAAAAACTTAAATAAATAAATAAATAAATGTGTGCACACATCTGACTGTACTGTGCATGCCATGTGCATGATCATGTGGCCATCTGATGTGTGTGTCAACAGCACACATACATATGAAGTGCATAAGGCATACATAAGTCATGCTGTGGACCATGCATATCCATGACATGTCCAGTGGCCTGTGACAGGTGTGTCTGAGTGCGCATGTGTGTGGGTGCTGCATGTGGGTCAGTTGCATTGTGTGACGCCTGCCACTGTATAGTGTGTGCACTGTGGTCCTGCCATTCTACTTGCTGTTTCCACATGGATGACATGTACACTGTGTGATTGGGGGCCGCGGGCATATTCTATTGTTCGTGCTTTTGGTTGTGGCATCCTGGGCATAGTAACAGTCACTGACACTGTTCCTGTCTCTCTACAGAATAGAGTGGTGGTCAACCACGGGTTGGCCGGCCAGTGCCCCAGAACAATGATGCACAGAAGGGTACTTCACGGTTTCCCATCGATGAAGCAGGGCCATCCAGCGGTCTGTGATGCATGACATGTGGACAAAAATTACGCCTGTTGGAGGTGGATTCTGAAACAGATATTGACCTGGAGGACACTTAGGTTGAAGACATAACACAATACCTGGACATGGTGTACACCTGGACTTGTCCATCATTGGAAAGGGGTCAGCATCTAGTGCTGAGCAGGCTGCAATGGACAGGCAACAGGGGCATGGTGCAGACATCACCACATGGGACACGGTTGAGGATATATATTGCTGGGGTGGACACACAGTCTGTTCCTGGGGGGGCACGCCAATTGGAGGTAGACACAGACCAGCCTACCATGGTGCAGGTGCCACTGGTTGTGCAGGCAGATATTCATGTGGAACCACTGGCCTTGCATGTTGCACAGGGTGCAGCTACGTGTCACCAGGCAACCCACCCCAGACATATCCATGCACTCCAGGCTGACAAAGTGCAACCACCTTCCAATGACCAGGCAGGTATGCCTGATCAGGGGCAGGCGAAGCATGATTCATGACCCATGCTATGTGCCACAATTGAGTAACAGAACGCTGCCCAGCAGGACCCGCGTACCTTCTGGCATGAGGTGCGTCAGGAGCTGGCACACCTCAGTGAGGCAGTGTCTACTGCCATGCTGCATGTGGAGCAGTGTGCTGAGGAGCACATGACCCAAGTAATCCACACACCTTAGCATGGGTTTGCAGACCTAACTGCGGCCATGCATGAGCAGATGACAACTATCAGTGGATCCATCAGGGTTGGGCAGCATGGCACCAGTACCACGTGATGCAGAGACTCCACCTCTTCCCATCTTCATGCATCACACACACTGGACAGTGTGTCTGAGTCCTTGAGTGCGGCATCACAGTCCTTGACCGGTGTGGTATAGCACCCTGCACATTGCACCAGTGCAACTGTGACTCCATGCCATGGCCACAGATGCACTGTGGGCATATCCTTGCCACAGTCATCGCCCATCACCTCATCTGCACAAAACACCCCTACATCAAACTGCTGCCTATTGGGTACATGTAAGACCCATGGTGGGCAATACAATTGATGTTCCATGACATGTCCATGCGCTCTGACACCTTAGTGCCAGGACAGCACTGCCAGCTGCACATCCCAATATCACATTCCACATACACACACCCATGACATTGTCACACTGCACACCCATGGCCATGTCACCCTGCGCAGTCACACACTGCACAGTTCTCAGATACACTTCCCACACATGTACACACATCACTGTCTGTCTGCTGCACATCTACACTTATTTGTCAATGCACTGTTATCTTCACTGTTTGTTGCATAGAATAAAGTCACGTTTGTTCACATGTCTGTTTTACATTCATTGTGACTCACCTTCCCATTTGTGCCAGGGTCCCAATTACACTGTTCCTGTGTTCCTGGGATCTCTGGGCCATTGGAGGATCTATCCTCATGAGTTGCTCCACTATTTATTTATTTTTTATTCATTTGATATATCGGGTTTACAACCTTTGAGCCAGAGGCTCATTTACAAAGGTACCTCATCACATGTAAGACAGAAACTAATACAGACTGGGTATAGCAAGAAATATATTAAGCATGTGTTACAGACATTTGTCACATACATTATTTACAGTATTTGGATGATGATACTTACATCATCATAGCAGAAAGACATTATTAGCTTGAGAAACATCTAAACAGAGTAGTCTGTCCTATTCATGGGTTTGGCATTGTTGACAGAGGTTGCAATCCGTAATGGACTTTGTCAGAAAATTTGGATCAGAGTGAGTTAGAGAGTGAAAAGTTAGTTGCAGTTACAGGAGCGGGTTTTTAAGAGGTGGTTGCAAAGAGTGGTTTTGAAGTGGGCAATCTTGGGTGCACTAGTGATGGTGGTTGGGAGTGCATTAAACCATGTAGGGGCCCTGTAGTGGAAAGATCTCTGGGCAAGGGAGGTTTTTACCCTGGGCACAACCAGTGGTGCTTTCTCTGAGCTGTGGGTGGAGATATTGGGGGTGGAAGGATGAAGAGAGGTGGTGACCCCTGGGGGGAGAGTCTGAGCAGTATTTTCTTGGACACTATGCAGGTCTGGTAGAGGAGCCTTTCATCGAGGTTGAGAAGATTGGCAGAGGTATAGAGGGAGCAGAATAAAGTCACGTTTGTTCACATGTCTGTTTTACATTCCCCTGCACCTCTGGCTCTGGATCACTGTTTGCATGTACATCAGGTTCAGGTGCACATATACCACAGTTTAGCACCATGGTGTGCAAAATACAATACGTTAAGAATATATGGCATACCTTCCGAGGACTATATTGTAGGGCACCACTGGAATGGTCTAGACAGGGGAAACGCATTTTCAGCATGCCAAAGACATGCTCTGTGATGTTTCTTGTAGCGGAATGTGCCTGATTGTACCCCTCCTAGGCCACCGTTGCCAGACGTAGGACAGGGGTTATGAGCCAGGGTCTCAGAGAATAGGCACTGTCCACTGTGGACACATGTAGACATGTTAGCGGATGTACCCTCTTGTTCCCCCTTGGCGGTGTCCTGCCTCTCACATGTTGCCATGCTGACTCCCTGTACTTCCCCCCCTACTGTTCCCTTTTGGTATTGCAACAGTCCTGTGTATTTTGCTATTCCCTATGCCCCTACTCACCAACTATTTGCCCACTGGGTATTTGGCCTTCCTCAAGGGCCTGGCACAGGAGTGACTGGTGCCATATGTAGGTATCATGGGCACTGTCGGGGTACTGTTCAAGGACATTGTTGATGCATCCCATAGCATCGAACACCACCTGGCAATTGATGGTATGTACGCCCTTCCAGTCGATGTACACTTCAGAACCATAGAGAGGTGGTGCATGGATGGCTATGTGGGTGCAGTCAGTGGCAGCAAGTACACCTGGCAGGTGCCCAACACAATAAAATCACTGCATGGTTGCTCTGCGCTCTTCTGCCATGCTGGGGAATACTATGAATTTGCCAGTATGTGTCAGGAAAGCATCCAGGAACTGGGTCAGGAGGTGTGAGGTGGCTGACTTTGATACACCTATGGTGTCTCCAGCAGGTGTTTGAAATGACCCAGTGGCTAGTACACGCATCGCTGCAGTCACCTTTTCCTCGACTGTCATGGCATGGCTGCGTCTGGTATTTGGCTGCAGCTGCTCATGCAGGATTTTGCATAGCTGCCTCAACATGGCCATGTTCAATCTGTACCAGCCTGTGATGTGTTCATCTGGCAGTGTCTCAAAGGAGACTCTGTGCAGGTACATCCTGTGTGCAGTATATCTTCTCCATGGCCTGTGTTGTGGACCATGGTGGGCTTGGTCTCGCTCCTCTTCCTCCACAACTGCCTCCATTAGGTAGTAAAGCACTGCATTGTTGCCAACCACCATCTTGGTTTCCTCTGTCTATGCCCCCCTGTGGTGTTTACCCTTTGTTAAGGCCTTCCTTTTATAGGCGGTAATTAGCTTGGTGCTATGTGTGATGCTAGGTCAGCTAGCACTGCACTACTCCTTTGAATATTCCATTGCACCGATATGCATATTCCCACCCCTCACTTTGCCTCTTGCATACATTATACCTTTGCGCTGGTGCTATCGTGTTGCGCTGGTGCTATCTCCACCTTTGAATATGGCATTTCAGCACTACTGTGGCACTGTTCCTGCTCTACTTGTTTGTGTTTGGTGCTATTCTTTGAATATCAGGCCCTAGATCTTATGGAGAATAGGCTTCTTTTACGAGTCATGTTAGTCTGTCAACTTTGCTTATTTTCCTTTTATTTTTGCTTTTTGTTATAGATGCTTTTGAGAATATTAATGCTATTACAGTCAAGAAAGCAAATACTTTTTGGTTTACAAAAGATGAATTGGAATTAATTGTTACATTGCACAGTAGTGCTAAGATTCCACAAGATTCCTATCAGAAGACACTATACTTAAGAAATTAGAGATTATGGGAAAAAGATATGAAATATGAGTGTTACTTTAGCTGAATATGTAAAAAAGTGAAGAATCCCACATGGCTTAAGGGTGCTAGTTATCCCAAATGTATTTTTTCACAATCCTGTTATTAGACAGATGGGATGCCATCAGGGGCAAAGCTCTATAGATTTTATGTTGTCAAGAATTGAAACCATGGCACAAGAAAGGAAAACATATTGCCTTAAAGGTTACAACCTTAACTGAACAACTTAAAACAAAATCAATTGAAGAACTGAATAATACCCCCCTCTAGAATTAACATGCAATTGGCTAAGTTATAGAAGGAGAGCTCAAACAATAGAAACTGAAAAAATACAAAAGAGACACTGTATCATAGGGACTCTAAAGTGTATAATTAGGAAACAAAAATGGGGGGAGGGCAGGTGAGGAAGACCCTATAATCTTCAGAAAGTCGGCTGAATTTATAAAATAGAAGAAAACATTTATCAATAAAATAACTATAGTCAATGTAGAAATGTTTTATACAAAAGGGTCTGTATTGGGGGAGAGAAAGTTACATTCCAGCAGGAACAAGGCCTGGAGTTGCAGGAAGAGATCTCAGATGGGGAGGCCACGAGAGAGGAAGATGAGGCTATTAGAGAGTAGTAAAACTAAAGGTTTCAATAGGCAAAGGTCCAAAACAAAAACAAATGACATAGACATAGGAGAAGGAACAGAAGAAACAGAAGTGAGCATAAAGAGAAGGAAAGGGATCACTTTATGTTCAGCCTCTTGAGCAGGGAGTTAAACTAGATAGAAATGGCTGTGCTTTCTTTCTTAAGGCCTTAGTTTTACCCCAACAGTAAATACAAATGATTTCCATATCAAATTGGGTAAATTTTTTCTTAAAGAATCTGAGACAACAGTGCTATTTTGCTGATAATGTTGATGAGACTAGTGCAAAACAAAGATAGTTAAGAAGAAAACTAAGGGCCCGATTTTACAGGGTTGATGCAGGGCATCAACCACAGTGTTTGATGCAGCTGTGCCAAAGCCCTTGAATACAATACAGCCCGATTTTACAAGGGCTGGCACAGTTGTGACAATTTCCTCACTTTACAGCAGCTTTTGCCAAAGGTTTGACAGAAGCCCTGTAAAATATGTCCCCCAGAAATGCAAAGCTAGACCAGGAGTATCTGGTCTAACTCCTTGCATTCGGCCCAAGGGACTTGCAACAGGGCTTTTGCAGCAAGTGGCTTACAAAATCACATGCTGCAATATTACCCACAAGTCACCACTTGTGTCACACTTTCTGTCACAAGTCCTTGTAGTGATCTAAATACTTTTTAAAAGTGGTCCCAAAGTCTTAAATCACAGTTTGTGACATCTGGCCCTATACCAGCAAATATTGAACGCTACGTGGCAATATGCAATAACGAAAAAGAAAGTCTTCTGAAATCTTTCAAATAAAAGCATTAAATCTGATTGTAACTGAAAAACAAGATCTTAAGTCCCTTCAAGAGGGCTCCGAAAAAGATAAAAAAAAAGGCAGACAATGGGTGTGGGATAGTGTTGCTAGACAAAAATTATTATATTTCTGAATGTAAGAGACAGTAGAACACTACAGAAAACTATAAAATGCTTAAGGTAAATCCATCAGCAGTGAGTAAAAAAGAAATTGAGGAAATTGTGAAGACAGACATGGGCAAGAAGTGGTTAGAACATTGGATAGCTGAATCTCTAAAGAAAGATGGCCCCAATACCCATATTTTTTACAGTCTTTCCAAAGGGCATAAAGGGCTGAGCCCACCCTGGGATGTCCTATGGTCTTGGGTATGGACTCCGTGTTTGAACCACTGCCCTGTATTATTTATTTTTTTTTATTTACGGCTTTGTTTCAAAAAACTGTAAACCCCAAGTAAGGTTATACCAGCAGATCTTAAAATGTGGATGACTCTGCCCCTTCCTTCCACTCCAGGGTCCAATCAATTAAAATGAACATGCTGCCATAACATTTATATTTATTTCAGTGTGTTCCATGCTCCATTTCCACCAACACATTTCCAATGTGGCACAAACAACTACAGTCCCTAATCTGGTAATGACTGTGGCCCAGGGTTAGGCTGTCTACACTACACCTCCCCAAGAGACTTAAGTTGGGGCAGTTCCCCTTCACAAGGGATAACGGATAGCAGTACAAATGAGAGTCAGCCTTCTTTGGCAGAAAAAGCATTATTCTGTACATTGGAAAACCACTGATGTGGCTGAGTTTGTCAAGGTTCCACTCCCGGCTGTCTTGTTTGATTTCCGACATTGAAAATGGAGGAAACTCAGTGCTCTGTGGGGAATTATTACACTGCTAGATGGCTGGAAAAGAGGCACCTTGGTTATCACCCCAGATAAAATTCATGGTTGTATAAATCTGGGGATGCATCTTTCACACCTGCAAGTATTAATCCATGGATCTGGCACAAGGCCAACATGGGTCTCTGTTCTATAAGCCAATTTTATTTACAGGAGGGACTATTATGTACTTTTCTAGAATTTGTGCAGCAGTATGGGTGGTGGGCCATGGACAGGTTCAGATATTTTGAATTCAGGGGTTATATTAACAGAATATCAAATCAAGCTTGGGGACATTATAATAAATGCACCCTATTGCAGAATTCATACAAATGTGGGATTCTTGTGATGGAAAAGGAGCCATAAAGGGAGGAGGTGGAAGGGGCAAGAACACAGTTAGCAAAGGATGGAGGGGGTGAGGAACACATAACAAGGGTATGTGGAGGGGTGCACACAGAAGGGATAAATGTGAATAGAATAGCAGAAAGAGAAGAAAGGCCAGATTCTAGGTGGAGGGTGGTGTCTCTGAATGTGTGGAGTCTTGGAAACAAGATGGATGACCTACAGGCACTGTGAGTAGACAGGAGGGTGGACATAGCTGCAGTACACGAGCCTTGGGCAACATCACACCATGACTGGGACCTTGCGATCCCTAGATATAAACTATACAGGAGGGACAGGGTAGTCGGGAAGGGGGGAGGGGTGGCAGTTTATATCAGGGAGGGAATAACTTGCACGAGGGAGGAGTCAGAGGAGGGGGAGGTGGAGGCATTATAGGTTCAGTTAAGGTCCAATAGAGGGAGAAAGGTGAGGTTGGGGGTGCTTTACAGACCACCCAATCAGGATGAGGAAAGGGACAGGGAACTGAACTCACAAATACTGGAAGCTGCAGGGAAAGGAGAGGTGGAAATTATAGGGGATTTTAACTTGCCCAAAGTGGACTGGAGCATACCATCCATAACATGTACTAGGAGTCAGGTGATCCTGGAAGGACTGCAGAGTGGGTTCCTGACTCAGGGCACCACTGAACCAACAAGAGCTGAGACAATTCTTGATCTGGTGCTCACAAATGGGGAGCATGTACAGGAAATAATATTCAGGGAGCCACTGGGTGGAAGTGACCATTGCACTGTGTGGTTCCAGTTGGATGTGGGCAGGGAAAGCATCCTGACTAAGATCAAAATCTTGGATTTCAGGAGGGCGTACTTCAGGAAAATGGACGAAGTGCTAAGGAGCCATCTGGCAGGCATCAGAGCAGATATGGGGGTGGACAAAAGATGGTCCATCATTAAGGAAGGTTGCCGCAGATGAATGTGTTAGGCTCAGGAGGAAGAACACAAGGGCCAAAGCGCTCAGCTGGTTCAGTTCTGGGGTTGCCCATGCAGTAAGGGAAAAGATGTTGGCCTATACAAAATTCAGAAAGACCAAGAGAGAGGTGGATAGGGAAAATAACCTAAGGTTGGCTAGTGAGTCAACTGAGGAAGTCCGGAGAGCAAAGGCACAGAAGGAGCTGCAGATAGCTGAATGAATTAAGGAGGAGGAGAAGGCTTTCTTTCGATATATAAGTGAGAAAAGGGACAAGAAAGAAGGGATTGTTAGGCTTAAGAAAGAGGTAGAGTAGGTGGAGGATAATGAGGGAAAAGCAGAGATACTAAATGAATACTTTTGTTCCATCTTCACCAGGGAGAAGGATGGACCAGTGCCTTCAGGAGGGAAAAGAGGAGCGGGGGAGAGGGGAACACAAATGTATTGATAAAGGAGGATAGAGTGAGGGAGAGGCTGCTGGCATTGAAGGTGGACAAATCACCTGGCCCAGACAGAGTACATCCAAAGGTACTAAAGGAACTGGCTGAGGAGCTGGCAGGGCCACCGGCAGACCTATTTAATAGTTCACTAGAGTAAGGAGTGGTACCACAGGACTGGAGAACAGCACATGTAGTGCCCCTTCACTAAAGTGGTCCCAAGGATGACCCAGGGAATTACAGACTAGTCAGTCTGACCTCCATTGTGGGCAAGCTCATGGAAACCATACTAAAGGAAAAGTTGGTGGAATATCTAGAGAAGCATGTTCTTCAGGATGTGAGACAGCATGTGTTCATGGGGAGGAGATCGTGTCAAAGAAATCTGATTGACTTCTTTGACTGTGTCACTAAGACAGTAGACAGGGGCCAAGTGGTAGACATCCTCTATATTGATTTCAGCAAGGCATTTGACTCCACGCCCCACAAAAGGTTGATCAGGAAGTTGATGGATCTTGGGGTTGCGGAAAAGATGGCCAGATGGGTAGAAAACTGGCTGAGGAACAGAACCCAGAGGGTGGTTGTGGGGGGAGAGTTATCTGGCACTAGAGAGGTAACTAATGGTATCCCGTAGAGCTCGGTGCTGAGGCCGGTGTTGTTCAATGTCTTCATCACTGACATTGGAGATGGCATTAAGGGCAAAATGTGCCTATTCATGAATGACACCAAGCTCTGTGGGAGACTGGACACAGCTAAAAGGATAAAGGACCTACAGAAAGATCTGGAAAAGCTGGGGAAGTGGTCCAAGATCTGGCAGCTTGGCTTCAATGCCAAGAAATGGAAAGCTATGCATATTGGAGCCAAGAATCCCAGGACAGAGTACTACCTGGGTGGAGTCTGAGTATTTGCATCAGAGGAGGAGAAGGACCTGGGAGTGATGATCTCCAGTGACCTGAACCACTCCACGCAGTGCAAGAAAGCAGCAGCAAAGGCAAACAAGATGCTGGGATGCATATCTAGGGGGATCAGTAGTAGGAGAGAGGAGGTTATACTGCCCTTGTACAGGTCACTGGTTAGGCTGCATCTAGAGTATAGAGTTCAATACTGGTGCCCACACCTCAAAAAGGACATTAACCTGCTGGAGAAGGTCCAGAGGAGGACTACAAAGATGATAGCAGGTCAGCAGGGTAAAGCATACAAGGAGAGATTGAGGGAGCTGAACATGTACTCCCTGGAAGACAGGAGAGAGACAGGGGACATGATTGGGCCATTCATGTATTTGAATGGAATAAATAAGGTTGATAAGGAGAGTCTCCTTAAGCTGAGTGGCAACCATAACATGAGACGGCACAGTCTTAAGCTGGAGGGTGGGAGGTTTAGGAGGGAGGTCAGGAAGCACTTCTTCAGAGAGAGGGTGGTGGACACTTGGAATACATTGCCGGAAGAGGTCATCTAGTTGAAGACAGTGGGCAGCTTTAGAGAGGCTGGGATAGCATAGGGAAAGGTAAGGATCACGGGTAGAGAGGATGGGAGGAGTGGGAGGAGGAGGGCAGGGATATTAGCTCAAGCTGTGGACCCTGCAATATGAGCAGACTTGATAGACCAAATGGCCTTCTTCTGCTGACCTCTTCATATGTTTGTATAACTATACTTCAATTATTTGAAAGATTTGCAACACAGTACAGTCTACAAAATGACAAAGTGGAAGCACAATTTGAATATCTAACTGTTAGACAAACAATGGGTCAAAGTTTGAGAGTATGGTGTACATCCTCATCACCAAGATGGTGAGAATTTTTTTGGAAAGTCTGAGTTATGTAAGCAATAATGCCAGACAGGGTGGGTGTTGTTGGGATATAACAGACTGCCCAGGGGTGTAATGAGGCCCGATGCTGCCGGTGGAGGGCCTTATAGCCTCTGGAAGGTCCATTATATCTCATAACACCCCTCCTGGAGAGTATTATTGCACTTAGAAAATGGGCACTGTAAAGAAAAAATAAGTTTAATAAAAAAAGTTAGTAAAAAATAGTTTAAAATAACTGTTGCAATAATTTTTTAATGAAGTAGTTTCTCTGCCTGTATTATATTGTGTTTTTTTCTTCTTGTGCTATGGAATTTTGTCCTATTGGCAACTCTGTAGCTGTGGATGGGGGGAGATGACCCTGCTGGTGTGCAGTTTATGACAGTAGGTGGGGCCTTGAGTGACAGTCTAAGGCTGTGAGAGGTGTAGCCGGCACGAAGCATTGTGGAAGCTCCTGTTTGCATGTCTGAAGTTTGCAGTCAAAACTACTGAGGAGTTGTGGCTGAGTGACTTTATTTACTTCTTGGAGTTAATTGCAATATGCAGTCAGGAAAATAAGTGACGGTCACCGTGGCGAGATCGCAGGGTGGAACAATTTGGCTCTGGTGTGGAGGTGAGTGAAAACAGACATAGGAAGTGGCACTGGAAAGGAATTGTTTTTTCAGTTTCTTTTCTCAACTTGAGAGGAAGCATTTGCCATTCTGTGGTTACTAATGAGCGGGGCTGGGCAGGTGTCATGTCTGTCTTAGTGAGTGGAAAAAAATGGCGGCAGATGGAGTTTGAAAATTCGGGGTGCCCTATGATACTGTAAGTGATGAGGCACCGCAAATACACACTCATTTTTCAGCAGGCATTGTTGAAAAATAAATGAATCCCTTGTATGGTGTTTCAGCCAATTGGATCCATTTATTTTTCCTGCCCATTTTCTATGTATTTCTTAACACCCTGTGTGAAACCTAAGTGAGACCACAACAATCATCCAAGATGTTGGAGACAGTGCAAGACATCTCCTGCATGCTCATATCTTCTGGTCCTGTCCAATGTTAAAGACTTACTTGTCAGACGTTGGGCAAGCATATCAAGTATATTGAAACTATTAGCTGCCCTAAAGAGAGGGAAGGGATATACCTTTGGAACATCCTCACTGCAACAGCAGCTAAAGCCATTACTAGGAAATGGCTGCAGGAGGACCCCCGACCCACACAGACCGGACAGACTCAAAGGGAAAGTCCCCTTAACCTTTTTTCTGTAGTCCTCTGTAGTTTATAGGCATGAACAATGATTCCCTCTCATGCATTCCCCTAACTTCATCATAGTTTAAATATAAAACAGGCTGCTTCACTCTGTTCTGCCCTGGTGTATAAACTTGCTTGACCCAAATGCAAAGGTCATGACCCAACTCTTAAGGCATCCTGGAATTTTGTGATGTTTTAATGCTGAAGCCTGCAGTAGTTATGTTCTATTGGTCCGTGCTCTTGCTGTCCTCTGCAGTCCCTATGTTCTTGTCTTATGCTGGCCATGAAACTTTTCAAGTCAGAGTAAGTGCCCTGTTGTTTCTGTAGTTTCAAGTGTGTTTGAATTAGAAAAAAAAAATGTTTTTAGAGACTAGAGGGACTTCACAAGACATGTAACAGAAATGAATATGCATATAACTGGTTTGTGCAGGTATGCATCATCGACTCCCATGATGCCTTGCATGGGTGGTGTCATAACCTTTGCAATGGAGAAAAAAAGGTTTTCACACCAGGGTGAAGCAAAGTGAAACAACCTGATTTATATTTAAATTAGAATGCCATTAGGGGGATGCAAGAGAGGGCATCATTGTTCATGCCTGCAAACTACACAGGTATACAGAAAATAGGCTGAGGGGACTTTCCCCTTAATTTCCCAAATGCAAACATTAGAGAGCCACATTTGTGCTGCAGTACAGAATGTTTGACCCCAGTAAGAGGTGGGTGGGGGCCCAGTTGGCCTTTCCTGGAGGAAAGATTATTGCGTTTAATGTTTATGCACCTAACAGTGACAATGCTGATTTCTTTCCTCAGCTCAGTCAAGCTGTTACCGAGCTATGGGAGAACAGCACCTTCCCTTCCTAATATGAGGAGCAGTCAGAGTGGCTCCTGACATGATCTTGGACAGGTCCAAGGTTTCTACAGACTGTCACCTAAATCTTGGGTTGTGCTCCAGGATTTGATGTCTGAACATATATGGAGGTGTACGAACCCAACCAGCCAGGATTATTCCTTCTATTCTCCAGCCCATGACAACAGCAGTTGCATTGACTTTTGGTTGTCTGATGCTGCAGCAGAAACAGGTATCTTTGAACCTGGCATAGACCAAATCATAATATACTGCCATGCACCTGTAACCTTCTGCTTTCGACCTTTTGGTGATACAACTAGCTCGCCTCTCTGGAGGTGCAACCCACTCTTCTCTGCAGACCTCAAGTTCAGAGACTGAATCCAAAAGGAAGACACCTTTTATTTCAAAACAAATGAGACATGGAAGGTGGGTGAGGTGTGGTCTGGGAGGCCTTCATGGCCTTCCTGCAAGGTCGTATCATTATATAAGGAGGGTAAGGAAAGGAAAGGAACAAAAAGCAGGAGGCCTCTGTGGTTCAACAGGGGTATAGTGAGGGTGGTAGTGGGCAGGTGGAGGGCATTTAGGAAATATAAGGAAACACAGAAGGTGGACAGGGAAGCCTACAGGGAATCGAGGAGGCTAGCAAGGAAAGAGATTATGAAGGCAAAGGCTGTCACGGAGGAACGGATTGTGAGCAGGCCAAGGGGGGGCAAAAGACATTTTTTAGGTATGTGAGGGAAAGGAGGAAGACTACTCAAGGGATTACAAGTCTCTGGGGGAGGGAGGGGAACCACTGGAGGATAATTACAAGAAAGCAGAACAGCTGAACAGGTACTTCTTCTCAAATTTTACGAAGGGGGCCGGAGATGAGGAAGAGGGGTGGAAATGAATCCCTTTAGTATGGAGAGAGTCAGTGAGGAACTCAGAAGGGTGAAAGTGGACAAGTCCAAGGGACTAGATGGACTGCATCTGAGGGTGATCATGGGACTAGATGGACTGCATCTGAGGGTGATCTGGGAGCTATGGGAGGAGTTAGCTGCCCAGCTGACAAGGCTATTCAACCTATCCTTGGACTCTAGGAGCATGCCGGAGGACTGCAGGAGAGCCACAGTCATGTCAATATACAAGGGGGGGGGAGTAGTGAAGCAAAGGAGAACTATCATCTAGTCAGCCTTACCGCAGTGGTGGGGAGGGTTATGGAAGCACTCATCAGAGAGAAGGTAGCACAGTACCTAGAGGGGAATGGATTGCTGAACAACAACCAGCATGGGTTCACAAGGGGGAAGTCATACCAGTCCAATCTTGTTGAATTCTTCAACTGGGTGATGCAGGTACTAGACCGGAGGGGGGGGCGGTGGACATGGCCTACCTAGGCTTTAGTAAGGCCTTTGACACCGTCCCCTACAGAAGGTTGGTCAATAAACTGGGAAGTATGGGGGTGGGGGAAAAAATAACAAGATGCGTTCAAAACCGGCTAGCTGACAGGACCCAGAGGGTGGTATTGAAGGGAGAACACTCTAGCGAGGGGCAGGTGATGAGCAGGGTATCCCAGGGGTCGGTGTTGGGACTGCTTCTCTTCAATATCTATATATCCAACATTACGGATGGACTGAAAGGACAGGTAGTGCTCTTTGCGGATTACATGAAAATCTGCAATAGGGTGGAACCTGAGGGCAGAGTGGAGGACATAAGGCAGGACCTAAGTGTGCTTGAAGAGTGGGCAGAAACCTGGCAACTAAAATACAACATCAGGAAGTGTGCAGCTATTCACCAGGGACACAGAAACCCCCCATGGACAGGGTGCAAAATGGGAGGGGAGGAAATCAGAGCAATGGAGCGGGAGAAGGATCTGGTTATAGTAGTCTCTAGCGACCTTAAAGTGGAGAAACAGTGTACTAGGGAGGTGGGAAAGGCCTATGGGATGCTGGATAGTATGGGCAGGGAAATCACCAGCAGGAGGAGAGAAGTCCTAGTGCCCCCTGTTCAAGCTGTGGTGAGACTGCACCTGGACTACAGAGTCCAGTTCTGGAGGCCTCACTTACACAAGGACATAGACCTGATTGAAAGGGTTCAACGTAGATTGACCAAGATGGTGCTAGGGATGAAGAGCAAACCATATGAGCAGAGATGCTGCGAGCTGGGGCTATACACCCTGGAGACTAGAAGGGAGAGAGGGGGGTCATGATAGAGACCTTCAAATATGTCAAGGGGTTAAACAAAGGGGGCTCGGGATGCTTATTGCAACTGAAGAAGGACATCGCTACTAGGGAGCATAGCCTGAGACTGCAAGGGGGATACTACAGGGGGAATGTGAGGGGGCGATTCTTTACGGAGAGGGTGGTGGATGCCTGGAACAGGCTTCCAGCTGAGGTTGTGGGGGTGGAGACAGTGACAGGATTCAAGATGGCTTGGGAGAGGCATAAAGGACTAAGGGGAGGAGGGGTGGGTTCTCAGGGGTGGAAGGTGGGACCTAGGGAGGTAAGGGCAGACTGGATGGACCATGAGGTCTTTTTCTGCCATCAAGTTCTATGATTCTATAATTCTATGATCTCATACTCCACAGCCCAAAGGAATGACAGGGAAGTGGACCATTAATTTGTTAAGACATCATCGACACAGGAGAAATTCCTTCTCAAGGGTGATCTTTCTCCTAGAACGCCCCAGATTGCCTCTATAACCAGTTTAAAGTACCACATAAATACATTTCTACACCAGAAAGCAGAATGACACCTTATGCACACCAAGCACAGTTACTGAGACTCAGGGGACAAGGGGGTTGGCTCTTGGTGTACTGGCTCAGTAAGCAGCAGAACAGGAGAATGACAGAAGGCTGCACATATATAACAAAACAAACCTGCCCCTCCCCTCCCTCCCTCCTCCTAACCCCCGACCCCCATTTGTGTGCCTAATCAGGAAGAAGAGGGGGGTGAATACCAACAAGAAGAGGTAAAGGGACTATGGCTTCCAGAGGGAAAGCAGGGCCAATAGTGGCTCCCAGGTAGCCTGGAAGGAGTAAGGTCTGTGTTGCATAATTGCTATGTGCTTCTCCAGTTGGATTGCAAGTAACACAGAAACATAGAAACATAGAAGGTGACATCAGATAAGGACCGCAAGGTCCATCCAGTCTGCCCATTTCTTTTTCTGCCTTATGAATGTGCCATCGGTCTTTGCTCTGTCAATGGCCTATCTATTCAGACTCATCTGTATTGCTCCCTTATGCCTATCCCATGCCTGTTTGAAGCCCTGCACTGTATTTATATCCACCACTTCCTGAGGTAGGCCTTTCTATGCATCCACCACCCTTTCTGTGAAAAAGAACTTCCTTACATTACCCCTTAATCGGCCTCCCTCTAATCTCATGCTATATCCTTCTGCCCTGCTATTTTTCCTTATATTGAAACATGTTAAAAGGTCATCGGTGATGATGAAGCCCAAGTCTCTTTCTTCCCTTGTGACTGCCAGCAACTCTCCTCCCAGCCTATTGGTGGCTTTTGGGTTTCTCTTCCCTATGTGCATGATCTTACACTTCTTTACATTAAACTCCAGTTGCCACTCTTCCAACCATTTTGCTAGTTTTTCCAGATCTCTTCTCATTCTGCCCACCCCATCTGGATCATCTACTCTGTTGCAGATATTGGTGTCATCTGCAAACAGACAAACCTTACCCTCCAGTCCATCTGCAATGTTACTGATGAAGATATTGAAGAGGGCTGGCCCCAGGACTGATCCCTGAGGTACCCCACTTGTCATTTGCATCTCTTCTGACTGTATACCATTTACCACTACTCTCTGTTTTCTGCCAGTCAAGCAGTTTGCCACCCAGCTGACCAACTTCTGACCCACCCCGACCCTACCCAGCTTAATAATCAATCTTCTGTGTGGAACAGTATCAAAATCTTTGCTGAAGTCAAGGTTGGCAACATCAACTGCTCCCCCTTGGTCCACCACTCTGGTTACCCAGACAAAGAAATCTATGAGATTAGTTTGACAGGACCTTCCTTTTGTAAACTCATGCTGTCTTGGATCCTGTGCTCCTATGGATTCCAGGTGTTGCACTATCCTTTCCTCAAGGATTGCCTCCATAATCCTGCCCACTACTGAGGTAAGACTGACTGGTCTGTAGTTCCCTGCCTCCTCCCTGCTACCACTCTTGTGGAGTGGAATCACATGAGCCCTTCTCCAGTCTTCTGGGACCTCTCCTGTGCTCGGAGACTCACTAAACAGTTCTGATAATGGCTCTGCTAGTTCCACCCTTAGCTCCTTTAGTACCCTGGGATGTATGCCATCAGGTCTCATTGCCTTGTCCACCCTGAGCTTATCGAGCTCTTGTAGGACCTTTTCTTTTGTGAAGGGACTAGTGCATACCTCCCTTCCTCCGTGTCCATGGTGCTGAGCTGTGGGCTCTGCCCTACCCTTTCTTCAGTAAATACTAAGCAGAAGTATCTATTTAGGATGGATGCTTTTACATGGTCCTCCTCCTCACACCCCCCCCCCATCCCCTTTGATCTGAGCAATACACCCTCTGGACTTTCTCCTTTCACTAATATAACTATAGAAAGTCTTGTCACCTTCTTTTACTGTTTGTGCTAGTGTTTTCTTGGTTTGGGCCTTTCCCCTGCCTTACTGCCTTCCCTGCTTCCCTTAGGGAAGTTTGGTATGCCTCCCTATCTTCTTCCTGCTGCATTCCCTTATATTTCCTGAAAGCCAGCCTTTTGGCTTTGACCTTTTCTGCTACAGTTTTTGAGAACCAAAGTGGTTTTCTTCTTCTTTTGTACTTTCTTTTCTCTCTAACACAATAGGATGTTGTTTCAAGTATTGCATCTTTAATGGTTGCCCACTTTGCCTGTATCCCCTCACCTGTATTTCTTTTTGCCAGGACTTGCTTAACTCTGTCAGCCATTTTATCAAAGTCAGCTCCTCTGAAGTCCCATATTTTTGCCTTGGAATGGGATGATTTAGTTCTAATGGCCAAACTGAACCATACCATGTGATGGTCACTGGCCCCCAGGTGACCTTCTACCTGGAGATCTGTGATCATTTCCCCATTAGTCATTACTAGATCTAGGATAGCCCTGTCTCTTGTGCATTGTTGTACCAGTTGTTTGAGTCCCTCCTCCTGCAGAGAATACACCATGTGTCTAGTTCTGGCAGATGTTTCTGTTGGTATTGACCTATCTGTATCTGGCAAGTTGAAGTCTTCCATTATCAGAACCTCCCCTTTAGCTGTCATGTTTTGTATATCTTCTAACAGTAACGTGTCTATGTTCTCCTCCTGGTCTGGAGGCCTGTACACAACCCCAGTTCGTATGGCTGTCCCATTTCCTGTTTCCAGGGTGACCCACAGTTCTTCTGGCTCCTTATGTGTATTCTGAATTTCTGTAGCTTTGATATTTTCATTGACATAAAGGGCCACTCCACCCCGCTCCCCTTTTGCACCTCGGTCTCTTTTGAACAGTATGTAGCCAGGTACTGAAGTCCCCCAAGTGTGCTTACTGGTAAACCATGTCTCGCTAATGGCTACTATGTCCAGTTTAGCCTCTGTCATTAGTGCCTGCAGGTCTGGGATCTTGTTTCCCAGACTGCGAGCATTTGTGTACATGATTTTCCATTGGCCAGATTTCAGTGTGTTAGTTGTTGGGCGAGGTCTGGCATTTCCCCTGTGTGTCGTATGGGGAGTCGGACCTTTCCCTTACCTGGTTATGCAAATGAACTACAAACATGCTGAACTCCTGTTTGACCACTAGCTGAGGGGGGGAGGGGTGTTCTTCCCATTCAACGTATGGGGTGTTGCACCCCTTTCCCCGTTTGCTAGTTTAAATATTCTGCAAAGATGTCAAACTTCTGCCCCAATGCACTGACTCCCTCCTTAGTCAGATGCAGTCCATCAAATTTAAAGAACTTTCATTCCTAAAACTGTTGTCAGTTCCCTACAAATTTGTGTCCTTTTTCCTGGCACCAGCCCTTGAGCCACATGTTTATCTCCCCTAGCTCCCCTTCTCTGACCTTCTGTCCATCTGCTCCCCTCTCCCAGACAGGCAGGATTTCAGAGAAGGAGATACTGGATGAAATAGATGACAGTTTGTCACCCAGCCTGGTCAGGTGTTCCTTGGTCTCACAACTGACTGGCTGGTGAGATCATTAGTCCCTACGTGTACCAGGACGTCAATGTTTTCTTCTGCTTCCTGAACAATTTTAGCAATGCAGTCAGTGTCTCTCCACGCTGATGTACCTGGCAGACATTTGACCATTACCCCTGGCTGGAGATATGTATCAACTCCCCGAATCATGGAGTCTCCTATGAACAGAAGATTTTAGGATTTCCTTTTTGCTTTTTTTGTTTTGGTTCTTGTTTTTGGTGAGTTTTGTTGTGCTAGCTCCTGTGCTGCAGTGTCCTGCTCTGCAGTGTCCTCTGCCCCTTTGTTTGATTTCGGAGATAGAGGCAGATACCTGTTTGTAGTTTTTATATGCTTTGTGGATGTGATATGTTGGAGAGCACCGATTGATGGGGCACCCAATTTGCCCCTCCTAACCACCTGCCAACCTCCCAGACCAACTACCCTCTGCGGTCGAAGTGCTTCTGTTGGATGTTGGGGAAATGGTGGGCGGTTCTTATAATATATTTCCTCTTGAATATGCAATTTGAGACTCGCAATCTCTGCCCATGCTGCCTTGAGCTGAGCCCTTAGATCTCCAATGGCCCAAGATGTAGGTCTCATGGTACAACTCCAGCACTGAGTGGAGGGAGTCTTCCTTCCAGTGCCACAACATTACCATTTTTGTTGTGGAAGCCACAAGGGCAAGATGAGCTTTCCTCATCCTGGGTGTTCCGGGAGGGAAAAGGGTTAATAGACAACTTTTGGGAGTAAATAGTGGCTCCAGACTTAGAAGCGGATCTAACATAAAAACATAGAAACATAGACTTTGATGGCAGATAAGGACCGTTTGGCCCATCTAGTCTGGCCATTTCCCTACCTACAGGATAGGCTGCAGATCCTAGTTAACCAACAGCCTATTTTTTCCTACCCCCCACAAGAATTGCCTTATGTCTGTCCCATACATTCTTGAATTTTCCCACAGTTTTAGACCCCACTACCTCCTCAGGAAGGCTGTTCCATGCATCCACTACCTCTCTGTGAAATAATACTTCTCACATTGCCCTGAACTGCCCCCCTCTATCTTTAAATTGTGTCCCTTGTTCTTGCACATCTCTTTTTCTGAAAGATGCTACCCTCTTGGACTTTGTTGATTCCACTGAGGTACTTAAAAGTTTCTATCATGTCCCCCCTCTCCCTTCTTTTCTCAAGGGTATACATATTAAGCTCCTTTAGTCTATCCTCATACGGCTTCTCTTGCAGACCCTGCACCATTTTAGTTGCCCTCCTCTGGACTGCCTCTATCCTGTCTATGTCCTTGCAGAGATGGGGTCTCCAGAACTGGACGCAGTACTCCAGATGGGGTCTCACCAACTGTCTGTACAGAGGGATAACAACTTCCTGTTTTCTGCTGCTGATGCCTCCCTATGCATCCCAGTATACCCCAGCCCTCCCTACTGCCTTCTCACATTACTTGCTAACCTTAAGGTCATCTGATATGATTACCCCAGGTCCCTTTCCTTTTGTTGTTGTTACTACCTCCCCATTGTCTATTCTTCCTCTGGGTTCTTGTTTCCAGGTACATTATTTTGCACTTCTTTGCATTGAATCCTAGCTGCCATACTTCTGACCATTCCTCCAACCTTGCCAAGTCCCTTCTCATCCTTTCCGCCTCCTTGTGTATCAACCCTATTGCAGATCTTTGTGTCATCCGCAGAGGCATACTTTTCCTTCCAGTCCCTCTGCAATGTCACTTATGAAGACATTAAAAAGGACTGGACCCAATACTGAACCCTGCAGTACCCCACTAGTAACCCCTCTTTCTTCAAAGTGGACTCCATTTACAATTGCCTTCTATGTCCTGTTGTCCAGCCAATGTTTTACCCAGGCTACTACCCTAGGACCCACTCCCAGGCTGGTTAATTTGACTATTAATCTTTTGTGTGGGACTGTGTCAAATGCCTTGCTAAAGTCTAGGTAGGCCATGTCCACATCCCCTCCCTGGTCTACTACTTTGGTCACCCAGTCAAGAAATCTATTAGATCGTCTGACATGACCTTCCCGCTGTGAACCCATGCTGCCTTGGGTCCTGTGCCCCACTGGCCTCTAGGTACTCAACTATTCTTTCCTTCAGAAGTGACTCCATCACTTTCCCTACCACAGAGGTCAAACTGACAGGTCTGTAGTTTCCTGCCTCTGTCTTGGTCCCACTTTTGTGAAGGGAAATCACATCCGCCTTCCTCCAGTCCTAAGGTATCACACCATCCTCCCATGATTTATTAAAAAGAGTAGCCAGTGGTTTCACTAGTTCCTCCCTTAATTCTTTCAGAATTCTGGGGTGAATTCCATCAGGCCCCATTGCTTTGTCCACCTTCAGTTTTAGGAGTTCTTGCAGAACCCTTTCTTCTGTGAAAGGACTGGGATCGACACCCCTATCAAGAGTGCTTCTGTTAATTGGATTAGGCACTTCCCCCTCCTCTTTTGTGAATACTGAGCAGAAACATTCATTCAGTATCCTTGCTTTTTCACTGTCCCCCTCTGCCCACCCACCGTTCATTCTATTCAGCCTCACTATCACTCCCTTTGTCTTTCTACGCTCACTGATGTACCTATAAAAGGTTTTATTCTCCTTCTTAACCAAGTTGGCTATCTTTTCCTCATTTTGGGCCTTTGCTATTCTGACTTCCCTCCCTGCTTCCTTCTGCCTTAACTAGTACAGCTCTCTGTCCTGTTCCTTCTGTGTTTCCTCATACCTGTTTTATAGAATTCCTAAAAGATTGGGATTTAGGGCAACTCCAGAGTAGGTGATACAAAGACCCAGGGGCATCCCTACAGTGGGACCATAAGTGGGATATTAGTTTGCCTAATCTGTGGAGTTTTATCAGAGTATAGTAAAGGTTATGCATAATGTTAAATTGAATCAAGTGGAGTCTATCTTGCTTGATAAACTTGTACACGGTACTCCAGATTTTCCTCCAGAAAAAAGCCTCCACTGGGAGAGACAATTCTTGGACCCAATAGTAGCAGATTCCTGAGGGGAGGTGTGGATACAGGGATAGCATGTGTTTATAGACTCTGGGAACTGCATGTGGTTGGTCTGCTACTTTAAGTATGGAGGGTAAGTCTTCTAAGGGAGAGGTAATCCATGGTTTAGGACCCAGGAAGGAAAGGATTGCATTTTTCACTTGAAGGAATTTAAACAGGTCTTTGTTGTGCAGTTGGAGTCGGTTCTAAGGAGTTGAAAAGGAGACCAGCTACGCCCCTTGAAAGAGGTCGGCGAGAGTATAATTCCTCAGGTGGGGCCAAAAGGAGAGTGGGATGGGATGACGGACAGTCTGGAAGTGGGTATTATTAAGTATGAGTTGAGCAATGGACCTGTATCAACTCAAGGAAAGATGGGTCTGCATTTGATGCAGGGCC
Source organism: Neoceratodus forsteri (assembly GCA_016271365.2). Lineage (NCBI taxonomy): Eukaryota > Metazoa > Chordata > Ceratodontiformes > Ceratodontidae > Neoceratodus > Neoceratodus forsteri. The sequence goes on along the minus strand of CM028132.1, from coordinate 829,586,284 downwards.
CTGAGTGACCAGCCAATTGGGGAATTCCTCAGGGGCCGGGGAATTTGAGAGGGAAGCAGGTAAAGCAGGGAAGGTAAGGAGCAATTCCATTTATTCGCAAGGGCCCTTTCAATTTCTAAACAAAGAGGGATATAGGCAGTAGGACCCACTGAGGCTTCTTTGTTCACCCAAAGGGCAAGCTTACTAATATGCTGGGCCCCATAATATGGAAAAGAAGGAGGGAAGGGCTATCCCTCCTTTTAATTTGGGGGCAGAAAGTTTGCCATAAGCCCTTTGCACCCCCTTATTCCTTCATAGGAATGTGCTGAGCATCTTCTGAAGTCAGGTAAACCATAGCTTAGTGAAAGAAAAGCCTGGCATGCCCAACGGGAAAAGTAGATGAGGTAAAATGTTCATCTTGAGAATACTAATCCAGCCCCAAAGAAATAATGGGATCATCCCCCACCTGTCCAGGTCGGATTTCAGAGTTTGTAGTAGTTTAGTGAAATTTTCTTTGACCGTGGTCAGGATGGATTGGGAGATTTCGATGCCCAAGTATGTTAGGGTTTTGGGTTCTCAGGAAAGACCCAGATCACTGACATCTGACCTGGCAAGCCTACTGTTGAGTGGAAATACTTTTGTCTTGGAAAGGTTTAGCTAATAGAAGGAGATTTTGGAGAATGTCAGTGTCAGTGTCTCAGTAGGTAGCACACTCACCTCTGAGGCCGGGAGATCAGAGGGCTGTGGGTTCAGTTCCCACATCTGGCACTTGGGTTAATATCCCAGTAATGACACTGTAGTGCAGCATGAGAGGGGTGCTGCACTTCTGAGGTGCCATCTTTCAGATGAGACGTTAAACCAAGGTCCCATCTGCCTGGATTGGTGGTAGTTCAGGTGGATATTAAAGATCCCATGGCACTTATCGAAAAGAGTAGGGGAAATTTTTATTAGGAACCAAAAACAGAATACATGAAAAAAGACATAAAACAATCAGTATACAACTTAAATCCAACTTTGTACAGTACATATGGCAAAAAAGAATGAAAACAAAACATACTATCCCACCCAGCCAATATCATGCCATAAAGAAGTACCTACATCGGATCCCAAAGTTTGAAGTTCATAGGCATAGAGTTTATCCAATTCATCTTGGATGTGAGAAAAATATCTTGCCTTTGTATCACCTTATTTTGAAGACCTCTCAAACACCTGGCTTGCCAAATATGCCATTTAATACACGCCAAAATCAACAAACTGTACTTCTATGCCATTTGTTCCATAGTATTGGGATCTGACCTAAAAGTAAAATATCATAATTCATCTGACAAAATAAAGGTTCACCCCACCAGTGTGCCAATGTATGCCAACAACTCCGTGTATGTATGTATTCAAAAAATAAATGATGTATGGTCTCAAATTGTCCCTGGCAGGTTTGCTCTTGACAGAGTCTTTCAACCAACTGTTTACGTTTATGATTGTTTTTTACATTAAGTTTTTGGTATGCACAGAGCCAGATCATATCCCGCATTTTATGAGGGATTCTAGGTTCTATAATGCTTGCCAATAACAAATCAGTGTCGATAGCCTCAGAAACCTGAAATAAAAGTTCTTTGAAATAACAGGAAGTCACAATAGAAGTATAGAAAGGTTTCTTCTCATGGGAAATGAACCAACCAAGTTCAATTTTCCACATTCTGATGTATTTTAAAGTATATCTCTCATAAAAAGGAAGTTGCTTTTCTGAAGAGTGCCATTTACCTCTTCCCCAAGCAGTCAAGAAGGGCTGAACCCACAATGACATACACAAATGACACAGTTCAACAGCATCTAATAACATAGGTCTAACAGAACTATAAAGAAGTTACCAAAAAAGTAAACAAGAGGTTGCATCATACCAAGTTCTTCTGATTTCCAAGGTCTGTAAGTAAGTGCTCTCTTCACAGGGTTCAGTCAACTGCCCCAAAGCAGCTGAAAGAAAAGACTCATGATTTTCGCATGCATACTACATGGTAACAGAAAAATGTGCGAGACGTACAGAAATATTGGTGCTATATATGATTTAAGGAGAAATACTCATTTCTTCCTTGTCATCTTCCAAGACTGCCATTTCATCACTTTTTGGTGAGCCAAATCATAAACCATATCCCAATTTAATTGTAAGACCTCTGGAGAACCATAATAAATACCAAGCAATTTCAGATTACCAGTAACTACAGGGATAATAAAAGAGTCTATCTGTGAAGCCATACCCAACACCAACGAGCTACTTTTATTATAATGAATCCTGATGCCTATACTATTCTGTAAAGACTGCAGGATCATAAGGATTCTCCTACCAGAGTCTAAATCTGCTACAGAAAACACACAGTCATCTGCATATGATAAGACTTTCTGAAAAGTAAATCCTTCCAAAGTTACAATAGCCGAAATATTTACATCAGTGTCAAACAGACATAATAAGAGATCCAAACCAAACACAAACAGTAAAGGACTCAAAGGACATCCCTGTCGAACTCCAACTTGAAGCAGAACAGGAAAGCCTAAGTGACCATTAATAAGAGGGGTAACCTGTGCCGCCACATATAATGTTTTCAGTAAGTCAAGGAACAAATCTGGGATGCCATAATGTTGTAATACTGTCCAAATGTGTTCATGACGTATTGCATCAAATACTTTTTCTTGATCGAATGATAAAAGATAACCAGGCAATTTATGTCACAATCCTTGGTCTAAAAGTTCTCTAAGGTAAATAAGATTATGAATAATATTTCTACCAGGGACAGCACAAGTTTGTGTGGAAATTAATAACTTATGAGCAACTTTTGAAAGTCGTTGTGATAAAATATTAGCCAAACTCTTGTAATCAGAAGTTAGCAGACTCAATGGCCTCCAGTTTTGCAAAATTTTAGAATCTCCCTTTTTATACAAAAAAAGCATAATTGCATTGTACAAACTAGGTGCCAGCCTATTTTCTAACCAAATAGCGGTATACACAGAATGCAACCATGGAAGCAATACATCTGTGTAGGATTTATAAAATTCGTTAAGGATGTCATCTATATCTGGCATCGTACGGACCGATAATTTACTAATAGCTAGCTTGATTTCTTCAGCAGAAATAGGAGCCAGCAAACCCTCAGTTTCTGAAGACAACAAGGAAGGAACAACTATTAGTTTTAAAAACAAAGGGGAAAACTCAGAGGCAGGTTCATGAAATGTATCATTTACATAATTCTGCACAACACGACATAAGTCTCTAACATCTTGTACATCCCATCTGAATCCAATAATGCAGTTATACCAAACCTATGAGGTTCTTGCGTGGAAAGGTCATAAATTTTGCCCTGCTTCCGTGTGCCAGTAACCAAATATTTCTGTTGATACATATATCTCTTCTCCCTGACCTTAAAGAAGTCAATCATTTTTTTCTTAATAATCTGAAATTGTTGGCATGCAGCACTGGATGAGGAGGTAACCTAAGCCAGCAGTTTTAAATATTGGACCCTGTATCCTAAATATGTTAGATAAGCATTCCTGTCCTTAGTCTTAGAAAGTTGTATAAATAAAAATTTCAAATCACGTTTAGTATCTTCCCACCAGTCTATAGGACTGTCACATAAAAAACAAAGAGCAGAACGTGCCAAGAAAAATGAGTGGATCTGAGAGTGAGTGATGCTATCTTGCAGCAAGGTCACATTCAGCTTCCAGTAGGCACGTCCCATCTGGAGCCTTTGATAGGGGCCAATCAATATCTTAACTACTGCATGGTCAGTTGTCTCTAATGGCAACATCATAACTCTTGAACAAGTGACCCTTTCAGATAAAAACCAAAAATCTATACAAGATGATAAAGATCTCTTAAAAAAGTATGTACTGGGGTTAAACCTAACAAGTCATACACATCAATCAAATGATTATTTTTTAATATGTTCAATAGGGAATTAGTATCACAGTAAATCTTCCGTGATTTCCTTCCCCAGTCTCTGGGAGCAAGACCACAATTAAAGTCACCTCCCCAAAATACAAATTTGGATGTGTGCAGATAAGGGGTAATGCTTTGAAGAAGCACCGACCTGTCCGCTTTCAAATGCGGAGCATAGATATTAATAAGGCGGTATACACAATGAGAAATTACCACATCTACTAGCATGCCTCGGCCAGGAAAGATATCTAAGACCTGTAAGACTCAGGCAGTAATATTATAAAACATGATACCCAGATCATCACAAACATCTTCACCCAACGACCAAAAGAAAGCACCCCACCTCCACTCTTTTTCTGCTTCCTTTAAGTCCCATAATGAATGTATTCTGGTATCTTGTAAAAATATGACATTACCATTACTTTCCCTCAAGCTGGCAGAAGTAACTAGTCTCTCACCCTTAGATTTAATACTGTTAACATTAACAGTGAGAAAGGAGATATCTTCTGCCATAAAAAGCAGAAAAAAAAACGTGATCAACTAGTTAACACTGTAAGCACCTTTATTTTCTTTTTTTCTACTTTTTTGGTTTAGGCTTATCCCTATTCCCCACATCAGGAGTAGATTCCATGTGTGAGGAAGTAACCAAGGAAATATCGGACTCCATACCATCCTCATCACCGTCTTGGTCTAGTAAAGGGGCAAAAGAATTCTGGACAGGGACTAAATCAGGTTCATCAAGCAGTTGTACTCCAACTGAACCAGATTTATTGGTTTTCGATTGAGTCACCCTTTGAAAAGGAACATCCTTCTGCACTCCCGGGGAGGGGCATTCAAGGGACCTCCATACCCTCCTCAAATGTGCAGGCCTGGTGTATTGTTGAATCACTGGGATCGTTATTCTCAGAAGGTAATACAACCAGATCAGAGGAATCAAGAGTTTCCGAGGAGGCAGGAATACTTGTAGTATCCACCCCTGAAGTAGTAGGTTTGTGAGGGACTGGTTGGGAGGTGTCCATCGCACCCTGTACCTCCTCCCGTCCTTCTACAGACGTATCTGAGGAAGTGATATGCTGTGGCTGAGAGTCAGGGTTAGGAGTATTAGATTGTAGGAGCAGGTCCTGCAGTTTTTGTTTTTCTTTCTGGGCATTAGCCACATATATATCCTATTCTGCACAGAGAGTGTGATCATGTTGATTACGTGAGGCCTAGGAATATGACCAAAATGTATGCCCTTGCTCATCGCAGAGGTTGCATTTCATAGGTCTTCTACAATGAGTTCCAACATGACCCAAATCCCCACAAAGACCACATTTTTGTTGGTCACATGCATTACTTAAATGACCTAAGGCTCCACATTTATAACAAGCTCGTGGCTGACCTGGATAAAACAATACTCCCCTATTATGTCCCCCAAAAAATCAGTTAGGTTAATGTTTAGTAAGGCCATTTTCTAGATGTAAATCAATAAAATAATGCCAACCCCTATCCAGAGGTGCTCATCATCAAGTATAGGTTCAGGGTGTCCTTTTACAGTACAATGTTGTTGCAACCAGTAGATAATGTCAACAACATTAACCCCGTCGTTATGAAAAAAACCCAGTAATTTTCTTTGAAACAGGCTTTGTCAGTGGAATAGACAGAAACGGTTTCCATAAAGGAGTGTTTTTAAGTGTCTGAAATTGCTTCCAAAACCTTTCTAGTCCAGCAGGGTGCTTAAAGCTTACATCAAAAATAGAGTCCCCCAGCATATGTATTAAAGCATATATTTCACATGCATAAAACCTCATGCTACCCTTCAAAAGTTCACGTCCCACAAAATGTCTGTTAGGGATGTCCTCCATAGGCCCCCTAAATTTTAAGTGGACTGCATTCCTTCTGGCAGCAGGCTTGGATAATAATCCAAAGGTAGCAGGAAACAATTGTTCATTTACCATATCTTGCCATATTGAAGAAGTCTGTTGAGCAGGAGTTGTGGAGGAGGAACCAATACCAGTAGGTAGCTGCTGTTCAACTTGAACCTGCTGACCAACAGAAGGAGGGTACCTCTTTATGCGGTGTATCTTCATCCTCTAACCTTCTAATATCTTGTAACAGTAAATTGTGGTCAGAATTAGTAGATATCTGAACCTCCTCTGTTGGGGAATTCTGTCCTGGCATAATAAGGGACTCTGTAACACTATCAGGAAGAGTTAAGGAGGGTTGTGCTTCTTTCCTCACACCGGACAGATTAGGGACATTAGCATACCAATCTTACCATTCGAAGATTTAACCCACCCTGCTGCTTCCACCGCTGATACAACACATCTGGCAGGGGTCCCAGTCTCCCTAGTCAAAAAGTCCAGCGCCGGTGAGGAGAGAACAGAAGTGGAAGTAGCCAAAATAGCCGTCGGGGATTTCCGACCTGTGTTGTCGTGGCCCAGGCCCATAGAGCTCATAGTACCACCCCTCTTTTCTTTCAAAAAAGCCCCACATTTGTACCCTTAACTACATCTTTAGAGCTATGCAAGCCTGGGTCAGGTGAAATAGTCACAGCTAACTCTGCAGAAGGTATTGAGGGCTGTACCGAGCTATCGGTAGAGAGGTGAGACTTACCCGAATCCATCCTACGTTCAACATTCAATGGAGACACACAAGGTAATGAGTCAGAGGAATCCATGGGCGTAGGATCTGTGCCAGATGGCGTCTTCTCAGCAGAGTCCTGCGCAGCAGGGGGCTGTGCTACTTCCCGTTCCTGTGCACTAGGAAAATCATCCTGTTGCTGTCCTAGCTCCTGCAGCAGATGGTTCCTTGTGACTAGGAACTGCCATTCCATATCAGCAAGCTGCAGTTGGATTGCTGCAGCATCACAAACAGGACTTCCTTCAATAGCCACCAGAGGATGACTTCAGAAAGCAGTAACATCTACAGGTACACAATCCATTTCATGAGTACTCGAATCGTTTTCATGCTCCAGCATCAAAACGATCACACTGTCAGATGGAAGCTGAGGAGGTGATCAACACCTCAGCCTCCCCACTCATCCTCTCTCACGTCTTCTCTCTGAGACGTCCACCAGCACACTGCCAACTCTCAATGAAAGTGCAGCGCCCTCTAACAAAAAGAGTAGGGGAATTTCCCTGGTGTTCTGGCCAAATTTCACTCTTTCACTAAAAATTCCACCAACAGCTTAATCTGGTTCAAGGTCAGTTGGCATTCATCTGTATAGACCTCCTCCAGGTCGTGCCTGAAAATAGGCAGGATTTGTCTAGTGCACTTACCTGGTCAACAAAAAAAACTAAACTAAATACATCCTGCTCCTCAAGCAGGATAGGAATAGATATGCCTGGATCTTCTATGTGCAGAAGTAAGTCATCAGCATAAGCTGAAAGGGTGTATCTTTCTCTCTCAATTTTGATGCCCTTAACAGTGGGGGTACTAACTATTCTATGGATCAGTGGTTCAAGATAAAAATTAAAAATAAGGGGGGAAGTGGGCAGCCCTATCTAGTACCTCATTGAAGGGGGAAAGGATTGGACAGGCAACTGTTGCACCAAACCCAAGCTGTGGGAAGAGAATACAAAGGTTTTACACAATTAATAAATTCAATGGGTACACCAACGTGATTAAGGGAAGCAAACAGAAAATCCAAAGAGACCCGATTGAACACTTTCTTGGCATCCAGGGAGACCAGGGACGCAGGTACACCGGTCTCCCCCGAAGCCGAGATCAGGTGGAGAATCTTCCTCATGTGGTTTCCTGACACCCGCCTGACATGAAACCTACCTGCTCTTGGCCTATGACCTGTTTCATGACAGGGGCTAGGCAATTAGCCAAGATTTTAGCCAGTTTTTTCATGTCCAAGAACAATAAAAAGATAGGATGGTAGCTTTCAGGTTGTAAGGGGTCTTTGTTGGGTTTTGGAAGACGTATGATCAGGGCCTCTAGGAAGGTGGGGTTTCCTATGCCATCCACAAACCAAGAGTTAAAAACCTCTACCAGACGGGGCACTAGTTGAGGGAGGAAAGCTTTGTACAAATTGTTGGAAAGCCCGTCTGGTCCAGGGGCCTTATACAAAGGTAAATGTTTAATGGCTTTTTCCACTTCACTGAGTGAAATTGTGGCACCCAAATGCACTGCTGAAGAGCGCGACAAGGTTGGAAGGGTGGTAGAGTTTAAGTATGTGAAGGTGGAATGAGCAGATGGACTGGATGCCTCATCCACTGAGTAAAGTCTTTGAAAATGCCCCCGAAGATTAAGGCTATTTCTCTGGGATCAGTGACTATCTCAACTTCCAGAGTTGGGTGCAGACCCAATATAAATTTAGCAGCCTCTGCCTGTCTTAGTTATGAGAGCTAAGAGCTTTCCAACTCGCTCCCCTGATTCCAGATATTTTAGCTTAGTGCGATGTAGGGCAAGTTCAGCTTTTTGTGCCATGGCATCTGTAAACTGGAATTGCAAAAGGTGCAACTTGGCCAATCCGAGTCAGGGGAGGAACGCTTAAGAGATTGTTCTCATTGGCAAATTTTACTTAGAAGAGCATCAATTATTCCCTGTTTTTATGGGACCAGATTGCTGAGAGATGAATAAATTCTCCTCGGAGGGGACACAAGTGCGTCCCAGATGGTGCCCACTTTCTCCACCAAGCCCCTGTTGGCATCTAAGAAGGAGGAGGAGAGAAAGTTCTGGGTATGAGTCAAAGAGGCGGGGACTTACAAGAACTGGGTATTAAGGCACCAGAAGGTGTCCTGTCAAATCCTGGGGCCAGCAGATATAAGATGCTAACCGAGGAGCGGTCAGACAATGTTCTGGGGTGGATGACTGCGGCTAAAATGCCAGGGAGACAAAATGAGCTAGTGAGAAAATAGTCAGTTCTGGAAAGGGTATTATGGGGTGGAGAGAAATAGGTGTATTGTTACTCTGTGGGGTTCAGAGTGCACCAGACATCCACTGTCCCAGTGCCACTCAATAGTTCTCTTAGGCCCTTTGGGCTGGGGTTAACCATGCCCTCCAGTTATCTGAGTGGTCTATATCAGATTGAGGAGCTAGATTCCAATCCCCTCCCAAGACAGTTAAGATGGATGGGTAGAAGGCTAGAATTGATAGTGCAGTATATGGGTGAAGAATTGTAGCGAGTCAGTATTTGGACCATATACTGATCCCATAACAATTGGAAAGGATTCTAGAGTGCCCTGGAGGATAATATAGCTCCCAGAGGGTCCCACCATTCTCACGTCATGGTGAAGTGGATCGATTTGACAATCAAGACTGCAGTTCCCCCTCATCTGGAGGAGGTGCCAGAGACAAAAACCTGCCCTACCCCGCCTCTCCAGAAGAGGGAGATGTCCTCCCTACGAAGATGGGTCTCTTGTAGGTAGGCTATACCTGCCCTGAGATGTTGGAGATGGCATAATATTACTAGCCTTTTACATCTGCCCTGGGCCCTTTTAACATTCCTACTAACAGTTATATGGTCCACCCATTTAGTTTAGAAAATATAGGCTTAAAGGGGACGTTTAGAAGTTCAGATACCTCTAACTGCATTCTTCACCTTACTGTTCACTGGGAAGATCCAGGTACCACTGGGTCGTGGACATTCCCCGCCCTTCTCACCCTATGCCCGAGATGCCAGCTGCAAGCTAAGAACAGGTTAGTGCACCAAAACACCAGTTCACCCCTAAACCCCAATACTCCCACCCCCACCCCATATGAAACAACCCCAATAAAACCCATTAACATTTAGAAAACAAAATCTTTACAACACTACCCCAGTTCTAATAACAGCACTACCAACTACACCTCGGCAGGTGATTTTCTTACAGCTACAACTTGAGAAAATACAGCCTTAAACCCATCAACACCCCACCCCACCGTCTCACAAACTGTGCAGGAAAAGTTAGATAGTAAAACATTTTAACATGTATGAACAAACAAACTCAGAGTAGTTGGAATGGCTAAAAACCACCTGACATGGTGAAAGAGCCTGCTTGGAGCTTAACATTTTTGGGTATAGCTTAAGCAGTTACAGTGCCCACAGTTCAAATGAATGTCCCCCAGACCCATAGCTGGCTGGCAGTGGGTAATAACTGGCTTAACCCACAAGTCCATTTATGCTAAGGCCCTGGGTAAGTTAAGTGCAGAGACCAAAAGAGAAAACCTCGGTTCCCCCCTCTGGAATGCAGTACAGTGGTGGTAATTCAGAGTGCCAAACAATAACTGTCCCAGCTATCTGGCTCTAGTAGCAGAAGACTGGGTCCACAAGGGAGGGTCAACCAGTCCAGGACCATGTGTGCTGCACTGAGGCAAAGGCCTATTCTGAAGCCCGGGGGAGAAGGTGGTCCAAGATAACCCGTTAAGTCCTGGCAGAGCCCATCCAGCTGAATGCGAGCAGAACATTACAAGCTGATGTGGCCAAGATTGGGGCTCAGAAAAGAATAACAAGCAAAGCTCCTGGGGCATTCAGGGCCAAAGTGAGAGAGGCTGAGATCCTCTGGACACACCACCAAGCCATGCGGGTGACGGAGTGAGGTATGTGTCCCCAGCTGAAGTCTCGATCCAAACCAGGGGGAGAAGAAGTAATAGAGCCTTACAGTTCGATGGGGGGATATAGCAGGTCCATCAACTGCATGGGGAAACAAGTAGATGTACTCACTGTGCCATTTAAAGTTGAGCTTCTAGGTATCACAACAAGGACAAGAGATGAAGGGGCCTTCTCTTGAAGAGTTCTAGCAGTAAAATCTTGAGCTCTGCTGACGCTTGTGTCAGTGACTCATAGAAAATCCACTTATTGTCATGTTTGGCTTGTAACACACAGGGCATTTAACTCTAAAAGGCTTTCCCACCGCAATCAGCTTGGAGACCATGGGGTGAAGTTCTTGCCTCTAACTCACACTGATTGAGGAAGATCTTGAGAGATCCGAAGTCTGTTTCCTTCCCATTGCAGTTCCTGGATTTCTCTAACTTTGGCAAGGATATGCTGCTTGTCATGAATGTTGAGCAGCTTAAAAATCATAGGTCAAGGAGGAAACCCAGGCAGCGGTGGGGGTCGCAGTGAGTGGTTGATCCACTCGACCATATAGATGGTATTGCTGGGAGAGGGACCTGCAATCTTCTCGCAAAACTTTTGAGTAAAACTCACAGGATTGTTGACCTCTTCTTTCTCTGGGAGGCCAATGAGAATTAAATTATTGCACCGACTTCGGCCCTCTAAATCCTCCAGTTTGACTTCCAGATGTCTGATCTTTTGGTGCATGGTGGTAGAGTTTTGATCGACCTTTCCCTTCCAATTCTCCATGGAGGTAAGCCTGGCTTCAGAATCACTGACTCTGATGGAGAGGGAGCCAATGAAGGAGCACATTTTTTAGAGGTCTGCAGAGATTGCAGACATGGCCTCTTGCACAGGTTGCATAATTTCTAAGAAGTGCTTGTGACAGAAATGGTAAAGAAGGAGTTGATGTTTGGATTTTCCAAACACATTTTTTTAGCAGTCTGGAAAAAAAACACTCATGCAAGCTGAGAAGCTGGAATTCTCAGTCCTCCCTAGCTGCTAGATAAGAGCTGGGTCATAAATCTCAAGTGGACATCTCCACACACACAGACCTGTCCACACACACAGGTGAGTTTGAATGGATTGGTTCATTCAAATATAAACTTAAGATTATGTGTTGGGGCAGGTGGGGGGGCCAGATGCTGGGGTGGGGGAGAGAGCTTTTTGGCACGGCCTGGTTTGTCCGTTGTCGGGTTGTGCCATCACAGGTCACCAGGATTGTCGGCAAGGCACCGAGAACAACAGCGGATCCAGGGGACGGGCAGAGCAGTGAAGAACTTGAGGGAGCATGAGTGTGTTAGCATCTGTAGTTGTGGCACAGTGGCAGCAGGTCAGTCTAGTCAGACAACAACTCAGCAAATTGAAATTCATATCTAATATAGTTGTTGGGGTTGATGGAGTAGTGGTACAGATCCCCATATAGCCAAGTCAGAATGCAGCTGAGTATGCCAAATGTTAGTGTGCATAAATAGGTTTTGTGCATGGTATCAACTAAAGTCTCTCACCCACAGAGATATTGCATGGTAACAGTTTTTTGACAAAAAGCTGTTCACAGACCTCTTGAAACCTGACATTCTTGGTAGTCCAGTGGCCATCTCCCATTCCTTATTCTGATTCTGTCCCTTGATTACAGCGAACCCAGACCCTAAACCTGTTTTCCTTCAGATTTGTCACACCAATCCCCTACCTATCTTCATCCATCACAAGCTCCCATGGTGTGGGTACTGCATTCCAATAACACCCCTAGCCTGGGCCCTGATCTGTTCAGAGGAGTCAAGAGGTATTGGAAATGTCTGCACCTGCTTAAGCAAGAGTCTCCATACTTTGTGATAGCCCTGTGTGCCATTTGCATTACTACTCCTTCACCCTTCATGGTACATTGGCCAAGCTGCTTTACAAATGTGCTTAGAGGTGCATAACTCTTTGGGCATAGCTCAGGGGTGACAGGCAAGGGATTGGTGCTGAACTGCTGTGTAAGCTGAAACCATCGCTTACAACTAAGAATCAGCCAATATGAGTTATAACTTATCCCTGTTTTCACTGTTATACAGGATAAAATAGAAATACTGTAGTAAAGTAAACCTGAAAGTAAACTGTCAGAAAAGACCATTCCTTGAAATAGCTGAGCTGATTGTGTTGTGTTGTTATTTTGGGGGGTAGGGATTCCATATGTAACCAAAACAAAAATTATTTGAGAAACTCATTGTAGTTAAGGGCTTACCATTTTAGAAAAAGGGGAAAGTTCAGACCTTTCACTTAAGCTGGTGGATCAGCACACTTTAAGTTTGAATAGATCCAGAACGGTTTATGGAATAAAAGCTTTCCATCCAAAATCTTTCCCATTCTCTTCAGGGCCCAATTTTGGTTTCTCTATATTCCTTGGAAGGAAAACGTATGTATCCCTGGTTTCTGTCTTATACGGTTAGCCAGGGCAGTGTCTTTGTCAAATGCATCAACAAATCTGTGACTTTTCAGGCTAGAGAGGTAGATAGAGAGTACCTAATGTGGGATTTCATTAATTGTGACAGGCAGCATGGGGGTTATCTGTGCGGTGAAATGCAACGATTCTGACTTGTGTTAATTTTTAATGTATAAAAGGCAAGCAAGTGGTCACGGCATTGGTTCAAAATCACATCATAAAATCCCAGTCCTGACCTACTGATAGTGATAGTGTAACAGAATCCACTGCAGGGGTTGGGAACCATTTTGGCTGGCCGGGCAAGCCACTTTGACAGTTGGTAGGGGGGCAGACGGCAGTACTAATGTCACTGCTGATTAGCACCTTTTGTAAATTGGTGGGACAATTTCTGTGTGTGCCAGTGAGCCACTGCTAAATTGCTCTGGAGGAAGCCTAAAGCTGTGGGTTGCAGTCCAAGCGTGAGACAGTGCCACTGCCAATGGCTGTGGCTTGGGAGGATGGGCTGCCTGTATTTCTTTGCCAAGTGCCAGTGTTGGGTCTGGGCCTGGGTTGACTGTAGTTTAATTTTTTTTTTTTTAAATGGATGGACAGGTCTGAGGGGGGCCCACTGGAGATGCATGGCCCAGGGCCTACAAAAACCTGGAGCCGACTCTGCCTCACCATCAATAGTTTTAAATCTATGTTAAAAACGTATTAATTTTCTATAGCTTTCCCTGACTGAGTTTAAATAATTTACAGCATTGTTCATTTTTAACATTGTGGTTTATACTGTGTACAGCACCTTGACTCTGAAAGGTGCTATATAAAGATTTGCTTGTTTGCTAGCCTGCAAATACCCCTCAAATGACCCATATTTTTAAGCAGTTTATCCAGAACAATTCATTCTCCATTTTGTATTATTCTGAACTTTTCATTTTCCATGTTTTAACTTTCATTGTCAAAATCGCACCCAGCATCCATTCAGATAACCTTGAAATAACCCATTTTGTAGCAGTTAAACTATTTTAACCATTACATGTGTTTTCTTAGACATAGACAAGATGGAAGCTGTCCAGAGGAGGACAACTAAAATGGTGCAGGGTCTGCACCGGAAAACATATGAAGAGAGACTTAAGGAGCTTTATATGTATAGCCTCAAGGAAAGGAGGGAGAGGGGGGACATGATAGAAACTTCAAGTACCTCAAGGGAATCAACAAAGTCCAAGAGGGTAGCATCTTTCAAAAAGGGTGTGCAAGAACAAGAGGGCACAATTTGAAGATAGAGGGCAGCTCAGAGGTAATTTAAGGAAGTATTTTTTCACAGAGGGGTTGTGGATGCATGGAGCGGCCTTCCGAGGAGGTTGTGGAATCAAAATCAGTGGTGGAATTCAAGCATGCATGGGACAGTCATAAGGCAGTTCTGGGGGTGGGGAAGAAGAAGTAGGCTGCTGGTTAACTAGGATCTGCAGCTTATCCAGTAGGTAGGGAAATGGGCAGACTGGGTGGGCCAAGCGGTCCTTATCTGCCGTCAAATGCTATGTTTCTATGTTTCTCTTTTTTTATTGTGGTTGCTTCAGTTTACTGCTTTTTTTCAATTAATATTAAGTAAAATCAAAGGTTGGGTGAAAAAACCCAGGGTGGGACTAAGAAAAGCTAATGGGCTAAAGCAAGAGTATAAGGCATTTTTTCATTACATATGGGGGAAGCATAAAACTAAAGAGATAATCCAGAGGGATTTTGAGTGCACACTACAATCTAGGGTCCCATTTCAGTGTTAACACGTATCACTGCTGTTATTAACTGCACTATAACTACAATGCATTGACTTTCTATTACACTCCTTTACGACTGCATTACTTTTGGTATTTTTAGATGCACACTGTAGTAACACTGCTCACACTTAGTGAAAATCTTTAGATAATTCTTACACACTTTTTCCCCACATTATAGTTAATAGTTATTAGTAACATAATGGAAATGCCTTGTAAATGTCCAAATTGCTTTTGCTGTTCTGGTTTCACTAACAGAGATTGAAAGTTAATATCCCTCATGCACATTTCTTTAGATTAGTTCAATTTAAACTAATTTTTTTTTTTTTTTTTTATCTTTTCACCATCTCACAGTTAACATTACTGTCATCTTAGCTTCATAGATACAGCTTGTTTATGGTAAATCTACTCCAGGTATGCACTGCTACCAATACCTGCATTTGGCACACACACAAACCACACAGCCCCCATGGTGGTATGCTTTATTTTCTACCCTTTCCTAGCCTGGCAGAAAGCTTTCGAGTCCCATCCCCAGCCTCAGGCATCTCAACCCACATAGACATGTTGGCAGGCTCCTGATTTTCCAGTCCCTTACAGAAATACAAGTGTGCAGTATGCGTACAGAATGTATGCCACACACAAAATTGTTCAGTGACTGCAGGTGGCTCGCACACACAAAGTAAACCTAAACAAACCTGATAGAACTTATCATGTTCGCATGTAGCATGCTTGACATGCATGTAGCAGATAAGTTAGAAAAATTCACAATAAATAATTCTTTCTTGATAACAAAAGAGGCACGTAGTTGTTTTTATCTGTTTTGCAACAGTCCCAGTAAAACTCCATACCTCACAGCTCATTGTTGGTGTTGGTGGAGAATCTTTCCCCCATCACAGCCCACTAAATTCCTACTGCACCCAAGCCCAGCCTGCTGTGTTCCTCACCTGCACACTTGCCCAGCCCACTGAGTCCCTCTCATGCACCCAAGCCAGCACAGTGTGTCCTCACCTGCACTCACACAAAATCTAGCAGGCCCTCTTTTGCACCCAAGCCCTGTCCAGTGGATCCTTCTAGTACTCATGACCAGTCCAATGGGCCCCTCTTCAGCCAAGTCTAGCCAGTTGCTCTCCCTTAAGTTTGTGTTGCAGAATAGCCAGACTTGACCCCCCCCATGACCCAGCAGTAAAGCCAACCTTAAAAGAGCTGTACTGACTCTGTTGTACTTTTGTTTCAAAGAACTAGAGTGTGGTCTGGTCAGTAACAGGATAGAGTAGCAGCAGCTAGCCACCTCATCCATCCAGTTGCTGCAGCACAGAGTCAGTTCCTCAAATAAAATTCCAGACAGCAGCAACTGCAACCAAGAGAGAAGCTGCCTGTAGAACTAGAGAGACAGGGTCCTGACTTCTTGTGCCTTTTTGTTGAGGTACATGGCTGTGTTTATTCAAAAATGTACCTGTACTGTGGGGGTGTGGAGGGACTCAAGGGAGAGAGAGTGTATGGGCCTCTATCTCCTGGCCCTGCCACTGTGGGTGAGCAATCCATTGGGACCAATTTGGGAGGTTGATAGCTGCTGGAAAGGGGTGGGATGGCGCTACTTCTCCTGGCTCATGGTGGGATGGCCCAGTTTCTCCTGGGTCAAGGGGGAATGGCACTGATTCTTCTGGCATGGGGGGAAGGTATGGCCCTACTTCTTCTGGCTCAGAGGGGTGACCCAACTTCTCCTGGCTTGGGTGTTTTAGTCTCACTTATGCTATACTCATTTTCATCTTGTCACATGCACCAAAGGTGTAAGCCATCTTAGAGTGTCCAAGTTTTTGTTTTGTGCATTTCTGTGACTATAAGCTTTCTTAAGCAGGATTTTTGTTAAACGATGATTTTTCCTACACTGATACCTTTGTTAGCCATGTCACTGGAAACCTCTGTGGCTTTTCTTTTTTAAATTAGTCATATGAAATTTTACTTCCACCGGGCTGGAGACCAGAGATGAGCAAAGGGGACCTTGGTTTAACATCTCATCTGAAGGATGGCATCTCAGCAACCTTTGAACCTGAACCCCCCAATCTACCTCCCTTGCTTGGCCATCCTTCATGAACCAAGACCACTATCAGCCCCACGACCAGCCTCCCCAGTTGAGCAATGTCCTTGGAAATCCCCCTCTCCCATCTGGGGTATGTGCAAGTCACAGGGAGAGGAAGAAAGAGCAAGAATTCAGAGTGTCTGTGTCCCTCATTCCAGTGGCAAAAATTTGAGAAGTATGGTCAACCACTACCGTGGGTCATTGTCACAAATGGCAATTACATAAATACACACTACTCAGCTCACTGTGCGAAAAATGTGATTGTGCTGCATGTATTTCTGTAATCACAGTAATCAGTATTGGTTAAAGGCCCACATTAAATAGCATCCAGCTGGAGATGTGGGTTGGAGAGCTTTTCTAGTTGTCTTTGGTAGAGTGACACAGCAGGGGTATAAGGAACACCTGGACAGCAAAGACTGCTTTTTTAATATGGTATGGGGAGAAAGAAGAGGTGCCACTGGGTACCAATGACTTAATTTACATGGAATGAGAGGAGAGAGTTGTTACCCAATGGATGCTAGGGACTGCTAGTCCACTGCCCCAACCCTTGACATAAACTCCCTTTATGCCCCACAAACCTCCTCTGTGAAAATGGGGGTTCAAGATGCGGGATGGAGGCACACAGTCAGTATGTTCTTCAGTGGCTCCAGCTTCTGGGGCTAGCTGGTCTGTGCGAAGGGGGTTCCAGCTGTGGGGGTAGACTGGCCAATTTTCTCCAACACTTGATGTCCCCTCACTTTACAGATCACTAAATCCACTCTCGTGCACTTTGCACTCCTTTCACAGCCCCCGAGTACTCCCCACAGCCCCTCTTCTAACCAGTAACACATGTCAGCCACAGCAACCTTAACTTTCCTTTCCCTCTCTGGTCACTTGAGACCTCCTCATACCCTTGACTCATTGCCTCCCTGCATGGCCCCCCACTGACACCTCCCAGACCCATTGAACACCCAACCACCCCTTAAAGGCTGTCAAGATACTTTTCCTCCACAGGCCTGCACAGCCCCAGATACTATCCCCCTTCCCTTCCCTTTGTTGCCTGATACTAGCTAAGTCTTCTTACACAGCCCCAGATACTAGTCTCACCTCCCTTCATGGCCCCAAACACTACCTACCCTCCCTCCACATCCCCCCACAGCTCCCTCCACAGTAACTGTTCCATCCACAACCCAGCTCTGAGTCCCATTACCACCTCCTTCTTCCAGGACCCACCACCCCATAGTTCCCCTAACACATTTGCTGTCTCCACAGTCTCCCACCCCCTGTACCACCAGCCCACAGTTTGACACCAGTGATACTGACCAAGAGAGCTATGAGTGGGAAGGGATCTGGAAGGGGAATGCAGTGGTGTGGAGTGTAGTCAGCCTGGGGAAGGGTTCTAGTTACAGAGAGTGGTCAGCTGGAGGGGGGATGGTGAACTTAGGGCAGGTCTAGTTGCAGGGAATTTTGGAGGATAGAGGATGGTTGATGTGCAGGGTGTTGATTCAGCTACAGAGAGGGTGGTTAGGATGCTACTCCAGGTGATGATCATTGGCTAAGACAGGAAGGGCAGTTTTGTGGGGGGTAGAGTATGCAGAGTGCAAAAGAACTCACTAAGCCCCATTGGTTGTTGCCATGACAACCGCCAAGGAAACAGTGTTGTCATTGTTCTTGTGCTATGCTCTTGACCTGAATCTCCCCTCTGTGATGACATGTTTAGTCAGTCAGTGTTGCCATGGTAACTGTTATTTCTTTTTTTTTTTTTTACAGTTCAAGATTGGCATCTAAGCTATTAACCCACACATTCACACTAAGCTGGCATTTTTTTTTTCATTTTCTTAGTCAGATAAACTTGCTGGCTAGCCAGTGCTGACATCAGCTTGATGTCAGAATCTGATATACTGTTTTGCAACTGCGCAGATGTTCCTGATGTGCTCTACAGCTCTGCAAAAGCACATATGTTTTTGAACATCTGCAAGCTGAACTGGAACATAAACAAACTGTGGATGGAGTGATGACCAGATGGTGGAAGAACTGTTTGAATATAAAATCAGGTACAATTAATAAAAAAATGTAAACAGCTAGTCTGAAGAGTTGTTTTAATTCACATTGCTAAAAAAAATAAGGTACTCACAGGGGTTGCAAATAAGTGAATCACCCCATTGGGGCATGGCACTCAGCTTCACCTTATGCCACATTACCTCACAAGGATGTGATTTATGTATGGTTAATGCAAACCCTGGTCATTCCTTATTGCTTAAATATTTCAAGCCTGCCACAGTACCTTCTTGTTCAGAATCAGCTATGACCATATTTGATCTCCCAAGACACTATTCTATTATGAAGACTTGTGCAGAAAACTTGTGCAGTGTCAGTGGCTCAGTAGGTAGCACACTTGTCTCTGAGGCTGGGAGGTCAGAGGGCTGTGGGTTCAGTTCACACATCTGGCACTTGGGGTAATATCCCAGTACTAACACTGTAGTGCAGCATGAGAGGGGTGCTGCACTTCTGAGGTGCCATCTTTCAGATGAGACGTTAAACCGAGGTCCCATCTTCCTGGATTGGTGGTAGTTCAGGTGGATGTTAAAGATCGCATGGCACTTATCGAAAAGAGTAGGGGAGTTTTTATTGAGAAATCACATATTGCATACAGTGTTTTATACACTAAATGTGGAAAAAAATACATAAAACAGTGAAATCCGTACAACAGAAACTGCAAAAGAAACAAAAAATTATGACACTAATACATACAGTAAATGGAGTAAAAAAAAGGAAGACTAATAATATTCCATTTCTTAAGGTGTCAGTACATGTTCATGTTTACTTATAGTTAATAAATATTTGAAAGCCTTTCTACCATCTATATACTTTATGACCAGGATATATTTTTTTAAATCTGAATGATACACGGTGTTCGTTGCTTGGGATACAAGACAGGAAAAAACAGCATATGGCATCATTTTTTGGTGTATCACCCACTGACATCTAGCTTGCCACACATAATATTGTAGACAACAAATCAAGAGCATATATGTGTCAAGATGTAGATGAGGAAAATTATAGGGAAGAAAACCTATCACAAAGATTTCATAACTTAAATTTAGCAACCAATCCATTTTCCACTTTATACTTAAAAAGGGCCATAAGGGTTTGGAAAAAGAACATGAAAAGAAAAAATGATACATAGTTTCTTCAAGATTAATGCATTCAGTATAAGGGCAGTTCCTATCCATCAAGTTTTTTATGTTTGGTATTGCCTCTAATGTTTAATCTACCATATACTGTGAGCCATAAGTTTTCCCACCTATGGTGTGGTACTCTATTCATTAATTGTTTCAAAACCTGTGGATTAGAATCAAGAGGACAATTTTTAAAAGTGGGTTCTGTCGGATATATTTGAGCAAATATTGTATAATAAAAAATTTTCCTAGTACACAGTGAAATCTGCGTCTTTTGGATTTTCCATTTGAATAGCTTTTGAGCAGCAGGTCAAAAATATTCTGGCATCTGTAACCATGAATGTATTTTAGGTGCTACAGTTTGCCAAACTGTTAAATAATGACCTAAGACAGATTGTACCAGACCATGAGCTCCAGTTGTTATAGTGGAGATAGCATAATACACTGCATGAAAAAGGAAAAGAGAATGGAAAAAAAATGATGGGGTCAATCATACTAAAGCCCATTTCCTTTTTAAGGTAGGTAGAGCATCGTTTAAGTGGATTCAGTTTATTCCCCACAACATTTGAAAGAAAAGTCCATAAAGTGGTGTTTCCAAAGATTGAGGTGGTGGAAAAATGGCAGCTACATATTGTAGCTGGGAGATAACAAATCGTTTCAAAATTTTAATTCTCTTGAAGTTTGATAACTTCCAATGTTGCCATCTATAAACTTTTTGTTGGACTTTTCCAAAAACATTTTCCTAATTAGTCAAGGGGAGATTAGATGGTCCAAATTGTATAACCAAAATTGTCATAGGTTTATTTGTAATAACAATCCTTTGCACCTGACAAGATACAATGTTCCAGGGACCTATTAATAATCCTTTACATTTGGTGTTGTTTAGTTTTGAATTAGACACACTAGCATATATATTCAGTTCATGTAGAAAAAGAGGGATTTGATTATAGTGGGAAAAAAAAACACAAATATCATCTGCATATGCTTGTAATACCATGGGGCTATGTCTAGTTGATCCTAATATTTCATCCCATTTGGGAGTATTGGTCAAACATCTTAGGAGAGGGACAAGAGAAAAAATATATAATAAAGGGCTAAGGGGGCAGCCCTGCCTAACTCCAGTGGAAATTTCAAATCCCTTCATAAAATGTCCTTTAATGAGTACCCGAACATGAACCTGGGCATATAATAACTTTATTTTAGTAACAACCTCAAATTGTATCCCATAAGCTGTCAGATTATGAAATAAAAAGGAGCAATCAACCCGATCAAAGGCTTTCTTTTGATCCACAGATAGTATATATCCCTTCGTGTTAGATATGGAAATACTTTCTATGATATCTTTGATAATAATGAGAGCATCCTGAATGTTTCTATTAGATAACCCACAAAATTGTTGGGGGTTAAAACTAATGAGGTTTCAGTCTAGTATTGAGAATATAAGCAAGTATTTTGTAATATGTATTTAACAGAATAATGGGTCTCCAGTTTTTTATGTTTGCTTTGTCACCTGATTTGTATAAATAAACTAATAGGCCTTCTAAAAATTGTGGAGGAATACTAATAGATCGAAAGAAGTGGTGACATAAATTATATAAGCAAACTGAAATTTTGGAAATAAAAACTTTATAAAACTGGTGATGGAGGCCATCCAAACCAGGTGAAGTATGTAATTTAAGGGCTTTAATAGCGCCAGTTATATCTTCCACTGTTATACAGTATCATCCAATAGTAATAATGCCTCTTCAGGGAAAGATGGAACTGAAGCTTCTTGTAAGTAAGTTTGTATATCTGATATTGGCGGTGTTATGGACGGGGAGCAGGGATTGATAATGTAATTTCATAATATGCTCAATGTCATCAATACTGTCAACCCTGTTACTACCCAGAATCCTGTAAAAATTGTATAGTCATGTCTTCATGAATTTTTTTACATGCTTCATATGGGTCACCTACTGGCGTTCTTTGTGTGCCGCCATGAAGCATAACTTGTATTGATTGTGCCCGATCATATTGATATGTGAGCATACTATGCTTAATGTTTATGATTTGCTGTGAATAATCATATTTAGTGAGATAAGAAATTGTATATAAATACTGTAATTGTTTTCAAAGGGATAAATACTTTAAGAATTTTTCGTTTCCTAATTGTCTGCTGTATTTACAAAACCAGGATTTTAAATCTTATTTAGTATCCAACCATCATTCACCAACATCTGAGTATAAACAAAGGACTGGCAATCTGACTGTGAATAAGGCGTTAATCTCTTTAACTACTTGTGGAACTGTCAACAGAGATGTATTCATTTTCCATCTATTTTTTTGGTTTTGAATACTAAAAGGGGTTGAGATAAATTTCAACAATAAATTATCTGAAAATTCAGTGGGTACAATTTGAAAAAGTCCTACAGGTAAACTTTTAGAAATAAATAAATGGTAAATTGTAGTTTTATATTTATTTCTGGTATATGTGAAACCAGGACCTTTATTGTAAATATTATACTTCAGAAGACCTGCAGTCTTTACTACTGCTGTAAGCATATTGGAGTCACAGTAGTTTTTTTTTCCTTTTTCACCACTTAATTGTATTTTGGCAATATCACAATTGAAATCCACATCTAAAAACACTGTGTAGGAGGTTACAAGGTAAGGCTGAGCACTTCTTAAAAGTGTTACCCTATCAGCCTTAGGTTGAGGGTTATAGACAGTCATAAGGTGACAAGCTAATGTTTTCCATTTCCCATCCAATAATAATAATCTACCCAGGTGCAGATCTACTAATTTAATCAAAGAAAAATCATAAGACCCAAATAAAATACCAATCCCATCTGCATTATCAGGCCCAAAGGACCAATAAGAAGGTCTCCAGATCCATTCTTTTTTAAATAGTATAATTTGTTCTCTTGAACACATCCAGGTTTCTTGGAGGAAAAAAAAAACAATCAAATTTGGATTCATGAATAAAGGAAAAAAACAGCTTGTCATTTTAAAGTGTTCAACAGGCTATGGATGTTTAAAGACCCTATGGAAAGAAACCCCATTTGTCATAAAAGTGGGTGTTTAGAGAATTTTATGCATTTTTTCTTCTTTTTTTTTGTTGCCTTTATAATCACCTTGTTCAGCTCCCTTAAGGGCTGAAGATCCTTCTACTGGATAGGAATCTGAGTCTCCTTGCTCCATTTCAGAATCCCCATCAGGTAGAAACAAAGCAGCATAGGTATTATCAGATTCAAATGGAGAAGCACTGACAGATGAAGTTGATGGATTTTGTTTTAAATTTCTTGAAGAATGTCTTCTGGGCAATGGAGACAATATGCCTGGGCTGGAGGGTTCCCCATCTATACCAGTAGGTTCTGAGTAAAATACAGGAACCATGGTACAGGGTAGTGGACCAAGAATTGGAACACCTTGAACAGGAGTTCTATTCTTGGGGGGGAAGGTACCTCCAAAATTATCATAATGTCAGGTTCTGTTTTTTTTATTAACCAAAGAGGTAGGAGGAGAAATCACAGGAGGGGGCTGGGGGGTGATTTGGAACAGGAGCTGGAACATCATCTGTAGGTGCTGAAGCTGAATCTTGTGCCTGTTGTATTAAGAGCTCAGGGCTAACTCAGGATGGTTATTTTTGGCTGCCTATGGACAGTCTCCAAAAATATGGCCATACTCTTCACAGAGGTCACATTTTGTGTGTTTTGCGCATTGCATAGCAATATGCCCCAGTTCCACACAACTATCACACCGGGCTTAATCACAGGTGCTAGATAAGTGTGTCCTGGATCCACACTTGTAACATGCATGAGGTTGCCCTGCGTAAAAGCAAACCCCTCTGTCTCTTTCTAACATAAAGGAATTAGGAATGTGTTCCATACCTGAGTCAGAAAGCCTGAGTTTTACTTTATATTTCCATCCCCCCATCCAGAATAGCTCAGCATCTAATATTGCTTCTGGATCACTTAGTATATCACCTTTTTGGGACAACCAGTACATGATGTCATCTACATGAACCCCTTCATTCCAGAACATTATGGTGACATATTTAATAAGGGGTTTGGTAAGAGGGATCAGAAAGGGGGCCCAAATGGGAGAGAACTTAACCCGTGAAAAATGTTCCCAGAATATTCAAGGGCATATGCAGTTTGAAAACTAACATCATAGTTATCCTCTCTAGAAATATTAATGAAGGCAAATACTTCCCTAGGTGAGAAGTGTACAGAGTCTTTTAGTAGCTGTTTTCCCACAAAAGATCTGTCTGGCCATTCTGCTAAACCTCCCTTATATCGGATGCGAACTGTGTTCCTCCTTGGGGCAGCCTCTTTTTTTAGTTTGCAAAAAAAATCAGATAGAAGGGGTTTTTGAGCTGGTGGGACTTCTAAAGTGTCTGGTTTTTCAGGAATATCTGAAGTCGAAGTCTGATTAGGTTGTTTTGTTGCAGTTTCTTTTGGCAAGTAAAACTTTGCAAGATTTAATGAAGGGTCAGAGTTATCACTGGCAGGATTGTCCAAAATAAGGCTGTGGTGGTCCCAAAGTTGTAGACTTCCATGTAGGATAAGATTGTGAAAAGTCTAAAGAAGTATCCCAATCAGGGTCTGACAACCAGTTCCCCTTTGGAGCTTGGAGCCATCCTGCTTTTTGTAAGGCCTGTTGGGGAGACCAATTGTTATCAGAAGGAATTGAACTGTCCATTTTTGTAGAAACTGACACAATTTTAATAGTCATAGGTTCTTCTATGGACTTGTGGGCCAAATCCCATTTAACTTATTTTTTGTTGGGACTAGCAGATCGAGATTTCTGTTCCTCAAAACTAGGCTTATGTCTGAGTGAGAAAGAAAAGGCTGTGTCTTTAGGTTGAGAAGTTGGACCAGTTTGGTATTTAATACCGGCTCCTGTAGAGATACTTTCCCCTGTTCCAAAAATATTGGCAGGATGTTTAAAAATTAACCCTGATTCTCTCATCATGAGGGGAAGTGGAGGTGTTGCAATGTTAGATGCTGAAGTTTCAGGTTTCAGTGAAGGATCACCCGAGGGAATAGACCATTCAACTGCAGTCTCAATTACAGGAGTAGGCAAGCCAGATGCTGCGAGCTTCTGGCACATATCACAAGCGGTATTTGAACTGCCAGCCCGGGAGCCTGTCCAGACAATTATTTTCTCTGTTTCCTGTAAATTAGGCTGTTGGCACACACTAATAGCAGTGCTTAACATGCCAGCCACTTGCTCATCTGGGGGAGTCATATTAGAAAGTGCAACATTTAAAAGTGGTGACTCACCCAGCCCTGACGGGCCTTTTGAAGTGACTGCATCAGAAATTCTCTTGACAGCTGGATACAAGGCACCGATATCCGAATCAAAGTTCGTAGCTGCATATGCAGGGTTTAAAGCTGCAGGCTCGTTAAGTGACTGTAAATTTTCATCTTCCAAGCAAACAGAATCCTGTTTTTCATAGTTTGAAGGGGAAGCAATCAGAGCTGATCCGGTAACCATATTCATTTCAATGACTGTTAAATCTTCTGTAGATATAAATAAATCACTCACTTCATCTTCTTGATTTACATTCATAGAACGATTGACAGCCTCTAGTAAGTCGAGGTTAGGAGAGGAGGCCCTATCCCCTACCTCAGTCACGTCCATCCTGTCCAAAGGATTGTTCCAAGTGGCTATTGAAACTAGCCAGCAGTTCCCCTACAGGAGAGTAGGGGAAAATGTTATTTAAAATAAAACTAAAAGGAAAAAACATAATAGAAAGAAACATAGTTACAACAGTCTCAAATAACTTTAAAAGAAAATACAGCATTAGGATTTATGCATAAAAGGGTCAAAGACAATGTCAAAGAAAAAAGAAAACAATATAGCCTTCAAGTAATAGTAGCATCAGAATCTGTGATCCAAGGCAATCCCCTCCATTTCGCCAAGCATAAAACCGCTTGTAGGGATTGATGTTCAGAAGCACAAATTAATCTCAAATCTTTAGTAATATGTCCAACTAATTCCAAATGTGAAGACTGTTTTTGTTGCAAGGTAAATAAACACAGAGCCGACCAAATGTGCCATTTACATACAGTAAATATAACTTCCAAGGTCTCTCCATCCCAACTCTGCCAAGGACCAGTTGTTATTCCATATAACAAATTATCAAATGAAACAGAAACAAACACAGGGAATTGCCATGTGATGGCCAGAAAATTCCAAAATCCAATTATAAAGGAACACTGGAAAAAAAGGTGGTCCACTGTTTCAACTATTTCCTGGCAACCTGGTCTGCTGCAATACCTTTCACACAGCTGTTTATGTTTATGATTGTTTTTTACATTCAGTTTACCATGGCAACTAAGCCAATGCATATCCCACATCCGAGGAGGAATCCTAGGATTCTGCAAGAACTGTAAAACTCGTGTCCTGTGCTCAGTTGGACAACAGTCAAACATAACGAGAACGTGACAAACATTATCTAACAACATACAATACAGGCATTTTCGTTGACCAGACACAATCCCTGAAGTAGGTACCTTCCATTGACGTAGAAAAAATATCTTTCCAATAAAGAGGAGCAGTAGGTATTTGCTTAACCACTCTCAAAGTGCTTCCATCCCATGAAAGGAACCAAATCTGGATTGTATCAAACACCCAAGGTTCCCAACCTCTATTTGAAAGAATGAGAAGTGGGCGAAGATTAGCCATAAAAAAATACTGTTAAAGAAGAATAAAGGGTATACCATATTTAGCCCTCTTTGAGAAATGGAGAGGTATAATTTACTTTTGCTTCACAGGATTGCTCCACGTAGGGAAGGTGCTTGTCAGTCCTTCTTTTAATTCAGTAGAAACTCAAAAGACCCAGCACTCATTATCTTCCATTAGAAACTGCCACACTCAACAATTTCAGTGAAAAACTTTTAATATTTTATTCTAAAGCCAAACACAAATATAAATGTAGAAGAGATGTAGCAACAGGGAGAACACCACACAAAAGACCAACGTTTCACGTTACTTACGAACGCTTTGTCAAGGCTTATTTGTACCACATAGTGTTCAGTATTTATACTGCAATTCATTATCACCATAATCTTAAAACGTGCAAATTCCTACATTTTAAAATTACTAACAATGGTTTAATCCCCCTTTTAGATTATGGTGATAGTCTCTGTAATCAGGTTTGTAGGGTCAAGTAATCCTTATATCTAGTCATGCAGACAATCCTACTATATTGTTTCAAAAAATAAATCAAATCACGTTTCATGTCTACCCACCATTGTGTAGCATCATCATAACATATAAAAACTGATTTCCTGACCACCACAAAATCCCACAAAAGCAATGTAAAATCAGAATCCAACAGAACTGAAACATTCATCTTCCAGGTACCCGGATCCCTCTGTATATCACCGACTTCACCAAGAGTAAGTGATACCATCCCATGATCAGAGAACTCGGCTAATTGAACCACCGCCATTCAAATTGATAAACTGGAGTAGATGAAAAAAAAAATTCTTGTGGCCAAATTGCCTTTATAAAAAGTTGGTGTATGTAATCCAGTATGGAAACAATAAGTGTCAATTAGATCAGCCGTTTTGATCAAAGAAGCCAAAAAAATTGAATCAGAATAAAGTTTAGTTGACTTAGAAGTATGTGTTCTATCTTGGAAAGATAAACCACAATTGGAATCACCACCAAATATAATTAACTGTGAGGTATGTAAAAAAGGTTGAATAATCTTTAACATCTCAACCCGTAGGTCCTTAGTTTGTGGGGCATAACAGTTAATAAGGCGTAAAAAAAACATTATGAAGCCAAACATCTAGAATAAGAATTCTGCTGGGGAGCAAGTCATAAAATTTAAGTAACTGCACCTCCAATGATCAAAACAGAATACCCACCCCAGAAGCAGTTTCCTGACCAATAGACCAAAATTATTGGCCCGGGTACCAGGCCTTCATAGCTTGCAAAACTTCAGACACCATATGGAATTGAACGTTTTGTAAAAACACAGTACCTGAAACAGAAAGCATTAAATAGGAAAAAAATAAATCCCGTTTAGCTGAATTCTTAATACTATTAACATTCAGAGAATGAAAAAATATGCCTAATAGACTGCATCAGCACTAAAACAAAGAGAAAAAGATGGCCCATAGTCTCCTTTATTTAAGTCTCCCCTTATGGGAGGCAGATCCCTTATGTTTAGTTTTAGCCTTGCACTTTCCAGAGTGCTCAATTGGAATCTCAGTATCAGTCGAGTGATCAGGCATGGAAGATGGCAGGGAGGAGAAATAAGATTCTCTGAGGAGTCCCCTGCAGATTGCAAGAGATCAAATTTGTTGGAGAGAGGGGGGAAAGACCCTGAAGTAGCCTAGAAGCCAGTAATTTTTTGCTTCGAGTCACCAGAGCAGCAATCAAGGCCAAGCTAGGTTGGTCAGGTGGAGGGGGTGGTCCCATTATCCTAGGGTCTAGTGGAACCTTATGCACAGAATGTTGTGGTGAGAGAGCCACATCTTCAGAAATAATCTGATCATCCTGGGATTGTTCCATAGAAAGGTCAGTCTTGAGTGAAAAATCATCAATCAGTGGTTCCATATCACACCCAACCATTA
Organism: Neoceratodus forsteri; assembly: GCA_016271365.2. Classification (NCBI taxonomy): domain Eukaryota; kingdom Metazoa; phylum Chordata; order Ceratodontiformes; family Ceratodontidae; genus Neoceratodus; species Neoceratodus forsteri. The sequence goes on along the minus strand of CM028132.1, from coordinate 829,557,876 downwards.
AAGGAGGCTGAGCTGCATCAGGAACCGCAGGACGGGCTGGCAAAAGTATGGCACTTGAGGACTGAGCCATGGGAACATCAGGGCCCACAACATCATCCCCCTCGGAAATGACCAGGCCACCCCCGCTGTGTAAATCCATTTTTTTCCTTTTGGGCAAAAATCCTTTTCTTTTGTGCCAAAGTAATATAAAGATGCTGATCTGCACCATCAGCCAAATTTGGGTTATTATGGGCAGCCCATCTACAAACTTGAAAATGATGGCCCAACACATCACATAAATTGCAACATTCTTGTTCCACATAATGAAAGCCAGAGTGACTCAAATCTCCACAGACTGTACACTTGATCTAGTCACAGGCACTACTCAGGTGAGAGACAGACCCACACTGATAACATGCCTTGGGTTGTCCCAAATAAAAAAGGACTCCCCTATCTGGCCCCAGAAAGAAGCTGTTGGGAAGGTGTGCTATGCCAGCATCCGTCATTTTGAGCATAATTTGTACCCTCCAGCCCCCAGTCCATAATTGTTCAGAGTCAAATATAGCCACAGGGTCTGAGAGAACAGTACACCGAGCCTTTAACCAATGGGTCAAATCATTCATACTGACCCCTTCACTATGAGACAAGATAGTGACCATTTTTTGGGTGGGTCGTGGCAAGGGTAGAACTGAAAAGGGGGCCCATAAGGAAGATTTTTGGACCCTCTGGTACTTTAACCAAAAACATTCTAGGCTCTGCTGGGTTTTGAAACTAATGTCAAAGGTGGACTCCCTGAAACATGTAATAAAGCATGTATCTCTGTTGCAAAAAACTTTAGAGATTCCTTGAGCAAAGTCCGAGCCACAAAAACCCTATCAGGGGCTTCAGACATACCCCCAAGATAACGCAGCCGTACCGCATTATGACGTTTTGGAGGCAGCATTGGGACTCAGGAAGGGGGTCTCCTTGAGGCAAGAGACTGAGAGGCTACTGCAGAATAAGACACTTTAGAGGATGGTGGCACAAAATCAGGACTAGGTGCAGGGGCTGTTTGTAAAGGAGATGATCGTACAACTTCCGAAGCTCCAGGTAGCGCCAACACCGGGTTCTGGGTCATATGTAAGTCATCTGGCAGCCACAACGGTGAAGGTGTACTCCCTGGCTGACCGACTGCTGAGACTGCAGTCTTCTCAGGTGATACAGGTCAGAAGATCTGGATGGGGAAGCACCTGAAACCCACTGTCCATTTGCAGAATCATGCTCCCATCCAGCAGCTAATAAAGCTTGTTCCATAGACCAGGCAAAAGTAGCATCTGCTTCCTAGTTCAGAGTCAACATGTCATCCCATGAAGAAGCTGGCTGTACAGTCTCTACAGGAGTCACCGGTACAGCATCGGAAAGGGGAGGGCAACAGGGGTCTCTAAAGGAGATTGTAAAATAACAGGGGAGTTGTCACTAGGTAAAGCAGGCACTATAGGCAAATCTCGCTGTAACCCACTGCAAGCAGAGACCATACCAGACACAGTCCCCGAAGTGCTAACCTGGGAATTCACAACCAACTGCATCAAAGATGAAACTGCCAAATCCAGGGGTAAGAGAGGAGTGTCCCTAGGCTTTGTCTCACTATGCAATGCTGCTGATAGTGTGGACATCCGTCGCAGGAGCAAGCCCACCAAAAATGCTCATCGAGCCACCAAATGCTGCTCCTCTTCCTGGTGCAATAAAGCCAGGATCTCATGGCTCAGAGCCTCCAATGAAAATAACTCACCAGCAATTTCTGAAGATACAGTAGTAAGGTTCACAGCGACCGGATCGCAATCCGAAAATCCAGCTTCCTTTCTCAAGTAATGTATAGCAGATGCAGCAGAACCCTGCACAGGAGCATTATCCAGAACAGCAGTCAAGGTATCCATAATAGCAACATCCATACTTGTCGATAGACGAACCATCTCCTGTTCCCCTTCCATCTCCAAGCCCTACTCCAGCCTGGTGGCCACCATGACAGCTCTGAGAACCAGGATGTTAGGTTCCCCTACCTGTGAGTAGGGGAAATTTTTATTGCAAAAAAACATCAGAAAGAAAATTGAACACACAAAACAAACACATCATCAAACAGCATCATACAGATAATTTGATAGAGAAGGAATACAAAAAGAAAGGGGGGAAGAAAAAAGGAAAAAGGAAAACACACACATATAGTTAAATACATATTGTTTAAATGACTTACCCAATCACTAAACCCACTATTTTATATTTAATAAAATAATTAAAACCCCTCCACCAATTCAGCACCTGTCATGAAGAATATAATGAACAATATGAAGTATATATATTCTTAAATTTATTGGAAACTAGAATACTCAAACAATCATAAGACATTCTCTTTTGATGCAAAACCCATTGACATCAAGCTTGCCATACATAGAATTTGAGACAGCAAAAGAAAATGATTAAAGTATCAGGATGGTATTTTGCTAAACCAGACCCATATTTCCCCACTACGAGAACATCATCTGGTAGAAATCGAAGCCACACAAAGGGCCACTTATTTGCCAAGAAATCCCATAAAGCCGTAACATAAGAACAATGTAGCAGGAAGTGTTCCATAGTTTCCAGCTGTGCAACACATTCCATGTAAGGAAAATTTCTCTCTATCATGCTTTTATAGTTGGTATTTCCCCTTAAATTTAATCTCCCATAAACTGTGAGCCATAGATTTTCCCACACTTTTTTTGGAACTCTTTGCAGAGTTAATTGATATAAAATGTAATGATAATCGACTGAAGGGCAGTTCTTAAAACTGGGTTCCCTAAAGTAATTTTTGAATAATATGTCTTGATAAAGTGTCTTAGTGGTATGTGCAGTAATGCATTCCTTTGTGATGCCCCACTTATATAATTTCTGAGCTGCAGGAATAAAATAGGGAGGAATTTGAAGTCGTGGATGTAATTTAGGTACATCTGGAGCCATGATTGGAGATATATGGTAAGGGATTTCCACATCCAAACATTGGAGACTAATTCAGTATTTTTAACCATATCGTTAACGGAGTGTTTAAAAAATAATGTATGCAGAAAAACCACGGGTTCTATCATGTTAAAACCACCTAACTTTATATCATGGTAAGTGTAAAGTTGCTTAATGGGGTTTAATCTGGTGCCCCATAACATTTGAAAACATAAACTATAAATTTTAGTTTCATATTTAATAGGTAAAGGGTATAAAGATACCATGTACTGTAAGAGTGGCAAGATGAATTTTTTTAAAATAGCAATTTGTTTAAGTTTTGGAAAGCTTCCATTGTTTCCATCTACTAATTTTTTGTTCTGCTTTATGAATAGCTAGATCCCAATTTTTTTCCTTCAAGTTTTGAGGGCCAAAACGGATCCCTAAAATTTCCAAAGGAGTAGAGAAAATCTTGACTCCATAACTGATTGTATCGTGATTTATACTAGGCCCAAGAAACATTCCTTTTCTTTTTTCCATATTTAATTTGACATTGGAAACCTTTTGGTATATAGAAATTTATTTTAAAAAAAGTTTTATTTGCTCTGGATGCGAAAAAAAAAGCACAAATATCATCAGCATATGCTTGGATGCACAATGCCTGTGGGATTCCAATCCCTCCAAGCCCTGTCCATTTAGGTGGCAACATAATGGAGAGAAGTAAAGGATCTAGGGAAAAAACGTACAGTAGAGGGCTTAAAGGGCACCCTTGTTGAACACCGCAAGGTACCCTAAAACTATGACCAACCCTACCCTGTAAAAAAGTTCTAACATTAAAATAAGAGTATAATGACCGTAGCTGGTTTATATAGGATGAAGGTATTTTATAAGTTTGTAAAACTAAGAAAAGATAATGATAAAAAACCCAATCAAAGGCTTTCTCCTGGTCGGCTGTTACTACGCAACCTGACTGTCCAGAATTTTCACAATGGTAGATTACATCCCTCAAGGTCCATAGAGCCTGTTAAATATTTCTTGCAGGCAGATCACAATGCTGGAATGGAGAATTACCAAAGAGGCGCAAGCCTTTAAACGTGTATTTAGAATATGAGCTAATATTTTATAGCCTCTATTAAGAAGAATTATGGGTCTCCAATTACAAATTTGAGAACGATCTCCTTTTTTAAAGAGATAAATCAGTAAACCTTCAGAAAAGGAAACATGTATGGTATTGGAGTTAAAAACCATTATGTATAGGTAATAAATAAACTTTCTACTATTTGGGGGCAGAAAGTTTTATAAAACGTATGGGGGATACTGTCTAAACCTGGAGCGGTGTTTAGTCTGAAGGACTGTATTGCCTGTGTGATTTCTAATTTGGTAATAGAGGACCGTAACTTAAGGAGTTCTATTGGGCAGTCTGGAACCACAACAGACTGTAAAAAATCTGTCATATCACAGGTTAAAATAGGTGTCTGTGGTTTTAAAGAATCGTAACACTGTTGAATAACTTTTTCTAAATCCTTGAAAGAGCTCACCCTCTGCCCTTCCTGAGAAATTAGAGTCCATAGTGATTTTGTTTTTTAAAGTTTTGCAAGCTTCGTAGGGGTCTCCTATGGGGGAGGTTGCGGTACATACATCAAAAGAGACTGGATATATTTCTCTCTATCATTTTCTAGTATTTTCATAGCTTCCTTTACTGTGGTAATCTAGAAAGATTTGCTAAAGACATTAATTTGTATAGCTGCTGTCTAAGGGGTAAATATTTTAAAAATGTATTGTTACCAATACTTTTACCATGTTGTAAAAAACAAGTTTGTATATCCATTTTGGTGTCCATCCACCATTCCCCTTTGTCTGGGTACAGGAATTCCACGGATAATCTTGCCTGAAGCAAGGATGTCATATCTGTAATAACCTTAGAGTCTTTCAAAACCGAAACGTTCATCTTGCATCTACTGTGCAAAGGGGATCTTTTAACAAAATGAGTCAGCGATAAGAGCAACAATAAATGGTCAGAGAATGCAACATGTATAATGGCTAAGGACCTGTTAGGTACATTTGAGGAAATTAATATATAATCAATTATAGAGGTATAAGCATTACGCTTATAAGTGAAGTTGGGACCTTTTGCATGTAGTGAATGACAATTAAGTAGATCAGCAGTGTGGATCATCTGGGCTAATGCATTTGAGTCACAATATTTTTTTCCCCATCACCTTTTTTCTTGTTTGTTTCCTTTGACAAACTACAATTAAAGTCCCCACATAGGAAAATGTTATATTAGGTGACTAAAAAAGGCTGGATTGCTTTTATAAGGCCTACTTTTTCTGCCATCATTTGTGATGTGTATACAGAAATAAATCTGCAATCCATATCATTCCAGAGACCATCAAAGATCAAGGCCCTCCCATGTACTAAATCATATTATTTTCTTAGCATGAAATTAAATGAATGAAAAAGAATCCCAACTCCATTGGCGGAATCTAGGCCAAAGGACCGAAAGAATGGGCCCCATACCCATTCTTGCTTAAACATCCAAACTTGTTCATCATTATACATCCAGGTTTCCTGGAGTAAGCAAACATCAATAGACAAATCATGCAAGAATTGAAATACAGCACTTCTTTTGTCAGCATTCAGCAAACTATGTACATTTAGGAAACACAGTAAACCCGCAGCCATTGAGATTTATTTTATGACCCAACATCTAAACTTTTTTCCTCTTTTTTTTCTTTTAACCTTTGTAATCCCCTTCTACAATATTATGGGAACCTTGCTCATTAACAGATTTCTGTGAGTCAGAATCCCCCATCTCCATTTCAGATTCCCCCCAGGAGGTAAACAAGGCTGAATATGAATTTTTCATTTCTATTGGGGTGGTGGGAGGATTAGAGGAAATAGATTTAGAAAACCTGGAAGATCTCCTATAGAAACATAGAAACATAGAAGTTGATGGCAGATAAGGACCGCAAGGCCCATCCAGTCTGCCCATTTCTTTTTCTACATTTATAAATGTGCCATTGGCCTTTGCTCTGTCAGTGGCCTATCTATTCATACTCATCTGTATTGCTCCCTTATGCCTATCCCATGCCTGTTTGAAGCCCTGCACTGTATTCATAGCCACCACTTCCTGAGGTAGGCCGTTCCATGCATCCACCACCCTTTCTGTGAAAAAGAATTTCCTCACATTCCCCCTTAATCGGCCTCCCTCTAGTCTCATGCTGTGTCCTCCAGTCCTACTATTTTTCTTATATTTAAATTTGTTAGACTCTTTCACCTTGTTAATGCCCTTAAGATGTTTGAATGTTTCAGTCATATCACCTCTCTCCCTCCTTTGCTCAAGAGAATACATATTGAGCTCCATTAATCTGTCCTCATATGTCTTCTGATGCAGTCCCTGCACCATTTTGGTTGCCCTTATCTGGACTGCCTCAATTTGGTTAATGTCCTTGTGAAAGTGTGGCCTCCAGTACTGCACGCAGTACTCCAGATGGGGTCTAACCAGTGTCTTGTAAAGAGGGATTATTACCTCCTTCTTATGACTTGTGATACCTCTACTAATACACCCTTACATCCCCCTAGCCTTACCTACTGCTTTAGAGGTCTGCTTGGATGATTTCAGGTCATCGGTGATGATGATGCCCAAGTCTCTTTCTTCCTTTGTGACTGCCAGCAACTCCCCTCCCAGCCTATAGGTGGCTTTAGCATTTCTCTTCCCTATGTGCATGATCTTGCAGTTCTTTGCATTAAATCCCAGTTGCCACTCTTCTGACCATTTTGCTAGTTTATCCAGATCTCTTCTCATTCTGCCCACCCCATCTGGATCATCTACTCTGCTGCAGATCTTGGTGTCATCTGAAAACAGACAAGCTTTACCCTCTAGTCCATCTGCAATGTCACTGATGAAGATATTGAAGAGGACTGGCCCCAGGACTGATCCCTGAGGTACCCCACTTGTGACTTGCATCTCTTCTGACTGTATACCATTTGTCACCACTCTCTGTTTTCTGCCCGTCAATCAGTTTGCCACCCAGAAGACCAACTTCTGACCCACCCTGAGCCTACCCAGCTTATTTATCAATCTTCTATGTGGAACAGTGTCAAAAGCTTTGCTGAAGTCAAGGTAGGTGACATCAACTGCTCCCCCTTGGTCGACCACTCTGGTTACATAGCCAAAGAAATCGATGAGATTAGTTTGACAGGACCTTCCTTTTGTAAACCCATGCTGTTCTGGATCCTGTGCCCCTATGGATTCCAGGTGTTGCACTATTCTTTCCTTAAGGAGTGCCTCCATAATCTTGCCCACTACTGATAAGACTGACTGGTCTGTAGTTCTCTGCCTCCTCCCTGCTACCACTCTTGTGGAGCGGGATCACATGAGCCCTTCTCCAGTATTCTGGGACCTCTCCTGTGCTCAGAGACTCACTAAACAGTTCTGCTAATGGATCTGCTAGTTCCACCCTTAGCTCCTTAAGTACCCTGGGATGTATGCCATCAGGTCCCATTGCCTTGTCCACCCTGAGCTTAGCGAGCTCTTGTAGGACCCTTTCTTTTGTGAAGGGAGTAGTGCTCACCTCCCTTCCCCCTGTGTTCATGGTGCTGAGATGTGGGCTCTGCCCTACCTTCTCTTCAGTAAATACTGAGCAAAAGTATCTATTTAGGATAGATGCTTTTACAGGGTCCTCTCCTCACAAGCCCCCTTTTCTCCTTTGAGCTTAGCGATACCCCATCTGGACTTTCTCCTTTCACTAATGTATCTATAGAAAGTCTTGTCACCTTCTTTTACTGTTCGTGCTAGTGTTTCCTCAGTTTGGGACTTTACCTGCCTTACTGCCTTCCCTGCTTCCCTTAGGGTAGTTTCGTATGCCTCCCTTTCTTCATCCAGCTGTGTTCCCTTATATTTCCTGAAGGCCAGCCTTTTGGCTCTGACCTTTTCTGCTACTGTATTTGAGAACCAAAGTGGTTTCCTTCTTCTTTTGTACTTCCTTTTCTGTCTAACACAATGGGATGTTGCTTCAAGTATTGCATCCTTAATGCTTACCCACTTTGCCTGTACCCCCTCACCTGTGTTTCTTTTTGCCAGGGCTAGCTTAACTCTGTTGGCCATCTTATCAAAGTCAGCTCCTCTGAAGTCCCATATTTTTGCCTTGGAATGGGATGATTTAGATGTAGTGGCCAAATTGAACCATACCATGTGATGGTCACTGGCCCCCAGGTGACCTTCTACCTGGAGATCTGTGATCCCTTCCCTGTTTGTCAGTACCGGATCCAGGATAGCTCTGTCTCTTGTGGGTTGTTGTACCAGTTGTTTGAGGCCCTTCCCCTGCAGGGAATCTACCACGTGTTTAGTTCTGGCAGATGTTCCTGCTGGTATTGACCAATCTGTATCCAGCTTGTTGAAGTCTCCCATTATCAGAACCTCCCCTTTAGCTGTCATGTTTTGTATATCTTCAAACAGTAATGTGTTTATGTCCCCCCCGGTCTGGGGGCCTGTAGACAACCCCAGTTCTTATGGCTGTCCAATTTCCTGTTTCCAGGGTAACCCACAGTTCTTCTGGCTCTTTATGTGTATTCTGAATTTCTGTAGCTTTGATATTTTCATTGACATACAGGGCCAGTCTACCTCCCCCTTTTTGCACCTCGGTCTCTTCTGAACAGTACATAGCCAGGTACTGAAGTCTCCCAAGTGTGGTTATTGGTAAACCATGTCTCACTAATTGCTACTATGTCCAGTTTAGCCTCTGACATTATTGCCTGCTGGTCTGGGATCTTATTTCCCAGGCTGTGAGCATTTGTGTACATGATTTTCCATTGGCCAGATTTTGGTGTGTTACAAATGAGGCAAAGGGTCTGGAATAGGAAAGTCAGAACTTTCTGTAGGGGTGGCAGTTGGGTCCTCTTAACAGACTGGTGTTAAAATGTTTGTGGTAGCAATCTGCTGCACAGGGGCTTGTGGAATGCTATCATCTGTTAGTGGATCCTCTAAGATGATAATGGGATCCTCAGGAAGATGTTTATTAGATGCGGAAGTGGAATGAATCATGGGGGGGAGAAATTCTTTAGGAGGGGTTTGGGAAGCACCACTAGATGAACATGGTTTCATATTGGCTGGTATTGCAGAATCTTGTGCCTGCTGAATAAGCAAATCTGGACTTGTACAAGAGGCTTTATTTCTAGCCGCCCAGGAGCATTCACTGAAATTATGCCCATAGTGTTTGCAAAGGTCACAACGAGTGTGACTGCTGCATTGCATGGTACTATGACCCACCTCCTAACAATTATTACATCTGGGTTTGTCGCATGTACTGGAAAGATATGTGCTTGAGCCACATATGTAGCAGGCCCGAGGCTGTCCTGCATAAAAACAGACCCCACAGTCCTGACTTAAGAGAAAAGAATTAGGGATGTGTTCAATTCCAGAATCACTTTAATGAAGTTTTACTTTGCATTTCCACCCCCCGGTCCAGAACAGTTCGTTGTCAAGGATGGCTTCTGGTTCACTCAGTACCTCACATTTCTGCGATATCCAGTATGTTATGTCTTCAACACGAACCCCCTCATTGTGAAACATAACTGTTACATATTTTATCAAAGGTTTTGTCAAGGGTATTACAACAAAGGGGGTCCAGGTTGGAGATGTTTTGACCTGTCCATAATGCTCCCAGAACAAGTCTAAAGCATATGAGGTACGAAAGATAACATCGTACTTGTCCTCTCCAAAGATGTTTATGAATGCATAGACCTCTCTTGGAGAGAAATGTAATGAATCCTTTAATTAAACTTTACCCACGTGATACCTATCAGGCCTATCTTGTATAAATAGCGAATGTGAACAGCATTCCTACATGGTGCTGCAGTTTGTTTAGATTTTGTAAAAAGATCAGACAACAATGGTTTTGAGTCCTGAGTTTTATCTGAGTCCAGAGGTGGAAGGTTAACTAATTGAGACTGTTGCTTAGGTCTCAAAGGTGGACAATAATCTGTTTTATCACTATCTGATAAAGAGATCTTAAGTGAAGGCAAATTAGAGGAACTACAGTCCGGTTTTGAGGAGACCTCTGGTGAAGGGCAAGAAGAGATCTTTGATTTCCATTCAGCAGAAGCCTGAGAGATCAGAAAGTCCCATGAGGGGTCTGGAATCCATATACCTCCCGGTGAATGTTTCCATCCTGCACCTGATAGTGCTTTCTGAGGCATCCACATATCTGTGAACTGGGAACCAGACTGATTAGAGGGAGAAGAGTTGTTAACCACAGGATCATGTAAGGAAATGGACTGATTCATCTCAGATGCTTGATTATTCTGTGCATTCTCCTCCTGCACTGTTTTTGCTAATACAGTCCTCTGTTGTGCTTGTCCCTTAGAAGACTCACTGCCAAAAACAAATTCAGTAGTGCCTTCCTGATGGTTGTGCTCGGTTTGGTAAGCCACGTTAAGTTCAGTTTCTACAGTCTTTGGATATTTAAAAACAAACCCTGCAGTTTTGGAAAGATTGTGTGAGGGATTTGTTTTATTTGGAATGATACACTGCAAGCTTTGCTGGCCTAGAAAAGCAGATTCAGGGGCAGTATTTGTTGTAGCATTCGAACTGCAGGTTTCAGACTCTAGGCACAGTCCTTGTTTGGAATCACAACTGCCAGTCTGAGACATTTTCGCAGCTGGAGGTTTTGGTTCAGTATTAAGCGAGATTACTACTGTAAAAGACTGTTTGACTATTGTGAGACTGAGGATCCGAATACGAGCATATTTTACTCCTGTCATCAGCAGTGGAACAACTTTTTAAGGGTGAAATGATTTGACTAGAAAGAGGCTCTTTACACATGCCTAAAGAGGCTATACCACTGTCAGCCTTATCCGGTGAAGTGAAATTAATAACAGTGTCAGACTCACCCGGCCCCGCTGGGGCGTTGTCAGTAGCTGCTGTGTCATTAGGCCATCTGACAGGCCTAGTATTTGTGATGACAGAAGCCACGTCGGGATGTAATCCAGCTAATTGATCTTCTAATCATTCTCTCTCCAGTCTATGAAGTTCATCTTCAAACTGAACCAGCTTCAAAATTTCCTGCTGTTTTATATCCAGATTAGTATTTAAATCTTTTTCTTTAATTAGTGCTGTCTCCATGCTTAAATCTTCAGTTGATATGAAAAGGTCCATGAAATCTTCAGTAGAAGTATCAGGAACAGTGGTTAAATTACTTACTTCAGCCTTTATCAAGCTCAGAAATGGAGAGGAGGCCTGCTCTCCCTTCTGTAACATGTCTGTACCCTCTGGTGCTCCAGGCAAGACAAGGCCAGGGGAAGAGGCCATCTCCCCTTCCACATCAGCACTTCCTCCTCCTCCTCCTCCTCGGTCTGGCTCCAGACTGGGCTCCTCCATTCCTGCTCACAGGAAGAAGGGCCCCCTGCTGGAGTAGGGGAATTTCCCCGGTGTCCTGGCCAAATTTCCCTCATTCACTAAAAATACCACCAATAGCTTAACCTGGTTCAATTTCAATTGCTTACCATCTGTATTCCCCCGGTCACCCCTGAAAAGGACTTCTAGGCCCAGTGGACTTACTGGGTCAACAAAATTCAACAAAACAAACAAACAAAACAAAAGCAGGACTTCAATGAAAAAGAGATCCTTCATTTTTGACAACCCTAGGTAAGTAAATGTTAAATAAAGTCAGCCCTCTAAGATACAACCTTGTGTAAGTGTCCTTATGACTTTCATTTTTGGTATAAATAATTTGGAACATCTTGCAAAACTCACAGCTTGTACTTGCATGTTACTTTAACAATCTTCTCAGCAAAGACTTCATTTCCCATGACTCTTTTGCTTTTTGGCAGGATGTGATACTGCCAGAGATAAGCATTTCCTAGTTCCTTCCTAGTTTGAACACAGTTTTGACAGTTGCAGCTTCTTTGTGAGACCTGTGAGAAAAGATATGCAGAGAATTTTCAGGTATTTGTTGCCTGCAGTTTTGTAGAAAGTTTAACTCAGAAAGGTGCTTTTTTAATCTAGAATAGTTCTAGAGAGTCTCTCAGCTTAAATACAGTGCAGTTTTACACAGTTTCCAAATGCTGTGGTGGATCAGATTGCAATTGAAATCTTTTTTTTTTCAAAAATAGTTTATTTGTCAGTTCAAGGAATACAACAATACAGTTAATAATTTTCAATCCAGTTGCAGGTTAAACAAGACAAAGTTAAATCAATCCAGGAGATGCACACCAGACTTGCTATTTCCAAGACATTTTTAAAAGTCCTTCATTGTCCCATGAGATTGGGCACATCTCTACATTACAATATATTGTTAGCAAAACACCAATGCCTATAGTAATCAAAATTAAAGCCACAAAAGAGGAACCATATAGGGCACAGAACCAGAGTGTAGACAAAGTTACACAAGAAAGTAACCAGCTTCAATTGCTCCATCCAAAGGCCCCCACATCAAATCAAAGGTATGGCCTTTACCCAGAACCTTAAGCTGTGTTTTTTTGATAGTCATACAGGATAATAAATTCTTTGACCATCTGCTGATAGACGTGGCCTCTGTGGATAACCAAACCTGGGCAATGGTAAGGCGAGCATTTATAAGTGCCATATCCCACAAATTATCTCTTTTAGCACCCCTAGGAGAATCTGGGTCTGTACCCAGCAGTAATTCCAAAGGGGAATTTGAGGGGCATAGCCCAAAATGCTGGACATGGTTCTATGCATTTTATGCCAAAATGGGGCTATTTTAGCACACGTCAAGATCATATGTAAAAAGTCACCCACTCCCATTTTGCATTTGGGACAGACATCAGATTTTGAGCTGTCTATCTGGTGCATTTTGCCTGGGGTGATATAAGCTCTGTGTAAGAAATTAAGCTGTATAAATCTCAATCTATTGTTAACCAAACAATTAACATAATGATAGCATGCCAGTTTCCAGATTTCTGGATCAACATTTAAGGAGAGGTCCTCCGCCCACCTAAGCCTGCTCCTAAGTGGAGCTTCTACATTATGTCCCATTATGGTGTGATAGTAAGTCAATAAGAGGTTTTCTACCCAGCTGAGGTTTGTACAGTTCCTCCTCAAAAGGAGAGGGGGGAGCCCAACCATCCCTGATAGACAAATTGACCCCGCTTATTTGTCGGAGCCTGAGATAGACAAAAAAGTCCCCTGGATGAATCCCCCAGATATCGCCTATCTCTTGAAAGCTGCCAATCAGCCCTCCCCGTGTACAGTTGGTTGACATGTGTGATGCCCTTTTTATTCCAATGGCTCAGCCTCTGGATGAGTTGAACTGAGGGAAATCACCTCCTCTTCACAGCACTCAACAGGCTCACATATGGGGAAAATCCACCCTGCCAGCCTATGTGTGTATGTACTGTCTTTCAAATAGCCAAAGTGTTGGCTGTAAAGGGGTTAACTGGTGGTTTACCAGCTTGACAGGCAAGGGAGGAAACACTTCCACTTAGTAGGTCAAATCTGAAGTTTCCCAGTATTGACTCTTCCTCTAGCCCTACCCACGCTGGTATGTCCTTATCAAACCCATGATTAACAAAAGCCAACTGGGCCACCCAATAATAAGCCCTGAAGTCAGGCAAGCCCACACCACCCTCAACCATTGGCTGAAACAGAGTTACTCTCTTGATTCAAGCCCCCATCCCCTCCAGAGAAATTTGTGCAATGCAGCATGAAGGCCCCTGAAGTGACTCTGTGGGACTCTGACTGGCAAGGACTTTTGTAAATACAAACATCTGGGTAATATCATCATCTTAATAGTGCCAACTCGGCCCAGAAGGGAAATAGGTAAGGCATTCCACCGCTCACAGTCTTCTATCACTTTGGACACCAAAGGTTTATAGTTTAGGGCATACAGCTGATTGATGTTCGCTGACAACATTACTCCCAGATATTTAACATGTTTGACTAGTTGTAATCCTCCCAGATTGGCTATCAGTTGTGCTCTATCGCACAAACCGATAGGCATTAACTCACTTTTAGTCCAGTTCACCTTATGACCCGAGAGGGCACCGTACTCCTTCATAAGTTTATGCGCTACTGGGAGGTCCCTGGCTGGATTTTGCAGAAAAAACAGCAGGTCATCTGCATACAGTGAGGCCTTATGCATAGATACCCCCTCAAACCCCTCTATTTCGGGATGGGCCCGAAAAGCTGCAGCTAAAGGTTCCAGGGAAAGGACGTATAGCAATGGGGATATGGGACAACCCTGGCAGGTGCCCTGTTCTAAGACAAAGGGCTTGGAGAGACTACTATTTATCAAGATTTGTGCTGAGGGGTCCATGTATAAAGTGTGCACCTATTGACAAAAAAAAATACTCAACCCCATCCTTTCCAAGATCTCAAACAGATAGCCTCACTCCACCCGATCAAATGCTTTCTCTGTGTCTAATGCCACAATTGCGGCCCCTTGTGTCCCCCTTCCTTTATACCACCTATGGATCACATTAAGGGTTCTTCTGATGTTATGCTTCCCAAATCTCCCCTTCACAAAGCCAGACTGGTCATGATGAACCAGCCTGAGCAATATGGACTCCAAACGCAATGTCAGCACTTTAGTCATGATTTTATAATCCGCTGTGAGCAAAGAAATAGGGCGATATGATGTGCACTTAGTCAAGTCTTTCCCAGGTTTCGGGAGAACAGTGATAACTGCAGAGTGGGAGGAGTGGGGTAGGATACCTTTCTGCAGCCCCTCTTTTAACATGTCAAACAAGGGGTCCAGCAGCACCGGGCAGAAGGTTTTGATAAAGTCAATTGGGAGCCCATCAGGACCTGGAGCTTCCCCCCTTTTAAAGATGCTATTGCCACCTGTACTTCCTGCTTAGATAATGGGACTTTCAATAACTTTGTATCCTCAGATCCTAATTTAGTCAATGGGGCATGATTGCATTATGAGGTAATTTCTTCCATTGTTGGGTGACATTCGGATGTATACAATTCTTTATAGAATTGTACAAACTCATTGCCTATACTACCGGTGTCATGCACCAGTCCCCCTCCCGGACCCACTATCGCCCCATCCCCCGCTCTGCCTTCCGCCGCTTAATCCGCCAGGCCAGAAAATGGCCCCCCATGGTCACCATTGAAGTAGGCCCCTGCATTTGCAATTAGTATGGTATGTTCCAGTCTAGCACTGTTAAGAGTATTAAACTTGTATCGAAAACGTTGGATTATACAGTACTGTAGAACTGTTTATTTTCGCGCCAGTTATATTTGGTGCATGGTGCTAATCAGCTGCAATTTTGAAAATAAAATTTCATGCTCTTTAATTAGCTCCTGATTTATTCCCATTGAAAATATACTAGTTTAGCCAATTAGCATAATTTTATTTTAGCGCAATTACCATGTAAGCGAATATAGCTATAATTATTTTACATCAAATATAACCTGTTCTACAGTATATGCTCTCTGATGGTTTGCTCTTATGGGCAGATTCACAAGCCACAATTTTTATTCTAAGACAGGACAACTCCCGCTCTCTCTCTTTTTTACAATGGGAGGCATAAGAGATGGTTTGGCCCCTAATATAAGCTTTTAAAGCCTCCCATCTGGTACCATGGGAAATGTCCCCTCTAACATTGTCTGACAAAAATTCCTGAATGCTGCCTTTCATAAGCTCCACATAATGGGGGTCCTTCAGAAGGAGCGAATCAAGCCTCCAGATTTGTGAAGAGGAAGGTGTTCCCAGGGGAAGAAGAAGGGAATGAGGGGCGTGATCACATACAAGTATAGGGTGGTATGTTACCTCCCCAATTCCTGCCAACAGAGAGGGGGAGTCTAACAGTCTGTCTATCCTGGCATATGATTGGTGGGAGTGGGAGTAGAAGCTGTAATCCCTGACTGAAGGATGATAATGATGCAATACATCCACAAGGCCCATTTCAGCCTGAATTCGCTCCAGAGACCTGGCATTGTGAGACATTGGTACCAAAGTGGTCTTGGAATGGTCCAATCCCATTCAATCACACAGTTGTAGTCTCCTCAGTATCCAGGGGCCATCCCATCATGCTAGATCCACTGCTAGCCTTTGAAAAAACCTGGATCTTCTACATTGGGAGCGTAGACAGAACCCAGCAAGATTGTTTCCCCCTCTGCCACACGGACATTGACAAGAGCATAATGACCTCCAGAATCCACAAACGAATCAACGACCTCCGCCATATTGTCCCTTGGCATCCAGATTGATGCACCCCTAGGTTTAGATGAGAATGGGGAAGACACCCCTGTTTCTCCCATGAAGGAGGCAATCCTATTTGCCTCAATGTTGGAAAAGTGGGTCTCTTGCAAGAGTACAATATTTCCCTTCAGCCGATGAACCTCAATCTGTACCCTCCTGTGTTTAAGAATCGACTTCAGCCCATTAACATTCCATGTGACTACCTTAAGTCTGGAGGACATTGTTGCAGTGTGTTACAACTATACCTGCTCCAAGGCTAAGGTGTGTACATCCAGAACCAACTATTTTAATGATTTTAACAAACAGCTTAACCCCCAAACTAAGAAGAAACCCCTCCTTTTTACACCCCCACCACCCTAGCTTTAAAACTAACACCCTCCATTGCATACACCATAGGGAATGACAGAACCAGCCAGGGCATCCATATAGAGAGTGTGGTACAGAGTCATAAAACTCTCCCCGAGTAACCCCAGACCGAGCCCCACCTCCAGCAGAGCACACCCACTCAACAACACTCTGCTGCCCACATTGAACCAAAGAAAACACTCCTACCCAGACCTGCCCCGCATAGCTACCTGCCCAAACCCATTGTAGAACCAAATCACCCCTCCCATCTGTTGGAAATAACAGCCCCGCAAGAATCCCCTCTACAACAACAGTTGGCAGAAAATATTGATGTAAATAATCAAATTGCAAAGGGCAAAATATTATAACAATGCTATCCAACATTCTAGCTTCTAGTCCAGGTAAGAGAAAAAGTCCAACATGAACACCTCACTAGAGACAAATTACATAAGTCTCTTAGAAGCTGTCCAAGTGTAGTCACAAAAAGGGAAACCAGAAAAAGAAAACTCTACATTACAGTACGTTGGCCCGTCGATACCCATGTCCCTAGACATGGTAGGGAAATAAAGTTCCAAACCTCTTCAGTGATGTAACGAGTAACTGCAGACATGAGTCATGCAGAGGGTAAAACACTGAAAGCCTCCATGGCTCATAACAAACCTCAAGGCCATCTGTGTGTGTGGAACCTAGATCGTCAAATTCCCAGGTCACAAATCCCAGAGGAAATAAGATCTCCAGGAAAGGAGATGCTAGGACATACTCAAATACAATTTAAATAAAGTCAAGAACCTACTGCCTGGGCCTTCCTCCATTTGGCCTCCTCAGAGATCCACTTCTCAGTTTCTTTAGGGCACAGGAAAGCACAAGAGGGCTGCCCTTGGTGGTCAATTTGCAGGAGAGCTGGGTATCAGAATGCTAAGGACCAGCCAAGCTTGAACAATTTGGCCTTAATTTGAGAAAAGCTCTGCCATTTGTGCTGCAGGTCTGTGCTGAAATCTTGGTATACTTTAGCGTTCTCAAATGGGATTGGACCCAACTGCTTTGCTTTTTGCAGCATTTTTTCTTTGTCTTGAAAATTGAGGTACTTTATCAGACAATGTCTGTCTCTTTCTCCTGGTTTAGGCGGGCACCCCACTTGGTGTGCACGTTCTATTTCAAAGTTCTCATGATCAGTCGGGAGGCCTAGTTGAGCCACCAGCCATTTTTGCAGGACTACCGCTGCATCCCAGCCCTCAGTACCCTCCAGAAGTCCAATAATGCGGAGGTTGGAATGTCTTGCTCTATTTTCTTGATCGTCAAGTTTGGCCTTCAGCTCATCCAGCGAGGTCTTCATGTTATTCTTCTCCGATGACACCATTGACAGTGAATCTTCTGAAGAGCTCACCCTGTGCTCGAGCTCAGCAATCTGCGTGGAGATGGTGGCCAACGCTTTGGAGAGACCCATTACTATGCCCTGAAGATGGGTGAGTTGAGCAGTTATATTTATGAATCCTGCTTTCATTTCATGCTGAATTTGTAGGAGAGTAGAAGGAACTCCTGCCAGAGAGTGAGTGAGCGAGTTAGTTTCAGGGCTCTTAGACCCACTCGGCTCTTCCATGGAAGCGGCCCTCTGCTCCTCGCTGTGCCTCCTGTGTCTTGACAGTTTTGCAGTGTCAAATAGAATTTTTCCTTGGTGGCTTTTCTGCTTTGTAGAAGTCATAGGACCCCAAGACTTTGTGAAGTTGATTTAGGAGGTAAGAACTTCTATGCTAGCTAGGATAGGCACTTAATTTTAGTTGTTTGCCCAAGGAACTCACTAACACGCTTCTGCCATCTTTGAGAGTTAGCCATACCCCCTGCAATTGAAATCTTGACTTGCTGCATATGTTTATTTAGTTCTTTCTTTGTTGTTACTGCATTTTTAAAGTTTTGTCATAAAGAAACTGGACTTTTAGACTAAGAAATGTGTGCAGTTGCAGTTATTTGAATGTATACATTTTTGTATGTGGTAGGAGAACAGACTTTCTCCTCCAGGCTTTGAATTCAAATGTAGTATTTGTAATGCTGTTGTGTTTATATATTGTAGTATGTTGCAAGCCAGGGAACGTTACTAAGCAATTTACTTCTTAACCCTGTGCCATTTAAGCTGAAGAAATACTATTTTTCATTGGAATAAGTGGTCAAAATCAGGAACAGCTGGCTTAACAAAATATTTAATATTAGCTGAAGAAATTGTTGATTTTGTGAAAGGAAACTAGGCTATACCACTAATATCTGACATAGATTTTATGTTTATATATACTGTGAATGTTATAGTTTTCTTGGAGTGACTACAGTTTGTGACCCAGGTATCCCAGTGGATGGAAATAGTATGGGGGATGGGAATACCATGAATGCCATGACTCTGCCTGCCCACTACATTTTTTCCAAAGTGAATTTCTGCAGGTGGGGATTTGTACTGCATTCGTAGGGCTCACTGTACAGTATGGGTGCCAGGAGAACTCAGTCTAAGACTGGATATGGAGATGATCAGAAGGCTGTGCCATTTTCTGACTCTTGGTTCTGGGTCGAGGCAGCCATTATGGTGATTGGGCACTACCTGCCAGAGTGGGGATCCACCAGACGACCAGGGACAGGGTTTGTCAGCTATGGGCAGGTAGGGGTTAGGGAGGGGGAAACCACTGGACCACCAGGGAATTCTTTCATTTTCCAAATAAGGATGGGAATCAGGGCTGGTGAGAGACCACTGGACCACCAGGGAGTGTGCTGTTTTTAAACAAGGATGGGAATCAGGGCGTGGGAGAGGGACGTGGTCCAGCACACTGAGCCACTGTGGTAGCATGTAGTGGAGTCTATAATGGGCATACAAATGACCTTGTAGTGCAATTGGTTCA
This sequence comes from Neoceratodus forsteri, assembly GCA_016271365.2. NCBI lineage: Eukaryota > Metazoa > Chordata > Ceratodontiformes > Ceratodontidae > Neoceratodus > Neoceratodus forsteri. The sequence continues at coordinate 829,538,558 of CM028132.1, read as the reverse complement.
TCTTCATCTTTGTTTGAATATTTGCCCATAGGGGTGCAGAACTAACCAGTGTGTGCTGCATATTACCACTATAGTTGGTCTTTAGCTCATACCCCTGTAGCGCAGCACAAAGCATGGTGAACACTGACTGGATACCACGCTACCATGGTTGATATTCAGATGAATAGTGCAGTCAGTTCAGATTGTGCTATTCATTTGAATATGGTGCTGGAGCCAGTTGACCCCATTTTTTCATGTGACACCCCTCTGTGTGCACGCAGCTGGCTGGCTTTGAATATGGGGTCCATAATCCCTTCTCTATTAAATATGTACAGCATGATTTGGGTGTAATGGGTTTTGTTGGCATATAATTACATAATGACACTAATTTAAGGTTGGAAGGAACTCTGGGTTTTGAAAGACTTAATGAAATAAGTGTTGCATTACCTACAATATTTAGTAGATCAACAGCATGAGAAGTAAAAAAAGTAAAAGAAAAATAACTAGAAACAATAAAGTTAAAATACAATTGGTGAAAATCTAGTGTTTTTTAACTCTTATGATACAGTAGTTTCTCTTTAACTCTGTCTTTTCCACTAGAACTCTGTTTTCTTCACTCCTATGTTGTATTACCATTTGTATCTCTCTCTGCTGCTCTCTCTACTCAGGCTACTATACGTTCCTCATTTTTACCTTTATTTTAACATATCTGGCCAGATGTTGACTGTCTACCTTTCAGACAAGTATCTTATCTTGTTTAATTCTAACCCTTAATCTCTCCTCTAGAACCTCTAACACTTTTGTCTCCACATCATTCTCTGTGTTTTCCTTTTAGATACTATCAGAATACCCCAAACCCAAGCCAATCCAACCCTGGTCACTGTGATTCAGACAAAGCAGGTAAGTCATATTTAATTTAGGGGTCAAAATTTGGTTTGGCTGTCACTGGCCAGAAGGGCTAGTGACTGGGAAAATTAATTTTCTTGTTTCGTAACCAGGTAAAAATCCTCACAGACTTCTCACTGGCCCTACTGATATACTTACTGAAGTGTTACCTTCTCCAGTATGAATCCACAGGGCTAGCTAAAGGAAAATCTTACTAGCTACATACAAAATCTGCTACATTTAGCTAGTGGGACAGTGACAATTTTGATGCCAGTGAAGGAGATAGGGTAAGTGTCATGTGCCAGGGAAGGAAATGGGGCTATTGTTGAGGGCTGGGGGGCCTAGTGTCTGGAGAAGTGAGATGCTAGTGTCTTGGGCTTTGGAAGATGGGTCAACTAGGGTCAGGAGTTGTGGAAGGAGGGAGGGGGCTAGTTTCATAGTCTGTGGAGGGAGAGTGTAGAAGAGGGTGTATGTGTGCCTCAGGTGTCTGAGGTGGTGGTGTTCAGAGGGGACCTTGCAGGGCAGGTAGGTAACAAGTGTATATATGATTCTCAAATGGCTGAGGAGGAAGGGGTGTGGTTTCTGGCAGTCGAGGGGCCCATGAGGGAGGGAGCTGATATCCATAGGTTTAGAAAAGTGGGATGCCTAGAGAGGAAGGGTGTTCAAAGAGACTGTGGTGAAAGAGAAGGGGTGGTGGTGTGTGGGGGTTAAGTTGGGAAGTAGAGGCAGGGGGTTGGTGTCTGGGGTGATGGAAAGAGTCAGGGTAGTGTTGGGGCTGTGGAAGGTATACAGTCAAGGGGGCTACTGTCATGGGGTCATGGGGGGCTGTAAGGAAAATATGCTAGTGTCAGGTGCTGTGGAGGGAGGGGCTTAGTATCATGGATGATGTTGAGGCTGTGGAGAGAGGTGGCTGGTGTTGGGTGCTGTGGATGGTTCTGGGTGGTCAGGGCACCAGCGGTAGAGTGCCAGCAATCAGAGCACCGGTGGGAGGTCAACGGAAGGCACAGTGCTGGTCCACACAGCTGCAGAGGAACAGGGGGCACCAACCAGCATGGCGCAGTGGGGCAGGGACACACACTGCACACCTGCAGACCCACCCACAGAATGCCTACGGAGTACAGGGAGCGCAAGGTACGGAACTGGGCAGGCATGGACCACAACTGATGCGTGCCTAACCAAACGACCAGGACATACGTCCCATAGAGACCATGCATCTGCCCATGCCACATCCATTACTGACTGGCTACTATGGCTGGCATCAGTACAACCCATATCCGACAGTGCTCTCCCATTGGCATGAGCACTCACCAGCTCCAGATTCATGCTATGCTGTCTATGTCCTGAGCTCGATAGTGATGGGCTACACCATCCATAACGGTTCCACTGAACATACACTGGATGGCTGCTGGATAACACATAGCCCATTCGCTGTACACAAGGTGAACTACAAGGAACTGTTTAGCATGAGCAAAAGTTAAAGGACATGGGGGATATTTATTTATTTTGGCCTGGTAATGAGAGCTATTTTCAGACTCAAACCTACCTGGCGTTTGTTGGAGGCCTCCTAACCAGACCCAACTTTGCTTATGAGATTTGATAAAAGGCTGCAGGCTCATACAGAGAATAATGAACCCCCTACCATGCAGAACAAGCCACACTGACTGAGGTTAATGACATAATGGGCATGAGAGCAAAACTCGAGTGCCCTCAAGATATCGCTAACCTCACAAATTGTGAGGTTACCAGAGCATTCTGCAGTGATGTTGGTTCATTATATATAATGATACGAGAAGCCAATTTCCAAAACATACAAGTGACAGGCAAACCCACTCATAAGTGCTGTTTAAAACACCACCTGGTACTGTTTTTTACTGGGTGCTATTTTGAAATTAGTGCTTGTGAAGGGGTTTTCCTGTCCTAATCAGATTGTGCTCCAGGCCCTGCATCTGGTTTACTGGAGCGTGAGTGTGACTGCGCAGCTGTTCAGAGAAATAATTCATGTTCTAAATGGTGAATTATTTCTCTTGGCATTTTAAAATGTGGATTGCTAGGTATAGAAACCACTGCAGAAGCTGACTTTGTACTGATATTCAGGATGGCCCAATTGCAACCCCCCCACCACAACCCAGAGCATGGCCACCTGCTCGATCTGTCAGCTGCACAATATAGCAGGAAAGCACAGAGTGAGAGGGAGCGCCTAGAGTGGCAAGTCTCATTGATAATGTTAGTAAAGATCAGTTTCTGCATTTCATGAATGACATTTAGAAAATGGGTCTCATAACATCTGCACGCTGATTGGCTAAGACCCCCTGCCACGGGTGGTGTTGTTTTTAACAACGCCCTATAAAAAAAACAAGTTCCAATTCAGGGTGCCCCATTACTTACGATATTATTGGGCACTCTGAATTGTTACACTGAGCAGCTGCCATTGTTTTGCCTTGCTTATTGACTCACCAGCCCCCCACCACCACACCACTCTCTATGAAAAAAGTCATTAACTCCCAGTGCGATGCTGCTTCTGTTACTCCATGACTCCTCACAGAAAAAAAGAAACACATCCTGATTTTCACGCCTACTTTTTTTCCATGATGTCGGCTTGCTCGACCTCCCTGAAAGTGAAAGCACCTGACCTTCCTTCCGATACTGCTCACGTTACGTTTTTATTGCCAGCACAGCGCTACAATAAATGAACCTTGTACACCCCTCAACCAATAAAACACATTCTTTCTCTTTACAGTTTACTTTCCTGTAATGCTGCCGGCTCCCTCGATCTTCATCCAAGTAATGTTCCTGACTGTCCTTCTAAGTCACATACACTCACGTGCCTGTCCAGTTCCGCCCAAAAAGAAGCCATGCATGATCACTAGAGAAGTAAATGGGCTAGTTTTTTTCTTCTTTGGGACTTAGTACAAACAGATTTACACAGCTCATGATTTTATTTTTATTTATTTATTGTAGAGAATCAGTTTTACAACCTTTGAGTCAAAGACTCGTTTACAAAGGTACCTCGTCAATAAGGGGGGGAAGACAACAATAAAAAAAAGAGGTTAGGACAGTGGAATGACAAAACATGTTAGATACATAAAAAATAAATATACACTTGGAGAGAGCAGACAACTAGGCTGCGCTGGACTAAACTTGTGGAAGGTCCTAACATAGGTAAAAACAACACAGGATTCCAATCGACAGCAAGTCATAAGTTAAGTAGGTAAGTAACATTGGTGAAACAATAATAGTTACAGTATTCAAAGTGAGCATGTCAGGCTAATATGTGGGTATATAAAGACCGGTGGGCTGGGAATTTGAAAGGGGATTAGCAGGGACCGGCATAGGGCAGAGGGGACAGGCAAGAGGCAATACAGGCATTTACAACATCGGGCTGTCCATAATATGTTGGCGAAGAGCAATTTTGAAGCGGCCAATACCAGGATCTTGGAGATAGTTTCGGAAGGAGTTGAAACAGGACGGGCTTGGTGATGGAAGGATCTTGGCACCGAGAGGTCCTTGCTCTGGGAACTATGAAAGTGGCCGTGGCGGCATACCGGGTTGGCAATGACCTAGCAGCACGCTGCAATGGTCCAGAGACCCCAGGAGGGCAGAGTCCTGACAGGGATTTTTTGGCCAGTAGGCAGGTTTGATAATTCAGTCTTTCCTCAAGAGTGAGTATTTTAGTGGCAGAGTATAGTAAACAGGTGTGGGTTCTGCTGTGGGCACCGGTAATGATGCAACACTCATGCTCTTGCTTTACTGCTGGAGGTGGACACTAGACAGAATGACTCAGTTACGGGGGGGGAGAGCAACAGTAAATGGAACAGCACACAAACACAGGGACTACTTTACAAAAAAAAAATTGTCCACACTTTTTGAGTTTTTAGAGGCAGTTCCTTCAATATTTGATTACTTAAAATTTATACACATGTCCATTTTCTAAGTGTAAGTGTAATAATACCCTTCAGGGTGGGCGTTATGGGATATAATGGAACTTCCAGGAGTTATAAGGCCCTCTGCCTGCAGTGTCAGGCCTCATTACACCCCTGGGTGGTCCGTTATATAGAGAATAATGGATGGGGAAGGGTATGATATGAGAATTTAATGCACACCCGAGTTGTGGGATGCTACATAAACCCGAGGGCGGCCATGGGGTTTATCAAAGATCCACAATGAGGGTGTGCATTAAATTCTCATATACAACACCCTCCCCATCTTTTATTTTTTATAATAACAGACCAGCAATTTTTCTCCAGCAGTTTGTGAGACTGTTTGGCCCCACCCACATACAGAATGTTGGCCAATGAGGCAGCAGCATAGTTTGACTGGCATGACTCATGAATGTCATAACAACCAGCCGGTTGTTATGGAAAATATCAACCTGGTCAGTACATTGAGAGAAACTGCTGACCAGTTATTATATCCCAATAATGACCACCCTGTCGGGTATTATTACTTTCTTAGAAAATGGCAAGAAAGAATTCTCACTCCTGATTGGCTGCCACTGCCTACAAGCTGGGCATTTATTTCTCAATAGATGCCCAGCTAAAAACAAGTGCCAATTTGAGGTGCCCCATTACTTTTTTTTTTCTCGTTTAGCGAGAGACATGGTCAGCAAATTGGTGGGTGACCAAGTCCCCCTCAATCCCCCTCCAATCTGTATAACTTTAAATTTAAATGCTAGCCACACTTTAAAAAAAAAGACTATGAAAAAGGAAGCCGACAAACCAATTCGCTTTCCTCACGTTACCAGCGACTTTCAAAAGCGACAACGTGCCTCTCCGTCATAACAAAAATCACGTCTGCTGCTTGCTCGTGCTGCCATACACTGTCTCTCCTACAAAAACAGCCGTAGCTCGCTATACCCAACTGCCAGAAATCACCCCCACAACAGCAGGCTTCACATATTTAAACAAACCACTCTCCGGTCCGCATTCTTGCCCTACCATGCTGACATTCTCCCGACTGCGGTTTCGCAGTACAATTCTGAGAGCAAACAGAAAGTAAGTGATAAATCAGCACAATGCCCCCACAGTTACTGAGTGTCGTAAAAATAATCATTTACCTTAGAACTTGATGAAACCGAAAATTAGTCATTTTCTCTTTCCTCATAAATCGCAGTTAAACGTCGCATGCCGCACAGACGCAACTTCCGACTGCAACACAAAAAAACAACACAAAACGGCCGTGCATCCAAAAAGAAAAATAAATTGCCAGAGTGCTACAGAGAAGTTTCACGGTACAGAGCCTTTATTCTTTAGGAAACCATGTCTGTGTTTTGTGACTCTGTCTCATGGGGGGATGGGGGTGGAGCACCAATCCACCAGAATGTTGCAGGGAGGAGCAACACTACCAGGAACAGCCTGTGGACTATTTTATCAATAAATGTGTTCCTACTACTTGAGATCATTTTTCACAATTATTTATTATTTAACAACTTCAAGAAAATTTACACAGATGGCTATTTTCTAAGCTCAATAATACCCTCCAGGATGGGCATTATTGGGAAATACTGGACCTTCCTGGGGCTATAAGGCCCTCCACCTGTGGCGTCGGGCCTCATTACGCCCCTGGGCGGTCCGGTATTTCCCTATAATGCCCACCCTGTCGGGTATTATTGCTTACATACCATTCTGCCTTCCCCCATTACAGTGGTAGCATTTTGGTGCTGACAAACTCTGTTGGAGGGTCATTGGGGGCTGAGGAGGCTTGAACATCCAAAGGACTGCTCTCCTCCCAGGGGAGGGATTGCAGAGCCTTGCTTGGGATGGGAGGGAGAAGCTGCAGTGTAACAGAGGCAAGGCCATCGGAGCTAGTGAGCCACATTAGTCCAAGACAGGGAGGTCTGGAGTATTTAAGGGGTATGACCATGGGAACAGAACTGGGCTGGGCCAGAGCAGCCCAGACCTGGGGTTGTCCTGGGGCAGGGCTATGGGAGCTACGGAGCAAAATAGACCAGGGAAGTCGGAGGCAGAGGAAGCAGGGGAGGACTATGGATAGAACCAAGGCAGATGGTGGCTAGTGCAAGGTGGAATGTAGTGGTCTGGGGGCAGGGCCATGGAAACTGGAGGTCAACCAGGACATCCTGGGGATGGTGCAGGGTGGAACTGGGATAGGTGGGGGCCAATTGGTGGGCTACGGCTGAGAGAGGAAGGGTGGTGGCTCAGGCATAGCAGAGGAGCTGGGGTGGTCCACAGGCAGAACCAAGGGAACTGGGGTGACCCAAGAGGACAGCATGGGCCAGGAGAGACTGGTGCTGGAATGGGGCAGGGCCATGCCAGCCTGGAGGGGACAGGTAAGCCTGGGCCAAGGGGAGCTGGTGTGGTCCAGATGAAGGTCCATTGGAACACAGAGCACCAAGGTAGGCCAGGGTAGCTTGGTGCTAAGGCAGGGGGAAGCTTGTGTTTTCCTGGGGCAGGGCTATGGGAGCTATGGTGAGGCAGGTTGGCCTGGGTTGCTTGTAGCAGGGGGAGCTGATACCTTAGGTGGGGATTGGAGGTGGGGTGGTGGGGGCCACTATCTACCCATATAATGGTTGTATATATTTACAGATTCTTTTAACGGTAATAGGGGGCGAGGGGGGGAGAAGAGGGTGTGGCAGCTGCAATATAAGGGTGCTAGCTGTGCATTTGAGCAGACTAACTTAATGGACCATAAGGCCTGTTTCTGCTGGCAAATTTCGTATACAATACCACCTAGTCTTCTTCCATACTTTCTAGTTTGTGAGAAATTAAGGCACACATTGGTCATGTTTCTTTGTTGTAAAATCTACTTTGAGCGAACAAATTTCAAATATATCTCTCTCTGTCTATATATCTTTCTTCCGGATTTCAGCAAGGCAGACTTCTTTAAGATCAAGGACTAATTCAGGAAGGCTATACAGGAATACGATGACATAAGGGGAGTAGTGGAACAGTGGGATAAGATAAGGGAAGTCCTGCACCTGATAGTGAACCATTGTGCCAGGCCCTGCAGCAAGAGCAAAATAAAGAGGAAACTACTGTGGTTCTCAAGGAGAGTAGCAGAGCTAGCAAGAGGAAAAAATATGGCATTTCTGAGGTACAAGGTAACACAAAGCAAGGAGGACAGGCAAGAATACTTGGAAAAATGAAAGAAGGCGAACAAGGCAATAAGGACAGCAAAGGCCAAAACCGAAGAAAAGCTAGCTAAATCGGAGAAGGAAGGAGGGAAAGCATTCTTTAGTTATATTAGCGTGAGAAGGAAGACAGGGGAGGGATTGTGAGACTTGGGGCAGAGGGAGGTAGGGTAGTGGATAAAGACATTGACAGTGTGGTACCAGGGGACTTTGTGACTTAAATTGGAAAGGTACCTGTTTAGGAGGGGGGTTTGCTGGTACAGCTGAGTGTCTCCATAAGGGTCTGCTGGGGTAGCTGATTGTCTGTCTCTAGTACTCAGGAGGAACCCAACCTCCCCCATCCACCCCTAGTGCATTACATCCTTTATACTGGTAGTTTGTGACATCATACGGTACCTGATGTCTGCATACACACACTGTTAGCTGGACTGGACACACACTGGACTGTTTGTGTTTGTGAGACTTTGGAATGCTATGGGTGGGTTTGTGATTGGGTTTGTAAACAACTGCAATCAGTGTAGAGAGACTGCATTCCACTGTCCTGTACAGGTAGTGTGAACCATAGGTAGGAGTGTGGAGTGTAGTGGTTGTGGGGCAGCAGTGTGGATGAACATACTGTGAAGGCTGGGAGGTTTTCCCAATATACCACAGGCTAAGAAGGCTCAAGGAAGAGGTTCAGTGGCTTGGCAGGGAGCTGGAGAGATTGAGGGGTGAGGGTAGGGTTGCATTGGTAGAAGGGCTGACATCTGAGAGTATCGGGGGGCACCACAGAGAAGGAACAGTGGGTCAAGGGGGCAAACTAGACAGGAAGCCAATTGATGAAGAGTTGACGCTAGTAGGGCTGAGCAAAAGAGGAGCAGCAGTAGGCTGGAGGGAGGAGAAATCAGATAGTAAGGCAAAAAGAGTAAGGAACATGTTTGCTGTACTATCGACACATGGGGAAGAGGATGCAGAAGGAGACTGCACAAGGGATAGTACTCACGAAGAGGAGGGGTAAGGGGCATTGCTAGTGGAGAGACTGAGCATGATTTGGCAGGGGAGGGATAATACTCAGAGAAGAGAGGAGGGAGAGGGATGTTGGTAGTCAAACAGGAGGAGGGCTAGGGGTCTCAATTGAGAGGGGCAGGGGGGAAGACATTGGGGCAAATGGTAAAAGCACCATCTTGAGTGGACCCAGGAATGTGAATCTGGGTGGGGGGGTAGCAACGGGCACAAGGAAAGAGGAGGAGGGGGATGTACTGGTGTTGGGGGACTGCATACTCAAGGGGATCAGATGGGGCAGTAAGGGGGGAGAGGCACTGTCGGTTATGGGTGGAGTCCAAACCGGGATTAAAAGCAAACAAGGCAGGACATGCAATCCTATGGTGTGCAAGGAGGGGTAGGAGGAAACCGCACATTGTAGTACATGTGGGGATAAATGACCTAGCGGGGGAAACAGTTGAGGTAACAAGGGAGAGGTCTGAGGAAGTGGGAACGTTGTACCAGGAGACTGGGGAGCCTGTGTCTTTCTCAGAGGTGCTCCCAGCATGCTGAGCAAGCACAGTGAGAAAGGAGAGGATTAGGGAGTTGAATGCATGGTTGGTGGAATGGTGTTAAACTAAGGGGTATGGTGTTGTGGGTGGCTGGGGCAGTACCTGGGATAATAACAATCTGTTTGCAAGGGATAGGCTGCACCTGAGTGAGCAGAGGAAGGAGGTATTAAAGCAAAGACTGGAGAGGTATATTGTGACAAAGGTGGATTTAAGCTAGGGGGGTGACAAGTGGATAGCAGGTAGGCAGGGATCCGATAGAGTGGAGTCACAGCCTACCCCCCCCCCAAGCTAGCAGGGAAGGAGTCAGGGCAGCCAAAAAGGGAGGGAGGGAAGGAGTAGAAGGAATGAGATGGAGAGCAATGAAGGGAAAGGGACATGATGGAGGGTAGTCTTGCTGAACGTGAGAAGATTAGGCAATAAATCAGCTGAGCTACAGGCACTCTTGTCAGTGTGGAGGGTGGATATGGCAGCTGTCATGGAAATGTGAGCAAGTGAGCACTGGAACTGGGATCTGGCAATCCCAGTGTACAAATTATACAGGAAGGACTGTAAGGGGGGAGGGGTGGCAGCCTATGTGAGGGACGGGATCAAATGCACAAGTGATGAGGGGGAAGAAAGGAGAACAAAGGCAATCTGGCAGCAGATCCTAGATTGAAGGGGTAGGAAACTGAGGATTGGGGTGGTATACAAGACGCTGTCCCAGTCTGAGGAGTTTGACCGGGAATTAGTGGGACAATTTAGAAAGGTATGTATAAAAAGGAAGGTGGTCATTGTGGGGGATTTCAACTTGCTGGAGGTGGACTGGAGCATTCCACTCACCTCCAGTGCTAGGGAGCAAGTGCTCTTGGATGTGATCCAGGAGGGTCTCCTGATGCAGTTGGTAAGTGTTACCTACTAGGCTAAAGAACACTTTAGATCTGGTATTGAGTAATGGGGAGGCAGTAAGGAAAATAAGGGTGGAGGACCCACTAGCTGACAGTGATCACCAAACGGTGTGGTTTAATATAACGATGTGCATGGAGCCAGAGAAATCAGTAACCCGGGTGGTAAACTTCAGGGGGGCGGACTTTGTGAGGATGCAGGTAGTACTGAAAGGGAAACTGGAGGGCATAAGGCAGGAGATGGACATGGAGCAGAAATGGGATATCATTAAATGGGTGATTACAGAGGCAACAGAAGTCTGCACCAAGACACAGAGTAAGAGGAGCAGAGCAAGGAAGCCATGCTGGTTGAACAGCGAGGTAGTGGAGGTGGTGAGGGCAAAATGAGAGGTGCACCAGAGGTATATGAGGACAGGGAAGGAAGGGGACAGGGAGGAGTATGCAGGATGGTCCAGGGATATGACCAGAAAAGTGAGAGAAGCCAAGTCCCAGAGGGAGCTGAGATTAGTGCAGAGAATTAACGGGGGGGAGGGAGAAAGACTTTTTCAGATACATCAGGGAGAAAAGGTGCAAGAAGACAATAGTGAGGATAATAAAGGGTGGGGAGTGGACAGAAAAGGGTGAAGAACAGGAGGCAGAATCACTGAATGAATACTTTTGCTCAGTGTTCACGGAAGAAAGGGAGGAACAATACCAGTATGATCTGGGAGGGTGGGGACGGGGGCGAGAGGAGGGGACAGATGGAAGAAGTGAGAGAGTAATAGCCCTAGAGGGACTGAGGGCACTGAGGCTAGACAAGGCACCAGGGCCAGATGGTATCCACCCCAGGGTGCTGACAGATAGTGGAGGAGTTGGCGGAGCCACTGGTGGTTCTGTACAACACTTCACTGGGGTTGGGATGTGTGCCACTAGACTGGAGGATGGCACATATAGTGCCATTACACAAGAGTGGACCAAGGGATGAACCGGGTGATTATGTCCGGTAAGTCTCACCTCCATAGTGTGCAAACTCATGGAAATGATACAAAAGGAAAGACTGGTGTTGTACCCGGAGGACAATGGCCTCCAGGATGTGAGGCAGCATGGAGTTGTTTCGTGGAAGTCTTGTCAAACCAATCTGATGCAATATTACGATTAGGTGACAGGTGAGCTGGATAAGGGTCATGTGGTGGATGTTCTTTACTTGGACTTCAACAAGGCCTTCGATTCAGTGCCTTATGGGTGGCTTGGGGGGAGCTAACTTCTGTTGGGGTCAGGGCAAAAATGACTAACTGGATTACAAGCTGGCTGAGTGGGAGTCTGCAACGGGTGGTGGTGGGAAGGGAGCTCTCAACTCTAAAGCCGGTGACGAGCACGGTGCCACAGGGCTCTGGGCTGGGACCAGTATTTTTTGGGCTCTTCATATCAGACATTGTGCATGGGGTTGTGAGCAGGGTAAGTCTGTTCATAGATGACACCAAAATGGGAGCAGTGTGGATGGAGAGGAGAGGAGAGATGGAAGCAGCTGCAGGGGGACCTAAGCAAGCTAGCGGAGTGGTCAGAGAGATGGCAGCTGCAGTTCAATGCAAAGAAGTGTAAGATTATGCACTTCAGGACAAAGAACCCAAAGAGAGAATACTGACTTAGATGGGTTAAGCTGGGGATCACTGAAGAGGAGTAGGACCTAGGGGTAATCTTAACAGGGACCATGAACAACATTTCCCAGTGCAGGAGAGTGGCTCAAAAGCGAACAAAATGCTGGGGTGTATAGTGAGGGTGTTTTCGTCCAGGTGAAGAGAGGTGATCTTGCCCATCTACATGTCACTGGTAAGGCAGCACTTGGAGTATTGTGTGTAGTTTAGGAGGCCATACATGAAGCGTGATATTAGGCTACTGGAAGGGGTGAAGAGGAGGACAACAAAATTACGTGGAATGGAGGGGAGAGACTATGAAAGCGAGCTGGGAGACCTGAATATGTACACCCTGGAGGATAGAAGGGACAGGGGGGACATGATAGAGAAATTCTAGTATCTGAGAGGAATCAATAAGGATGGGGCAGATGGGGTCTTTAAGCAAAGGAGGGACACCAGGGGGCTTGGCCTAATAATGGGGGGGGGAGATTTAGGAAGGAAATAAGGAGACACTATTTCATGGAGAGGATTTTAGCAAAATGGAATGCACTACCAGAAAGGGTGGTATCGTAAATCTGTGAACAGCTTTAGAAGGGCATGGGACAGGGAATAGGGGACAGTGAGGGTGGGGGAGGTGGGCAGCGGCTGTGGGATGACAAGGGGGAGGGGGTTGGGCAGCTGCATACTAGAAGTGCTAGCTGCACACTCGAGCAAACTTAGATAGACCAGGTGGTCTGTTTCTGCTAGCAGGTTCGCATGTTCCTATAATGTGACCATCCTCAACAAATACTGCTCTGTATTCACAGAAGAAGACAATGGGGATTATCCCCCATTAATTTAGAAGGGCAAACGGGGAGGAGGAGTGGACACAAGACCTTTTTCAGAGGACAGAATAAAAAGAGCACCAGAACAGTTTAGGGTGGATAAAGCTATGGGGCCCAATGGGTTACTCCTGAGGATCCTAAAGGAGCTCTGGGGGGACCTGGCTAAACCTCTGGCTAAGCTGTTCAGTGGATTACTAGAAACAGTCATGGTTCTGAACAGGCATGGTTCTGGAGGAGTGGAGGAGGGCACAAGTAGTAACCCTGCAAAAAAGTGGTAGTAAGGAGGAGGCAGGAAACCACCACTCAGTCAGATTGACTTTGATAGTAGGTAAAATGATAGAAACCCTACTTAAGAAAAGATTGGTGGACTGCCTAGAGACAAGAGGGCTACTGGACCCAAGGCAGGGAGGTCATGCCAGACCTACTTGATTTCTTTGAGTGGGTGACAAAGGAAATAGACCAGGGCAGAGCAGTAGATGTGACCTATCTAGAATTCAGGAAGGTCTTCGAAACATTTCCACATAGGAGACTAATCCACAAGCTGGCAAATCTGGGGATAGGAACAGAGGTGGTCACGTGGGTTGGAAACTGGTTGAGTAAGAAAACACAAAGAGTGGTGGTAAATGGGGTTAGCTCACAGGAGGGACCAGTGACAAGTGGCATACCCCAGGGATCAGTACTGGGACCACTGCTCTTCAATGTCTTCATAAGTGATATTGCAGAGGGTCTAGAAGGGAGGGTTAGCCTGTCTCTGGATGATACACAGCTATGTAATAGGGTAGATTCACAGAAAGGTATAGAAAAAATGAGGATGGATCCGAAGAGGCTAGAAACTGGTCCAAGGAATGGCAGTTGGGTTTCAATGCAATAAAGTGCAAGATTATGCACAGGGGGAATCCTAGGGCTGCGTATGAACTAGACAGGGTAACACTGGAGGCCACTACAGTGGAAAGAGATCTTGGGGTAGTTATAAGACAACCTCAAAATGGCTAAACAGTGTGACAAAGCAACTGGAAAGAGTGACAGAATGCTAGGGTGCATAGAGAGGGGTATAACAAGTAGAAGGAGGGAAGTGGTGGTACCGTTGTATTACTCTCTAGTAAGGCCTCATCTGGAGTACTGTGTTCCATTCTGGAGGCCCCATCTCCAAAAAGACAGACAGGATGGATGTTGTACAGAGGAGGGCAACAGAAATGGTGTCGGGGATGTGGCATAAGTCGTATGAGGAGAGACTCAGAGCTGTAAGTATGTGCTCCCTGGAGGAAAGGGGGCGGGCATGATCGAGACTTTCAAATATTTATAGGGAATTAACAGGGTACCAGAGGGGGAACATGATAAAGACTTTCAAATATCTAAAGGGATACACAGGATACCAGAGGGGAGCATCTTTCAGATGAAGGGAAATAGCAGAACAAGGGGCACAGCATAAGACTAAAAGGGGGAACCTAGAGGGAACTTGAGGAAATTCTACTTCACTGAAAAAGCGGTGGAGAGATGGAACAATCTCCCACAGGAAGTGGTGGGGGTGGCCACAGTTCAGGGATTCAAGAATGTGTGTGACAGACACATGGGAATTATCAAGCTAGGGTGAAGGGGGGCCTTGTAGCATCTAGGGTACCTTCAGCATTAGAAAGAGGGATAGGGCAGACTGGATGGGCCATAAGGCCCTTATCTGCTGACAACATCTTTCTATCTGTGTATATCCAGTAATAACTTGCTTACTGATCTGTAACTGTGGTGTGTGGAGAGCATCATAATTGTCGGCTTTAAGGTGTAAGTGCTGACATGTATCATTAAATGTACTCAAATATTGTTATGCCTATAAGCATGATTTAGATTGGATTTAGAAACAGTGTACATTTATTACAGTTTCCTTCTAATGAACATAACAAAATGTAGTATACAACTGTGTTTTAATGTTCAAGTTTATTCATCACTCATTTTAGTTATAAAGTAACATGCCTATGTAGCTTCAATAATTATTTTTTCGCTTTAGGTGGGTCTGCACAGCAAAAGATCTGGACCCTCCTTTTGGTGTAATCTTCAAACTGGTTGAATGTCAGCAAAGATAAGTTTATATTTATTGATAAAGACTTTTATTTTGAGAGTTAAAGAAGCTGGGCAAACAACTTTTTAGGTGCCATAAAATCTTACCTATCTTGCCCCTCCCCTCTTGTGCATATTGAAGTGTAGTGGGGACAGGGAGCCAGATGCAAGTGGAGTAGAAGATGCCAGCAAGCATCTAGTTGGATTCCCATTCTGCCAGCAGACTGTATCTCCTGAACCATGCAGAGCAGGGGATTGTGAGTACTGGTGTACCATTACATTAAGGAGATGTGTGTAAAAGTGTCAGTACATTTTACAGTAAAGCGTGTTAAGGTGGCAGTACATATTGGAGCACAACAGAGGTAGATACATCAGAACAATAAGGGTGTAGGCAACAGCATTTCTGTATTGCTTTACACTGCCAATGTGCTCATGGGTGCATATTGAGCAACACTTGGGTATTGGTACAGCCCAAAGCTGTCATTCAACATGAAACCCTGGCCACCTGAAGATTACAAGAGCAGCATACAGACTCTGCGTGCCACAGAGGGAGAGAGTATAGTCACACCTGCAGTGTTCATAGATGCACACTTTACATTTGTTTCCTTTACACTAGTTAAGTGGTGGGGATAACAGGACTGGGATACTCTCAAGCCATGATACATACTATGCTTTGAGGGGCACATTCAGCAGGATTGCTTGCAGGCATATAGGCTGCATGCTGTACAGCAGCTGTGCTTGCCAGCTAGCCCAGCTGTAGGTACAGCTCACAGGGATGGGTTTTGAGTAAGGACCAGCATGCATATGACCTGTATACAGTGCTAGTGCATGGGGGCAGGCTAGCTAGCCTGCCCCCATGTACTGGCACTGTATACAGGCCATATGCATGCTGCTGCACAAAACCAGTCCCTGTGAGCAGCACCTGCAGCTAGGTTACCTGCAAGCACAGCACTCTGCCTGCGCTGCACAAATTACACATATGGCTCTATATAAATACTAATTGAGTATTACAGTACTACTACTTTACCACTATTAAGAAGTATTCAACTAGTCTTCATTAGTCTTCATTGGCATTGTTATACAATTCAGAAGTAATCATTTAAGTAATCATCTGATCTTCACAGTATTGCCTTAATTTGCATAAATTTGTATATAAGACTACCTAACTACTAATTGAATACTTAATTATTACTAAGTTAGTCTTCAAAAAGATAGCTCATTCAATTTTTTTGGCTCATGGACAGACTACTTTACTACTACTGAATACTACCCAAAATTATCATGAAATTACTATTTCAATACTAGCAAAAAAGACAAAAATAAGACAAAAAGATAGTATCCAGACTTTGCTGAGGGCATTTCTCGTGGTGAGACTAGAAAATATCTCCAAAAGGTCCTGGGTATGTCCCGATTCAGTGGTGACTCCCTCAACCTCAAATGTGTGGCTTTTATCCTAGAATACATTCTGGCACCGCTAACGCACATAATCAAAACCTCACTCAAACTTTCTTAGTTCCCACAGTTATGGAAAGTAGTCCTGGTGACACCCGTCTTCAAGAGTGGTGATCGAACCTCACTAGGTAACTATCAGCCCATCTCTATACTTCTGACTGTATCTAAGGCTCTTGAAAAAATAATTGCTGACCAATTAACTGAATACATAGAAAAGTACAACATACAGTACCTGCAGCAGCATGGGTTTCACAAAGGACACAGCACCCTTACTGCATTGCTAGAGTTTATCAGTTATATTCACAGTTCCCTGGATCATGGCGCACTAGTCAGCACCATATTTATCGACCTGTCAAAAGCCTTTGACATGGTTAATCATGACCTTCTAGTCAAACAGCTTGCATCTATTGGTCTGTCTAATGATACTGTCACCTGGTTTAAGAGCTACCTCATGAATCACTCTCAACAAGTTAGGATTGATAATGTCCTATCTGACAGTAGACCCATTCACTCTGGTGTGCCCCAGGGCTCTATTCTGGGCCCCATTTTGTTCAGTTTTTTTTTTTTAAACAGGCTTCCGCTTACCAGTAGCTGTCTAATTCTGCTCTATGCAGATGGTACAGTCCTTTATACAATTGACCCTGATCCCTTTACATTGGAAAGCAAGCTCCAAGACAGCTTTACTACAGTTGAAAGATGGTTCAGAGAACAAAAACTTATTATAAACTATAAAAACAAGACCTTACTGTTCTCCAGTCCCCAGAATAGGCATCATTCACACCCACTCAATATAGCAAGCGAGACTGGGACTACATTGAAACTCATCCAGCTTTTCAAATATGTGGGGGTCACTATAGACAGCACTATGTCATATGCCTACCACATTGAAAATGTTGCAAAGGCTATGAACATCCATATTGGTTTGCTTTATAGAAATATTCAAAGTTTTACCCTGGAGGCCTTAGAACTTGCTATCCAGAGTACAGAGGTCTCTCTAGTTGACTATGGCATAGTAGTCTATGGCTCAGCTATGGACACAGCCCTCAACCATGTAAAAGTCACTCTAAATAAAGCATGTCAGCTTTTAACTGGCTCCGCACAACTCACACATATGTGTAACCTATATGACCAGGCTAACTGGCTCCAGTTCACAGGTAGGCTCAAGTTCCAAACGTGCCTCCTGGCCAAGAAAGTGTGTCTGGGCTTCATGCCAATGGGCATCCAGAAGCTCTTTACTCCCTGTGAAAACTGTCATTCTACCAGAAGCTCAGATAGAAAGGTCCTTAAAATTCCTAGGCGTTGCACCTCCCTTGGTCAAATAGCTTTTGCCCACCATGCTCCTAAATGGATTAATAATCTTCCTCTTGTCATCTCCTCTATAACAGCATTAGGCCCTTCAAATGTGAGCTCTGAAAACATCTCAATGCTAATACCAGCTGTGACTGCTTTCCTTAGCCCCTCAATTGCTGTTTTACCTCATGCCTAGGCAGCACTCCCTCATGACCACATGGCCCCTAGTATCCTGCACTTGTTGTTTCTCTCCCATCCTGTGTCTTAATCCTTCCTCCATCAAACTCCCCTCTTACCCCCACCCCCTCTCTACTTCTACAATCCTCTCCATCTGCCTTCAGTCCAACCCCCAAAAAAAGCTTTAGCAAGGCCTCCTTGGGCTGATGTTTCCCTACTTCTTGAGTGGATGTGGCTGCCCTGGGCTGCTATAATCCTTGTACAATGCCCTCCATCCCAACAACACAATCTGCTGCAGTATCTCTCTCTCTGCCTTTCAGGTACCCCAGTCTGAGTTGTCCTGTCTCCTTTAACTCCCTTAACCCTCTCAGATACTCTTTGTGCTTATAATAGCCTGTTGACTAAGTCCACTATCTTTGTCTTCTTGTTTGCATTTAGATTTATACTTAGACTCCTATTTGTTAAGAGCCTGCACTTACAGTTTTACTGTATACCTAAATGTCTTTTTTTAAATCACTATAAATGTAATTCTGATGTAGAACCTATGCAATGAGCTTGTTCTTAAAGGTGTTAATCTGAGATCACAATAAATAAATAAATAAATGTTGTCCACCTGCTCCACCATCAGTGATAGCATTTGAGAACTTGTGTGAAAAAGAACTGACTAATCTGTTACAAAATCTGTCAAAACAGAATTGTGTTTCTCTTAGGAAAACTGGGTCAAAAGAGTACAGCTAGGTTGGAGGATCACTTCCTCACTGGGACGGAGAGAGTATTACTGGAAAATTTTGGTGAGATATTTTCGCACATCTACAGTTACTAAATATTTCCCCATCTCAAATACAGACTGATGCTGTCAGAATTGCAGTGCAGTGGGCTCCTACTCCCACATCCTTTGGGAGTGCCCAGGGATTAGAAATCTCTGGACCTTAGTACATTAGGTGCAGGCCATTCTTTCAGTAGCTATCCCAGATGATCTTACAGGGTGGGTCCTAGGGATCCCCTCAGTTTTAAAACTTCCCACGACCCAAAGAAAATTATTACTAATCTTTATAGTAGCAGCCCTTAAATATCTCACATCATGCTGGTTAAAAGCAAATCCCCCAATCCACAATGAATGGCAAAACAGGGTCAACAATATTAGTGAGATGGAAAGTCTAACAGCACAGCTACATCTCAGGGAGGAGAAGTACAGAGAGTTATAGAACCCATGGTTTAGATGGTTCAATAAGGAGGGACAGGGGGAATCCACTTAGTGGAGTAACCCATGTTACTGTACCCCACCCAGGATTAACAAAGCTTTGAATCCTTTTTTTTTCCTTTTTTTTCTTTTCTTGTAGCGTTCCCCACCCCTCTGCCCACCTGTCATCATTTATGTAATTGGCAGACTAAAGAGATAAGATGATAACCCCCCCTCAAGTACCTCTACAAATTATTAACTATTGGAATAATGAAATTAATCACACCAATCTTTCTTCCAGGCAATTTAAATTTAATATTAGAATTCAGAAACTTATAAGGTTGTATTAACTGTTGTTGTTGATAAACTGTTTTACCTTTAAATATTGACAATGTGTTTTTTGTGGTAGACAATTCCAGGCAACATGCACGCTATTAAGCATGGAGAAGCTGATTGTAATGGAGCTTTTAGCAATTGAGTTGACTACATTTTTAAACTAAGAGCTGTGTACTGATTTTACATAAGGTGCTATCAATTTTGAATGCTTGTTTTCTTGGAATGTATGTCCTGCTTTTTAATTTTTGAATAAAGATGAGTTGCAAAAAAAAAATCTAATTTTGTTAATCTAAGTAACAGAGAAAGGGATGCTTTAAAGTCACTAGGTATGAATGAAAAAAAAACTATCAAACCCGTAGATAAAGGTGGGCCTGTAGTAATAATGGATACATTGGACTATGAAAATGAGATTAAAAGACAACTTAGAGACAATAATGTGTATTTAAAATTACCTAATAACCCCACCAGGGGATACAAAATGAGGGTGGACACTTTGTTGGAATGTCCTTGTGAAGATGGTGTGATTTTGGGAGAATTTAAGTGCCTGCTAACTGTTAGGGATCCTGTGCTTGCCACATTCTATATATTGCCAAAAATACATAAGACATTAACCCCCACCCCCCCCATGTAGACTGATTGTGGCAAGTATAGGATCCCTGACAGAACTGCTTTCCATATGGTACGTGGACAGCTATATTAAAACAGTGGTGCCCAGCCTCACCTTGTATATTAGAGAATCGGCAGTTTTTTTTGTCACATTTTGAAATATTGAAATGGGAGGAATCCTGGCTTTTGTTGACATTAGATATTGATTCTCGTTATACAAATATAGCTCATGAGGGGGGACTTGAAGCAGTTCATTGTTATTTGATGCAGATACAACATTTATAGGTTGAATTAATTGAATTTCTGGTGAAATGTACTGAAATTGTCTTGCAATGTAATTATTTTACATTTCATGGTAAAAACTATCTACAGATGAAAGGAACTGTAATGGGGGCCTTGTTAGCCCCCAGCTACACTAACTTGTACCTCAGTCTCTGGGAAAAGCTGGTGATACAAGACAAAGGGAGGAACCAGTATTTTGATCAGATCCAAATGTACAAAGGATTCACTGATGATTTGTTCTTTGTGTGTGTGTGGGGAGTGAGACTGAATTGTGTGAATTTGTAGAATATTTGCAAAATTCTAATCAGAATCTAAGGTTTACTATAAAATATGTTTGGTTGTCCCTTCCACTTCTAGAGCTGAAGAGATGGCAGATCATTTTCTAGAGAGGGGGTACAGAAAAGAAGATGTTAAACAACACATTGGAATGTGCATCAGAAAAAGATAGGGAGGTTTTACTGACACCAAATACGGAGGGACATTCTGTTAGAGACACAAGAGTTAAATTTATTACAACATATGCACCTGAAGCAAGTAACATTAGGCAGATCTTACTGAAACATTCTGATATTGTTACAATGGATCCAGTTTGGGAGAAAGTGATTGAGGGGCCACCCCAGTTTGTATACAGGACAGCACAAAATTAAGCTGATGTACTTGTACAGTCCCTACAGCCATATAAATGTCTAGGACAAATGTTTCTTAGTAGGAATCTACCATTAGGTTGTGCATCATATGGTTGTTGTAAGTTTGACAAATATGTTGTCAGAACAAAGCAAGTCTTGAATGAGGTTGGTGATAAACAGCACCAGATAAAAGTCCTGATTACATGTGACACAGAACATGTAGTGTACATGGCAGTATGTAAATGCAACTGTTTTTATATAAGCAAGAGGAACTGAAGTTTTAAGCTGCAGGTAGGAGAACACATCCAAGATATAGAAGGGGGAAATGTTAAAAACATACTGGCAGCACATGTAAAATTAACAAGGGGATGGGGCATACATACATTGACATTCTTTGGTATTGAAAGAGTCAAATTGGGTCAGTGGGGAGAATATTGAAGATTTCACACTCAAATGTGAGGCATTTTGGATATTCACAATGGAAGCCTTTAGAGCACTGGGACAAAATTCACGATTTGAAATAACTCCATTTTTATAATACAGGCCCTTTCATTGAGAGCATTTTTATGAGTCCCAGGTTGCTAGGACATTTCTTCCCCCCACAATACATCAGATGGTTCCTGTTGTTTTAGTCTGTTGATTTTAATTATAATATAAGACAGTTTGCTGTATAAATAATTGTTACATTGTGTTGATTTTGATTTTTTTCCCTCCTTTTTGCCCTAGTTTTTTCCTCCCCCCACCCATCCCTATATATTACTTTAGGCTCTCAACCTCTTTTATTTCTGCTCTTCCAGATGGTTTTTACCACAAATGCGAACTTAAAATAATGATGCATAATATTATTGCTCCATCATATTGTCAATAAATCTCTTTCTTTGAAGAATTTTTTATATCTCTCCAGATTGTGTGAATACCACACTTTTGTGAATGTAAGGGAATTGTCATAATACTTTTAATTGTTGCCTTGGACCAACTTGCTATATCTGAATGGATATACATCAAATAAAACTGGAGGATGAAAACGATCTACTATCCTTGAAGTTTGTCTTGTAATACTGAAGAGGTTCTGCAATAGAAACATAGAAAAAGAGAAATTGTTGGCAGATAAGGACCACCTGGCCCATCTAATCTGCCTGCAAGACATTGTACTGGATTACTGCTTCTGACCCACCCACTGCTGTACCTCTATGGTTCCCCTATGCTTGTCCCAAGCATGCTTGATTCCATCCACAGTGCACGCTTCCACCACCAAATGAAGATTTAAAAGTCTAACTATTTTAAAAATGGACACTCTGTATTTATGTATCAAAAATGAATGCACAGATTTAGACAATTAATTGCAAGCTATATAATGTGCTGGAATTCATTTTGAAGAGGGAATGATTAAGACCTTTTTCTGTATGGCTAAATAAATGACAATCAGGATCATGACAATGAGTTAATAGTTTTAATGTGCAACTTGGCGGGGCATCTTGATAGGTTTTTCAGTTGGTGGGTTGTGTATTATTAGATAGTACTTGATATTAGTTAGAGAATTAATTAATGTGATTTATCATTTTGTAAGGGTGTGTCAATATGACATTGCAACCCCAGTGCTATTTAAACCATTTTTTGAAATTTTTTTATTAGCCCTTGAAAAAGCTCCTGAGGTAGGAGCGAAACGCCATTGGGTTTACTTGTGGTGGTCTGCAGGGGGTGACATTCACTAGCTTATATGTACTGTATATCCTGTATGTGTGGATAGAGCGAATAAATATTTTTTTTGCACAAATTGCAAACTCAGAGCTCCTTTCTTAACCAGAAGAGAGTTTGCAAGGCTTTTTTTACTGCTCTGCTGATTTATTGTTTAGCCATATGGAACTCAGACTGGTGGGTGACTTCTTTTTGTTGCTGGTACTTGGTGAACACCTGTTTGGACGACCTTCTCCTTACCTTGACACAGCCCAACACCCTTAACCCCGCTCATGCTAGGGGTGCTCGCTAAATTTGCAGAACTCTCCCTTAATAAGATCAGGCTGTCACCTCTGAACCTAGAGAGTGACCGCAGCTGCTGTCAGAGGACACAGATGAAGTAGGCAGAAAAAGCTATAAGTATCTTGAGATCTGGGTCACCACTGAGTGGGCAGACCTGGTATTGACTAACATCTCTCCCCTGCTTATACAGTTTGAGCAGGAGATTAGATGGTGGCTCAAGTCGAATCTATAATTGATGGTGAAGATAGAGGCTATCCACATGTTTTATCTAAATTTGCTTATGTTTTTGGAAACCTCCCTCTTAATATCCCAGACAAGGTATTTCATTGGACAGAATGGCTTATTAGCCACTTCCTCTTGATAGGTAAGCCTCTGAGACTGAGTAAGCTCAAACTATGTGTACACTGGAGCAAAGGGGGATTGGGTCTCCCCAGGTTTGAGAGCTACATCTTGACCTTCTGGATGACACAGGCCTATAGATGTCTCCCTGCTTCTGATGGATTCATCACAATAGATGAACCTTGAAGCAGCAGCTGCTGAGGTGACCTGCCTCAGCATCCTCCTAGGTCATAATCCTACAGTGTTCTGCCTAGCTCAATGCCTCATCATGGCAACTATTCATACCTGGAACAAGTGTATGTCCCGCTTCTCTGTTCCTAAACCTTCTATGCCCAACAAAGTGCTCATCTATAATTGGCACAACCAGGACATCAAGGTTGGAAAGTGGAGAGCAACTCATCAGGTGGCTAAGTTGGGAGGCAAAGGACATTAGGCTCCCAGTGGACATCTTTATTCTGGGCATAGCCACCCGGATGTCATTCCAGCAAATTCAAGATGAGACTGGGTCCCACACATGGATTTCTCAAGAAATCTGCAGCTTAAAGAGCTGCTGATGCCTCAAAGAAACTTTGAAAAAGATAATAGTTAGGTAGAATTTATCTTGCATTTCATATGTATTTTATAGACTTATCCTCCCCGTTGTGTATTAAGGAGGAATTGCTATAAATACATGATCTTTATCACTTAGAGTTCACCTGCCTTCACAGTTTACTCCCTATTTCAAGTCATAGTGCTCTGTTGTGACATCACAATCTGTTCCCATGAGAGTAACTGTGATGACACGAGCAGTACATTATGACCTCAGGTAGGGGAAAAAGCAACAGGAATAGATGAATTCTTAACATGCAAAGATCCTGTTTTCATGCAGATGATCTCAATAATAAATAATGTGGAGGAAAAATACAAAACTAATGTGAAAAAACAAGCAAAATTTTGTCTTAATGTTTTAAGAACATAAGATTTTTCAGGAAAAAGGAGACTGTGTGGTCCATCTAGTCTGCTCGGGTTTTCTACCCCCTTCCCCACTGTCACTTTGTCTTGCTAAGCTGACTATACTGTCTATCCAATGCCTGTTTGAATTCACTGACCATCTTGGCTGCCACTGCCTCCAGTGGCAGGCTGTTGCAAGGGTCCACCACCCTCTCCATGAAAAAGTATTTCCTACCATTTATTTTGAATTTACCTCTCACCAGGTGCATGTTGTGTCTGTAGTACATACAGTCCTGTTTTCCTAGAAGAGGTTCCTGGTTTGTACTGTGGTAATCCCTTTAACAAATGTAAATGTCTCAATCATGTCTCTTCTGTTCCTTCTCTGCTCAAGGGAGAATAAATTTAGCTGGCTGAGCCTTACTTCGTAGGTTTCATTGTGCAGACAATGCACCATTTTGGTGGCACGTCTCTGCATGGTTTCCAGATGATCTATGTCCTTTTTTAGATGAGGTCTCCAGAACTGCACACAATACTCTAAGTGAGGTCTCACCAGAGACCTGGAGAATGGGAGGATTACATAACACTTTCTACTAGTAATACCCCTACCGATACATCTGAGGATGCAGCTTGCCTTTAATGCCACTTTTTCTCATTGCTTCCCTACCTTTAAATAGTTTGAGATCATGACATCAAAGTCCCATTCCAGCTTTGTTTCTTCTAGTAGCTGCCCCTCCAGGACATACTTCATGCATGGGTTCCTTCTACCCAAATGCATGACTTTGCATTTTTTGTTGTTGAATCTCAACTGCCAGTTCCTGGACCATTCCTCTAGCATCCTGAGATCTGTCTCCATTTCTGCAATTCTTTCCTGTGTGCCCACCCTGTTTCAGAGCTTCGTATCATCTGCAAAGAGTCAGACTTTCCTTTTCAGTTCATCAGCGATGTCACTGATGAATATATTGAAAAGGATGGGGCCTAGTACTGACCCCATGGCACACCAGTTGACACCTTCCCCTCTCGGGATAAGGTGCCATTTACCATAACTCTCTGTGTCCTGCCTTGCAGCCAGCTTCTGATCCATTTTTTATTATTTATTTATTAGAAAAGTTGGATTTACAACTTTTGAGTCATGGACTCATTTACAAAGGCACCTCATCACAGGGGGGTAGATAGAGTTACATAGTGTGGTTACAACAGTAAGAACAGTACAGGTGCAGAACATTAAACATAGAGTACACATAGGTTACATAACAATGTTACTTATAATACATTACAGTCATATACAAGGTACCCAAGGGTTACATTGGGGTACAGCCCTGGACATATCTAGGTAATACCTGGAGAGGTAGAGGTAGGGATGGGGAGGGGTGGGAGGGAGGGAGAGGATAGGCTGTCCGGAGGACATTGTCAAGTCAGGGAGGCCTGACAGGAGGATCCCACAGTGGATTAATTAGGTGCATCTACTGCAATGAGCATCTAAGAGATGGTTCTGGAGGGCGATTTTGAAGGGACCAATTTTGGCAATGTCTGTGATGCAGGGTGGGAGGGAGTTGAATCAAGCAGGGGCTCGGTAAAGAAAGGACCTCAGGGCTAGTGAGGTCTTGGTTCTGGGTATCAGAAAGGTGGCCTTGACAGAGCTACGGGTGGCAACAGATGAGGACGCATGCCATAGAGAAGCAGAGACCCCTGGGTGAGAGAGACTTAGAAGAGATTTTTTGGCGAGTAGGCAGGTCCAGGTCTGGTAGCTCAGATGCTCCTCAAAGGTGAGCAGGCTGACAGTGGAGTAGAGCAGGCAAATGTGAGTGCAGCTAGCAGCTCCAGTCAGGAACCTGCAGGCTTTATTGATTGAGAGCTGGATTTTAGTAAGGTGGTATTCTCCACTGCAGCATAAATGGGCAAGCCATAGTCCACTAGCAACAGGACGAAAGAGGTGATGGCCAGTCAGAGGGCAACCTGGGGGAGGCAATCTCTATGATGGTGCAGTAGGCCTATCAAAGAATTTATGGAGGAGGATAGGGCATTGATGTGGGTGTGGAAGGTGAGAGATGAGTCAAAAGTGATGCCTAGATATTTGTAAGAGGTCACTTGCTCCAGCGGGTACAGAGTTCTGGGGAGAATGAAGAAGGTGGCATTCTTGGCCTTGTTTTGGTGATGGGAGAAGAGCATTGACTTAGTCTTCTTTAGGTTAATGACAAGTCAGTGGTCAAGGAACCACTTTTCAGCTTGGTTGTAGGTGTGCTGGAGGGATACCTGCAGAGAAGAGGAATTGGACTAGGAGGCAAAAAGAACCACATCGTCAGCATAGAGGAGCATTTTTCCTGTGCAGGAGCTGGGGAGAGTGTTATGGTAGAGGCTGAAAAGTACAGGGCCCAGAATGGAGCCCTGGGGTACCCCAGAATGAATGGGGTGGGTATTGGACAGGGAGCCCTTTAACTTCGCATGCTGGGATCTAGCAGAGAGGTAGCTGGAGAACCAGGCAAGGGGACCAGTGGAAAAGCCGAGTTGGTGGTAAGAGTCGAGCAGGAGGGGGTGACAAACAGTGTCAAAAGCCTTGGAGAGGTCTATGAACACTGTGCTGGCAAAGTTTCCGGAGTCAAAAGCAGAGTGCAGGTATTGAGAGAACTCCAGGACAGCAGTAGTGGTACTGTGTCCTGGGTGGAAACCATGTTGTTCTGGGCACATTATGTCATATTTGGCCAGGTACTCAGAGAGCTGAATAGACACTATTTTGTCTAGGGCTTTAGAGAGTGGGGGAAGGATAGAGATCGGCCAGTAGTTGTTAGGAGCGGACCAATCTCCACTCTTATGCATAGGGGTGATTTCAGCTGATTTCCAAGCACTGGGAAACTGACTGAGGCATAGAGGCTGGTTTAGTAGGTCTGTAAGGGGGGACTAGGCTGACATCCAAGACCAGGCAGGAGGATCCTGGAGTCTATGGGGTCACAGCTGGGGTTGCTGCTACCAAGGGCTTTTAGCAGGTGCGGCCTGGCTACGTGGGGGGAGATAGTGTGCAGGTAGAAAGGAGGGCGATCCAAGGCATGGGGCTTGAGGTGGGGATTGGGTCAAAAATGTTGTTTGGGAGGACAGAGCTTCGGTCAGAGAAGGTAGTATTGAGGCAATCCACTATGAGAGTTGGGTCTGTAGTAACGGTGCCATTGATGGAGAGCTGGGATGGTGGGGGGGAGCGAGTCTTCCCATTAAGCTGTTTCATGCTGTCCCAGAAAGTCCAGGTGGATACGAGGGTGGTCTGATAGTGCTCTGCCTTGGCCCGTCTAATGGCCCAGGTGCACTGATTATGCACCGCGTTGTAGGCTTGTCTATCAGCCAATTTGCCTGATTAGATAGCGATGTGCCAGCGATTATCTCTATGCTTAAATTTTTGGATAAGGGATGGGGAGATCCGTGTGGCATTTTGTTTTTTAGTAAGGAGTCTGGTGTGGGGGGAAAAGGTCAGAGGCCTTGCTGAAGGCATTGGTGAGGAGGTCTATGGCAGAGTCGATAACATGGGTGTGATGGATGGGGGACCAGTCCACCTGTGCTAGATGCAATTTTAGCTTTTTGAGACCCCCGGGGCATAGGCACCATCACAAGGTGGCCTGGGATACAGATTTCAGTAAGGAGGATGACCAGAGACAGAGGACAGGTGAGTGATCACTAAGTGACTCGGGGAGGACGTTGATATCCAGGATTTTTGAGGGGGGTTTGATAGTATTACATCTAGGAGGGTGCTGGAGCCACTTATCCAGTTGAATCTAGTGTGCTGGGTGACTAACTGGGACATGTCCAGTGCAGTGAAGGAGTCCCTGGTATGGGAGGCAGTGGTACCAAGCCAATTGACGTTAAGATCACCTAGGATGAGTTGCTCATCTTTGTGTGGTTGGGAGGTGAGGTAGTCAATGAGAGACTGGACCGCTGGGTTCTGGTTCCTCGGGGGTATGTAGAAGACTGTGAGGAAGAGTGGTCCCCTGGCTGGGTCAGGGGTAATCTTTAGAGTGAGGGCTTGGGCGCCATAGTCAAGCTTGGGGGCAGAGAGCACATGGCTTATAAGGGTGTCCCTGATGTAGATTGCACACCCACCGCCACGTTTACCAACTCAGTCTTCCCTGAACAGGGTGTATCCAGGGAGGGAAATAACGGAGTCAGGGGTTGTTTTAGACAGCCAGGTCTCTACTAACGCAATAATAGCGGGTTGGTGTTGTACAACCTGGCACAGGAGTGTGGCAGATTTCTTTAGAAGGCTGCATATGTTCAGTGATGCAACATGGAGACTGGCTCCAGAGTGGGGTATGGGAGGGCTAGTTGGCATTGGTCCAGGGTTTGGGGGTATATTCCCAGAAAGCAGTAAGAGCAGAGTGATTAGTCTAATTAGGGGATGGTGGCAACAAAGACCCTTAGTGTGGTGCCGATGTGAGGTCCTGATAGTAGGGGTGCAGGGGATGGGTTAGGCACGGAGGGTAAGTATTGCAAGGAAGAGGTGGGTCCAGGATGGGCCCGGCAGGGCAGAGGCAGCGGGGTTGTTGGTACGTGGTGGATGCAGAGTAGTTGGGGAGTGTTCAAGGTGGGAAGGGGCCGAGCTGTTTGGGGGTGGCTTAGGGGAGAAATGCTCGGGGTGGTGCGCGTGGGGCACAGGATGTGGGGAGGTCTGAGCCAGAAGGGCAAACGTGAGCAGGCCTAGTAGAAGAGCGATAGTGCCCATTGTTATGTAGTAGGTAGCTGGAGGTAAAACTGAGCCAGCAGTGGTGTGCCAGCTGTGAAATTAGCAGAAGCTAAAATGCCTGGAAAGAGTCACTGTAATATTGCTTTACTGTGTGGGGATGGCAATGACACTATTTCTAATTTAATGATATCATTGAAAATTCAGCAAAGGCAAAGGTGCCAGCTACTGGGATGGTTTGGCTGTGACTGGGTATGTCACCATAGGCAGTGGAAGTGTAAGAATTGAAAGGGTATATAGTCGAATTAGGCTGAGGTCCCCAACAATAGGGCAGGTTACAGCAGTAATTGAGAGGAGTTAACTGGAGTGGATGGAGAAAAACTTGAGAGCAAATGTGCAACCCTGTGGGTGAGATTGCTTTAAAAAGGGGCAGTAAGAAAGTGGGTCAAGTCAGGTATTGAAGACATGAGGCCAATAACCATAAGAATGTGCAGCAGTTTATTGACCAATCAGCTGCTAGGCTGAGGAAGGGGCAGATCAAGGGTCTATTTAATACTGTGAGGAGGTGGGGGAGGGGGTGTGAAAAATTCAACTACTTTGTGACCAATGCCTGTTAGCTCCAGTTTGTTGGCTAACCTTCTGTGTGGAACTGTATCAAAGGCTTTACTAAAGTCCAGATATACCACATCCACTTCTGCCCCCTCGTCTACTTCTCTTGTGTCCCAGTTGAAGAATTCTATCAAATGTGTTTGGCATGAGTGTCCTGATGTGAAGCCATGCTGCTTTGGTTTATGTTTTGATAAAGTTGTCCTAAAAGCGTCAGCTGCTCTTTAAGGCAGCTATGCAGACTCTTGATGATGCTCACAGTCCCCATTCTCACTGTGAATGGTTGCAGAGGCCAGAGGTTCTTTCCGCTTCCCAAGGCGTAACAGGCAGCATGTATGCCTTGATCAGTGACTCACAGCAATCCACACTTGATGACAGCAGGCGGAAGTAGGAACAGGACCTTGGGTTCCCTCTAACTGAGGCTCAGTGGGATTCATGCATCATTTCTACTTACCCTATAGGGACACCAAAAGTAGGCTAATTAATTTGAAAATCATACACAGATGGTACAAAACCCCCAAATCCATGAAGGAAATGGGCCTCCTATCTCATTCACTGTGCTGGCGTTGGTCGCAGCCTGATGCAGGCCTCCTACACATCCTGTGGGAGTGTTCTCGACTAACTCAGTTCTGGCAGGGAGTATTTGCTGACTGTTTTAGGATCCAGTAATATCCCCTACAACTACCCCTGTTCTAGCTGTTCTGGGGTTCGACTCTGGTAGCAAATCTTCCCAGACTTCTGTAATGTTGGCTCTTTGTGACTCTTATGGAGGCCACACACTTCATACTTATGAACAGGAGGTAATCTACTATTCCTTACCTGCTCACTGGGCATTCTACTCTCTCGAGGTTGGTGGTCTTCGAAAGGCTATCCTTTGTGGCCACAGGGAAGAAAGATTTTTCCACAGGAAATGGGATCCCTTTCTAATGTCACATCTCTGCTCAGCACCTCAACCTCAGCCCACACTCTGTAACTCTCCTTTACCCATCAGCACAGGAGATTAGGTTCTCTTTCCCCACCCAGGTTGGTGCAATTAGGGTCACTAATCCACTTAGATTGATGTGGGAAAAGTTTCATCTGATAGATCTTTCTGTAACTTATGTTTGCACACTAATGCTGGTTTCTGTTTTCACAGCTGGTTGACTCTCCATGTTATTTCTATTTCATGTACAAATGAAGTTTATGACTGTTTGCAGCTGTTCTTATGGTGCAACTGTTGTCCAGCCGTTGAGCTTCTTGTTGCTTTATATTGTTTTCTTGTCACCCACTTAATGTACTTTGTGCTTTTTTACACCCATTACTGTTGTTAGATGTACCAACTCGCTTTAATGAAATAAAAAGTTTCATGTTAAGAAATGCTGTCAGATTTTGTTATAAGGGTTATTTGCAGATGCCGCCAGACAGCATATATGTTGTCCGAACCCTATTGAATGATTTCATGTGGTTTTACACTTCAGACATAAGTGCCTCAACACTGTACACTTCTTAGGAGACTCCAGTGTTGATATTAGTTGTAAACCTCAGGGTCATTGAACAGATTTTGGCATAAATGCAATTCCTTCAATTATACTCTGCTATGGTCCTCCTTTGTTGCCATACATCTCATAAAACCTTCAATACTTTAAAGCACATACTTTATTGGTAGAAAAGAACTGCTTGACCCACCCAGTCTCCCAGTTGTTCTCTTCCTAATCTGTTTCTGCAGACCCTAAATAGTCTGCAGAGACCCTTCCTCCTTCCTACCTATTTTCTTAAAAACCCTATATTTATCCCACACATGCCAGAAGCCCCCCACTGTTCTCACCATGACCACTTCTACTAACAATCTCTTCCAAACATCTACCACCTTTTCAGTGAAGACGTATTTCCTCACATTGCTCTTAAACTTCCCACTCCAACTTCATTGCATGACCCTTGGTCCTGGTGTTCTTACTTATTTGAAAGAGACTCTGCTGTACCCACCTCACCACAGTGAGGTACTTGTAGATCTCTATCATGTCACCACTCACTTCCATCTCTACCAGGGTGTACATGTTGAAATCACTCAGTCTCTCCTAATTGAGCTTCTTGTGCAACCCATACACCAATTTAGTTGTCCTCTTCTGAACTGCCTCCACCTTGTCTATGTCATCTCTGAGGTTTAGTCTCCAAAACAGTATGCAGTACTCCAGGTGGGGTCCCTTTCCTGTTTAGTGACTTTCGGTACCTTCCCTCCATCCTATACTCAGTTCTTGGGTTCCTAGGCCCTATGTGCATCACTTTGCATTGAATCCCAATTGCCATGCTCTTGCCACACCTCGGGTTTCACAAGATCCTTGCACATTCTCTCCACCTTCTCCCGAGTGTCCAGCCTATTGCAGATTTTGGTATAATCTACAAAAGGCATAACCTTCCCTCCAGTTCTTCTGCAATGTTACTTAAGTAGACATTGAAAAGGCCTGTCCCAGTACTGAGCCCTTTGCACCCCACTGGTCACTCTCCCATCATTGCAGTGAGTGTCATTAACCAACACCCCCGTCTCCTTTTAGTTAACCAGCTTCTAACCCAACTCAACACATTGTAACCCACCTCTAGGCTGCTCAGTTTCTTTATCAGCATCCTGTGTGGCAAAGTGTTTAAAGCTTGCTAAAGTTCAGATAAGCCATGTCCACTGCCCTTCCCTGACCTATCTCCCTGGTCACCCAGTCCATGAACTCTATCAGATTCATTTAGCATGACCCCCACCTCCAAATTAATGTTGCCTGTAGTCCTGTAGTCTTGTAGCCCATTGGATTCAAGATACTGTTCCAGTCTTTCTTTCAGTTGGGGTTCCAATAATTTTCCCAACACTGAAGTGAGACTGACTAGCCTATAGTTGCTAGCCTACTCCTTGTTTCCAGTCTTATATAAAGGGACCACATTAGCTTTTCTCCAGTCATCATGAACCATAGCTGTTTCCTGTGAGCTATTAAACAAGGCTGTCAGTGGTCCATCTAGCACCTCCCTGAGTTCTTTCAGTAACCTTAGGTGTATCTCTTTGAGTCCCATAGCCTTATACTCCTTTAAAATTGCAAGTCCTTTCAGGACCGTTTCTTCTGAAAATGGACTGGTACCCACCCCTTCCAATTCCTGCTTCTCTCTTGTGGTCTGGCTCCCCCTTCCTCCACTGTGAAGACTGAACAGCAGTACTTTTTCATGATGGCAGCTTTTTCTTGCTTCTCTTCTGTGCAGTCTGTCCCTTCCACTCTTCTAATCCTCACTATCCCTAGCCTTGCTTTCCTCTTCTCACTTAGGTATCTGAAGAAAGTCATATCCCCTTTAGCCACTCTTTAGGCATTCTTTTCCTGTCTGCACCATTGCTCCCCTCTCTGTCTTTCCTGCTTCCCTCTGTTTTACTTGGTATACCTCCCTGTTATCATCCTTCTGTGTTTCATTATACCTCATGAATGCTACCCTCTCTCCCTTCATCACCTTGGCCGCTTTCTTAGAGAACCATAATTATTTCTTTTTCCTTCTGCTTTTACTCACTTCCTTCATTCAGAGGCTGGTTGCTTTAATTATGCCCTCCCTTAATTTTCCCCACTGTGCCTCTGCCCCGCCCAATAAAGCACTGGTGCTTCAACCATAATATTCGTCAAGGGGCTGAGTCAGTCAAGCTGCTCCTTCCCATTTGTACCCTGACCTAGACTGAGTGCTTTGTTTACAGAGTGAACCTGCAGGTGGTCAGTGGCTCTGGGGGGATTCTGTCAAGAGATACAACAGTTTATAAACATTAGAATAAAGCACTACTAATTAAATAATCAAGGCATACGTAGTGACTTAAGTGCATAGTATACAAAAACATTTTTATAAAATGACCCAGTGTACTTTAAAATAGCAATCTCAGGCAAGAGCGTAGCAAGAGGCAAGCCAGGCAGATGTAAGCCATCACTGGCTAAAGGTACTCTGCCAACTGGTAGTTAAAAAATAGACAATGAATTACACAAAAATACTCTGAATTACATAAAAATACAAGCAAGTTGCTGTGTCACATACATGTTAATAAAGCAGCTTCATATTGTGTGGTGCAGTAGTGGACTGGTGTTTTGCTAGTTAGCGGTGACACTTTGATATAAACCACAACTTAGAGGAGCTGTGATCTCCCCCATTACAACACCAAATGAGCTTGTATAATGGGGGATCTGCTTGCCCAACACCACAATCTGTGTAAAGTCTGAAAGAGAAATACAGAAAAAGACAAAACTACTGTAGACCTAATGTATTTGGCGTTGAAAATATTTCATGGTCCGAGTGGTGGCAGTATTGGCACTGCAAGTATTGCGGATCAGTGCTGCTAATTTCTTCTTCTGACTCCATTCCCCAGGTTACCTCATCATGATTTTCAGTAACAGCTCCCGTTGCTCCTGGTTGCTGCTTGATTCGTCCCGAATCTCTGGCTCACCCAAATTCATTTTGCCGCAACAGCTGATTGATTGCTCTCTCTCTCTCACTCTAATGCCCACTCCTCACTCTCTCTCGCTCTTCTTTGCTCACTGTCAGTATACAGTACAGTATTGTGAACTATTACTGTACTAGTCAGTACCATACTAAGAATTAAAACACAGCACAGACTGCTGGGCTACTGTAATGTTCTAGAGTTGTACAGTCGAGTAGGAGCAGTCGGGGGAGTGTGAGTGTGATACAGGTTGTGGTTGTTGCGAGCTGTGAGCAGCTGAGGCAGGGACAGAAACAGAGTCTGGATATGCTCCAGATCACAGTGTGCAAAAGGTAAGAAAGGAGCAGGACTGAAAAAAAAGAAATCAAATCAGTGAAAGATGTTGCAGGGTGTTGTAGACTAGTCAGAAGCAAGTTGGGGAGTTTTCAGATGACCGACGGAGAATAACATTTTTTTCCCATAAAATATAGTTCACTTTCATATTATTTTCAGATTCAGAGTGAATATTATTCTGACCAGGAGAGTGTGAAATGTCCAATTTGGCACTTGCGTCTTCAGTGACAGCTCTCAAAACAAGCTAGAGTAGCACATTAATAGAATCTGGAGAAGGGAGACAGGCTGTGAGGGTGAGATGCCTGAGAATAAAACAACAGGTTAATGCAAGATCTTCCATTTGATCCTCAATTCTGCAATACGTAGTACATTATGTACACTTCTAAATCACCATTTCTCTTCACCACCTGTCAATGTATGATTGGTTAAGACTTATAGTAAGTAGTGCTGCTTATCTTTAGAAGGAAAAGACCAAAAGAATACAAGAATAAAAAAGCAAAGCGCTAGATGTACAGTAAAAAATTTATCTGAGGAAGCCCTGGAAGCAGGGTGAAACATAAGCTGTTCTCAGACTCTGCAGTGCAGTTGCACTGCTGCCTTTGTCTCTGGTACTGGTAATAAACTGTTTATGATTTAATAGAACAACAGTTTGGTATCATTGATTGAGTGGATGGCATGTGCATTCATTTTTCTGTGTTAAAAAATGTATCCATTTTTTAGAATATCACAGGAGGAACTCAGTGACTATAAGGGACATGAGAGGTTAGTTGATAAATAGCATACAAGGCGAGCAACCCTGTAAGCTTTAACCAATCATGTATTGACAGATGGTAAAGAGAAACGGTGATAGATGTGTGCATCTGCAGGCACCTCTCTGGGCTGAGGGAGGAGGTTGCTCATCTCCTGGCTGAGTTGGCCAGGATTTGTGGGACCTCCTCTTCCATCCAGGGACCACCAGTGCCACTACCGTTACCTCAGAGGTTGCCAATAAAGAGGAGCGGTTGGACCACAGTGGGCTCAGGGAGGGTGAGGGTGGTGGAACAGAGGCGCATCCCTCCAGTTGTACCTCTCCACAATTCCTATGCCATTCTGACAAAGTGTGGTTCCTCTATGGAGGCACCCATAGTGGAGACCAAGGAGGATGCTGGGAACCTCCACAAGGAGACCCACAGGAGGGTGGCAGGGGACCCTGCAGGAAAAACAACTCCTGGTGAGGGACTCCATTGTTAGGAAGGTAGAACTGGGGAGGAAGGGGAGAGGGAGGTGGCGCTGCCTGGTGCCATGGCTTGGAGGAATAGGAGCGAATCCTCAGGATTGCGGAGCAGCTGCACAGGGGAGGGAGCTGGATGTCATTGTCCACCTAGGGACAAATGACCTGGCTAAGAAAGGGATTAGAGAAGTGCAGGAAGAGTTTGTGGAATTGGGGAGGGGTCTTAGTCAAGTAGCATGCACGGTAACCTTCTCGGAGGTGCAACCCATCTGTGGCATAGGAGAGGCTAGGGTGTTCCTTCTGTGGGATTCAATCAGTGGTTGAAAAACTGGTGTGGAGCTCAGGATTGCTTCATTGGGTACTGGGGTCCACCTGGAGGATGCAAGCCTATACTGGCATGATGGGCTGCATTCACGGGAGGGAACCAGGATCCTAGGTGATATGTTTAAATGCTTCATTGGCAAGCTTTTAAACTAGCCAAGGGGAGGCACTGGAAGGAGCAGGAAAATCCTAGCCCCCAAAAATCATGGTAGTAAGGCGCAAACACCAACATAGAGGTGTCGATAGGGAGAAGGGCAGGGTAAATGGAGAAAGTGACAAAGGCAAGAAGGACAGGATGGGGCAAAGGGAGTAAGGCCATCAGGAAATGGAGGGTAATGAGTACCAATGCCCGTAGTCTGGGCAACAAGCTCCCTGAGCTGATGGTCTTAATGGAAGAGGGATGCCTGGATATCGTAGCAGTCACAGAAACATGGTACACAGAGAACCATGACTGGGATGTTAACATACCAGGGTACATAACCTACAGGAGAGACAGGCAGGGGAGAAGAGGGGGAGGAGTAGCTCTCTATGTAAAGGAAGGGATAAAAGCAACTGAACAAAAGAGTAAACAGGGAGGAGAGGAGGCACTGTGGGTCACCTTGGAGACTGGAAAGGGCACCACAATCCGCACAGGGTTGTGTACAGACCCCATGTCAGGGGAAGGAATGGACAAGGATATGATAGAAGGCATTCTTAGAATGGCAGAGAAAGGGAGATACTGTTGATGGGAGACCTGAATATGCCGATGTTAACTGGAGCACATTTGCTGCAGCCACATCCAAGAGCAGGGCCATTCTTGATGCCCTACAGGTGGCAGGCATTAGACAGCTAGTTTCGAACCCACTCGTGAGGAGCAATCTTAGACCTCGTACTCTCAAACGGAGGCAGTGAGAGGATCTTGATCTAGAAGTGGGTTGCCATCTGGGGACAAGTGACCATCAAACAGTGTGGTTCACGTTAAACTCAGCTACAGAGTCAAGCCATACAAAGTGAGGGTACTGGACTTTAGGAGGGCTGACTTTGGCAAGATGGAGAGTGCCTCAGAAAAGCACTAGCAAACAGGCTAGAAGGAGTGTGGAGCAACAATGGGGAATTATCAAAACTGTCATCACAGAGGCAACAAGCCTTTGTGTGAAGCAAATAAACAAATCAAAATGAAAGAAAAAGCCACTATGGTTCTCAAAAGAGGTGGCTGTGAAAGTCAGGAAGAAAAAGATAGCATTCTGGAAGTATAAGGAAACACAGAAGGAGTAGGACAGAGAGCTGTACCAGTTAAGGCAGAAGAAAGCAGGGAGGGAAGTCAGAATAGCAAAGGCCCAAACTGAGGAAAAGATAGCCAACTTAGTTAAGAAGGGAGATAAAACCTTTTATAGGTACATCAGCGAGCGTAGAAAGACAAAGGGAAGGATAGTGAGGCTGAATAGAATGAACGGTGGGTGGGCAGAGGGGGACAGTGAAAAAGCAGGAATACTGAACGAATATTTCTGCTCAGTATTCACAAAAGAGGAGGGGGAAGTGCCTAATCCAATTAACAGAAGCACTTTGATAGGGGGGTCGATCCCAGTCCTTTCACAGAAGAAAGGGTTCTGCAAGAACTCCTAAAACTGAAGGTGGACAAAGCAATGGGTTTAATAAATCATGGGAGGATGGTGTGGTACCCGAAGACTGGAGGAAGGTGGATGTGATTCCCCTTCACAAAAGTGGGACCAAGACAGAGGCAGGAAACTACAGACCTGTCAGTCTGACCTCTGTGGTAGGGAAAGTGATGGAGTCACTTCTGAAGGAAAGAATAGTTGAGTTCCTAGAGGCCAGTGGAGCACAGGACCCAAGGCAGCATGGGTTCTAGCGGAAGGTTATGTCAGACCGATCTAATAGATTTCTTTGACTGGGTGACCAAAGTAGTAGACCAGGGAGGGCTGTGGACATGGCCTATCTAGACTTTAGCAAGGCATTTGACACAGTCCCACACAAAAGATTAATAGTCAAATTAACCAGCCTGGGAGTGGGACCCAGGGTGGTAGCCTGGGTAAAACATTGGCTGGACAACAGGACACAGAAGGTAATTGTAAATGGAGTCCACTCTGAAGAAAGGGGTTACTAGTGGGTACTGTCAGGGTTCAGTATTGGGTCCAGTCCTTTTAATGTCTTCATCAGTGACATAGCAGAGGGACTGAAGGAAAAGTATGCCTTTTGCAGATGACACAAAGATCTGCAACAGGGTTGATACACAAGGAGGCGTGGAAAGGATGAAAAGGACTTGGCAAGGTTGGAGGAATGGTCAGAAGTATGGCAGCTAGGATTCAATGCAAAGAAGTGCAAAATAATGCACCTGGGAAACAAGAACCCAGGGAAGATTACACAATGGGTGGGAGGTAGTAACAACAATAAAAAGGAAAGGGACCTGGGGTAATCATATCAAATGACCTTAAGGTTAGCAAGCAATGTGAGAAGGCAGTAGGGAGGGCTGGGGGTATACTGGGATGTATAGGGAGAGGCATCACCAGCAGAAAACAGGAAGTTGTTATCCCTCTGTACAGACAGTTGGTGAGACCCCATCTGGAGTACTGTGTCCAGTTCTGGAGACCCCATCTCAGCAAGGACATAGACAGGATAGAGGCAGTCCAGAGGAGGGCAACTAAAATGGTGCAGGGTCTGCAAGAGAAGCCGTATGAGGAGAGACTAAAGGAGCTTAATATGTATACCCTTGAGGAAAGAAGGGAGAGGGGGGACGTGATAGAAACTTTTAAGTACCTCAGTGGAATCAACAAAGTCCAAGAGGGTAGCATCTTTCAGAAAAAGAGACTTGCAAGAACAAGGGGACACAATTTAAAGATAGAAGGAGGGCGGTTCAGGGGCAATGTGAGGAAGTATTATTTCACAGAGAGGGTAGTGGATGCATGGAACAGCCTTCCTGAGGAGGTTGTGGGGTCTAAAACTGTGGGAGAATTCAAGAATGCATGGGACAGACATAGGCAATTCTTGTGGGGGGTAGGAAGAAATAGGCTGTTGGTTAACTAGGATCTGCGGCCTATCCTGTAGGTAGGGAAATGGGCAGACTAGATGGGCCTAGCGGTCCTTATCTGCCGTCAAAGTCTATGTTTCTATGTTTCATCATTACTGAGGTTTTAAACAAGTAAAATCCCTTACCGAGACACACACAGACTGACAGAAAGAGAGAGAGAGAGAGAGAGAGAACTGCTGACAAAAATTCACCTTGCACTGTTCGTGTACTGGCAATGAAATGCTGGGGGAAAGTGGTGAATCCATTACCTGGAAAAATCCTCTGTCCTCTGTGGGCACTCGTAGAGTGGGATTGTGCGTGTGGTTTGGGGGGGGGGCAAGCTGCAGTATCACATTAATAGAGTCTGGAGAAGTAAAATCCCTTACCGAGACACACACAGACTGACACGGAGAGAGAGAGAGTGAGAGAAAGAGAGAGAGCGAGAAAGAGAGAGAACTGCAGAACTTCTGCATGACAGGTCGCACCGAACAATGGGATCTTGATCATAACAGACAGAGAGAGAGAAACAAAAGGAATTATGTTTTTTATCTTGTGGTTGCTGTTACTCTCGTTCTCTCTCTCTATCATTCTCTGTCTCACTGTCTATCTCTCGCTTGCAGTCAGGCTGCCCGCAGACACAATGGTGGCAAACCACTGCTGAATGGGGGGAACTCTGCAGGACAGAGAAAACAAAAACGCCCTTTTGCATATCACAGAAAACAGAGAGAGAGAGAGAGAAAGAGAAGGAGAGAGACATGCGAAATCAAAAAACAATTTTGTTCTCAATGTCGCGCCTTCTGTTACTCTGCCTTTCTCTCTCACTCTCTTCTCCTAAGCACCTAGGTTTGTATTCACACTGCTGATCTTCACACTGTCTCTCTGTCTCACTCTTTCTTTCTACCTGCAGATTACGGGGAGTGACTGTGCACACAGAACACAGGGAATCATGGCTACCTTCAGTCTTTCTCTATAGCAAACAGTGAAGACAGAGACAGAGATCGAGGATGTTTTTTTAGAGCAAGGCAGAGAGGAGTGGGGCAGAGCTTGGTTGGGAGGAGCTACTGCTTGTTAAGAGACACTGGTGAGGGGATAGAATGGTAATGGGCACAGATAGGGTGGAGAGGAACTGTTTGAATAGCAGTAGAGCATGGGCACCAGAGAGGGGGCAGGGTTGTGATGGGCGGAGAGAATCCAGGTTTTTTTTAATTAAGGAAAAAAATGCAGAGTCTTCACTCTGTTCATGAAAGGACTGTAGGCTCTGCCCATCCAGCCCTAAAAAAGGAGACTAGACTGTTAAGAACTGGCATCCCATCGATCTACTATACTGCAGTCAAAAACTATTATTCAAAATGCTGTGTGCTAGATTGTAGAGATGTTGCAAAATTTTTCTTTGCCTGCAAAGCTGGTGCTGAAGTCAAGAATATTGCACTTCACAAAGCTTTGCAAAATTCCAGATTTTGCACACTAACTTTTGCACTGGGAAGTTAAAAAAAACTTCTTTTTTGTTAAAACCCACACCCCACTGATTCAGTTTAATTGTCCCCCCCCCCCACAACCACCACTCAGGCCCTTGTAAATTATTTCCCCCAAGACCTACACTCTGTGCTGTGAACCCCTCAAGACCCCAGCCAACAGGGATTTACTACAGCAAAAGAACTTATTCATTCATTCATTCCGATACTTACCATAGAATGGAAAGGACAACTCTACAACATGGGATTATTTTCATTTTCTTTTCTTTTTTTTTTTTTTTTTGCTCTGTTCTTGCTCCCTTGGCTCGCCTCTCCCTCCAGCTGCACATAGACCCTCACCGATCCCCTTCCAGCTACCTCAGATTGCAGCCATCCCAGGGGTGGCCCACTGTAGCCCTTCACCAGATGGGTACCTCTCCCCTGAGGGGGAGGGCACCAGGGAGGGGCAACCAGTGTGCTAGGCAATCAGTCCCTGGGAGCTGCTGAGGTGTTTTCCGGGGCATCAGGGCATTTGAGTCTGCAGGAGACAGCAGTCGTCATCCAGCCAACCAAGGAGTCGAGTTTCTGCTTTTCTCCCCGGGGACGTGGTGTGTCATGGACATCAAGGCAGATGCCGATGTCCACCACTCCCCTGTGTGCAGTGAGGCTTGCTGAAATGTCACACTGTTGGCCTCCGCCAGGAGACAGCAGACAGAGAGCCGCATCCCCATTTTGGTTGCCCAGTAAAGTCTGTTGCATCATACACTATCAGCTGATCAATGAGCCCCCTGGAGAAGATGTGCAGTCATAGGACGTTAAAGCCTTCTCCTCCTGGCCAGCTCTCCAGCGACCTGAGTCCATTCCCAAACCCGGGTCGCTGGCATAGCAAGGGGAAATCCAACCACTGTGCCGATAAGCTGGCAAATTTTCATTTTCTAAAGGCATTAAAACAGATTTTTGGGGGTGTTTGGGGAAAAAAGGGAGGTGGGGCCATAAAGGGGGTTTAGTGGAGGGAATTGACTTGATGATTGGGATCACATTAGGTGAGGTGAGGTAGGGGGATTTGATTTTGGTGTGTGGCTGGGGAAAGCGTTTTATAGTACATGTGATGATCATTGATCAGCTGATAGTGTATGCAGCAACAGACTTTACTGGGAGCAGGTAGGAGATATGTTTTCATAGCAGAGCATGGTGGGGTTGGGGAATTGATTTATTAGGACCTGAGTGGTGGGAGGGGTTGGGAACAGCTAAACTGAATATGGGTGGTGGAATTTTTAAGAAAAGTTGTTTTTTTGTAAATTAAACATTCTTGCAGTTCTTTGCGGGTGAAATGTCATTTTGCCCATCTGAATCTAGCCAAAGTATCACTTTGTAGGAACTCTGCTGGCGAAGAGCCACTTTGTGTAGCTTTGTCAAGCAAAGTTTGACACTTCACTAGGTGAGAACACCATGAAGTGACATTTGGCAAAATCTGGGTCTGTTCAGGAAGCAGGATGTGATGTGGTCCAACTTTGTACATCCCTTACAGAAATAATTATATGAAATGTTTTCATGCTGCACACATAAAACTAACCAAGTGATATGTGTGCTGCAAGAATGATTTAAATGCTAAATTGGAACCAATTGCATGCATATGGCATGCGTGCAGCAAGCAAGTGTAGAAACCATGATTTTTATGTTAAATTGGGAAAGACTGCATGCATGTGGCATGCAGGCAAAAAGCAAATGGTCACTGATAACTGTACACGAAAAAGTTAAATGACTTGCTCAGGATCACACCATACACAACTGGGAAGTATAGATATAAGTAAAAAGTCTCTTACTTGAGTACTAGGGATCCAGAGGCAGGAGTCTTTAAGAGACAATGTCCATGGGTCAGAGTGCTGGGGCGTACCCCCCCTTGAAATGAATGGAGTTATTTTTTATTACTATTTCATATGTTATGATGGTGATTTGGAGAAGAATGAAAGCCACTGTTCTACTAACAAGGCCCTTGTTAGTCGAACAGTGGCCTTCATTAATCTCCAGCTCTGCATCAATAATGTATAAAATAGTAATGAAAACATATCCACATTCATTTCAATGATGCACATAGAAATATAGACGTTGATGGCAAATGAGGACCGCAAGGCCCATCCAGTCTGCCCTTTTTTTCTACCTTATGAATGTGCCATAGGCCTTTACTCTGTCAGTGGCCTATTTATTCAGACTCATCTGTATTGCTCCCTTATGCCTATCCCATGTCTCTTTGAAGTCCTGCAATGTATTCATATCCACCACTTCCTGAGGTAGGCCTTTCCATGCATCCACCACCATTTCTGTGGAAAAACAACTTCCTCACATAACCCCTTAATCGGCCTCCCTCTAATCTCATGCTGTGTCATCTTGTCCTGCTATTTTTCTAATATTGAAATGTTAGACTCTTTCACCTTGTTAATTCCCTTAAGGTGTTTGAATGTTTCGATCATATCACCTGTCTCTGTCCCTCCTTTGCTCTAGGGTATACATATTGAGCTCTTTAATCTGTCCTCATATGTTTTCTGATGCAGTCCCTGCATCATTTTGGTTGCCCTTCTCTGGACTGCCTCCATTTTGTTAATGTCCTTGTGCAGGTGTGGCCTCCAGTACTGCATGCAGTACTCCAGATGGGGCCTAACCAGTGTCTTGTAAAGAGGGATTATTACCTCCCTCTTACAACTTGTGATACCTCTACTAATACACCCCAACATCCCTCTAGCCTTATCTACTGTTTTAGTGGTCTGGTTGGATGATTTCAGGTCATCTGTGATGATGATGCCCAAGTCTCTTTCTTCCCTTGTGATTGCCAGCGACTCCCCTCCCAACCTATAGGTAGCTTCAGGGTTTCTCTTTCCTATGTGCATGATCTTGCACTTCTTTGTGTTAAACCCCAGTTGCCACTTTTCATACTGGAAGGTCACACCGGACTAAAGACACAAATTAAAACACTCTGCACAGCATATATTTTTGCCAATTTCTTACCTAGTACTGCTTTAAAGAACTGTAATTCTGCAGTTCATGACTATTTACTCACCATTCATCAGTAAATACCACAGTACACTTGCTGAAAATTTGCAATACCATTTTGAAAGATTCAGAATCCACCAAAGAAGGAATTTTGGAAAATGTCATTCAATTTCTGATACTTTGCAAAAGCAAAATGGGTGTTTACTCACCTGGTAAAGGTAATTGTGTTGGTTTGTATCCATGGCACTCCAGACATTACATCATGGGTCCCTGCCTACCTGATAGGCTAGTGATGCACATGTGATAGAGGATCAAATTTCACAGTATACCTTGGTCCCAGCAGCCCCTGTTCTCCAGTTCGATTCTTCCATAGCTGAACTAAAGGGTTATTCTTAATCATACTCATATTTGAACCACATCATAGGTAAAACTGAGACACTAGGAGGTAGGTGAAGAAAAAAACATAATCGTGTTTATTTTCCTGTTTATTTTACTACAGTTCTAAGACTCAGTCACCT
This sequence comes from Neoceratodus forsteri, assembly GCA_016271365.2. Taxonomy (NCBI): domain Eukaryota; kingdom Metazoa; phylum Chordata; order Ceratodontiformes; family Ceratodontidae; genus Neoceratodus; species Neoceratodus forsteri. The sequence continues at coordinate 829,495,029 of CM028132.1, read as the reverse complement.
AATTTGTCTGACGAGCATTCCATACATTTTCTCTAATAAATCAGCTCTAATATGACCACTCGGTACCAGTATTTCAAGTCAGTCTCATAGCAACAATGGTTCCCGAAGTGGCCTGAAAGCCCAGTAGGCCAAATGTCCTAAGGTCACAACAGTAGAGGTATCCACAGTGATGGCTTTGAAGGGAGGGCCCTGCAATCTCCTTTGCCCTTTGTCATTCTGTGCCTGAGCATGGGAATGTGGAGGTCAGCTTCACTTGGGAAGGGGGCATATGCCTGACTATAGTGGGGCTCCAATAGGCTGTGCATACCATACCACTCAACTCTCTGTGAATGCAAGAGACAGCTCTAGAATGTCTGTAACATCTCTAAAAGGTACAACTTACTTGTTTTGACTGAAAAGTGATATGCACTCAGGAAAAATTAAAATGTATAGGATTCATTTGTATGTACCCTGGAGCAGTGCATCAGATTTGAGCTTAAACCCACCCAGTTACAACCAATTTTTTTTCTGGCTGAAGTTCTGCCCCCCTCCCCAAAAATAAATTTGTCCCGAGTTTTCTCCCAGACTCCATTCCATTCAATATTTATCCCTTATGGGTCATGAAGCTGTTCAAAGGTGAAGAAACGTGAAAAACATATCAATATTTCAGTCCTTCCGTCTTCCCCAATCCCCCTGTAAAAAAAAAAAAATGTACTTTTACTTACCCAGCCATATGGCTAGAATCTGTAGCCTGGCATAGTGTGTCACAAGCCCAGTTTTCAATCCGCTTCCTCTCTCTCCTTCCACCAGAAGGTGGATGCTAGAACCGACCATCACAGGTCCCCAGCGGGGTCCACGACCAAGTCACCTCACCAACTGAACCCACACAACCTGGGTTTCTTGCTTCTTGCTTGATTGCTGCTGTGGCAACTGCCGCACTGCACTGATCAAGGCCTATGAAGGCCACCCACACAGCTGTCACCACTGCTGCTAAGCCTAGCTTGCTGCCATGAGGATCTGTGCTGTGTGTTTTGCAAGTCTAGTAGAGTAAGTAGAGTAGCCTTGTCTAGAGTTAGCTTCTAGCTCACCCTCTGCTCCTTCAGCCACCAGGGGAGACAGAGACTCACTAAGAGCAGACCAACAAAAATATGCTGCCACAACACTGCTATTGAGAGTTCAGTGCTCACCAACTCCTCCAAGCTGTAGTGTGCAGTCTGTCTACTCTTTGGCGGGAAAGACAGTGTCGCACTTGCAAGACTCGTGCTCGTTCTTGGCTGGAGCTCATCCACATTACATGTGATTGTGCTGCTGCTGATAGGTGGAGAGAGAGTGGATAACACAATACAGACACAGTCAGGTCTGGAGAGTACCTGCAGCATGAGCACACACAGGCCAGGTGGGCACTTATTGTGCAAAAGATTAAATCCAAATCTAATGCCATTATTGTCCCACCATAAGAACAATACAGGCACAAATGCTGGGGGGGGGGGAACAACTGCCCCCACTTTGCACTACCTAAATGGCACCCATGCTTAATGGTAGAAACTTATTCTCAGGTGCTAATACAATGGTTTCCACTGTGTTCTGAGGTACTGTATCTCCAGGTTTCGTGATGTTTACTGAACATCATGTGGGTTAGTGTCCCTCATTGTCCCTCATTTTGAGTGTCCATGTCCCTCATTTTAGTGACAAAATGTGAGGTATGGTGCATGCTTCCAAGATCCTACTCAGCACAAAGAGTGATTTGCATGGCCATAGTGTATATGCTCAATACAGAATGACAAAGGGAAAGTAAGTGAGATGAAACAGTCATGGAGAAACACATTTGTAGCACTAAATATGCATCAGAGATTTGCATGGTCCAAAACCAAAAGGATAGGCTTCACAACACAGAGGCCCCTCTTCATAAATCTGGAATGGGGGATGTTGACTGGCTATATCCTAGGCATTTAATGCAGTAAGCAAACATTACTTTACAAATTAATGATGATTTAATGACAAAAATCAAAAACCATTAAACAACTTCCAAAAGGATCAGAATTAATGAGTTTACCTAATTTTTATGGGAATTCAAATAAAAATGTATTTTAATGACTCTAATTGCTAGCAGTAGTATAAGAGATAGAAACTGATGTTTTTTAGATGAGATGAGATTTCCACCAGCTTAGCTGCTGCATACATAGCAAACGTGCAGCATGTGAACCTGATGTGATCTTTAAATGATGTTCACACCAGCTTAACTGCTGCACTCATTTCAAGCATGCAACATGTGAACCTGATGTAATTATTAGAAGATGTTCACACCAGTTTACCTGCTGTGCACATGTCAAGCTTGCAGCATGCGAACTTGATATGCTTTTTAGAACCGGTTTGCTTAGGATCACTTTGTGTATGCAAACTGCATGCAAACATTGCACAATTAAGCATGTGGCTTGCATTCTGCATTTACATAGCACACCTATATTTCTGTAAGGGATCTCTACTACATGTAGGTTGTCAACTGTAGCAGGTCATCTTGTGTTCCATTCAAAATTCTGCTTTATACCAGATAGAAGATTACAAGATAACTTTATAGCAGTCCAAGGAAGTGTTGAGAGGGGATCTTGTGATTCATTGGGTGCTTGTAAATCATTTTGCCCTAACCCTGCATGCTATGCTATGAACCTCTCTGAGGCCTCAGCCAACCAGGTTTTACTATAGACAAAGACCTCATGAATTCATTAATTTCTTCATTCATTCATTCATTCATTCCAATACTTACCACAGAATGGAGAGGACATCTCCACAACATGGGATTACTTTTATTTTTTTTAGAAGTACTAAAATGGATTTTTTGGAGTGTTCAGGGGGGAGAGGGAGGTGAAGCCATAAAGCAGCTATGATGGGCAATACGTATGATGATCATTGATCAGATGATAGTGTATGTGGCAATGAACATTACCAGGAGGGGGAGAAGTTTATGTTTTTTTACAGTACAGGGTGTTGAGGTGGGGGGAAATTATTTATTGGACCTAGGTGGTGGGAACAACTAAACTGAAAGGGGTGGGAATTTTAACAAAAGTTGTTTTTTTTAAATGAAACACATTTTTGGGGAGGGCTAAAGCCCAAGCTTTAATGTTGGGAATAGCTCCTCCCACATTTTAAATAAAAGGTCACTCACTTCCAGAAACCCTGGCTTAGCATGTTGTGAAACACCCACCATCCTCCCCTGCCTCTTCCTCCTCTAGCACTCTGCTCACCTTTGGTGCTTGGCCTTCTATTCCCTATCACTACTTGGCTTACCTACCAAGGGTGGGAATAGAAAAAGGCCAAAAGTTTCCAAAATTCAGAAGCATACACAAGCTCTACACTATGCAGCAAACATTGAAATATTCTTTGTGGATGAAGTGTCATTTCAACTATCTGAGAACTATCCAATGTGACACTTTGTAGGAACTCTGCTGGTGAAGAGCCACTTTGAGTAGTTTTGCCAGGCAAAGTTTGACTCTGCACTAGTCAAGAACACCATGAATCGACACTTCACAAAATTTGGGCTTCTTTACAAAGCATAATAAGGCATGGCTCAACTTTGCATAGCTCTACTAATATAGGTTGTTAACTGTAGCAGGTCATCTTATGTCCCATTCACAATCCTGCTCTGTACCAGGCAGGAGATTACAAGATAACTTTACAGCAGTCCAGAAAAATATTGAGAGGAGAGCTTAACAGATGGGTGCATGTGTATGTGTTCTCTAGACCAACAGAAAGCATTCAATGAAGTATCCCATTCTTGCATGTTTACTGTGTTACAACAATATGGAATTCCTCTAAAATTTATACAACATATCAGTCAATTTACCACCAACTTCATTTTTTGTCTTGAATAGTTGGAAAGGAGCAGTTCACCAAGTTTGTAGAGGAGTAAGGCATGGGTACCCATGATAAATGCCATAATTTGCCTCCCCATAATAACTGAAAAAGAGACCCCTTTTACTATTCTAGCTCTAGAGAAGTAAGGTCTGGAGCAAATAGTACTCCAAATACTGTTTTTGTAACATTTATAATGCCTCAGTACACATACAGACTGCACCATCTTGCTGAATTTTTTGTCACATATTCCTAAAGCTCCATTTCTCATGATGACATCCATGCCTCACCATCTGGTGAGAGCATGAAGGTGTAGCCAATGGAGACCGAATGTCTATATTACACCTACTGTATGACACAACTGCCCCCACTCCCAATACATACTATCAGTCCTATGTTTGTGACAGGGTCTGAATCTGGTAGCATCCTTCTTTGCAGTGAGCCATGGTTTATAAATAATTCCCATTCTGGTAATACTGTAATTATAGACTCATGATCTGGTACTGTCATGCACACACCCACAGCTTTGAGTGCACAGTACAGAGAGTGTGTACACCCTTTTTGACATAGGCAGCCTGGGATTCCATAGTGCCATTATGTTAATGGGGCAAAATATAAACAATGACAAATCCTACCAATATTTGTAGAAGACAACTACACAAACTGGTAGATTGGTGGCTGGGGCCCAGATATTCAAAAGGGTTGCACCCTGGCGTGATATTCAAATGGGAATTGTGCCTGGCACAAATCCCAATGCGCCGGAGCGCATCAGTAATGTATGCAGCACAGGTAGGAGGGGCGTGCCCATGCATACTCTGCACATCCCGATATTCAGCCTGGGATGTGCTGAGTCCATGCATGTGTAACCCCAACTTGCACCACACAAACTCGATCCAAAAAAAAAAAGGAACAACGGATGGCCACCCACAGGTGAGCTGCCATATTACCCAGGGTGCAACACGGCGGCTGCCACCTGTGGGTGGCAACCCGAGCTCCGGCTGCACCTCCGTGGCGGCACCCTCCCATGCCCAATCATGGGCATCTGTTCAAAAAATCACGTCCAATATCCCTGGTGGTCCAGTTGACCGCTGTCAGCCCGATCATGGGCTTAAGTATACATAAAATGATTTTCTATATCCCTGGTGGTCCAGTGGACCGCCGTCCGCCCGATAGCGGGCTTTTGTAATAAAAAAGGAATACATCAATATCCTGGTAGTCTGGCGGTACCCCCCTCCACCCACCCACTGAGCCCACTGCCCTGCCCCCATCAGCAGCGGGGTGGCAGCACCACCACCTGCCACCCCACCACCCACCTGCCACCCCACCACCCGCAGACTGACACCATAGGTAGGGCTATACGCCCATTGGTCCACTGGCGTGAGCCAATGAGCATGCAGCCTGTACCATACACATTCAAGATATGTGGAATGGATCCATTCACATATCTTGAATAATAATCATTAAACTGCCGCCCCTTCGGCTCACGCTGTGGACCAATGGGCGTACAGCCCTACCTCGGTGTCAGTCGGTGGGCGTGGGAAGGCAGGTGGGTGGGTGCTGCCACCCGCTGCTGACCCAGGGGAGCGGGCAGGCTCAGTGGGTGAGGAGGGGGGTACCGCTAGACCACCAGGGATATTGGACATAATTCTTTTTTATTACAAAAGCCTGCAATCGGACTGACAACAGTCCACCGGACCATCAGGGATATAGAAAATCATTTTATTTATACTTAAGCCTGCAATAGGGCTAACAGCAGTCCACTGGACCACCAGGGATATACAATTCATTTTATGTATACTGAAGCCCGCAATAGGGCTAACAGCTGTCCACTGGACCACCAGGGATATAGGATTCATTTTATGTATACTGAAGCCCGCAATCGGGCTGTGGCACATTGCCATGCTGGGCAGAGGGCATCGGTCCCCGACGGCTGCTGCCTGGCAGGGTGCCAGGTGTAAGTCGCCGGGGATCGGCACACCTGTATGCAAATGAGGCCATAATGACATGCAAATGGCCCCATTTGTGCCTTGCATACATTATGGCCCCATTTGCATGTGCACTTTTGAATATCGTGGTTGCTGCGCATAGCGCAACAGAACTTGCACTAGCGCATCCCCCTGCTCCACTCTGACCACAGTGCCACTGCACCATGCACACTGCGGGTAGCCAGGTTGCAATATTCAACGATGCTGTGCCATGGTGCAGCTCCATTGAATATTGCCTGGTCAACGCCCCTGCGCAGCCAAGTTGCGCTGCACCCAGGCTTGCGCCACACTCTGGCGCAGTTTGAATATCTGGGCCTTGCACTAAAACAAGCATGCAGGGGTGATTGAAGTGGCTTTAATGGGGGGGGGCACAAATCTGTAGCAAATGGCAGGGAGTCTTGGGAATGCCTAGCTCCCCAGAACGTGTTGTGTTTTTTAAAGTGTTTTGATCCATTTGAATGGTCTTTCACTGTGTTTTTTTAAGTACAGCACTGGTCATGGGTTAAATATTATTGGTAAAATACTTTGGAATAACACAGCAATGTACCAGAATAGATCCACTAACATTTTCTAGGTGTTCAGGAGGCAATTGTGACACCCAGACCCCAGGGACTTATTTTTTCTGGTATCATCAGTGTGTATCAAGTCTCCTTGTGCCATTAACAAAATTGCACAGAATAAATATATGTTCCAGAGGAGTGAAAGGCTGCTGAAAAGCCAAGGCACTGAACAGCATGGCCTCATTTCTCCTGCTGTGGGCACTTTCTCAACATCTAGGACTCTTCCACTCCACCACAGCACCAAAAAATGAAGAAATGACTAGAATAAGTATCTCAGTGAGAGGAGAGAAAGGTTTTTGGACTCAGCTGCAAAAGGAGTCTGGAGCAAGAAGGTATGGTGACTTTTATATACAAACATACGAATTTGCCAGCAGATAAAGGCCTTATGGTCTATCGGGTCTGCTCGAGTGTGCAGCTAGCAACCCTTATACTGCAGCTGCCCTCCTCCCCTCCCTTTCCATGATCCTCCCTTTTACCCTATCCCATCCCCTTTTGAAGCAGTCCACTGTTCTAGAGGATACCACTTCCGTGGGCAACGCGTTCCACCCAGACACCACACTTTCCATAAAAAATGCCTTCTCATTTCCCTCTGAACCTTCCCCACTCTAATCTGAGATTGTGACCTCGAGTGTCCCTTCCCTCCCTTAACTTCAATAGTCCCTCCATGCCTGGCTTGTTTATTCCCTTCACGTACTTGAAGGTTTCAATCATATCCCTCCCCATCTCTCCTCTCCTCCAGTGAGTACATGTTCAACTCCCTCAGTCTGCTCACATAGGGTATATCACCTGGTCCCTGGATCATATTTGTTGCCCTGCACTGCAAATCCCTCCAGTAACTTAATGTCTCTCTTCAGGTATGAGTGCCAGTACTGCATGCAGTACTCCAGGTGTGGCCTAACCAGTGACCTATACAATGGCAGGATCACCTCCCATCTCCTTGAAGATATACCCCTGGCAATACAACCCAGCATTTTGTTGGCCTTTGCAGCTGCCTTCCTACATTGTGCTGAGTTGTTCATTGAGCCCATTATAATAGCCCCCAGATCCTTTTCCTCCTCTGTTAAGACTAGCTGAACCACCCCCAGCTGATAGCTCCTTCTTGTTTTTTTTGCCATGAAATGTAGCACCTTGCACTTAATGGCATTGAGCCTCAACTGACAGATGTCTGACCAGGTCTCCAATTTTGACAGATCATCCTGCAACCCATGCCACCCTCCTAGGTCATCCAGTACTGCTCCCATCTTGGTGTCATCTGCAAACAAACTGATCTTGCTCTTGATGCCCATTGAGATGTCTGATATGAATGACCCAAACAACACTGGTCCCAGCACTGAGCCCTGTGATACTCCGCTTGTCACTGCCCTAGGAGATGAGAGCTTCCATCACACCACCACCCTCTGCTGCCTTCTCTGTAACCAGTTTACTACCCATGCCACCATTTTTGGCCCTGCACCTGTACCTGCCAACTTACTACCCAGCTCCCCGTGCAGCACAGAATTGAATGCCTTACTTAAGCCCAGAAACAGGACATCCTCTGCATGGCCCTTGTCCAACTGTCTAGTTACCCATTCTTAGTAATCCACCAGGTTGGTCTGTCAGGATCTGCCCATGAAAAACCCATGCTGTCTAACATCCTGCAGCCCATTGGTCTCCAGAAAGGACACAAGCCTCTCCTTCAGGATTGTCTCCATCAGTTTTTCCACAATGGATGTGAGGCTTACCAAGTTGTAGTTTCCTGGTTCATCTTTGGGACCACTTTTATGGAAGAGTGCCATGCGATCCATCCTCAAGTCCTGAAGTACACTTCCTGAGACCAAAGTGGCATTGAACAAGTCTGCCAAGGGCCCCACCAGGATTTCTGCCAGCTCTCTCAGTACCAGGGGTGAATGCCATCTGGCCCTGGCACCCTGTCCACCTTCAGTGCCCTCAGGCCCTCAAGGACACTGCCCTCTATGATTCCTCAATCTGTTACCTCCCCCCGAGCCTGACCTCCCACTCCCCCTTGGTAGCACCCCTCCTTTCTCCTTAGTAAACACCGAGTAGAAGTATTCCTTAAGCGCTTCTACCTGCTCTGCCCCTGTTTCCACTCACCTCCCGTTCCCTCCTAATCCTTACTATTTTGTCCCTACAACTCCTTTTCTCCCTGATGTACCTGAAGAATTCCTTCTCCTCCTTCTTGATGCTTTGCTCCAGCCTGAGCTCCTTAGATACCTTAGCTGCCCTTACTGCCTTTGTCACCTCCTTCGATTCTTTCAGGTAATCCTCTCTGTCCTCCCCTCTCCATTTTTTTTTAAACCTTCTGTAACAGCTCCCCTGACACTCACACTCACCTGGGCTGCCCCGAAATTCTCAGGGGTTCTCACAGCACCTCCCCGAGGGGCCAGGCCTGAGTTCTGACCACAGTTTCTGTGGTGCCTTGGTGCCTCCACCTGGGGCCCCGGTGTCACCTCCTTTGAGTAGAACAGGTTAGCACTTTTCCCCAGGATCAGTAATGATTTCCCCTTATGACTGCCTGCATAGATCCCCCAGACCCACACTCCCTCCCCACAATAATTATAACCACACCCAACAGATAGAAGCAGATGAACAATAAATAACCAGTTTTATTATCACACCCTAATACAGAGGAGGTGGGGACCATTCCCTTCAAACCTCCAAGATACCAAACACTCCCTTAGCCACACTCTCGCCCCTCCCCTGAGTGCACCCAGAACAGTCACCGTCGGTGGGTACCTCACTGTCCCTTAGTCTGCAGGCCTGCTGTATATCATTGGGGCCCTTGCACAACCATTCAAGTCCAACCGCCTGTGGGTTGTGTGTTGGGGGCTCTCCCTAGCCCTTATTGGTATAAGCAACAAGAGAAAGTCTCCCCAGAGCATTTTCATGGGGCACTCACGGTGCCCTGGAAGGGCAAAAGCACTTGCGGTCCACCACACTGCAGTGCATTGGATCGAGGGAAGATTCTTCACCTGCCTGGCCTCTCTGGCTTTGCCTGCAGGCCTTTGGTTGCTGACTTCACCAGGCAGGCCTGTTCACTCTCCTCCCCTTGGCTGCACGGTCCTTTATACTGGGAGGGGTGGCTCTGTGATGTGAACCTCCCCTATGAGAGTGTCTGAGGTCTGGACCCTGCTTCCCCAACTCTCCCCTGGCAGAAAAGACAGGCCCTGGTGAGGAGGGATTCCCGACTCCTGGAATGACTGCCGTTGTTTTCTCCAGCCCACTCAGTCAGCCCTGGTGCTCTCAGGAAAAAACCCTTGCAGTTTTCCTCACCCCGTGCCAATCCACAGTCTTTCTCCTGCCCCTTTTCCTTCTTGATCTGCGGGGGAGGAGGGGAGATGAGAGATACAGCTAGAGTAGGGTCGCCTCCTAGCCAACACTCCTATTCTGTGGGGCCTTGCTTTTCTTTTCCCCGGACTCTCTTTCCCATCTCTCAGTTCTTTCTTCCCTTTGTTCTCTCCCCCTTTGGTACCAGTCCCTGCTTTTTAAACCCCTAGCCTTTGGGCGTTCCCATTGGCCCTCAGCCCCATGTGACCTACAGGCTGCTGCTGGGAATTTTCCCAGCAGCCCAAGATTGCCTGGAGGCATGGGGGCCTCCATCTTTGTTTTCCCCTCATCCAGGAGGATCCTGGGGCCCCCCAGGGCAATTTAGCCCACAAAGCAGGCTGAACTGTTTAAATATTGTGAGTGGAGCATGTCTGGTCATGAGGCGCCTTTTCCTCTGTCCTGCTGCTCACTTGGGGACACGGGAAACTTTTTTTGTTTCAGGCGGCTGCATGGTTGCAGGCAGAAAGTGGGCCAGGTCCCTTTAATTCTTTGTGGTGGTCCCCACACATGCGCAAAGCGTGTGGGACTGCTATGCTGAACCAACCCCAGTGCTTTCCCGGTTGCGCTGCCTTGAGCCCCTGCTAGCATCTCTCTGGACTCACCTGAAGGCCGGGCAAATCCCACCCCAGCTGCCTGTGGCCCGAATGGGTCAGGCACCTGTGATGGGAGTGGCACCGCCATCTCGGTAGGTCACCTGGCATGACTCCCACCAAAATCCCTGGACACACAGCACACAGAGCCTCCACAGCAGGTAAGCCCATATTGAGGGGCTTACACACCCCCCTGGCAGAAAACTTAGTCTCCTAACAAGCTTCTCCGGGAAACCCATGACCAACAGCATGCACTTTTCTAACTATACATCTGGTTCCTGACTAGTAGCAGCAACAATCGGATCTCTAGACAGGCTTGTATCAGGTCAGGTCACGGTAGCGTACTATATTCATGTATTGGGGGGGTGGGCACCTACATTTCCCTACTGCCTCCCTAGGGCAACACAATGGGGTATGGAGAACAGGCACCATGAGCTGGAGGAGAACATCAAGAGGTAGATTGGTGGGCTCACCCAGGAATTCATACGTGAGCTTCACAGTGGGCCGGGGGCTGACCCGATTTCTGATGCAAGACATCGGCTGGCACGGGGACCAAGTCAGGGGATGCGGTCAGTCCGGTAAAGTCATGGTCTGCCTTCCCCCAGGGCAATCCCGGTACTGATATACTGTCGGGGTTTTGGTCCAGAACCTGGGCGGAGGCCATAGCTGCAGGTGACTCGCTATCTCATGAAGGTGGGCATGCCGGGGGGGGGCCTCTTTGACTACATGAACCCTGCTCTAGATGGGGCCCTGACACTGGGACAGTGGGCCCGGCCTCTGGGACAAAGCGTGGGGCCTCGGGGTCCAGGTAGGATGGAGGTCCTGGGCAGCTGGTGCTGGTGGGGGGCGGAGGTCTGGCAGGACCACTCCCAGTGGGTGTGTAAGCTGTTGAGCCCCTCTCCCCACTGCGGACAGGGAGAGTCTCCCTCCTCCTCCTCCTCACTCGCCTTGCTGGAGGAGCCCCTGGGTTCCACGGAGGGCTGTTGGGTGTCCGAGTCAGTGCCCCCAGTGGGGTATCCCATGGTGGGAGAAGGTGTTAGTCCCCACCGCTTACTCATCCCTTGGTAATGGGTCACCTTGCCATCTTGCCATTGATGGGTTGGACCCCAGGGCTGTGGTAGGCATAATCTCCCTGATGGGGAGCAGCTGTTTTCAATGTACCATTTTCTCGAGCTCCCTTCCATGCTCCTGCTTTATATGATACACTGGCAGGCCTGTCAGTTTCTCCACCACTAGATAACTGTCCTGGGCCCACCAGTCCTGGATCTTGTGCTTCCATTGGAGTCCCAGGTTTTGCAGCAAGACCCTGTCCCTCACCTCTAAGTTCTGGCTGCTCACTCTGGCATCATACCTCATCTTATTTCCCTGACAGCTCCAAGCTGCCGCCTCAGAGGCAAGCTTGTACACCACTCGGAGCTGTTCATGTAGGCTGCTGGTGTACTCCAAGTATGATTTATGGGAGGTCCCATCAGTGGATACCCTGAAACACAGGTCCACCAGCAGTGGGACCTCGTGACCGAACATGAGGTAGAAGGGGGAGCGCTGGGTCGCATCGTTCTTTCCTGCAGTTGTATGCCTGTACCAGTTGCCCCACCCTCTGACTCCAATTGGTCTTGTTGGCGAGGTCCAGGGTGCCTAACATGTTTAGCAGTGTTCTGTTGAACCGCTCTGTCTGGGTATCCCCATGGGGGTGGTAAGGGATGGTGTGGAATTTCTGTATGCCATAGCATGCTAGAAACTCCTTCACCATGTGGCTCTTGAAATCCCGGCCCTGGTCAGAATGGATCCATTTGGGGAGTCCGTAGTGTTGGACATACTGTTGCAGAACCTTAATCACGGTGCTTGTATTTTGGTCCTTGGTGGGGAAAGCTTGCACATACCGGGTGTAGTGGTCCGTGATAACCAGTATGTTGGCTGCATTCTTCTGATCCAGCTCCAAGGACAGGAAGTCCATGCACACAAACTCCAGGGGCCCACTGGAGTGGATGTTGACCAAGGGTGTAGCCTGTCGGGGCAAGGTCATCTGCTGGATGCACCACAGGAAGCGCTTGCAGTAGCTCTCCAAGTCTGCCTTCATCCGGGGCCGATAGAACCTGGCCTGGCAGGCGTCCAAGGTGCGGTCATAGCCTAGGTGCCCCACATTGTTGTGCAGTGACTTGAGGACCACCTCCGGGTAGACACCCGGCAACACAAACTGCTGTTTCGAATGGCCCACAGAATCCTGGTCCTGCACTGCCCACATTACCAACCCATCACACAGCACCAACTTGTCCCATTCCCTGAGCAGCCCCTGAGCATCAGGGTTGTAGCTCCACACCTGCTGGGGTGACGTTCCCTCAGAGATGGCCCAAAGCAGATCTCAGATGCCAGGGTCCATACCTTGCTCCTGCTGCAAATTGGCCTTACTAGGCTGTGGCAAGAATGAGAGGTCCAGGCCTGTGAAGTTTAGATAAGCCAGATAGGATGCTTTGGGGGGGCTTCCAGTACCTCTGTGCTCTGGGTAGGACAGTCAGTGGCATTGCTAGGGGGCCTGGCCTGGGAGCAGAGCCACCACACCACAGATGGCTTAACCAGGACCGGGGGGGGGTCTGGGGTGTCATGTTGCAGACATTGGGACAGGGCATCCACGTTCACGTTGACCCACCCACTCCGATACTCCAGGCTGAAGTTACATGTAGAGTGGACCGACAACCATTGATGCCCCGCAGCATCCAAGTTAGCCGTGGTGGTGGCATAAGTCAGGGGGTTGTTGTCCATGCGCACAGTGAACGGGACCCCGTACAGGTATTCGTGGAACTTCTCCATGACCGCCCACTTTAGTGCCAAGAATTCCAGTTTATGCACTGGGTAGTTCTTCTCAGAGGAGGTTATGCTCTGGCTGGCAAACACCACTGGGCAGAACCCCTCTGGGTACTCCTGATACAGGATGGCCCCCAGCCTCATCAGGCTGGCATCAGTGTGCAGGAAGTAGGACTTAAGCGGGTCCTTGAAAGTGAGGACCGGAGCCTCCCCCAACCTCCGGATGATCTCCTGGAAAGCTTCCTTATACTCTAGCGTCCAACCGGACCCAAAAGATTCCCCAATGAGTAGGTAATCCTTGCGGGGGTGGGGGGTTGACCCTTCTTCTGGTTCATCGGCAGATAACCCTGCATCAAGCCATTCAGGGGACATACTACCTGGGAGTAGTCCTTCACGAACCACCGATAATACCTGCAGAACCCCAAGAAGGACTGCAAGGCGCGCAAGTGGGTGGTCCAGGGCCATGATTTGAGGGCCTCTACTTTAGCTGGGTCAGTCTGTACCCCTTTTATTGAGATGATATGTCTAACATACTTAACCTGTGGCTGGCAGAACTGGCATTTGTTGATGGAGAGCTTCAGGATGAACTCCAGTTGGTCCAGGACCTTTATGAGCAGGGCCTCGTGTTCTTCCAAGGTCTGCCTGAAAATGATGAGGTCATCCAGATAAACTATGACCTCCAGTAGGTTCATATCTCCCACAGCCCTTTCCATCAAATGCTGGAAGGTGGCCGGGGCTCCAGATATGCCTTGGGGCATACGCTCAAACTAGTAGAATCCCAGCGGTCATATAAAAGTGGTCTTTTCCTTGTCCTCCTCGGTCATGGGTATCTGGTAGTACCTGCTCCAAAGGTCCAGCACAGAGAACCACTTGCTCCATGACAGGCTGTCCAGCACGTCCTCCACTCTGGGCACCGTGTTCTGATCTGGGACAGTCCGTTTGTTTAGAGAGTGGTAGTTGATGCACATTCTCACTGCTCCACTCTTCCTCCAGGCCACCACAGTGGGCGTGGTAAAAGGGGGCTGTGGGACTCCGTGATGACTGCAGCATCCAGCAACTCCAGCAGGTGTTTCCAAACATCCTTCACATCCCCATGGGCTAAGCTCCATGACTGCTCTCTGAACAGGCGGTTGTCTCTCAGCCGGATGTGGTACTCTTCCCCGGTGACACATCCCATGTCCCACTCATGTAAAGAGAAAACCCGTCGGCACTTCACCAACTTGTGGCTCAGGCTCTGCCTATAGGCATCAGAGATAGTGGAGCTTCGAAAATTGAACAAGGACGTGCCTGTCTCCTCTCCCAGATCTTCTTCGGGGCGACGGACATGGCCCCATCACACCGAAGGATAGTGGCCAACACACAACCCCTCTGGATGGTCACTGACATTTTGGACTTGTTCTGAACCCTGACCGCAACTTGCCAGGCACGGGAACTGCCCAGGGAGGGCAGCACCCCCCTCTGGACCAATAACCCGTGCAGCAGGCTACCCAGAGGTGGAGCGTCAAGAATGAACGCAGCCCTTTGGGGAGAGCAGTCAAACTGGGTGACACCCACCACGTGGCATGCAGCACCTGGGGGCAGGGTTAACCTCCCCCATCCACCCAGTGGACCGTCCTGACCTCGTCTCCCTCATTGGGGTTGATCCGCACCTCCAGCCCCACCCGTTTCATGGCACCCTTATTAGAGGAGCTGGCGAGCTCATCTGATCCACCCCGGTCTGAGCACATCTGGGCCAACCACTTGAACATGTTGGCATTGGTCCCAATCAGCACCGGAGTGTTGGACATACTCCTCAGCTCAGGGCAGACCAATGTAAGGGCCTCAATGATGGGTGGAGTCGCTGTCCTCTGGGTGGAGAAAATAATGCAGACCACACAATATCCATCAAACGGATAAGCCGTGCTGCCTATACCCCACAGGGACAGCCCAGACAGGGATAGGAGAGGTAGATGGGTTACGTGCCGGTCATAAAACAGCCGGTGGATGATGGTGACCTGGGATCCACTATCCAGCAAAGTGGAACAGGTCATCCCTCCACCAAGACTTCAGTATCTGCTTGAGGGCCAATAGGGCCCATCAGCACACCCTGATTTGGAGGTACTTGAGGGTCAGTCCACAGGGTGGAGCAAAGCCACTTCAGGTGTGCAGGTTGCTCCGTTACCAGTCCCTGCTTGAAGTTTTCTTGCTTCCTATGCTTCTCGGCCACCAGCTGTGGGTTCACTTCCTGACGGTAACCCTGTCGCATGTGGCTCTCCTGCCCACACCTAAAACAGATCCATACATCTTATGGCCCCAAAGACCATCGAGGGCTGGGCTGAGGGGCCGCATATTGGGGTGGCAGCTAACGAACCTCAGGTGACACCTGGGTGGGGGAAGAGAGGGACTCCATGGCCAACTGCATGGTCCACATCATGTCCTTCATACCCTGGACCTCCTGAAGGACCACTCCCTGGTCCAGGATCCTGGCCAGTTCAGGAGGGGTCAGCACTTTAGGTTTCAGGGTGGCGCTGGTGGCAGTGGGCACTGGCAGCAGGGCTCCCACCTCCTGCTGGACCTCTTCCTCCTTGACCTTGTCCAACAACTGCTTGAACGAGGGGGGATCACCCTTCCAGGCCCACAGCCTGAGGGTGACCAAAGTCAGCCTGGAGTGCATCACCCCCTGCAGTATCTGCTCCAGCCCCATCTGTGCCACCACCAATGGTTGATTGTGCCCAGCTTCAGCCAGCTTACTCACCACTGTCTCCAATCGGGTGATATACTGGGACAGTTTCTCACCCACCCACTGCTTGGTGTCCCACAGCTGGCTCAGCACAGCCTCCCTCTTCTCAACTACCCCATATGTGCTCTTCAGGATGTTCAAGTAGTCCTGGGGGACACAGTGGGGCTGGCTGGCCCATAGGGACCTGATCACATCCAGTGCCATACCCCAGAGGCTCTCCAAGACTCGTTTACACTTCTCCTCTGAGCACCCCCAAACCTGGATCATCTGGGCGGTGTGGCTGCTCCAGGAGTGAAGGTCATTCTCCCCTGTGGGCATTGGGAGGGCCCCTGTGAAGGTACGGAGCCACTTGTACTGTTCGTGTTCACCAGGGCCAGCCCACCTCCTGTGAGCAGAGTCTGGAGATCTAGCAGGGTCTTCCCCTCCTCTTGAAGCCACTTCCCCAACCTGGGCTCAAAACCCTTCAGCTCCCTGCTTTGGAGGCTCAAAGGGCTCAGCTTCCATGAGGGCAGGCTGCTGGGTTCCCCTTTTTTTAACAAGACCCAGGTCTCATTAGACCCCTCCAGGGTGATTTAAGGGGGCACATCCACGAAGCCCAAGTCCTTCCCTGCCTCCACGGTTATATACCTGCACCCCCTGACCCTGTTGGTCATCACCCCATGCATCTTCCTCATCTCGCAGTCAGGCAGGGCCCCCTCTAAGACCTTTAAGAAGTCCTCTTTTCATTGCCCCACTGCCACGTTGCGCACCAGCAGCATCTTACATGAGTCCAGACCCTCAAAGTCGCACCAGTCCTCTATTTCCTGGAAAGTCGTTTCCCTGGTCTTCACCCGTGGGGACAAACAACCCGCCAAACCCACCACCCACACAAACAAGCAAAAAACTAAGGTGGCAAACAGAACTAGCCCGAGGGGGGCAAAGAGTCAACTACAGTCACGTCTGGGCAGAGGAGCAGTCTTGGGGTCAACAAAAATTGGTCAAAGAATCTCAGCGGTGCCTCCACTTGTAACAGCCCCCAGACACTCACACTCAACTGGGCTGCCCTGTCGTTCTTGAGGGTTCTTGCAGCACCTCCCCAAGGGGCCAGGCCTGAGTCCTGACAAGAGTTTCTGTGGTGCCTTGGTGCCTCAGGCTATTCCTTCTGAATCTCCAAGATACCAAACACTCCCTTACCCACACTCTCCCCCCTCCCCTTGGTGCACCCAGTCCAGTCACTGTCAGTGAGTACCTCACTGTCCCTCAGTCTGCAGGTCTGCTGTATATTGTTGGAGCCCTTGCACAACCATCCAAGTCCAACAGCCTGTGGGTTGTGTGTTGGGGGCTCTCCCTAACCCCTATTTGTATAAACAACAAGAGAAAGTCTCCCCAGAGCAGCTGCATGGGGTAATCACCATGCCCTGGGAGGGCAAAAGCACTTGAGGTCCATCACACTGCAGTGCACAGGATTGAGGGAAGATTCTTCACCTGCCTGGCCTCTCTAGCTTTGTCCACAGGCCTCTGGTTGCTGACTTCACCAGGCAGGCCTGTCCGCTCTCCTCCCCTCGGCTGCATGGTCCTTTATACTTGGGGGGCTCTGTAATGTGAACCTCCCCTCTGAGAGTGTCTGAGATCAGAACCCTGCTTCCTCAACTCTCCCCTGGCAGAGAACACAGGCCCTGATAAGGAGGGATTCCCGACTCCTGGACTGACTGCTGCTGTTTTCTCCAGCTCACTCAGTCAGCCCTGGTGCTCTCAGAAAAAAACCCTCGTGGTTTTCACTCACCCTGTGCCAATCCACAGTCTTCCTCCTGTCCCTTTTCCTTCTTACCCTGTGGGGGGGCAAGGGGGATGAGAGATACAGCCAGAGTAGGGTGGCCTCCTAGCCAGCACTCCTATTCAGTGGGGCCTTGCATTTCTTTTGCCTGGGCTCTCTCTCCCACCTCTCAACTCTCTCTCTTCTTTGTTCTCTCCCCCTTTGGTGCCAGTCCCTGCTTTTTAAACCCCTAACCCTTGGGCATTTCCATTTGCCCTTGGCCCCCATATGACCTCCAGGCTGCTGCTGGGAATTTTCCCAACAGACCAAGATTACCTGGAGGCATGGGGGCCACCATCTTTGTTTTCCCCCCCAGGCGGGAGGATCTCAGGGACCCCCGGGGTAATTTAGCCCACAATGTGGGCTGAACTGTTTAAATATCATAACCAGAGCATGTCCAGTCACGAAACGCCTTTTCCCCGGTCCTGCTGCTTGCTTGGGGACCCAGGGAAACTTTTTTTGTTTCAGGCGGCCACATGGCCACAGTCAGAAAGGGGGCCAGGTCCCTTTAAATCTTTGTGGTGGTCTCTGCACATGTGCAAAGTGTGTGGGACTGCCATTCCGAACCAACCCCAGTGCTTTCCTGGTCGCATTGCCCCGAGCCCCTGTTAGCATCTCTCTGGACCCAGGACTGTGTGACTCCCCACCCGATGGCCGGGCAAATCCCTCCCCAGCTGCCTATGGCTGAATGGGTCAGGCACCCATGACGGGAGAGGCACTGCTGGCTCGGGAGGTCACCAGGTGTGACTCCCGCCAGGATCCTTGGACACACAGCGGAAGGAGCCCTCACAGCAGGTAAGCCCATATTGGGGGGCATACACTCCTAAAGGCAGCTCTTTTATTTCTTACTTTCTCCATGACCCACTTGCTCAACCAGTTGAATTTCTTGGCCCTAGCTCTCTTACTTTGGACCCTGATGCAGGCTTTGGTTGCCTCGTCAATCTCCAGTTTTATGACCTCCCACCTCTCGTTAGTGTCCATATTAGTTTGGATTATGGTTATATATATATATATATATATATATTTTTTTTTTTTTCTGGATATAAAAATATAGAGGACCTTGGCCAAGAGGGTGCACCCAGAATCAGCGAGGACATTTCCATAGTTCTCCCCAGACAGAACCTAGGATTCCCAGGCCTCCAACATGGTTCCCATAACTAACATAACCTGTTCCCCAACTGAATCTGGTCTTAAATTGGACACCATCATAGGTGAGGTCAAGGCATTCCAACAGGAGTTCAGTACTGATCTGAGTAACATGGAGCATCAGATTGCTGAGTTCATTTACAGCATATAAAAAGCAAATGAAACAGAAACATAGACTTTGATGGCAGATAAGGACTGCCTGGCCCACCCAGTCTGCCTATTTCCCTACCTATTGGATAAGCTGCAGATCATAGTTAATGAACTGCCTACTTCTTCCTACCCCCCACCAGAATTGCCTTATGTCTGTACCATGCATTCTTGAATTCCTCCACTGTTTTTGACTCCATTACCTCATCAAGAAGGCCATTCCATGTGTCCATCACCCTCTCTCTGAAAAAAATACTTCCTCACATTGCCCTTGAGGAGCCATCCCCCCCTTTCTTCAAACTGTGCCCCCTTGTTCTTGCACATCTCTTTTTCTGAAAGATGCTACCCTCCTGGACTTTGTTGATTCCCTTGAGGTACTTGAAAGTTTCTATTATGTTCCCCCTCTCCCTCATTTCCTCAAGGGTATAAATATTCAGTTCCTTTAGTCTCTCTTCGAATGCCTTCTGGTGCAGACCCTGCACCATTTTAGTTGCCCTCATCTGGACTGCCTCCATCCTGTCTATGTCCTTGTGGAGATGGGGTCTCCAGAACTGCGAACTCAAAGAGAAATGAGGTGACATGGAGAATGGAGGAAACAATAATCACATATTGTACATGGGGTATCTGAGGGCTAAGAAGGCCCCTCATTTGGTTCTTACAAGAACATCTGCCCTTATTGTTAAAATTGCTACAAGATTTTTAATTTTCCATTGAAAGAGTCCAAACTCAGCCCATCAGTCCCTGTTCTGAAAGCCAGCAGACTATACTCTACTTCCAATTGCTGGTAAACTATACAGAAGACAAGCAGAAAATTGCAAATACTATGTGAAGGGCACAAAAATACTATTCACCTAATGTACATAAGCTCTGATGGGACAGGTTGACAAAGAGTATGCCCATGACGGTCAGGTGTGCAGAAAGGAATAAAAAAGTTTCTCTTCTTTGTTTAAACACCTACAGATCCCCCCACCCCACACACACACACACACCAGATCCACCACAAAAAACAATATGAAATTGTATAGAATGACTCCCTCCTCTCCTTGAGATATTTTTTCTGAATACATATCTCGGGAGAGGAGAAAAAACTGCAACAAAGCCAAAACATTCACCACCACCAGCACAATCCTTCAGTCCTTTCTCTTGCAGATGCAGCTGGCAGCTCAGTGGGAGATGGGAGTAGAAAGTGCTTATCCTGACGGTGTCCTGAACTGTAGATAAACAGCTCAGTACTCCTACTTCAACACAATGACAACCCCACTGATATTGATCATGTTTCACCACTTAAGAGTAGTAAGAGCCAATGACTATACAAGCAAATGAGGAGGCACTTTCATTAGGTGAGTCTCATTCAACTTGTGGATTATTTTGCACAAAATGCCAGCAAAATCTAAGGCAACTGAGGTGCTACTCCAGCGAGAAAAATAGCAATGGGGTAGGGGAAAGAAACAGAACAACAACCCATTCCCAACTGTATATACTAGCTAACTGGCACCAGCTAAGCCAGTTCAGTCCAAAAAAAGGTCAGATAAGGCAGAGGAAAACAAAGGATAATATGGCCCACATTGATTTCACAGTGTGGAATCATGGCAGATTTGCCCCCCCTCCCCAAACAACAACCCATCCCCAACTGTATTTATTACCTAATTTGCACCAATTAAGCCAGCTCAGTGCAAAAAAATCTCAAGCAAGGTGGAGAGGAGCAAAAGATAATATGGCTCACCCTAATTTCACATTGGGGAGCCATGGCAGATCTGCCCCCCCACCCCATTTAGCCACCCCTTTGAGCACAGGATAAGCTAATTTTGATGCTTTGTACAGATTATCATGACTGCATGTCTCTGTGCGCATGAGTGACGTGTGATTAAGGTAATCAGTTTAAAACATCAAATCTACAGCAAGATGACACAGTGCTTCGGGGTACTTGGGGAGGGCTTTAAAAGATACAAATTTAGAGTATTAGTTGTTCCAGACTTTGCTTCTCTAGGGGATGGTCAGGGTAATAAGTGTCTTACTTACCTAAAGTTATAGTAATAATAATAATAATAACTTTATTTTGCTTAAGCGCCTCTCAAGATGTCAAGACGCTGTACAATAAGATTAAAACAATAGCAATAAAATCAGCACACACAATGATAAAATAGTCTGATGGGTCCCTTCATTCTGCACCACTAGAGGCCTGACGCCATAAAAAAGGTTTTAATGCCTGTTTGAATCCCCCTACAGTCGCACACTCCCGCAGCTGATGGGGTAGAGAATTTCAGAGGGTAGGGGCCATGTACATAAAGGCACAGGCCCCAGAAAATTTTAAAGACATCCTCGGAATCTCTAGCAACCCCTCATCAGCCGAACAGAGCTGTTGCTCAAGGCAATAGGGTACAAGAAGCTCTTTAAAGTAGTCGGGGCCAAGTCCATGTAGGGCTTTATAAGTCAGTAAACCCACTTTAAAGGTGATCCACCATCAAATTGGCAGCCAATGCAGATCACGTAGCACAGGGGTAATATGGGAAGATCAAGAAGTCCCCATCAACAATCACACTGCAGTCTTCTGCACTAGCTGCAGGCAGCAAATATCAACCCCAGGTAGCCCTAGGTACAGGGAATTGAAATAATCAAGGAGCGAGGTCAACAAGGCATGGACCAGCATAAGCAGATCCCCAGAGAGAACAAGGTGCTTGATCCTGGTGATCTTCCTAAAATGGTAAAAGGAGAACTTGATGGCTGCTGACACCTGAGATCGTAGTGTCAGCCCATCATCAAGCAACACCCCCAGGTCTCGCACCCATTCAGAGGTAAGGATCTGGGAGCCCACAAAACAAAGTCCAGAGGGCTGACCAGCCCTCATCCCCTCTATCTGGTGACCCAAATCCACAACCATCACCTCAGTCTTTCCCGCGTTCTACTTTAGCCAGCTCAAATTCATCCAGTCCTGGATTTCACAAGGCAGTTGTTAAATATCGAGAGAGCACTATCCTGGTCAGGTGCAAACGACAGGTAGAGCTGGGTATCATCAGCATCGCAGTGAAACCTCAGCCTATACTGTCTTACAATGTCTCTGAGGGGCAGTATGTACCTGCAAACAACATGGGGAACAGCACTGAGCCCTGAGGGACCCCACATGACAGAGGGAGTGGGTCAGAGGAAAAAATCCCAGACACCACTCTCCAAGTTCTGCCAGTGAGGAAAGATGTAAAGCACCTGAGCACTGTACATGTCAGGACACAGATGGACCTCACATGCCCAAGCAGCACCCCATGGTCCACAGTGTCGAAGGCTGAAGAGATATCAAGGAGCACCAAGATAGAATGGCTTTTCTGATCTCTTGCCATCAGGAAATCATTGAGCACCTGAACCAGTGCAGTCTTGGTACTGTGCCTCTTTCAAAAACCTGACTGGAGAGGTTCATAGATGTTATGGATGGTCAAGTGGTTCTCCAACTGTACCACCACTACTTTCTCAATAACCTTCCCTATGAAGGGTAAGTTTGAGATTGGTCTGTAGTTGGCCAGAGAGTCTGGGTCCGAAGAAGCCTTCTTCAGGAGGGGTGTTACCACCGCCTCCTTCAGGGAGCTGGGGAACTCATCCGAATTTATGTAGCTGGTTGGTTCTGAGCAGCAGCAATCTCCCCAGACAGGAATTCTGCCTTCTTACAGAAGATTGCTGATTGGTAGGCCTAATAATGCTCTACCAATCTAAGGTGGTCATCCTCCAAGGCGAATTTCCACCAGCGCTGCTTCATCCTAGTTGCCGCAACTCCCTCAAGAACCCATCAAACCAAGGGGTCCAAGTGTGAAGGGGGAGAGGATGAACACTGACAGGAGCAATTGAGTCCAGGGCTGCTGAGATGGCCTTGTCATAGGCCAAGACACATTACAGATTCCCTTTATATGTGAATATGACAGTTGAAGAGCAGCTGACACCTTCAAGAGAACTTTAACAAAACATAACATTCAGACACAGTTCAGCTTGTATTTCACATTAGTTTTGTATTCTTTCACCCTATTGCTCCTGAAGAGTTCATCTATTCCTGTTGCTTTCTCCCTACCTGAGTTGATAATGCCCTGCTTGTGACATCACAGATACTCCCATAGCAACAGATTGTGATGTCACAACAGAGCATTATGACTTGAAGTAGGGAGTAAGCTAGAGAGGCAGATAAAATCTAAGAGAAATAAATCTAAGGGATAAATATCATGTACTCATGCAGATTTATTCAGTAATAAATAACAAAGAAGATACATATCTAGAATACATGTAGAATGCAAGTTGAATTGTACCTAATTATTATGTTTTTCAAAAGTTTTCCTTTTGGCATCAGTAGCTCTTTAAAACTTCTCTATATTGGCATCTTCTTTTCATAGAACAACGTTATTTGAACTATAAAAAAATCCTTCAAATGAGTTTAGTGGTTAATTTTCATCACATTCTGAAGGCAGAACTATTTGTAGCAGTGTGCATCTCCACAAGCAAATGTAATAACATTCAAACAGCGACTGCTAATTTAGAACTGTTCTAAACTATTTTTTTATGGATAGTGCTCAATGTTCCACAATTGGGTAAAAATAAGTAGAACTAGTAAAAAAATAAAACATTTACTGCATCTCTACAGTTTTTGTGCAACCTGAAATTACACTAAACATACACCCAAGCCAAATTACAGTTACAGTACCTACATTATATATGTCAAATAAAAAATGTAATTATCCTATTATTCTATGAAGAGGAACAGTTCCTATCCTACATAGATTTCCAAATTGTTCTGCTTCTAAAATTAGGGCCCTTCACCTTTGGGTTTTATAATCCTGCAAGACTGTAATTGGAAAGTTTATAAAAAAAAATCCTGCTATGTAAGCTTGGCAGTTGAGATAGAAAAAGGGAATGAGAAGGACTGCAGCAGAATTACACCATCACTGCAAGCCTGACTCTGCTTGACAGAGCCGTTTAATATTTTGACAAGACAAAATATAAAGCAGCATTTTATTCTGTAGAGACTTCACTAGACACAAGCGTGGAAGTGCTTGTGATCAATAAACTTTGTGGCAGAGAGTGATTTATTTACAGCAGGGTATTATGTAGAAAAAGAGCTGTGATATTGCCACAGGCTTTGACGGCATAATGGGCCTCTCTCAATCCTTACATGGAAGGGTTAGATTGTCATGGTTGCTCAGCCTGTATTCAAAACATTATCTGATCAGCCTTAAAGACTTCAGAATGAGACAGATGATTAGTTACCCTAAACGATCCTCATCATGCAGAAATTGATGATTTAATATAGTCAATGACAGACGATTCCATTTGTACTAGATAAAGTGTCTGTGGTTTGTATCAATCATAATAGGGTTATTATTGAGCATAAAAGGAAAGCATGTTTAATATCATTAATTCCAGATATGTCGCTTTCCACATCTGGCATTCATCCACAGAGCAGAACCACTCCAGGCTATCATTCCTGCCAGTGTGCCGGCGACTCTAGTGTTTTTTGTAATTTCAAAATGTTTTTCAGCACCTCCAGCTAGGTGGAATAACAGTTTACAGATTGCCTATGTCATCACATTTTGACAAACTTCTCAATCTGATGTGACCTTCATCTTTAGCCATCTGCTTGCCTTTGTTTCTTTTCTCTTTACACAAATCCTCACAGCTTAAAGCTGCAGTGCTTTTAACTCAGACATGTTTTAGATATATGTCTTAATTACATCAGTCTACAAGTGCTGTAGATACAAAACTTTATCTCTGAGTCATTACTGGGACAGACATTATAACAAAAACAAAGTTTTATTGCCACAGTGTTAGTTGGAATTAGCCTCCCAAATGAGTTTCTAAGAAGAGCATCAGTGATTCTGCAGGTTGTTCTTAATGTTCAAATAAAATTATATCACGTGTGGGTTCTTTCCAATGCGATCAAAGATACTGTAATGTGCAGTAAAAACACCAGTAAAGACTACATTGTTAGATACAGCCCATTTCCAGAAGTTTTTTTCTGTTCTTAATATATTTTAAGTATAGATGTGTATTCTTTTTATAAAAGTCAACTGTTTTATTTTCTACTCATCTTAATTTACAGACAGGTTTTCACTACTCTGAAAAAAAAATGAAAGTTTTGCAAAGCTTAGCAGTCTAAATAAAAAAATAAAGTTAGATTTGTGTGTGTGTGTGTTTTTTTTTTGGGGGGGGCAACATTTATTTGAATTTACCAGTGAAGAGAGTAGTATAAATGTTTACATTTACTGAAATGATGACACTGGACACTGATACAAAGGTAGTTCTATTTAAGCTAATAATCTATAGAACTCTGGCAACATATAAAATCACATTAACATCAAAATTGTTGCTTCAGTTCTTCTCATTAACTATACTTTACAGCTTTGTTTTGAAAGCATTACAGAAAACAATGAGTATGTTATGCTTAGGTTAAAAATTTAATTTGGATAGTGGTCAAAATATACAAACAGTTTCCCTACAATATGCTAACATGGGTAGACCACATCTGTATTTTCTTCCCTTAACCATAGTTCATACTGCAAGTCTCATCTGCTTCCTGTGAGCAGTGCTATAAGGGCCCTTGATTACTCAGACAGGGCTCTAGTCACAGGTTATGAATCACTGAGAGGATTTTCAATGTCCAGAAGCAAAGTATGTCAGATGTGATATTTCTAAAGTTCTATTTTTATGAAGAGAAAACGTGTTATATAAGCAGATGTGTTCCTCATACATTTACCTCTTTGATTATACCTAAGTCCTACAGATCACCATATATTACAATGTCTAATAACATTCTCTTTTATGTTGTCAGCTTGCACAGCCAACATCATGGGATAGTGCAGCTTTGGAGGTGGGGCCGCAGTTGGGCGAATGCAGGGCACGCACCAGTAGGTGCGCCCCACATTCCCCAATCAGCCTGCATGCCGGCACCATACCATGCATACATAATATGGTGAGCACATCTAAGAAAAGGTCCGCTGCAATCTGAGCAAAGCTCGTCATATGCAGCAGTCCTTTTCTTGCCATGCTCGCCACCATTATGTGCATGGTCGCCGAGCAGGCAGCCGCCTAACTAATGCCGACTTTGGAGGAGCCCAATCCCCCTGTCAGTTAACCCCCACTTTGTGGTTCCAGATGGGGGAGCCTACTCCCCATCGGCATAACCCCCTGGTGTTGAATGCCGGGGTGCTCAATCCCCTCAGCACCCCGCACCCCCACTTTGTGCGCCGATGGGGGTGCCCAACCTCTAATGGGCATTAATTCCTCCCCTATGTTGTGATGACGAGGGTGCCCAATCCCCCGCCGGTTACAGATCCCCAAACAGTTAGGTGGCACACTGGGGAGCCCACCCCAGCATGCCAAATCCTCTGCAAAAACTGTCCCCAATGGATTTTTTTCTTTTTTTCCTGTAAAATGAAAATGGTCCCCCAGAGTCTTGATGCCCCTCCCCCACCCGCACCCACCCACTGCGCTCCCTGCCTCCCTCAACCCCCTCACCCCATACTTACTCATGGAGTCCAGTGCGACGATCTTCTGAGGACCGGGAACACATCTGCACTCTTCAAAGCCGACCACAAACTGAAGAAATGCCGGTAAGCTGTATAATGGAATGAATAGGGTTTTTTCAACTTTAATGCATATCTCGGGCATTTTTGTGAAGTTTGGCCCCAAATTTTCAACATGGGGTTTTTGGGACCCCTTCTCATGAATTCTTGCACTGTCATGGCATTATTCAGTCCCGAGAGGTGATTTCACAGTCACTGCGTGGAATCACCTTCGGGACTGAGTAATTAAATGACAGTGCCACTGTTCATGAAAGGGGCTCTCAAAAGCTTGCAAGTTTCAGGAAAAATAAAAAATGACTGTTTTAATAGTATGTAGCTGCTGCACAATGCATGCTCATAAGTTAGCGCATTCACACTATTTTCATGCCAGAGTCTCAACATTGGCATTTTACCACACCTTCTTATCAACCGTATAGCTGTCATTTTTCACATTCTGCCCGAAATGTGTTTTCGCACTTCCGATGCACAATAAGCGTGGTTGATGTGCGAAATCAGTGTTCGGGACACATTACAAAATGACAGTGACACTGTTCATGAGCAGAAGTCCTAAAATGCCTGTGTTGAAAATTTGGTGACAATACTCCATAAAATTACTGTATTACGGTGTAGATTTAGGGTTTTACGCCGCAACTTGTAAGTTCACAGAATTTATATTTCCTCCACATTTTCAACAGTGCCATTGTTCTACTCCTGCTAATGAACAATACAGCTGTCATTTTTCACATCCTGACCAAAATCTGTTTTCGCAGTTCCAGCGCACAATAGCGTGGTCGCTGTGGAAAGCCCGTGTTCGAGACACATTATGAAAATGGCATTGACACTGTTCATTAGCAGATGTCCTAAAATGCCTATGTTGAAAATTTAGGGATGAAAGTCAATACAATGAGTGTTTTATGAGCGCGCATTGCGTAGTTTGCACGCACATTCGTGACTTTGTGAATTTGTAATACTTTCACTCCAGCTGTTCATCATTGCCATTTTTTCATACCTCCTTATGAACAGTACAGCTGGCTGAAATGTGTTTTTGCACATCTGGTGCAGAATTGCACGGTCACTGTGTGAAATCACTTTCTGGGACACTTTCAGGAAATGACAGTGACACTATTCATCAGCAGAGGTCCTAAAATGCCTATGTTGAAAATTTGGTGGCGAAAGTCCAGACAATGACTGTGTTGCAAGCATGCATTGCGCAGTTTCCAAGCACCCTTGTAACATTGTCAATCTGTAATATTTTCATGCCACATTTTCACCACTGGCATTTGTGCACACCTCATTATCAACAGTCCAGCTGCCATTTTCCACAACCTGCCCAAAACGCGTTTCTGCAGCTCTGCCACACAGTGGCATACTCGCTGTGCAAAATCACCTTTTGGGACACATTAACAAACTCATAGCGCTATGCCTCTCCACCTCCGCCACTGCCAATGCCAGCACGACAACATTCGGCATTGACAAATGCTTGTTCTATTTATGATAATCTAAGTTGGTCAGTTTTCTGCCATAATACAGGTTTTCCTATAAAGTTTCATAGCCATAATGGCTCAGAAACATGTAAACCAAACAAGCTAACTTCAGAATTGAAATCTATTTAGATACTGAATATTACCTTAAAAATCTTACACATGAACATTTTAGACAGTATATCTTTTTTTTAGAAATAATAAAATGCTACAGCAGCCTCAGATTGAGAAGCATATGCCATATCTTGAGATGTCAGCAGTATGCATAAGAAAAATAACCTTTTTAGATTGTTTTTTTTTTTTTTTGCAAGTTTGCTTATTCACTCTGTGAGCTGCAGGGTATACTCCTTATCTATCCTGGTGTCCCCACTGCACCCCCCACACCACCCAGCATCCCCCAGCTCCTGCGCAGGGAGGCCTGTGACTTACACCTCAGGGCAGGGCTCTGTGGAAGCTGTGAGCGGGATCTAAATCTATCTAGATCTCCCAATGAGGCAGCTGAGTGACATTCAGGCAAGAGTGCCAGTTAAGCCCCTGATTTAATTAAGCTGCCATCACAGAGGATTTTCTGCTTAAGGCACTCTACCCTGATGGAGCAGAAGGGAGTGGATGTCAGCTCATGTCACGAGTGCTCTTGCCCCTGACATAAATATGCACACCATTCCACCAATCCCAGCCTAAGCCCAGTTCCCATGCATATTGACCCCTAGGCATCACTAGGGGTTGGATGACTGTTGCTGGTAACCTGTCCTCAACCTTCCCAGAGGACAAGAACAGTCCCTCAGATGCTCATCTTCCTCCTCCTAGCCATCCCTCTAATGACTCTGAATTCACTCCTGAACCTGGGTCATTGGCGTCGCAAGCTGTAGTGCTACCGCTGGCCGCTCTGCAGGCAGGCTAGCCCTTAGATTGTTTTCTTAAATGCTAATTACCCAGCATTTAAAGTGTCTTTATTAGCTTCCAGATAAAGCACAATGTTTCATTTTACCGATTCTGATAAAAAGTGGGCAGAACCTTTAAACGTAACTGGTAGTAAAAAATTAAAAGAAGTATAGTTTCATTATTTATTTAAATATAACTCATGACATTCTAAACCAGTCAAGGTTGCTTATGTCAAAATTCCAGATACTTTTATAACCATAAAAAGGTATATCATGCAAACATTTCTTAAATTCTAACTAATTTAGTTGACATGGCTCATTCTTTTCACAAAGATTCCTCTAATTTTCTCCTTAACAAAACATTGGGATTTTAAACAAATGACATATTTTTTTTATTCTTTATTGCACCTTCCACGGGCTCCATGGAGCTATGACCCCCTTCCTCAGATGGGGTACATCCTCTGGCCTGACTCCCAGCTTGTCTGCCCCCGAGGTTCCCCCACAGATTCCCCATCTGTGGCAGGGCCAGGTGGAGAGGCGCTGGCAATCTCCCGCCACCCAGTACGGCAAATCTGGTGGTGGGAGGCAGACTTTGCCAAAGCAGTTGGGCCATCATGGGCCTGTGGAGCCCCAGCCTTTTTCTGTTTTTCTCCCTCCTTCCCCTCAGACATAAGCACATCAGCTTCTAAGCCTCCTGACCCATACTGCCCTCCAGCCACCGCTAGAGGGCAGTCAGTGGGAGGAATGACTAGTTCCCCTCCCCGGAGAAGGAGAGCAGTCCTCCAGACCCACAATCCTCTCTGCCCCCTGCTGAACTGGGTCACCGGCGTGGTGTCCAGCGCCTCAACCCTCAGCAGCACCAGGTCAGCCTTAGCAAAGCACATTTTTAAGCAGAAATCTTCATTAGAATTTAAAATGTGTTTATATATACTGTTCCTGTGTCTCTTATGGTTATAAGAATTTCTTCTCATGTCCTTTGTTTTCCAGAATTGCTCTGTTTCACTGCAGTTTTCTCATTTAAAGAACTTGAGAAGGCACTCTTACAATCATATGAGACAGAGTAACTGCATATATAAGCATATCAAGTAATTCTTGAAACTGATCATTACTATGTTATTTTCATTATGTAAAAAGGCTCGTTAGTTTTCTTGTACACTGATACTATGCTACTGTATAGTACCAAAAAATACAGTGATGACCACCTGGATGTTCCCTAATACCGTAGTGATATTATGGAGAATATACAAGTATACCAGAGGCAATTTTTTTTTATATTATCCTGTTTGTACTTGTTTTAGAAATAATGTCCAGGATTTTGAGAAGGGTGGCATCAACCTATGGCACACTTCTGACATAGAAACATAGAGACATAGAAGCTGTTGGCAGAAAAGAACCTCCTAGCCCACCTAGTCTGCCCTAAAGTCCCTGCCTACTGTGCTATCATAGACCCAAATTGATCTCTGGCCTTACCCCCCCCCCCCAGTCCTGTTTCTAAGGTTTCCTTGTCTATCTCATGCAAGTTTGAAAACTGTTACCATTTCAGTACCCACCACTTTGCTGGAAGGCTGTTCCAGGCTTTCACCACCCTTTCTGTGACAAAATATTTCCTCTCATCCCCTCTTACTGTCCCCCCTTCCAGCTTCATATCATGCCCTTTGGTCCTTGAGCATCTCTTCCTGTACAATATGTCACCATTCTATACCTTGTTGAGACCCTTGAGGTATTTAAATGTTTGCATCATGTGTCCCCTTTCTCTCCTTTCCTTCAGAGAGTACATATTTTTTCCCTGTACTTTTTAGCTCCACCTATGCATACCTGGTCTGCTCCCTTACTTCCTGGCAACTCCTCTGGGATTCCAGCCACTGTCCTCTCTCTCCTGCACTTCATTAGGGACTTTGCCTTTGTTTCCTGCGGCTAACCCCCCACAGCAGGGTGGTGGGGACCCCTCAACTCACCCACCCGATATGGATCCAGATCAGGCATGCCTCCCAGAGCCAGACATCTTCGGACAGCCATCAAGCCACTCGATGAGGATGCCATTCTTTTTCCTGTTTTACTTTCTCCTGAAGCTGGGGGCATGCAATGACACTGTTGAAGGGCAGCGCGCACGTGTCGACACATGCTCCCTCAAGGTGTTTTCTTCCAGCTCCTCCCCAAGCAACTGCAAGATGCTCTGTCCCCCTGCCTCTGCCAGGGGGTGAATGGGTGCTGACAGTTGAGGATCCCCCTCCCCGGAGAAGGAGAGCAGTCCTTCGGATGCTCAATCCTTCTCCTCCCCTACCAACCTCCGGTGACCCATGCTCATTCCCGAACATGGGTCGCCGGCATG
This sequence comes from Neoceratodus forsteri, assembly GCA_016271365.2. Taxonomy (NCBI): domain Eukaryota; kingdom Metazoa; phylum Chordata; order Ceratodontiformes; family Ceratodontidae; genus Neoceratodus; species Neoceratodus forsteri. The sequence goes on along the minus strand of CM028132.1, from coordinate 829,463,925 downwards.
GTGAGAGGTAAGGCGTCCAGCTCCTCAGCCCTCAGTGCCACCAGGCCAGCTCGAGAGAGTACATATTTAATTCCCTGAGTCTTTCTTCCTAGGGCTTCTGATGCAGGCCATGCAGCATTTTGGTTGCCCTTCTCTGTACTGTCTCCACCTGATCTATGTCCTTCCTGAGATGATGCCACCAGAACTGGACATAAATTTTATTGTTGCAACTGAATATTAAACTTATGAAGTGGTCCAATCTTTGCACCAGTTGCTAAAATGTGTGTGATATACAGTACGATGGTGCATCTTCAGAAAAAAAAAATGATGTATGCATTTTTTTTTATTTATGCAAGAAGACAAATATCATGGAAATGGTGATGAAATCTTGAGTATATTTGAAATAATTTGTTTGTAGTAGTGGGCAAACTATAGGGTGCAAATGTTTCCAGACATACTGCATTTTGAAAATATGGTCCAATATTTTTAAAGATCAATAAAACATGCTATATAGAAGAATATTGATGAGTAAGGGTTGTATGCAAGATAATATACCCATTTGGGGGTAAATCAGATAATAAAGCCATGACCCTGAAGATGTTCAGGAGAATTTGAATCCTAATTTTTATATTTCCTTACTTTCCTTACTTTGTGTTCATTCAACACTAATAGATGCACTAAAGTACTTTTGGGCAATTAATATATATTGAGGTCCTGCTCAAAACAAGAGCTATATCCTAACTTGATTCACACTGCTCACTGTACAACTCCTGCCTAAAATACGACATGCACCCTATTTTGCTTTGCACAAGGTCCAAAGGGTTCTTTGTGTATTACTTCTTGCAGGACCCTTTGTGCCTTTAGGAAAGCATTATAAGATTTAGTTCCTGATTAAGCTCCTATGCATCTTGTTCTGTGCAGGATCAGAAGGGCCTTGTGCATCTTGATTTGTGCAGGCAACACAAAGCAAGTTTGGACTTACCTTCTGTTTCATGCAGGGAACAAAATGCTCTGCACATTCTGCTTCCCCCACATGCAAAGTAAGTTAATAGTTGTCTACAGTTTTACAAGTTTTCACAGAGGGCCCAATGGACACTGCAAGAAGCATGTAAGGATTTACTATCGCACAACTAAGGAAATCAATTGGAAAACAAGCTATGTTAAGCAACCTATTAGAGTTTAAAAACTCAAAGTGACCAAAGTAGGGAAATAAAAAAATAAGGTTCAAAGTCTCATAAGTCTTGGCAAATTGATGGTGTGGTATTTTCAACCTTCATAGCCCTTGACCCTAGTCTTGTGACCTAATGACAAGTGGCAGGTCTAGGATGACTGACTGATCTCCTGCATTGTACCCTGTGCAATGAAAATTATGAATAATCTCCTGCTTTTCTCAGGGCCTGTAAGGTCCAGCATGAAGAAAGTTATGACTGGTTCTGCAGGCCCATGTGGAGAACCTGAGTTGGGTGTATGGCTCCAAACCTGTGCCTTGAAGCAGCAGACCTGTGGATTATGGTTTGCATCTGTTGATTGGCCTTAGGTTATGAGGCTAGGGGCTGGATGAGGGGTTGAAAACCTTCAGTAACACCTCACCACTGATTTGACAAGACTCATGAGACTTTGAGTCCAGATTTGATATTTCTTTACTTTGTCTGCTTTGTGTTTTTCAACCCTAAAAGACGCATTAATGAAATACTTTGCAACAAAGATAAATTGAGGCCCTGAAGCTAAGTCTTAACTTGCTTAGTGCAGGGCACAAAGGTCCCTGCAAGAAGCAGGAGCTAACTTCCAATATGCTTTTTACAGGGCCCTTTAGGCCCTGCACAAAGTAAGATGCATCGTGCCCTGTGGCCCCTGTACAAAACATATCATGGATCCTAACTTGTTTTACACAGGGCATTTCAGGCCCAGCACAGAGTACCCATGAGTTCCAACTTGCATTAAGACCGAGCACATTTTTCACAACCTTTTTGCTGCTTTAAACATTTTGTTAGTGTTGGACTTAGAATACGTTTTTCAAACATTTCATTGGTGTGTGGGTCAAAAAATAAATCCTGAAATGCTCCAAATATGTATGTGTATAAACTGTTTTATGTCTTTTTTTATCTGTATTCATAACAGAGCCATTTTTTTAACATTTTAACCCAAAATTTTCAGGTTGGTTAAGTCAATACCCCACCCAATAAAAGCTTCAGTATCACTTTGTTATTGTGCCCCAAAATGTGTTTTTAGATTTCACCCACAAAAATGCATTTGGAGTTGGAGTTACAAAGAGACTCTAACGTGTTCGTGGGGTGAGGTGGTAATATGACCACCCTGAAAATTGTGGGTAAATGTGGTCAAACTGGCAAAGCCAGGGGTGAAATAAAAGGAAAAGTCTATGTGCAAGGGCATTAGGTATATTTCTGGACTTATTTCCATTCATTTTTAATTTCTTTGCATGTAGAGGAGTGGGTCAAGGGACACTGAGGACTGACAGCAGTAGATCTTAAGGATAGGCAGTGAGGGGTCAAGACATTTGTGCTTGTGATGGTAGGAGGTTGTCATGGGTACTAGTGGGTGGATGAAAGTTTTTTTTTTTAATGTGTCAGGTAAGAGGGAGAGGGATACCAATGAAGGAATTGAGGGCTTGATTTTCAAAGAGCCATTAGATTGATGCAAGCAGCCTCCAAAGGCAGCTTGCATCAAAACCTGGCCCAGCAACAAAGCTCTGTAGCTTGCAGCAGCCATGGCAGTACGCCAAACAGAGGGTGCATCCTGAGGGTCCACTACAAGCTGTGGAGTGGCTGTGCACCACTCTAGCTAGTCCCTGGTGGCTAGCATCCCCATCCCTGATCCCTGATGTCCTGGTATTTAATTAATAAACATACAGTTGGTCATATAGTGACCCCACTCCCTGATGTTCCCGTATTTAATTAATAAACATACAGTTGGTGGTATAATGGCCCCACTCCCAGATCCCTGCCATTGTCCCATACATTAATTTGTAACAAATCTCCTTCTCTGGGTGGTCTAGTGCCCCCCACCCCCACCCCAGCAAGTAGTGCCCACCACACCATTCCCCCCAATCCTGAGGCACAGCCAATGACTGGCACAGCCCACCTCACCTCCATGACCGGCTGTGAACTGAACTGTCACTGAGCCCAGACTGTATGGGTGGGGGACCACTAGACTACCATGAAAGGGAGTTTATTTAATACTTTTTTTTTTTGCTCCTCTGACCCCTTGACCGGCCAGTCCTTTAGACTGCTAAGGTGCCCATCACCATGTCCTGAACGCCATCCACCACCCGTTATTTGCCATGTTCCTTAGTAACCTGACATAATCCTTCATCGGGAGACCCCTACCCCTGCCGTGGCTACCAGGGGAAGAGATTCACCCTGAAGGGCTTCACGTATCCTGGGCACAGCAGGAGTCGGTACGGACACTTGTCCAGGGCTTCGTGGTGTGTAGAGGGATGAACAGACATCATCCAGTCAGCCAGGTGTTTTTATTTCTTGTTTTCTACCCTGCCCTCCCCTCCTCCCTATTTGCTCTGCATGCCCTCTGTGTCCTGGCCGAATGCACCTGCAGCTTGTGGTCACTCACATTGCAAGGTGCATTGCCATATGGCCATATGGCTAGCCACTAGGAGCCACTCAAGCACAATGCAGGCTTCAGCCCACCCCCCTAAGAGGAGAGCATCCTTGTGGATGCTCTGAGCCCTCCCTACTGGTCTCCACTCCTGCCGTCCCAGGCTTGGGTGTGAACCTATGTCATCAGCATGCCAGGTGAACCACTTTGCCCAGCACTACAGAGCTGGATGTTTATTTAATATTAATGTATGGGCGACATCAGAGATTGGGGAGTGGGGCCACTAGATTACTAGAAAAAGGAAATATATTAAAAATTAATGAATGGGGTGACAGCAGGGATCAGGGAGTGGGGCTAGTATGCCACCAACTGTATGTTTATTTTTTTTTGTTAGTACTTTTTGTCCCACAGTTGGCACACATCTGGCTGCCATCCTGGTGCTTCCTGGCCCCCATTCATACCCCCATGCTTGCCTCCCATGGCAGGGTGACAGCAAGCTCCCCTTACTCACTGCCATGTCCGGATCCAGTCTTCTCTGGGGGCAACTCCCTTGGAGCCAAGCACATCCTGGGACAGCCATTAAGCTGCATGAATGCATTTTCCTCTGTTCTTTCCCCTTAGGGGTGGGGTGTGCAATGACATCAGCAGAGGCAATGCACACACTCCCATGTGTGCTCTTCCAGGAATCTATCCCATCCCCGCCCACCTTGTCAGTGTCAGTGTTCTGCCCCCCAGCCTCCGCTAGGGGCCAGGCATTCACTGACTACTGGTGCCCACCTCCCCAGAGAAGGAGAGCAGTCCCTAGGAAGCTCAATCCTTCTCCTCCCCTGCCAATCCCCAGTGGCCCACACTCATTTCCAAACACAGGTTGCCTGTATGATTCAATGTGTAGTGTCCAGCATCTCAATCCTCAGCACCACCAGGCTGACCAACTGTATGTTTATTAATTCAATACTGGGACGTCAGGGGTCAGGGACCAGGGCCACTACACCACCAACTGTATGTTTATTAATTAAATATGGGGACATCTGGGAGCTGGGCCACTATACCACCAACTGTATGTTTATTAATTAAATATGGGGACATCGGGGCTCAGGGAGCCAGGCCACTATACCACTAACTGTATGTTTATTAAATAAATACTGGGACATTGGGGATTAGAGAGTGGTGCCCCTATACCACCAACTGTATGTTTATTAATTAAATATGGAGACATTGGGGAGTGGGGTCACTATACCACTAACTGTATGTTTACTAATTAAATATGGGGACATCAGAGAGTGGTGCCACTATACCACCAACTGTATACTTATTAAATAAATATCAGGACATCAGGGATCAGGGACGGGGGGACCTCGGCATGCTGCTGCAAACAGGCTACTCTACCAAAGGATAATTTTCTAAATACCCTTAGACCAGCGCTGGCTTGTCTCAGGATACTTAGAATGTCTCCCTTTGGGAGAGTTCTGTGAATTCCACATTAGGTGATGTGGCAGCTTGCATCGGCCAAATGCCCCCTAGCACCAGGTCACAGCCCATATTTGGGAGCAAGGGAGGTGCAAGTCCCATTTGGGGTAGACAGCTTGCAATTGATGTAGGCTGCTTTTGTGAATAGCTCAGGGGGCATCGTTTGACACAAGATGCCACATGCACCATTTATGTTTGGTGCAGGCACCTTGTGTCAGTCTCAGGGTTCTGAGAATTGATACCTGGGTGTCCACCACTGGTATTATGAGGCAGGGATCAACACATGAGTGCTGATGGGGAATGGTGGGTGGTGTGAGTGCTACACTGTAGTGCGCAGTCAGTTCCCTATAATTAGTCTTGAACAGCGACGTCTATGTTAAACTCAAAATTGTGCACTTTAATAACTTTGCAACCATTCAACCAATTGACATAACATTTTGCATCACCTTCAAGGTCCAAAGATCTCTTGATGAGATAAGTTTTGTTCCAGTCAGATGTGTGGCTGTGGAGATATGGTGTGTGAAACAATGTAAAAATTACAATTTGTTTTTCATGTCTCTGTCAGTGCAAAAATGGCATGGGATTTTGGTCTGAAATTCTGTAGGGTAGAAAGGGCTTGGGTCACAGATGTGCCTTTGAAAGATTTGGTGAAAAATATTAATCTGTCCCATGGCCTCCACTTGCATATTGTGTGACCCTGAGCAAGTTACTTAACTTCCTTGTGCTCTCAGGTCATACCTGGAAACAAGCTTTGGCTTAGTGTGCCTTTCCTGGTTAAACAAGTTCCCCTTTCCCTTTCCCAAGTTATTTAAATTTTAACTTTTCCCATTTTGTTGAATGATAATTTCACTCTCCAGTTAGATGTCCTGTTCGAAAAAGGATCCTTTGTCGTAAATGGGTATCCTTTGTCGCAAATGTGTGATCCTGTGTCACAAATGGGATATCTTTTTTTGTTGCTGCTGCCATTTTGATTTACAGTTAGTGAGGGGAAAAAATTCAAATAACTCAAAACATTTATCTGTTGAGTAGAAACCAACACATGTAGCTTACTCATCGGAAACCCCTCAGATAGCTTCTGTACTTATCTGTTGAATAAATGTCCTTGAATTTTTTTCAGATTATAAATCGTTTTTCATGACTCGTGATATGAAAAAATATTCTTTTTCTTATCACAAGTCACAAAAAGTAATTGTTTTTCATGATGGGAAATCCTTTACCTGGTGTCAAGTGGTACCCCCACCCTCTGATCACTGTCCCCATAGATTTCCTGGAGTCTAGTGGCACCCACAACCCTCTGGTTTCTAGCCCCCTTGTTTCCCTGGTGTCTACTGGCACCCCCTACCCTCTGATTGCTGGCCTCTTTGTTTCTTGTCAAGTGTGCATCACCCCCAGCCCTTAAAGGTGAAATATTACATCTTTTCATACTAAAAAAGAATGTAATTTCTTATAAGACTGAATTTTGGACTCTGCATAACGCAATTAAATGTTTTTCTTACTCAGAATATATCTAAATGTCCTTTTCATCAGGAGCATTATGTGGCCATTCAGCTTCATTTATAGATGCTGTCAGTCGTTGCCCATGAGGAGATCTGAGGTGCAATCAGGTGACCAGTTATATTACTACCCCTGTTTACACTGCAGGCTGACAAAGACAACCTGCAAACAATGTAACACTGGTGACAGCTCAACTGACAGGTATTTAGGTCAAGCTGTAATATTCGTTTGTTTTATACCCATTTTATTGTAGAGTTAAAAACATTGACTAACAAGTGTAAAAAATATCCATTTGACTATTATGACATAGCTGTCAGTTTGAAGAAAGATTGTTAGCGGTAACGACAGAATCTTGGCTAGAAGTCATGTCAGTTTGTCAAAACAGCTGATTCCTTGCACTGGTCTCACACTCAGATGAGATTTCCTCATATTTGTTTAGCTCAATGAGTTAATAAACACCAATTTGATTAATTGATTCATAAAATGTGTAGCCTGTTTTAAAAAAAAATGTTTTTTTCCTGAGGATTAGTGTGGCCAATCTAGAAACATGTCCAGTAGCAGAAGGAATGGCTCTCCGAAAAGAACACAGGCTCAGTAGCTCAGTAGCTCATGACTATTGCAGTTAGAAAAGCATTTATTCTGGCAAGTCAAATGGTCTTTGTCTTTGCTACAATCCATGCATACCTATTTCTCCTTATTTGAAATACTATTGCATACTGAATACATTGAATGAAATTAGCAGAACTGAAAAAAGGAAATCGGTGCAGATTGGGAGACTGAAATGACAACTACTGGAGTGGGACATCTCAATCTGAAACCTTCTATGTAGTCAGGCTGCCCCCCCCCTTCCCCCACTGGGAGAATTTCCTAATTGTTTTCTTTTTTTTGCAGGTGGGGTTCATAAATAAAGGCTCTACATTCTATATGCAATAGTATTTGAGTAAAGAGAAATGAGCATGCATGTTTATCGATTGCAGCAAAGATGAAGGTCGTTTGATGTGGACGAAGCACTGGGGCTGGCCCTGGCCTCCAGGCATTCTACATTTCTTTGCAGTAAATGCCAGCAATAAATGCTGTTTTAACTGCAATAGTCATGAGCTACTGAGCCTGTGTTCTTTTTAGGGTGCTGTTTTTTCTGCTGCTGGACATGTTTATGGATTTGCATTGCAAGTGTGCTGCTGTTGACGACTGCTCATCAAACAAGTGAGAAAATATAATCATCTTCAATGTAAAGAACTCATTTAGTTCGACTCTACCAGGCACATATACCACATCTGTCTAGAAAACTCTATAGTATATCTTTGGCTTGCCATTTACTCAGTCTGTCATTTGACTGATGCTTTGGGACTTTCAGAATGCAGGATGCTGCAGACTGCCAATTGAGGACACTGGTGCAGTGTCAGATAGTCACAGAGGTATAAACATCATTGCTGTCTCGTGCTACTACACAGAGGCCAGCTCTAAAAGTGGAAGTCAGCACTAGAGAACAATGACCAAAAAAGAGACTAGAAATTTGTGAAAATGCACAAATGTCACAATAATATTTATAGATTATATACATATATGTATCAAACATCAGAAAAATCACGCAGACATATTATATATAGTTTTTATTCATCTCACCATTAAAGGAAAACTACACCCAAAACTTGAAAAAATATGTGTTGTGCAGAATGTTTTCATTTGTATGTGAAGTTCTAGTGTTTCCTTCCCTCTGATTGGTATTAGGAGTTTTTCCCAAATTAGCCTGCTAGCTTTATACTAGTTTTACGACCCCTGGGGATCTTCATCCCTGATAGCTTAATTGTATTTTTTTGTTCCCACAGTGCATCTTGTCTCATGTGACTGTGATGTAAGAGAGACCCAACATTCAGCACCCACATGCCAAACAAACTAAATATCTTGGAAGCTTTACAAGCCGCACTTAAATTACAAGCAGCAAAGTTTTTCAGGATAGTAAAACCTTTAGGATGAGGGTGGTCACCAAGCTGAATTCTACAGATTTTAAAATATAGCCATCTCTATTGTTTTGAACTGATTGAAATGCAATGCTTTCTGCTGGATTTATGGGCTCTGCTACATCACCATCACATGAAACAAGATGCATTGTAGGACAAAGAAATACAATTAAACTATTTGATATGGAGATCTCCAGGGGTCGTAAAACTACCCTAAAGCTAGCAGGCTAATTTAGGAAAAACTCCTAATACCAGTCAGAGGAAAGGAAACACTAGAACTTCACATACAAATTAAAACATTCTGCACAACATATATTTTTTCAAGTTTTGGGTGTAGTTTTCCTTTAATAGGGACAGGATAATTCCTATTTCTGCAAAAAGTTTCTAGATTGGAGACATCCCCTGAATTGTGCTTACGATGCATGACTTTTGCTGGGGCATCTGCCTTTCCTGTTTCACGTTGATGGTTTTTCTGTCTAGGGAAGAACTTTTATGGCTACACCTATCGTTATCCTGTGCTGAGTGGCTCAACTGGATTTTTGTTTTCCCCAGCACTATTGGGGGGATTTTGATGGCTTCAGATTACACTGCCTTCTTGTCTGTTGTAAAGTGCTCTCGTTGAATAGGGCTAAGCCCTAGTCCGCTGCTGCTCTAGGTATTGCAGCATATTGCATCTTATGCATAGTGGGAATGACAACTCCACAACTACCTGCTGGAACAAACAATAGTATGTTGTCTTGAGTGCCTCCCCATTGTTTTCCATCTCTCCACCCACTCCAATATATGAGGCTAGTCACCTTTGAATGTAGCTTTTACTATTTGATTGTATTAGACGCCAGGCATTGGAACAGTAGGAACAGTCCACTACAGTTCTCTCCTGTCATCCCTATTTGACTGTATTTTCTCCCATGTGCAGAAGCTGCTGCACTCCTTTCTAAGTGAGCTCTGTCAACTTCCTTTGCACATAGTTCTCTCATACTTGGCTGACCTCTTTCCAGTTATGCCCTCAGTAAGTGATTTTTTTTTCTGTGCAAAATCTCTAATTTCCACCTTGTATGTCACCTGGTATTACATTGGGGATACCCCATTTGATTTATTTTTGCACCCTTACAGTGTTTGGTCTTGGGGGTGGCAGTTAAATATCTTTCATCCTTTGGGTAGGGTATACCGGGCTTTACCAGTGTGATTTACCTTGCCCCTGACTTTCCTTTCCTCCATCAGCATTAGCAGGAGAAGTGGCAGCTTTCTCTTTAGGCAAGCCAGTTCCTCATTTGCTCACAGAGGTAACTTTAATTATAAGGCTGTATGTGTGTGTATATATATATATATATATAAATATATATATATATAAGAGACAAAGAACTTCAAAGCAAACACTGAGGCAAGGGTTACCCCTAAAGGGCATTTGGCTGGAAGCCAAGTTTCAAGAAAATACAAAATCACACATGCCCCCACAATGCAAAGCATCATGGGCTACATATGCAAATCACCACAGAATGTTATGCTGGTCAAACTTTAAGCAGAATTGCATGGTGCCGGAAGGCCTCTCACACAGTTTGCAAAGGGTGCTAACAGAAGACATAGACACGTGTTTCGTCCTACCAGGACTCATCAGTATGCCTCGTCTGTTTGACACCCCAGTGGAATGGACCAGCTACCCTTAAGGCAGTGTGCCTTGGATATATTGTGGTGAACCCATTAAAATAAAAAACTATTTAAAAGACAAAGAACCTCTGTGCGCAAACACTGAGGCAAGGGTTACCCCAAAGGGCATTTGGCTGGGAAGCCAAGTTTCAAGAAAATACAAAATCACACATGCCCCCACAATGCAAAGCATCATGGGCTACGTATGCAAATCACCACAGAATGTTATGCTGGTCCAACTTTAAGCAGAATTTCATGGTGCCGAGTCACGTGATGACGCTGTAGTGGAAGCAGCTTGGCTGATCACCTCCCACCCAAAGGGCTGTTTCCTCTGCGATTTAACAAATCTTCAAACCTTATAATTAGCTGAAAAAGTGGATGCTGTTAACCTGAATCACCAACTAATCATTACCGGAAGATATTTTGGACTTACGGGGAAACTCTGGTACGTGTCAACAGAGGGGTGTTCTGGCCTAGGCCTGTAATGGAGGCCGAAATGAGATAGGCTCCTCCACTTCACACACCTCCGTCTACACTGGAAAAAGGAGCGAAGAGACTGAAATACCAGCCAGGGGCTATGCAGAAGCCTGTTAGAGGTTCCTCCAACATGCAATCAAACGCTCCACTAACCAAAAAACGGTTCATCGAAGAATTGCAACCCCTTAAGTCCGCTATGCAAGAACTGACAGCGGAGCTAAAATCACTCAGGGGCGACCTGGCTGAATCAAAAAGAGCCATATCAGATAACTTGGTCCGCATAACATCTACAGAAAAGCGGGTAACGGTGAATGAAAAGGACATAGTAAATATCAAAGCGAAACAGCAGAAAATAGATTCTAAGTTGGAAGATTTAGAGGGCAGAAGCAGACGAAATAACATTCTTATAATTGGTCTGCCAGAAGATGCGGAAGGCGCAATGCCCATCACCTTCATACAAAAGCTGCTAGTTAAAATCGCTGGACCATCTCCCAATAATTCAACATATGTTATCGAGCGAGCGCACCGTTCCTTGTGTCCCAAACCTGAAGTGGGGAAACCTCCTCGACAACTTATTATAAAATTTTTGAATTACCAAGACAAATGGCATGTATTGAAGCAGACCAAGGAATCGCATCAGGTGTTGTGGGAAGGTCGGCAACTTCGTTTCACGCAAGATCTACCAGTCACCGTTAGACAGAGAAGAGCAGAATATCATGCAATTGTCACGAAATTAATTGCAGCAGGGATCCAATTCAGAGTCATATATGCATCACGTCTTTCTGTAAATGTAGCTGGCTCCTGGCATAATTTTGAAGATGCCCTGCAAGCACTTCCAGCCCAGAAATCCCTCCTGCCGGATCTCTTCGGGGCCCATTGAAATCTACATCAATCAAGGATTTGGTTCATGTCCCGGACTATCAATGGCTACAGACAGATTGTTACTGAAAGATTTTATGAATGAAGAAGTAACTCACTACATAGTAGGCTTGATCCCTTACCCCAGTTATACTCTAAACACTGGAAAGTAAGACCGCTGAATCTGCGATATTTTGCAATCCTGTTAAAGACCGGATTTAGAGCAATGGTTTTGCAAGGTGCAAATTGGGTTTTATTTTAATTTCCTTTCGCAAGCACAGAGTTCAGCTGATCAAGAGAGCCTCACGGAGATATTATAGCTGGTTGGGCTGAGATGAGATCGGTAGCGAGTACTGTGCAAGAGGAATTGATAGATCCTCTCAATCCCATAAAGGTGTGCCAGAGATTAGAGTTTGCGATGTATTAAGCCCTGTTAGGAAAATCAAAAATCTGCCTCAGAATGGAAGATGGAAACATCATCAACATCAGAACAAGCGGGAAGCTAAAGTCGAATTACACAGAGGCATGCAGCAGGACTTGAACTTTCTGCCTTGCTTCTCGCACTAAACTTTAAAAGATGCTGCGCCTCAAATGAATGCTCAACCCATGTTGGTACTCTGTTTTCTCATTTGATTTTATGGAGCCTTGATCAGAGTTTTGTCAGGAAAGGCTGTAATTGTAATATTTTCTGTGATACTCTCGAATAATTGGATCTGAGGCTGTTTTAAGGGGGAAAGTATTTCCTTTTATTCAGTTTACTTGCCTCAGGCCTATTCATGCATAGGAAGTCCATGACTAAATGGGAAGGCACCCTGGAGGGGTTGGTTTTTTTTTTTTTCTTTTCTCACGGGATTTACTTCAGCTAAGGGGTTTTGTAAATAGGGGTCAGTCTGGAGCAGGTCGAATTATATACTCTGTGTAATGGTTGGGTCATAAAACTTCATACCCAACTAATGCCTGCATTTAAGTTCATCATACTATGTTTGTTACTCATACACCAAAGGGTTCAGAATGGATTTGATAGCTAAACAAGCTTCTTAAGGGGGGGACCAGTGTTCGTGGGGGGGCGGACAGTCAGCAATTGGCACACTGACAGCGCATTATGTGCTATAGATGTGTAAGGAAGGATATCACAGTCAAATCCGACCCATGGTGTGGTTATTTGTTGCAATTATGCTTATACATGGTTTATGGATGTTTTATACTTAGCACAGTTAGTGATTTTCGTCTTCTTCGGGTTGCTGAGACTAGTGATTTTGATTTATATTACTGGATATGTTTACATGGTTACGACTTTGGGGAATGGATGAGATATCCATGTTACTATGGTTTAAATTTAACGTTTTATGTTATATGGGGAATACAGAGTGGGGGGAGGTGGGTAAAATATGGGGGGGTCGTCTGTCACCAGGGATAGATACATTGATTTAATATACCATTACTGTCCAAGTAAATCTATCTGGCTAATTATTAATCCACACTAATCAAGATCCATGATGGGAATGAGATATGGATCTTAGAACATTAAAGGAGCACACTTCCCCGCTAAACGCTCCAAAATTCTAGTTCATATTAAAAACTTACAGATTGACATAGCCTTCCTCCAGGAGACACATCTTAAAGCTATAAATTCATGCTACTTTCACAGAAACTGGGTAGGGCAAGTATATGCTGCGGGCAAAGAAACTAAGAGAGGTGGTGTAGCTATTCTCATAGCCCGTAGGGTGCCCTTCCAACTTCTGCAATCTATAGTAGATCCTGAAGGTAGATATGTCATAGTGAGGGGTCTATTGATTCATACAGAAGTTATAATGGGATCGGTCTATGGCCCGAATTCAGACGACCCACAATTTTTCACTTCTATAATGACTATATTGGCTCCTTGGACCAAATTGCCAACCTCACTTGGGGGTGACTGGAATACAGTGCTCTTGAACACATTAGATAGATCAGGGCCCACTAGGCTACATTTATCTCCTGGTCAGAGAGCTCTACATGAATTAAGTTCCACCTTGGGACTAATAGATCCCTGGAGGATTGCGAATCCAGAGGAGAGAGAATATTCTTTTCATTCCACACTTCATAATACTTACTCCCGAATAGACTATTTTCTCTTATCTATAGATTGCAACTCAGGGGTCACTGAAATACAATACTCATCACAGGCTATTTCAGATCACCATCTGGTTTACCTCTAAGTTAACTTTTTCCAAAATATCCATAGAGAACGAACCTGGAGATTTAACAACCAGATTCTAAACTTGGATAAACTTATTGAAGCGTTACGAGATTTTATCCAAATGTATATGGAGATCAATGCCACCTCCATGTCCAAGAAAGACATTCTGTGGGGCTCTCTTAAATGTGCCCTGAGAGGTGAAATAATCCGCCTATCAATCATACGTAACAAGCAAAGGAACGCGGTAATATCTTTTAAGATACGTCAGATCTCCAAACTAGAAAGGTCCCTATCCCCAATTTCCCTGGATGAGGACTGGGTTAAACTGGAATCTCTTCGAACTCAGTATAATAAGCTACTCACCGAAAAAGCGGAGTTTATGATTACACGTTCAAAGATCAAATATTTTGATCAAGGAGAGAAAGCGGGTAAATTATTAGCCCTACGTTTACGGACTCAATTAGCCGAGAGAATAATTCCATCAGTTTGCTCCCTCTCAGGTACTCTTCTTAATTCACCTTTAAACATTGTAAATGCCTTTCAAGAATACTACCAGCAACTCTACACAGCTCCCCCTAATCATTATCCTTTATGTCAGATGGACTCATTTCTTGAAGGAATTACACTCCTGTTTTATCCGACTACAGGTAGACTCTATTAAAATAACCCTATTGTAATAACTCAAGTCTGTAAGGCCATAGATGCTCTCGCAATTGACAAGTCACCTGAGCCAGATGGCTTTACAACCAACTTTTACAAGACCTTAAAGGACACCATAGCACCCATACTACTTGACACATTTAATTATCTATTTCAAAATGGTCTGTCGGATTTCTCATTATCGTCGGCACTATAGTTCTTATCCCCAAACCTAACAGAGACCCTCTTAGAATGTCCAATTATAGACCTATTTCCCTTACTAATGTAGATTTTAAGATTTTAGGCAAAATTCTCTCGTCAAGACTTGCTCAGGTGTGGGAACATCTTATCAGCCCTGAACAAGTAGGCTTCATTAAAAATAGACACTCCTCAGATCATCTAAGTAAACTGGCATATCTCCTTTCCGCGTCCAGGGACCTGGACATTTCCGCCGCCTTGGTGTCCCTGGATGCGGAGAAGGCCTTCGATAGAGTATCATGGGAATACCTTTTTCATTTACTTCCCTGATACCGAATACCAAAGGAATTTATAAAATGGATTAAAATACTATACACTACCCCATCGGCCAGAATACAATGTACATCTCGCCCATTCACTCTGACACAAGGCACACGGCAAGGCTGTCCCCTGTCACCTTACTTATTTAACTTATACTTAGAACCTCTTATTAGAAAGATCAATCTTTCCACAATGATCAGGGGTATACGAGTAGGTCATCATGAATATAAGGTTTCAGCTTATGCAGACATCCTGTTGCTACATGTTATTGATCTTGAGCATTCGCTGCCCAAGGTATTCCAAATTATAACACAATTTGAAGCCTTCTCAAATTATAAGTTAAATCGGGACAAAACTGAAATTCTTCCATTAAATAAATATACAATGAAAGCCGAGGTGACACACTTGGGGTTACAATGGAGTCCGAGCAAAATGAAATATCTTGGTATTTACATTCACCCCTCCCCAAAAGTTATGCAACAACTTAACCTAGACAAGCTGGTCCATAAATTGACAGAGGATTTTAAAAGGTGGTCTAAATTACCATTAACCCCTTGGGGGTGAGCGAATGTTATTAAATGAATGTATTGCCAATGGCTGCTATACTCACTTCAAATGATGAATCTAACATTACCATATGCATGGTTTACTTGGTTGCATGGTATTTTGAGTAAATTTATGTGGCAAAACAAAAAGGCAAGGAAAAGTTATCTAAAACTCACTATGAGCAAATCAGAGGGTGGTTTACAGGTACCCAACTTCTATATTTACTATCTAGCAATACATTTGGCTCGAGTCCGATATTGGCTATGGTCCAGTCAAGATAATTATCACCTACCTTCTTGGGTCAGGATAGAGCAAGATCTTTGTCGAGATACGGGGTGGACACCAGAGGCCCTACCATTTATCTTATTAAGGAAATTTCCCAAAACCCTGCGAGATACCCCTTTATTCTCTTTGGTTCAGACTCAGCAACAACTTAGCGCCTTCCTTAAAACAGATAGAGTGAAGGATATAGCCCAGCCCATATTCGGTAACCCCAACTTCCAAATCGCTGGCAAACCAATAAAAGCCCAGATATTTTGGCCCCAGATAGGTGTGGAAAGGGTGGAACAGTTACTTTCTGATCAGAGGATTATCTCTTTCCAAGAAGGCTGTGCCCGATTTCACTGCAAGGGAACCACAATTTTCAAATATCTGCAACTAGTACATTCATTGAGTCAGCACTTTGGAGTAAAGGGATGGCATGACTCTTTTTCTAAGAAACTAACTCCATATCTAGATACCATCCCTTTCTCACATGTAATATCATTTTCATACAATTTTCTTAGAGCAACGATGGAAACAATGGACAACCACTGTTATACACAATGGGACAAGATTTCCCGAACCCTCACTAGTCCTACTGGGTATCCAGTGATTTTAGTGCGGATAAAATAGCACTGTAAAAAATAACGCTACCTTAATGGCGCGGAACATAAAAGCGTGTGGCATAAATTGTCACGCATATAAAATAGCGTCATTCATTCATAATGCTGCCTCCCTCCATCTGTTTGTTAGTTAGTTTGGAAGGTTGAGGGAGGGGGGCAGAACCCATGTCCCTGTGCTGGGGATGTCAGCATTTAGTTTTTCATGACAGGGAGAAGGGGATAACACTTTTAGTTAGTTTTCCTTTAGTTTGCATGACTGAGAGAAGGGGATAGCACTTAGTTTTAATTAGCCATTAGCAATTAGCCAGTAATGAGATTCAGGTGCAGGAGTACTATTAGTTCGCAGGAAGTGAGTTACAAGATTCAGGTGTGCGGTTTGTAGCACTTTCGTTTGGCAGCATGGAAGTGCGATACATCAAAAGTCAGAAAGGAGGTGAACTTTCACTGTGGCAGGGTTTTCTATATTGCAGAGAACGCTTATGTGGTGAAAAGTCATACTGGAAATGCTTGCAGTATGCAACTGGACACTGTACTGCGAGGGTACATATCACTGGTGATATAATAGTTAAAAATCTGGGTGAACACAACCATGTGCCAGTCCCTGTTACTGTCATGCAGAAAGAAGCGGTTGCTGAGATGAAATGCAAAGCTTCTTCCACCACAGAAACCACCCACCAGATCGTTGTTGCTGGCATTACTGAACTCCCTCCTGAAGTCGCAGCACAGCTTCCAGCCATGCCTTTGCTGAAAAGAACTGTTCATAGGACACGAAGAGTGACAAGTCGGCCACCCCTGAACCCTTAGACGCTATGTCCCTTGTACTTCCACCTGAGTACTGTGTTACTGAAAATGGCGAAAAGTTCTTGGTTTTCGATTCAGAACCTGTCAGTGACCGATTTCTTATATTCTCCTCTTCAAGAGATCTGGAAATGCTGAAGCAATGTAAGCATTTATTTGCTTGATGGAACATTTAAAAGCTGCCCATCTATTTTAATCAGCTGTATACTATACATGCTATAAAACTGTGCAATGTTATCCCTTGGTGTATGTGTCATGACTAGTCGAGTGCATCGACTTACAATAAAGTATTTACAGAGATAACTGCTATGTGTTCTCCACTTAAACCAGAAAGTGTGTTGATTGACTTTGAGCTGGCTGCTATTAAATCTTTTAGGCAGTGTTTCCCTAAAGCACAGCTGCGTGGCTGTTTTTTTCATCTTTGCCAATCAGTATGGCGTAAAGTGCAGCAGCATAATGAGATTTGCAGTCGCTATATGTCCAATCCGGTATTTGCCCTCCACATTAGATGTTTGCCAGCATTAGCGTATGTCCCCACAGTTGACATTATCTCAGCATTTGAAGACTTGATGTGTCAGGACTTTTTTACTAGTAACTCTGACATACTTGTGCCTCTATTAGACTATTATGAGGACACTTGGCTGGGAAGACCACTGGGCAGAGAAGGGCAGCGAAGACCAACTTTCACAACAGATCTTTGGAATTGCTACGATTCTGTGCAATTGGAATTGCCAAGAACAATCAATGCGGTGGAAGCATGGCACCGTAAATTCAATCACTTTGTTGGTGCCACCACCCATCAATCTGGCGATTTATTGATTTTATTAAATGCAGCAGAAGTACAATACTGCCAGACTTGAGCAATTAATCGCAGGTTCGGTGATTGCAGGCACAAAAAATACAAGGACACTGCCAAACGCATTGAGAGGGTAGTCAGAGTATGGACAAAGGTCGATGTATGAATACCTTAAGGGGATTGCATAACTTTCAATTACAAGTGTAGAGTTTTTGTTTTAAAATAAAGTTGTACATACAGTCTTACATACCGCCAGGATTTTAATAGTTTAATAGTTTTAATAGTTGCCGTCTAAAGTATATATTTTAACTCATTTTTTTATGCCATCTTTTTTAGAATTATTAAATACAGCAAGGATTTTTATTGTTTTAATAGTTAAGCGAAAATGGCTATATGGCTATATTTTTACTCACTATTTATTATTGCATTAAATAAAGTCCGGATCCGGAAAACAGTAATGGTTTCCTTGTTGCTTTTGCTTTTGGCAAGCGGTTTGCAGACAGTAGTGTGCACTATTCACCAGAGTCAGGAAGGGGGCAAGTAATAGGAATTCAAAGTGTGTGTAGCTGGATCACGCTGAGCGAGAAACACAAGTCTGTGCTACCACTGTGGGTTCTTGTGTGCAGAGAGGGGTAATAAGATAAACAAAAACAAAAGTCTGCTTTTTACTTTCAAAAATCGGGTATTAGCAGAATTGGGGAAAAGATGTAACTAGTCTCCACGCTACTATATCGCTGCGCTTAACTGTAACAGCGCTAATAAAATGCTGCGGCCTTTTTAACGCGCCTTTATTGTAAGCGGTAATCGCACAGCGTTATTTTCACATTGACCCGTCCTACTGACTGGTCTCTTGTTTGGGCACATCTATATAAGTATATTAAATGGGATAAATATAGATATATGCAATTTCGTATAATTCACAACTTGTATTACTCCCCACTCAAACTACATCGATTTGGTCTCCAGCATAACAGTTGTTGTCCTAGATGCCAACAGGAGGCTGCTGATATGATTCATATGTTATGGTCATGTGAGAAAATAGTTACCTTCTGGCGAAGTATAGAGAGCAGGCTAAATCCCCTATTGGCTTTGACAGTTTTTTTCCGAATTGAAATATGTATAATTGGAGAATACACGTTAATACCTGAGGGCAACCAGAGAGCCCATATGGCCTTGATATCGGCATGTGTGAAAAATGTTATATTAAGAAGGTGGAAGGACACTACTGTCCCTACTTACCTAAAATGGTTTCATGAAATAACGTTTGCCCTGCAAGCTGAATATACGATTGCTAAATTGTCCAAAAACACCAAGAAATATGTAAAGAGATGGGAGCCTCTCTACACTTTGCTAATAAGTAACTAATGAGTCGGGGGATTGAATTGAATTTTAGTTTATCAATGCTCCAGTAGCTTAGATAATTATTTTACGTAGGTATCAACCTATTAAATAGGTGGCAGACTGAGGAATAAGGGGAGGGAAGGGGGTGGTAGGGAAGGGGATTCAGTAAGCAACAGATCACGAATTGTATGGTTATACTATATACGGTTTATATTTGTTGTTTCGAATGATGGACAATATATATGTCATTTGTTATCTGCTTACACTTAATGAAAAATGCAATAAAGCATATTAAACAAAAAAGAATTGCATGGTGCCGAAAGGCCTATCACACAGTTTGCAAAGGGTGCTAACAGAAGACATAGACACGTGTTTCGTCCTACCAGGACTCATCAGTATACCTCATCTGTTTGACACCCCAGTGGAATGGACCAGCTACCCTTAAGGCAGTGTGCCTTGGATATATTGTGGTGAACCCATTAAAATAAAAAACTATTTAAAAGACAAAGAACTTCTGTGCGGAAACACTGAGGCAAGGGTTACCCCAAAGGGCATTTGGCTGGGAAGCCAAGTTTCAAGAAAATACAAAATCACACATGCCCCCAAAATGCAAAGCATCATGGGCTACATATGCAAATCACCACAGAATGTTATGCTGGTCCAACTTTAAGCAGAATTGCATGGTGCCGAAAGGCTTATATATATATATATATATATATATATATATATATATATATATATATATATATGATATGCAAAGAAAGTACATTAATGCATCAGTTAGGGTTCTTCTACAGTGAAAAAAGTGAGGAAATTTGATTTTAGGGTTCCCACCCGTACAACCCACCCAGCCTGCCCCCACCACGGCATCGGGTGTGGCTAGTCCTTGGCCCTCAACATCACCCCATTCTCCTACACTGCACCACCTCAGCTTGTTTACACGTGGATGGGGTGAGAGTTAGGCCCAAGGACCCCAATGCACACCCCGATGCCTGTTGGTGGGGGCGGGCTGGGTTGCAAGGGGTGAGAACCCTAAAATCGAATTTCCTCACCTTTTTCACTGTAGACTGTAGAGGAATCCTAACTGATGCATTAACAAAGTTTTTTGCATATAATTTCCTTACTTTTTAAGAAAGAATAGAAAAGTAGAAAGTTGAGCATGTTGGTGGGAGCATGGGGCCCTTCGGGACCCGCACTCCCACCACATAATTTTGTGTGACATAGTAACAGTAAGTTCAATGCAAACACAAGCACAAACAGTTACGCACATGGTGCTCCAAACGTAAATGGTAACACAAACGGAAATAGTTATGCAAGCGCAAAGTAATGCCAAAGCAAACAGTGAGGGAAATGGAGACAGAAATGGAATTGCATATGAAACACAACTGGTAACACACACATTCATGGTACCACAATTGAAAACACAAATACTAATGGTAACAGCAACAATAATGCCAAAGGCGACAGAAATGGAAACACAAACGCAAGTGCATATGGAAATGCAAACCACAATGCACACAGACATGGTACTGTAATTGCAAATGCAAATCGTAACAGTAACAGCAACAATAATGCCAGACAAAACAGAAACACAAGCACAAATGAAAGTACAAACCGTGACACACACAGTGGCGTAGATGGGAATGGTGACGTGAACGGTAACAGAAGCCAACTGGAAATGCTAACTGGCACAGTAACAAAAGGGCACACTCTTCTTTTCCCCAAAAACTGAATTGAGAAACACACTGAAAACAAAGAATTTAGGCATAATATAGTACCTTGGAGCACAAAATAATGACTTGAAATACTAAATTGCTTATATCTCAAGAACTGTATGACATAGAAGAAAAATTAAAATTGCGTATGAATTATGACTTTCCTGGCTAGTTTTGTTCTTAGCTCCTGTTGGGGTCTAAGCATTTTTCTGACAAAACA
This sequence comes from Neoceratodus forsteri, assembly GCA_016271365.2. Classification (NCBI taxonomy): domain Eukaryota; kingdom Metazoa; phylum Chordata; order Ceratodontiformes; family Ceratodontidae; genus Neoceratodus; species Neoceratodus forsteri. The sequence goes on along the minus strand of CM028132.1, from coordinate 829,442,841 downwards.
TCCATATCTCGCACTGTTTCCGAGATACGGGCCCTGAAAGGTGCAACAGATGCCATAATGTTATCCTTTGGGAAAAAGCATCAACTTCAGAGTGCCATCAGTTTGCTGCCCTGCAATATTTGTTCACCAAGCCACCAAAAGGCACACATGTTGGATTTTGGCTTCCTTCCCTCCAAATTTCAGCCCAAAAGACTAAACCGTTATTTTGAAGCAGGGCAGCAAAGAATTCCTGTAATGCAACAGACGCCGTAATTTTATCCTATGGGAAAAACGTCAACTTCATAGTGCCATAACTTTGCTGCCCTGTAATATTTTTTTGACCAAACCACTAAAAGCCACATCTGTAGCATGTTGCCTTTCTTCCCTCCAAATCTCAAGTAATAAGACCAAACCATTTCCAACATATTCAATGTCAAAGATTAGTACAATTTCTCTATCTATTCCATTATAAAAAAATCTGGCCATCTTGTCCTGCCCTCACGATCAAAGATGGAGATCAAAGAATCTCACGATCAAAGAATTTGCAGGCTCACGATCAAAGAATTTGCAGGCTCATGAACAAAGAATTAAAAACCTTATAAATAAAATAATTGAAGAAATTGTGGTAAACCACCACCATGGTTCGAGAGAATGAAGCCCCCTGAGTAAACCCCACCCTCATTTGACTTACTAGGACACCACTGGGATGAGGAAAATGTATTTTTAAATTAGGCCATCTCGTCCCTCACTCGCGATGCATGATCATGATCAAAGAATCTCATGATCAAAGACTTTGCAGGCTTGCGATCAAAGAATTTGCAGGTTCACAAACAAAGAATTTAAAATGTCATAAGTCAGAAAATTGAAGGAACTGCGGTAAACCACCACCATGGTTCAACAGAATGAAGCCCTCTGAGCAAAACCCACCCTCATTTGACTTCCTGGGGCACCCCTGGGCTGAGAAAATAGATTTTTTAATCCATCCATCTCGTCCCTTGCTCACGATGCATGATCGCGATCAAAGAATCTTGCGATCAAAGAAATAGCACGGTCACGATCAAAGATGAGGGGTGAGATGGCCAGATTTAGAAATGTTTTTTCTCATCCCAGGGGTGCCCTACAAAGTAAAATGAGGCTGGGTTTTGCTCAGGGATTCTGTTCTGGCCCATCTGAACAAAAAAAATAGTGTTTTAAGCATCTCTGCTAGTTTAGTGACCCCCCCATCATAATAAAATAAATAGTAATTTCTAATGCCCTGGTAGTCTAGTTCCCCAATGTGTACTGTTTTATACATCCCTGGTAGTTTAGTGGACCCCCCTTGAGCTGTATAAAATTATTGTTTTTCCTCATATTCCTGGTAGTCTAGTGGCCCCCCAATCTGTATTAAAGAATATTATTTGTAGAGATCCCTGGTAGTCAAGCGGCCCCCCAGCATAATAAAATATAAGCTTATTTAGTGTTTTCTGGTATTCTAGTGGCCCCCCACCCAGCTGTGCCAGCCCACCCTTCCCCAGCCGGCAACTGGCACAGCCCACCTCTCACCTCCACGGCCAGCCACCGACTGTCTACATTACAAGCGCTAATGCAAAGAGGTGCTCTGAAAATTTTTCTGAGTGCCTCTTTGCATTACCGATCGTAATGCAAACAGTTTGCAGCTGGCCATGGAGATGGGAGGTGGGCTGTGCCAGTTGCCAGCTGGGAAAGGTGGTGGGGTGCTGGGTGGGCTGGCACAGCTGGGTGGGGTGGTGGGGTCACTATACTACCAGGAAATACTAAATAAGCATATATTTTATTATGCTGGAGGGGCCGCGCTAGACTACCAAGGATCTCTACAAATAATATTCTTTAATACAGATCGGGGGGGCACTAAACTATCAGGGATATGAGGAATAACAATAATTTTATACAGCTCGCGGGGGCACTAGACTACCAGGGATATATAAAACAATACACATTGGGGGCACTAGACTACCAGGGCAATACAAATAACTATATTTTATTATCATGGGAGGGCACTAGACTACCAGGGATAGTTAAAACATAATTATAATCATTCAGACGGGGCAGAACAAAGCCCCCTGAGCAAATCCCACCCTCATTTTACTTAATAGGACACCCCTGGGCTCAGAAACAATAGTTTTAAATCTAGCCATCTCTTCTCTCACTCGCGACGCACGATCGCGAACAAAGAATTTGTAGGCTCGTGATCAAAGATCATTAGCGTGCCGCAAATGAGAATTTAAAAGCAAATAACTCTATTTTTGGACAGATTTGAATGGCACCAAAGCCATGGCTCAATAGATTGGGGCCTCCTTAGTAAAATCTATCCAAGTTTTACCTCAGAAGTGACCCCTGAGCCGAGATATTTGTGTTTTTCCGATCAGAAAACTGAAAACAAGATGGAGGACCTCGCGATCAAAGAATTTTTGAAATTCCTTGGGGGCAAAGATTCTTGAACCGTGAGGCTGCAAATTCTTTGATCGCCAGGTGGGACGAGATGGCTAGAACCCCATTCTTTGATTGCAATATATACATATAAATTTTACCATTGACTTATAAAGAGAACTTAAAAGTGCCATAACTTTTGAATGCCTTAATATTTTTTCACCAAACAAAAAGCGGCATGTTCGGCCACCAAAGCTCTTTTAAACGAGCATCTCACATTGCAGCATGCCACATGATGGCCGTGCAGGACCACATTCAGAATGTCAAAAGGTGCCTCCAAAAATGGATAATTTTGCATTTTTCAACACTTTCTTACACAAAGTCTGGCATTCCGACTGAAATACAATTTGGCAGATCAAGAGATCTACCATGCCCCAACATGCGTACCAAATTTCAGGCAAATCCATTGAACAGGTCCAAAGTTATTAACGCCCAAACTTTTGACTTTAGTATGTAACTGACCGCTGAACCCTAACTATAGTGGAGCGACCGCGCCACTATAATACATATATATATATATGCAACAGGAGTCATGATAAAAACGTTAGAATAAAACCATTTATCTATGATACTATGGTGATAAATTTATTTATCACCATAGTTTCCTTTTATCCACATAGTTACTTAAGCATTACTAGGCCATGAGGGGGTGTGGATTATCGGGGGATTTACCACGGCTGGAGTGGTTTGCCCATGAGGTGCAGCCGAGTGGGTAAATCCTCGCCAGCCATGGTAAATCCCCTGATAACCCACATCCTCTGAGTGGCTTATTGAGATTATACCAAGGTTTATTTTTTTACTATAATAAAATACAACTTTTAAAGAGGTTGCTTTATTTTGTTATTTTTATTGTATTTATTCCTGGGCTGCAGAGGATTAGGATGTAGATAACCACCATTTGCTCCTCAACAGCTGTTGGTTATCAGAGGATTTACACCAGTGACAAACTGCCAGTCTGACCATTTCGTTGGCTGTTCACTTATGTCCATGGTATAACATGTCACAAATCTCTTCAGAATTCATTTAGAATGTTCGGCCTCAGAAGCAGTGCTAACCATATTCAAATGGAAATAACTTTAAAACAAAAAAGAGATAGCATGGTACTGTGAGCACGAAAATTGTTCAGCACAAAATTATCTACAAAATGAGTGGTGTTTCATTTATAGATACCTTATATATTTTTTATAATTAACAAGAAAACAGAAGAAAATGTAATTTTTTGTTAACTTTTTTGACAAACAAATGTGAATAACTTTAAAACCAAAAATGATACCATGATACTTTGAGCACGAAAAATGTTCAGCACAAAAATATCTACAAAATGAGTGACATTCCATTTATATATACCATTTTGGTTTTTTATTATTTGCAAAAAATAGCATAAAATTCAATTTTATTTTCCCTTTTTTGACACATTATTTACACCTACCAAAATCACAACGTTCACACAACATCTAAACCTGTTGCATAAATGGAATATGCAATGGTTCAGAGTGTGATGATGCATTTATCTTGTACAGTTTCCAGTGACCTCTCATAACTCTCACTCGTGTCTTCTGCACTCGTGAGGTTACTTGAGGAAACTGTACAAGATAAATGCCCTATTACACACTGAACCCCTGAATATCATATATATATATATATATATATATATATATATATATATATATTAACATCAGTGTTTGTCAACATGAGGACAACATGTGCACAGAGGCTTAGAATAGTGTGAAGCATATACATGTATTAAAGCAAGCTGCAAAGCAAAGTCCATTTTTTTCATTTGGTAACCTGACTGTGTTGCTGGTATGAGGATATGTGGTGCCTGAACAGGGGAGGGAGTAATCAGCTGTGTACATTTTGTATGGTGTTATATATATAATAATGGATGGGGAAGGGTTTGATATGAGAATTTAATGCACACCCAAGTTGTGGGATGCTACATAAACTCCAAGGGTGAAGCCCGAGGGGTTTATCAAAGCATCCCACAACGAGGGTGTGCATTAAATTCTCATATGAAACACCCTCCCCATCTTTTATTTTTTATAATAACAGACCAGCAATTTTTCTCCAGCAGTTTGTGAGACTGTTTGGCCCCGCCCACATACAGAATGTTGGCCAATGAGGCAGCAGCACTGTTTGACTGGCATGGCTCATGAATGTCATAACAACCAGCTGGTTGTTATGGAAAATATCAACCTGGTCAGTACATTGAGAGAAATTGCTGACCAGTTATTATATAAATATAAAACGTTTTTCATTGATTTTATTGGTACTTTGGCTCTTTCGTACTGCTGATGGCAAGCTATTGTTTATAAGCACCACCAAAATGCTGCCAAAATTAAACTGACAGTTCCTAAGCATGGCTCTAACTGCAGATCTAACAGCAATTGTAAAACATAGTAGGTGGAGAATAATACTAAAAAAACATAAACCAACTATTCTAGGAGCTTTACTTACTTCAGAATACTTAACAGTCCACTTATTGGATAGTAACTTTTGAAACACTTCTCAGCTTTATTTATTTAGCTTTTGTTGACCGGGTAAGTGCACTAGACAAATCCTGCCTATTTTCAGGCACGACCCGGGGGAAGGGGATACAGATGAATGCCAACTGACCTTGAACCAGATTAAGCTGTTGGTGGTATTTTTAGTGAATGAGGGAAATTTGGCCAGGACACCGGGGAAATTCCCCTACTCTTTTTGATAAGTGCCATGGGATCTTTAACATCCACCTGAACTACCACCAATCCAGGCAGATGGGACCTCAGTTTAACATCTCATCCGAAAGACAGCACCTCAGAAATGCAGCACCCCTCTCATGCTGCATTACAGTGTCAGTACTGGGATATTAACCCAAGTGCCAGATGTGGGAACTGAACCCACAGCCCTCTGATCTCCCGGCCTCAGAGGCGAGTGTGCTACCTACTGAGCCACTGACACTGCTAATGATCTGCCAGTTTGCATTTGAATTAAAAAAAACAGCTGTGGTTTCCAAACTCTGAGTTTACAGTAGTATTACAATTTTTATATAGCTTGCAAAACACTACTCACTGTATAAGAGTGTTTCACGAGTGAGGTAAGGTAAGACAGTGATTGGTCAATGTCACACATAGGACCTATAATACAAATTAATTGTAATTGAAGTTGTTGCTTTCTCTTTCATGGATAAAGATGTGCAAAGTCCGTTAAATTTGCTCCACGAGTCAATTTGTGGATTTTGTGGAATTCACAGTATAAATTTCATGAATTCATGTAATTTACAGCCCACAGATTGCGTGAATTCCACTGTGGAGTGCAAAATTTCACCCGTGAATTTCACAATTCCGAAGCGATTTTCCCACTTTGCACCAAAAATCCGCAAATGTCACTGCAAAATTTGCACAATGCGCACAATGCAGATTTTGACCAGACATCCTAAAAGTCACAAATGTGATGATGCACAAATTTCAGCACTTCTTGCAAAGTTCATGGGCAAAGTTTTACTTCACAACATCTCTACTCATGGGAAGTGTTCTGTATGGCATTTATTATTGAAAACTCAGTCTGTCTGTTTCTGTCTCTCTCTCTCTCTATATATATATATATATATATTATTTGCAAAACACTTCATTAATGCACTAGTTAAGATACAATTATACTATCTCAAGAAGTAAGAAAATTCTTTACAAAAAAACTTTGTTAAAGCACTATTCAGGATACAATTATGCTATCTCAAAAAGTAAGGAAATTCTTTGCAGAAACATTGTTACTGTACTAGTTAGGGTTAAAGTGACAAAAGAAGGGAAATGTGGCATTAGGGTTTCCAACCACAACACCCCACACCCAACCACAAGGCAGCAACCATTACAGTTTCACCTCTTCTGTGTCTTTGCTAATCAGGCATGGGGTGTGCCTTGGGGTTGTCAGCCCTGACGCTCACCCCATTCTCATATACTCTACACATCTGAGCTTCTTTCATGATCGAATGGAGTGAGCATTAGCAATGACAACCTCAAAGCACACCCCATGCCTGATTAGCAAAGACACAGAAGATGTGAAACTGTAATGGTTTTTCCTGTTGGTGCCTGGTGAGTGTGGGTGGGGTGTTAAAGGTGAAAACCCTAATGCCCCATTTCCCTATGTTTGTTGCTTTAACCTTAACTAAAAGTAGTACATTAACAATGTTTTTTTTTTGCAAATAATGCATACATATATATATATATATGTGGGATATGCAAGGGTTCAGTGTGTGATAATGCATTTATCTTGTACAGTTTCCAGTGACCTCAAGTAACCTCACAAGAGGTCACTGGAAACTGTACAAGATAAATGCATTATCACACACTGAACCACTGCATATTCCATTTAAGTAATGGGCTTAGATGTTGTGTGAACGTTTTGATTTTGGTAGGGGTAAATAATTTGTCAAAAAAGGGATAAGAAATTTTAATTTTATGCTGTTTTTTGTCAATTATAAAAAAACCAAAATGTATCTATAAATGAATCACCGCTCATTTTGTAGATAGTTTTAAGCTGAACATTTTTGTGGTCACAGTACCATGCTATCCTTTTTCATTTTAAGGTTATTCCCATTTGAATATGGTTAGTACTGCTTCTAAGGTCGAACATTCTAAATGAATTCTGAAGAGATTTGTGACATAGTAACTGTGTGGATAAATGGATACTACGGCGATGAATAAATTTATCACCATAGTATTGTAGATAAATGGTTTTATTCTGCAGTTTCTATCATAACACCTGTTGCATATATAGGGAATACTTGATGGGCTGCAGTGGAATAACACATTTATCTCCACTAGTGAGTGGTACAACCTATAACTCAAGAGTAGCGAAGCCACAAGTTAGTTGTAAAGGTCTTACCACTCATGTGTGGAGATAAATATGTTATTCCACTGCAACCCATTATGTATTTGATATATATACCACACCACTAGTAATGTTTTTACTGGTGTTTTATCTTGTTTTAGCTTAAAACTGCCTTTCTTTGCATTGTAAACTCTCCCTCTGCCCAATTTGTTCTGTGTTCTATTTCCAGATTCTAAGTGGAAATAACATGTTCTAAGTTAAATAAATTGTGTTCTAAGTGAAAATATATATTTATCCTCAAATAACATGATTTGTTTACTCAATTTATTCACCATTGTGTGTGTGTGTGTGTAGTATATATATATATATATATATATATATATATATATATATATATATATATATATATATATATATATATATATATATATATATATATATATATATATGCAGCAGTGGATACCAGTTGTAGCTTTTAAGGAATTTTTCTGTTTCCTTGCAGGTAGAAGAGCATGTTGAGGGACATTGATGAATAGCAGTGGTGGACATTAAAGATTCTTGGTGAAGGATCAAGACACTGGTGCCAATGAAGGGGATGAGGTTGACGAGGGTGAGAGTCTTTTCAACAGGTCAGATGTGAAGGGGAATAATGGCCAGTGAGATTGGAAACTTGCTGCTGGTCAGATCAGTCCATACATGGGGCAAATGGGGGGAGGAGGAAGTGGTGCTGGTATTAGAGAGAGGGTGAGGGGATTTCTTCTGAATGGCTTGAGTGAAAGGGGATACAGTGGCAGTGGGTTTAAGCACCCACCTCCAGTACATATGCACAAAGCTGTGTGTTACAGGAGGAGAGGACACTGAAGTTGGGATTGGGTGCCCACTGCAGGAAAACATATATGTATAATTGTTATTTTCTGGTTTCATGACATAGCAGTCATGTAACCAGACAGGGATCAGTGTGAGCAGTTCAAGTACCGATGGCCAAAAAGTAAAAAGTTAATAATTTACAAAAAGAAAACCATAAAAATATTGATCCCTACACCCTAAAAATAAATCACAGAAGTTTAGCCAATAATTATCCACCAGTTTATTAGTTCACCAGGTGTAAAAGTTCTTCTCTTGGTATGCAGAGTAGGATTTGTGGACATGACGTTATCTTCAGAGTGTTCAATGTTTGCACTGTGGATGCAGAAAAAATGGAACAAACTTTGATTTATAATTAACAAAAAAAGGTTTTAAAATATTTCCAGAAGGCTTCCCCTTGAATCAAACTCTAAAGAACTGGTATGATTTAATTCTCAGATCCTAACCATTTTTTGCTATCCACAAGAAAAAGATCTTAATTTTCATATATATATATTTAATCTTCTCTTACTTTTAAATCCCTGAACCAATCATTACCAAATTTACAGAATACAAGTGCCTGATACTGACTCAACATATACTAAATTTCAGGCAAATCTGTACAAGATAGTTAAGTTGCTAATGTGCAAAAACTGGAGTTTAAAATCAAACTGCCTACTCAACCTAATATACAGGCACAAACACACCTGTATAATAGCTAGATAAATCTAACTCATCTGCTGCTGACCTTGCTGTCCATCTTCAACAACATTTCAACAGCGTTCAGTGCTGGTTCCATTCCAACCTGTTCCTCAATGCCAAGAAAATGGTCTCCATGACCTTTGGCTCCCAGCAGAGGCCCGCCAGGCTCTCTCCCCTCCCCTTCCCTCCTTCCACACCCTTGATGGTACTGAGATTGAGGATGTCTCCTTTAAGTACCTTGAGATATCGCTTAACTGTCACCTCAGCTTCTCAGTGCACATTGGTGACATCCACCTTAAGCTTGACCCAAAACTGGGTGTATTCTATAGAAATAAAGCCAATATCCCACTCCCTTCCCATTGCAAGCTCGTCATGGGGATGATCCTGCCTGTCTTCAACTATGGTGACATTGTCTACAGTATGGCTCCCAATTACAGCCTTGCCAGATGGGATCTCCTCTTTTACCTTTTTGGCCATTTTTTCTTGGACTGTCCTCCTTCCACACACCACTGCTCTCTCTACTCATACCTCTCCCTCCCTTCTCTCAATACCAGATGACTCACCCACTGTGCCACCATCCCCTCTAAATTCTTGTTTTGCTCGTTACTTCCCTACCTTTCCACCCTCCTTGCTTCTCTTCACCTTCCTCCTATGTCCTCCATAATAATGCTTCTCTTTCTCTCCTTCTCTCTCTCACATCCAGGAAAACTTCAGTGGGCTAAGCTGCATTCTGACATTGTTTTCCTAAACTCTGGTCCTCATCATTTCATCTGTCTGTCTGTTCAGCCATGTCCTTTTCCTCCCTCAAGTACATTCTGTGTGACTAGCACTTTAATTTGCACTGTTATACCTATTTATTTTGTGTCACCCTGATTATCTGTCTGCATACTGTGTATATTGTGTCTGCAGAACTGTAATGCATTTTTAATTGTTTTATAATGTGTTTTTATTGGATTATATTTTACTTTTATTACCATTACCCTTATAGATTATTTTTACTTGCACAACCTGTATTGTTTGCTCCTCTACCACTTCCCCCAGAACACATCCAGACATGAACTGTTATCAGTTAAGTATGTCTCTCCTGATAAAACTCTTTAGATAGATGGATAGATACTGTAGATAGACAGATAGATAGATAGATAGATAGATAGATAGATAGATAGATAGAAGCATATATACATACATACATAGACAGACAGATATATATATATATTCATCGTATCCACTAGAAGGGCCATCTGGTCCTTAACTCATGGTCAAGGATTTTGCTACCTTACAAAAGGGGATCGGCTCGAGGACAGAGATTTTGTCAGCTCGTGAAAGGGGATCAGAAGTGAGTTGTGGACAAAGAATTTCAAAATTTGAAACAACCATTTTTTGACCAAAATGAAGCAAACCAAAGGTATAGGCTTGTAGAGGGCATCACTCTCAAACAAAACCCATGCCTTATTACAACAAAAAAGTCACCCTTGGAGGAATATATGACATTTTGTTTGGGGGAAAAAATGAAACTAAATGGCGGCTCGCAAAGGGGAAATTTTCCTCACAGACAGGGATTTTTTAAATCCCCATTAGTGAGCTGACAAAATCCTTGACCATGAGCCCAATCCCCTTTTGCAAAAATTACATATAAATCTTGGTGTGAACAGAGCATACTCAGAACCCAAAAATTAAAAATGAAATAACTTTGAAACAGATTAATATTTTTTCACGAAACTAATGCTGGATTGTTCTTTGTGCCAAACCCTTTCTACCCTGACATTTTCAGACCAAAAGCCCAAACAGTGTGGTCACAGTGTGATGGGCAAAAAGTGTCAAAAACTGTCGAAAAACACATTTTTCAGCACTTTGCTGCACAAAAATTGTACACCTGACCAAAACGCAACTTGGCAAATCAAGAGATCTACCATACCATACTGTGCATTTCAAATTTTGCTCAAATCCATTGAACAGTTGCAAAGTTTTTATTGTGCAAAATTTGGGGTTTAACATTAAACTGCCAACTCAACCGTAACTATAGTGGCACTATTGCACCACTATTACATATATATATATATATATATATATAGGGATATGACATGGCCAGACTGAGATATCATATTTATCTTCTCGGGGCCAGTGATATCATGATATCTCATGAGTGGCTGTCACCAGCATATCATGATATCACCTGGCCTCGAAGTGAAGATAAATATGATATCTTCAGTCGGGCCATGTCATATTCGGTTTATACAATGTATGCTTTGCCCCCACCCCCGCAATACAACTCACCACATGCCCCTCTCAATGCAATGGGTGATATTAAGGTGATGTCCGTAGCAATACAACCCCACTTACAGAAAAGCTGGCAAAACAGCAGATGTCATTTATTGTTTAAAAAATATCTGGTGGATCCTGCTATTTATGGTTAGTTTTAAAAAGTCTTATCTGGTTCATCCTGCCATGCCCTCCCCCCCAACAGAGGTCCACATGCCCCCAACATAACAGATTACATAGAGTTTTCAAATATCTGGTTGATCCTGTCAATTTAAATTACTAAAATATCTGGTTGATCCTGGTATTATTTTGGTGAAAGCGTTATTTTTTAAAATGGTTAGGAACTGCACATAGAGTGCAGCAGGCAACAGACGCTCGCGCTTCATTTTACTGTTGAAAAGCCGCCGGCTCGGTTACTGCTGCACTCTATGTGCAGTTCGAAGGTTTTTTACAAGGAAATACAAGTAATTAACACAGAAATGACGGCTTTTTCTGAGTTACTGACCCAGGGGCACCTCCTACAGAAGATTTGGCAATATACAAATTGTCAGTGTGCATAGCGCTCGGTCACGCTACACTTGTAGGGAAAGTGAAAGTGCTCTGAGTGGCAGGATCAACCAGATAAGTTTCGATATGATGTATAGGAACGTGGAGATAACATATGACGTATAGGAACATGAAGATAACAATGTTATCTTCACTGGCCATCTTAATATCATGTTTTATACTGCCATTTATCTGTCAACATACATTGTATAAATATATATATATACACACTACATATATAAAGAGAGAGAAATTGCAAAACACTATGTTAATGGATTGGTTAGGGTAATACAGCCACAAAAGTCAGGAAATGGGGGGTTAGAGTTTTCAACCCTAATGCCTTCCTCCTCCCCCTTCCCTGCCCTCATGACCCAAGGTCAAACTACATATCTATGACAGTGCCCCAAAGGCATGCTGCTTCAAGCTGCATATCTGGAACCATGCCCTGTAGGTGTCCCATAGGTGTCCTGTTTGATACAGACCAGTGCAAAAAGAAGTAGATGTATTGGGTACAGCGCCAGACCTTTAACTTGCTTTGTAGAGTTAATGGGAACACAAGTGGTATATAGCCCCAAACTTACAAGTCCTAAGCAAAGCAGAAGACCTATAAGGCATGACAACAAACCTGCTGCTTACTCCATGCTGAGTACTGTTGGCCCTACACAAAGCAGCAGTCATGTGGAGCACAGCCAAGATCTGTTGCCTGGTGTATGCAGGGCCCCGTGAGTAGAACCCAAAGAAACAGACCCATGGGATAAGGCCCCAGACTTGTACCCTGCTTTACAGAAAACTCTGTATACTCTGTATGAAGCAAATAGGCCCAGGGGGCACAGCACCAAGCCAATAGCTTGATCTATGCAGGACCCTTATTTATTCCCTCTGTATTTGGTGGTGAGGTATTATGTTAAGCACAGGCAGCAGGGCCACTCTTCTGAAAAAAATGCTTTGCTTGTGACTATGCCAGAATGCAAGCTAGAAGAATAGGGAAACACAGCACCAAACAAGCTACAATCACATTACGCGCTATATGGAAAGCATCTCAAAATCCTCCTATGTCCCTTCCTGGCTTACAGTGGAGTTAGCCTCTATTAAAAAGTATGGACTCCATCCCGGTGCGTTGTTATATACTAAAGTAGGATCTCTCCTGGATGCGCTCCGTAATTCCCCATTGCAGTATCAATTATTGCACACGCTCAACTATGTGCATTTCTCAAATATGATAATGTTTAGGACTTAGTTCAGCCAATAATTTGCAATCCAAATCTACAATTGGATAACAAGCCCCTACCACTAAACTGACTTCCTCTGTTAGCAAATTGTCAGCTGAAAGACTTTATTACAGTTGATAGACAAGAGTGCTCCTCAGTGGAAATTATGCATAATTTTATGATACCTGGGATAAACATCTTCAAGATTTTTCAGCTTCGGCAGCTTGTGTTAAAAGTTTTTGGAGTTATTCTGCCTCCTGTTGCCCACATCACTTTTCAGGCCACTCTGGCAGAGTTGGCTGGATTGCCCCATGTGGTGTCCAGGATATGCAGCATTTTATTTGCATGGGCATACCCTGAGAACTTAGCCCCGGTTACATACTGGTCATCCCTTTTTCTGGAGAAGGAATTAGATTGGTCTCAACTTTGGCATAATTGTCATAAATTTTTACTCCAGGACAGACTTAGATTAATGCAATTCAAAATTTTGCATAATATTTACTATACACCTCAGAAGTTGGCCAAACTGGGTGTGGTGCCCTCTCCAATATGTACTAGATGTGAGTTACACCCGGGGGACCTTCTTCATATTTTTTGGAACTGTCCAAAAGTTGTTCCACTTTGGACCACCATTAAACTAAGAGTTGACCCATTGTTGGGGCTTGCAGATCTGTTCACAGCCGAAGTATATCTTTTGGGGGACTTTTCTGGTATTTCTATACGGTGTAGGAAATATCATATGGCATTAATTTCCATGTCTGTTAAAAAGGTGGTCCTTAGACATTGGAAAGATTCTGACAATTCGTCCTACACTGAATGGCTCCAAGAGCTTTTGGCCAGTCTCAGAACGGAGAGAACCATCACTAGCCTTTCTAATCAACTTATCAAGTTTAATAGGATATGGGGTGCTTTTCAAACCCTGTACTCTTTACAAGCTTGAAATGTATGCTCATTGTAATGCATGATGTGGTTTAGTTGCTAGGATGCTGTGCTTGGGCTGGGGGGATAGTGGAGGGGAGGGGGTGGGTAGGAAGAGGACTAATCAGTATAATTTCTGTATAGCAATTACAGCTTCCTTATGTCAAATGTCTTGTGGATTCGTTCTCTGTATTGTAAACTTTAATAAAAGTTGAATGGAAAAAAAAAAGGAAAGCATCTCAAAATGAGATATGAGTAAGTGATAAAGCATATTTTTTTACTACACTCAGATCTCATTTTGTGATGAGCTTTGCACAGAATGTATAGTGTGATTGGGGCTCATCTGGTGCTATATTTTCTTAGTTCTCTACTTTTATGTTCAACCCTAAATTTTGCATGTTAGTAACATGGCCATCCCAGGACAGAATAACCTGAAATTTGGAATGCCTATAGTTGGTGCAAGGATCTCTAGATCCTGCATGTTTGGTAATCACTGTCTCAGTGGTTTAAACGTTCTAGAAGGTTGAACATGTGTACTTAAAGTATGTTTTTATTGCCTTTTTTTTTGCTCACCGATAGCACAAAAAAATGATTGCAAGCTGAAACCTGAAAGTGTAGCATATGTAGCAGATTTCAGCTTTAGGTTCACAGACATTGCCTTGCAAACTCATCTAGATTTTTTCATTTTAAGACTAAGTGACACAAGATTATGGTTGTATCTCATGAAAGTGGTTTTGAGGTTCATAAAAATAAGCTAACTAATAATGGAAGCAAGGTCTGTTTCCAAATCATGCTCCAGACTACAGCAATTTAATTAAGCAATAAGGCATGACAGGGTGTGTGTTATTGTGTAATAACATCACTCCTGGGGTGGGTCGAAGCACAAGGCGAAGCCGAGTGCTTCCACCATCCCAGGAGTGACATTATTACACTATAACACACATCCCTGGAGTGCCTTACTGCTATTATACAATGGCTCATTTTTTTATGATACAGGAACAAAGAAAAATATATATTTTTGGGGTTTTTTTGATCATTTTTCATGTGTGGAAGTACATGTTTTAAAAAGAATCCACAATTTCTGTTTTGCCCACTAGATGGTGATGTGAGCATATGCTGTCTTATGTTTCCCTGCCTAAAGGTTTCTCTCTATTGTCACACACACCTCTGTGTTGTCACAGTGGCAAATCATGGCTCCAGCTTGTCACCTTGCCACTTAAACTTTTTTTAAATCTGTTAGAAATGAAGCCTTTTAAAATGGGGTCAGTTATTTTGTTGACTAGAAAGGCTGGATGCCGAGCTGATCAGTGAATGCAGCGGACCTCCGGCACATTCGGGAATGCAGCTACTCAGGGCTCTGCTGTGTGTGAGAAAAACCAATTGCAGGTATGGCTTTGAATTTCTTTTATTTTAGTTTTTTTTATTTCTCGTGGTGTGTAAAACATGGATGTGTGCCCTCAGAGTCAAGGAACGAGCGTGGGCTGTAGTGTACATGCTCTACAATGGCCGCAATTATGAGTGAGTTGTGATGCTTCAGGGCACTGTCCCTTTCCTGGTGGCTTGTGTGAGGAGGGAGGGGGGATTTCTGTCTGTTCTGCGGTCACTTGTGTGCCTGGACTTCATACAGTGATGTTATTGTTCAATAACATCACTCTCCAAGGCACACGCTGACCAATCAGGGAACCAGAAATTTTCTTGCCACTGTATAATTAGTATTTTAAAAACTACTGTTGTCTTACCAAAAAAAAAAACACTTCAAAATTCGGCCTTACACCCTACACAGTCAACCACACAAGTTTCACACTTATTTGCCAACATGTTTTCTTGTTTTAAAAGAACAACATTTTTGTTCTTCACCCCATTTCTGTGACTACTAAGCCTCACAAAAGCAGGTTTGCGTGGCACAAAAGCAGTTTCGTGAGCCATAAAAGCAGGGCTGTGACTTGCAACAGCTTAATTTCACTATTATTCTAAAAAACTGTTGAATTTTTTAACAATCACTTGAATCAAAATTACACCAAACACTATAGACTACATAACTTTCAGACTTTTGTCTCAATTTCCTGTTTTTCATACGCAAAGGTTTCTCTTCTTATTCCCACTTTTGTAACCACTAAAGCTATTGAAAGTATGGATCTTATCTCATGAAAGGGATTTCCTACTCACAAAACTCCCAATAGGTTTACAAAAATCACATTATGAAAAAATTTGTGAAAAATGAACTGCAGATGTGCAACATAACATATTTGTTAGTTTCATTTTTTTTTATCTTTTTCTTGCTCTGTTAAGCACAAACACAAACAAGAGAAAGATAAAGCCAGAGTGGAGATCTCATCACCATCAGCATATAGTGCATCACTAGATGACAAATTGAGCAGCAGCCAGAAGTGTAGTAACAACCATTACATAGGGCTGCGCATGGTCCAAATAGTATTTCCTGAATACCACAAATAGTGGGCCTGCTGAATATTCGGATGATGTCCCGAATAATCCACTATTCGGCCGCTATTCGGGACATACTATTTGGTGGGTGAGATTGTAAAATCTCACAGAGGTTCGCTGCCAATCAGAGGTTGTTTTTGGAGCTCACAGCCAGGAACACCATGTGATCTCCTCACTCTGAGTGTGGATGAGAGGAGAGAGTCATTTCTGAGAGAGCTAGCTCTGTTTAGTTCACCACTTGTGACTTTTATAACTGTTTAAAAAATGTTTTGTGTGTGATCCAGTTTTGACACCTGATCACCTTGTGACTGCATTTGAGTGCAGTTTTGTTTTTCATCCTTGAAACTGGGCGCAGTTTCAAGGAAAAGGAGATTCTGTGTGTGAGTGAATCTGTGTGTGTGACTGTGTGTGCTGTTGCCTCCCCTTCCCCCACTGCTTACAGTTACACAGCTCAGCTGAAGCAGTGTGATTTGATTTTTTGCTTAAGAACCTTTCTGTTCTATTATTAGTTCTTATCAGGAATTTTTTGTCAATAAAGTTCAGCTTGGCTTTTGTATGTAGTGAGTAACTATTAGAGATTCAGCGAATTTAAAATCCACCGGCTAAGTGAACATGAAGTGGCCACTTTGTGTTGGCACTTTGCTACGTGGAGTGCCCCATAGGAAAGGCTCACTTTGCCTTGCTATTATTACTTTGCGTTGTCATTCTGCCTTAAACTTGAAGTAAGTTGGAGTGACAACAATACTGGCAGCATCCCACCCACATAGCCACCAGAATGAATGTGCATCCCCAAAGTGCTACTGTGTTGTTTCCAGAAAACTCCCCAGAGCTGATGAAGTGAAATGAGAGTGTAACAAGAAATGCAAAGTCTCACAGAATTAATGGCACCCTCAGTCATGTGTGCAATGAACAGGTCACTCACAGAGTCACCAGAACTAATGTGCATCCCCAAAATTCTACTGTCTTGTGTCCAGAAAATTCCCCAGTGCCGACAAAGTGAAATGAGAGCGTTACAAGAAATGCAGTCTCCCAGAATTAATGGTGCCATGCAAATGCACAGACAGATTAAGATTGCACTGCACACTCAAGGGATGCATACGAAGAGGCACAACAACACCTATCCAGTGCTCACAAGTCACAAATCCAAATCTGGAAAGAAATACATTTTGCCAGTTGGGGGATTAATGCATGGCAGTAACAATCCACTACCAGTAAAGATACCACAAAGCAGTATAAAAAATTCATGCATGTGTGGCGGATAGCAGGTTCACACTGCTGCAATTACTCTGTAACACAATAAAAGGTGTCTGATTTAATGGCACGCATCACACACACTCACTCACACTCACACACACACTCAAGTAATGCATAGCAAATTGAAAACCTTTAGTAATATAACCAAATGTTTTAAACAGACACATTGTACACTGCTGCACCACAACAGTCAGCAAAAAAATGTCAAGAATTACTGAAAATATTACTGTGTGTACATTAACACAGTTATACAAGAAAAATATAAGCAAAACAGAAAGACTGCCTTTTTCTCCCAGTTAATCTACCTACACCACAAATATGCCCTTCCCCAAAGCACACTTCACAGTACACAGACTGACTGTTCTAAATTAACATTCAAAATCCACACACAATAAACACTCGATGATGTGAGCACAGAAGGGTTTCCTAAAATCGATGTACTAAATTTTGAGCAAAAAATATTACTCAAAAAGGCATTTTAAACAGCTTTTAGAGGTTTTGAATTGCAGAGCTCTGAGAGCAAACTGTCTCCAGCTCCCACTGCACACATACTACCTAGGCCAGAACTGAGGCTGTGCCAAACAATCTAGAGCCCATGTGATCTGCAATCCCATGAATAACTGCAGAATTTCATTTGGAGCTCTATTACAGGGTGAAGTGAGGTGAATTACATTGATTTCAATGTACTACGCCTTAAAATTAGTAGAGAAGTGGTTTGGGGAAGGCGGAATAACGCAAAGCCATCGGTTTCAATGGACTTTGCGTTCCTCATTATGAAGCGAAGTACTCCGCTTCACATTGTGGAGTTCTCTGTGGATTTTGCATTACTCAGTGAATCACTTCACGGAGCAAATTGGAGCCACTTCACCCATCACTACTTACAGTACTGTAACTCACATGCTGTACAAGAAGGAACGCAAATGCTTATGGCTGTACTTTCAATACTTCCAAGTAACTAATAAAAAAATTAATGTTGTGATTCGTGACGTAATCATGAATCATAATTTGTGACTGCATTTCTGACCATGATGATGAAGAACATGATTCGGTGTTGACGGTGTGAGATAACTGATATGGAACTGTATTTGGAACCCGAATGCCTAAGGCTGTACTTCCCTGATGAGCTGTAGCACAAAACTCCCCAACTTAAAAACGTTTATTAATGAGTACAATGGTGGAGTGGTGAAGCCTGGAGAGATACTACAAAACAGGCTTACAATACATCCAAGTAACTAGTAAAATAATTAATGTTGCAATTTGTGACGTGATCGTGAATAGTGATTTGTGACTGCATTTGTGACCATGATGATGAAGAAGGTGATTTATATCATGAGTGACTTGTGATGATGGTCCTGACTTAAAAATGGATATTAATGAGTACAATGGTCATATAGAATTATGCACCACACCTGTCCAGTACTCTGAAGGGAAGCCAAAGAAACAACTGTGACTTAAGTTACAGATGGAGATTGGGCCCTTATGAGATACAAATGCACAAACAGATTAAGATTGTGCTGCACACTGAAGAGATACAGATGCAAAGGCACAACACCTAACCAGTACTCACCATCAGAAATTCAAATCTGGAAAAGAATACCTTTGTCAGTTGGGGCGGGCCACGGGGGGAGTGTACTGCACTGCTGTAGTAACAGTCACTAGTACTAGTACCGGAAAAGATACCACAAAGAAGTACAAAAATCACACAGCTGCAGTGGATACCAGGTTCACATTGCTGACATTATTATGTGTCACGATAAAAGGTGTCTGATTTGATGTCACGTGTCACACACTTACTCACACACACACTAAATAATGTATAGGAACTTGAAAACTTTAGTAATATAACCACATATTTTAAACAAACTAAAATTATGCACTGCTGCACCACAACAATCAGCAAAACAATGGCAAAAATTATTGAAAATATTACTGTGTGTACATTAACACAGTTATACAAAAAAAAAATCACCAAAACTGTCTTTTTCTCCAAGTTGATCTACCTACACCACAGATATGCCCCTTCCCCAAAGCACACTTACACTGTCTCTCAGTACACAGACTGAATGTTGTACATTAACATTCAAAATCCACACACAAACAATAAACGATCGATGATATGAGCACAGGAGGGTTTCTTATAATCGAAGAACTAAAGTTTCAGCAAAAAAAAAGACTCAAAAAAGCTTTTTTAACAGCTTTTAGAAGGTTTGAATCGCACAGAGCTCTCAGAGCATGTCGTCTCCTACAGCTTCCTACACACACTACCCCAAACTGAGGCTGTGCAGAACAATCTAGAGCCCATGTGACCTGAAATCCCATGAATCACTGCAAAAGTTGCCTTTGGAGCTTAAAAACAAGGTGAAGTGCAGTGAAGTACATTGTTTTCAATGTACTTCACCTTAGGAATTGGTGGAGTAGTCGTTTGGGAAGGCGGAGTAACTGAGTCATTGTTTTCAATGGACTTCACACCATTGTAACGCCAAGTACTCTGGGCGACCCGCCTTCATTCGCAGGATCACTTCAATGAGTGAATTAGGCCACTACCATCTCTAGTAACTGTTACTCTTCTCAGTAACAGTGAGTGGTTCGAGTTTTTGCTGACTGCCCCATCCCCACTGCTGTGCTTGCTTAGCTTTTTCTTCCAAATCCACACACAGCCCCTGTGGCATTCTCTATTTCTTTTGTAAAGCAAATTGGTATTTTGTTGTCATCAGGTTCTGGGCTCGGTTCCCTGCACAAGTGAGGTGTGATTGTCATCTGACTCCTTCTTAAATGCGTCGCAGCTCACTGCAGCACATACATCATCTGTGCATGCATTGTATTGTTCTTGTAATATGTGTCCTGCACGTGCGCGCACAGTTGTCTGCATGCATTTGTTTTGTGATTCATAAAGCATTGTATTTTTTTCTCATTGGGTCAGGCTTGACCAATTGAATTGTTGCTGACTGTGGTCTGGTTCTCGGCTCAGTTCCCTGTACAACTGAATGAGGAGGGTGTTGCAAGTGACTCCTCCCTCCACAGCTCACTGCACTGGAGTGGCCTCCTGTGCATGTGATTTTTTTTCTTTTTTGCATGTCTTCTTTGCCCCCTGTGCACTGCTGTGAGTGTGTACACATACATATTCTGTGAACTGCTTCAGTATTTCTGTGTGTGTCAGGAGTGACTCAATGAGTTCTGTGTGTTACAAACTGTGTGGTGCATCTTGAAAGCTTGAATTACTGTACTGTATGACTGCACAACTGACACTGTATGAGTAAGAAATTGTTTGCTGACTCCCATTTCTCTAGTATCAGCCTGTCTTTATTAGCTGCTACTTGAGCAGTGTGGGTGGGTATTGTTGTTTTCTGCGAGAAGCACCAACATTAACAAAAACACTAATCACATTAAGTTACAGACCATGTTTCATCAATCCCATAAATGTGCATGGTCCAAACCAAGCAAGCCATCTTCACCACCAGTCGTAAGCAGCAAGGAACAGGGTGAGAGAAGGTCTGTTCATATTCGTCGCTCTAAAATAGTTTTCTCCCTAATAAGCCTTCAGGTTCTGGTGTCAGTAGGATTGGGGATAGTACTAGTACTACTATAACTACAACTGCTACCACTACTACTACTAGTAATGCATTTGCAGCACCAGCATTTTATATAAGTAGGAGGGCTTTACAGCTGACTTCTCCAGTCATACAGTAACAAGAACCCAACCCCACTACCAGTGGTAGTGCTATTCACACAGCCATTCCCATAGAGGCAACATCAACTATCAGTGTGCTCCTCCTCACCACCACCAGTACCTTGATTTCAGCAACTAGAGCAGATCCTTTGTGTACTATTGACACCACCACTGCTATAACAATGTGCACTGTTATTTGTGCTCCTTGCACACCACAGTCACCACAACCTCTGCCTCCATTAGTAGTCCTGAGTGTTCTACTCTCACCATGACTACTGCAGCCAGTATTACAACTAGCTGTAATATGATGCCAGTTTCTTCAGCTGTAACTCCTGATTGTAATTCTAGCACCAGGACTACTGTCAACAGTGCTACTACCTTGCCAACTGTGCCCATGACCAAAGGTGCTGTGACTAGTACTGGCCACGAGACTGGTTACAATGACCACACCAACTGTGTTGCCAAACTGTACTGTTGCTCAGCCTGATAAGTTTCCTTTCACCTCATTTCCTTTTGCTGATGTGGAGGATTCCAAAGAAAAGCATTCATCTGGTTCTGAATATTTACCAGAGCCACAAGACTTGCTCAATACATCATCTGACAGTGCTACTCACCTAGGCGAATTTGGCGATGAAGCCAAATATGCATCGTATCTGTGTGAGAAGCATGAACGTGCAGCTGCCCAAAAATGCAGTGCTGTTCGTCATGGCAAGCAGGTCAGTTAGGGTCACCCTCCTCCTCTTCCTAATAAAACAAAACAGTCCACCCTATCCTTTCAAAGAGTTGTGTCAAGTTCAGTGCCATCTGATACACAAAGTAGTTCTACAACTATGGGCAGAGCGGATGGGCCTTGCCGTCCTTATCTGCCATCAACTCCTATGTTTCTATGTTTCTAAGTAACTATATCTGTTGCAGAGAAAGAAAAAGGCAGAAGAACTGCATCCACTGCACCCAGGTCTGATAAGGGGAAAGGTGCAAAATATGGCCATGGTTGCCCTATTGGGGCCAGTACTTCCACTGTCAATGGGGGGAAAAGTGTGGTGTGGCTGTACTTTATTGCTGTGAAAGATGATGCAACAAAGGCAGTATGTTTCGTGTGCGAATGTACTGTAAATCACGGTAAAAACCTTTAAAATCTCACAACAACATCAGTGATGAACCATCTCCAAATGAAACATCCCCATGAACTTCAAAGATCAACAGCGGTTCCTCCCCCTCCACAACATGTGCCAGTCAGCCCCTCTTCAGGTACTGGTCCAATAGATGCACAAAGTATTGGAAGTGATTCTATTACTGAGACAAACAGTGTGCCCTCAACTCCCCAGCACCACTTGTAGCACATCCCCATACAGAAGCATCACTCATTCTGCCTTCTTCTGCTCAATCATCTATTATTTTAACACCCTCCACCATGGGTTCAAAGTCAAAGTCAATGTGATGTTGTACCACTTTGACTACACCCATCATGCAAGTCTTCCATGCCTGCACCAAATACCAGGTGTCATTTATTTATTTATTTATTTATTTATTTATTTACCAGATAAGCATTCTGAGCGGGGCCCGCTCGTTTCCAGATGCGACCTGGGGTTACATAGGTCAAAGAATAGATACAGTAAAGTCACAGTACAGTAGTGTTACATAGGTCTAGAGTAGTTAGCAGTAGTCACAGTACACAGTGTGGTTAGACACCCGGCAGCAGGTATAAGACCTTATTATATATGTAAGCTAAATCTGCAGGTGGCAGTTACATACAACAGAGTAGTGGGACCTCAGTCGTGGTTTGAGGGCCCAGTGGGAGTCTGAGAGCCTGATGTCTGCAGGTAGCTCATTCCATAGTTTTGGCAGTCGATGCATAAAGGCCATTTGGCCCTTAGAGGTGCGCATGAAGGGTACATGGAGTTGTTTAGGATCAGAAGCTCTGAGGGGGTAGAGCACATCTGAGGTACAGGGGGAGGGTATTCCACCAGTATTTGTAAATAAGATTAGTACAGTTTAGTTTACGCCGAGATTCTAAAGATGGGAAGGAGAGGGCTCTGTATAGGTCACAGTCATGGGTGGAGGGAGGGCAGTCAAGTGCGTAGCGACAGAACGAACGATAGAGGGGTCCAGTCTGGCCAGGGTAGATGGAGGGCAGCGCTAGACCACGCCACCGTTAGTCAAAATGGGGAGGATCATTTTGAGGACTAGCTCCTCCTATTAGAGGTGGGAAGGGAACCTTTGTGTCAGGTACAGTGCTCCTAATTTAGGGGTGAGTTTGCAGAGATTCGATGTGGGCATGGAAATCAAAGTGTTGATCGAGCCAAACCCTGAGGTACCAGAAGGAGGTGCAGGAGTCAAGGTTGGAGCCATCCAGGGTGTGGAAGACAGGGGGGGCAGCCAGCCGGGATAGCTTGGGATGGGTGCCAAAGGTTATGGAGATGGTTTTCTTGGCATTTAGGACCAGCTGGTTGGACCTGAGCCAAGTTTGTATGGCATCGAAATTACGTTGGAGAGATAGCATTGTGTCAGTGGTAGAGGGGCCAGAGGTGTACAGCACTGTGTCATCCACGTACATTTGCAACGCTGAGTTGGTGCAGACTAGTGGCAGATCATTTAAGAGAATAGAGAGGAGCAGGGGACCCAGGACCGAGCCCTGGGGTACCCCCATGTTCACTGGGAGCGGGGATGAGACGTGGGGGCCAATTTTTACAGCCTGCGTTCTGCCTGACAGATAGGCTTGGAACCAGTTCAAGGCCGGTGGGGAGAGGCCTGCTTGTTGCAGTTTTGAGATAAGATTAGAGTGGGACACAGTGTCAAAGGCTTTGGCCAAGTCAATAAAAATAGCAGCGGTGACAAGGCCCTTGTCCATGCCCAAAGAGATATCATTAGTGAGCCTTAGCAGAGCTGTGACGGTGGAATGATTTTTGCGAAAACCCGACCGGAATGGAGTGAAGAAAGAGGTGGAGTCAAGGAATTGTGTTAGTTGGGTGAGTACGAGCTGCTCTTGCAGCTTGGCCAGTGCCGGTAGGAGAGAGATAGGGCGGTAGTTGCCCAGCTCAGATAGGTCACCCCCTTTAGGTAGGGGGATGATTACAGCTTCCTTCCAGGTGGCTGGAATTTTTGCCGTGGCGAAAGAGCGGTTTAGTAGGTCAGCTAGGGGGGAGGCTATCGGAGGGGCTGATAGGAAGAGGAGTTTGGTGTCCAGGCCCTATGGGCACTTGCCTTTGTTGAAGTCAAGGATAGCATAGTGCAGAAAGAACTTCTGCTGGGGAGACCGCGGAAGGAGAAAGTGGGCGTGCTTGAGGACGCAAGGGATGTGGCAGAGAGAGTGGGTGCTTGAGGACGCCGGGGAATGGCACGGTGGTTGTTGGTGGCTGCGCAAGGTTGCTGGTTGTCTATGAGATATTTGGCACTAGTCGAGAAAAGGAGTTGAAAGCTGATGCAACTTCACTAGGGTTGATAAGATATTGCCTCTGTTAGGGTTTAGGTGGGGGTTGGGCCGGCGGACAGAACAGGGTTTTGACAGTTTTCCAGAATTTGGAGGGATGATTAAGATTTTTGGTGAGGGCGTCACGGAAATAGTGGTTTTTGCCTGTCTTATGGCTTTGGTGCAATTGTTTCAGAGGGTCCGGTAATGTTGCAGAGATGTGGGGGATTGTAGTCTCCTGTGACTTTTCCAGGCCTGATCCCTAGCTATGCATTTGCTAATTATATCGGCAGATATCCAGGGGAGGTGGTAAGCCCTAACTCTTTTTTCCTTAGTGGGGCGTGATAGTGCCATATGGTAAGGAGTTGCTTACTGAACTTATCAAAGACGTGGTCGATTGAGGGCGCTAGATTGATAAAGGACCAGTCAGCAAGCGCTATATCATTTAAGAGTGATTGGAGGCAGAGAGATTTGTAAGCTCTCGTAAGGATCTGCCTAGGAGGGAGGTGGTTTGTAGGTCTGTGCACTTTCCTAGATATATAGATCATGTGGTGATCGCTCAGGGAGTCTGGAAGGATGCCCACCAAGATTATTCTGTGAGGGTGTGAGGTGAGAGCCCAGTCCAGGAGGGAGTGATACTTCTGCGGGTTTAGACGCTGGCTGATCAATTAGTTGGGAAAGGTTGAGGCTTTGACACTACTACGTATTTTCACGCGGTGCAAGCCAGTTGTGGTTTACATCGCCTAGGATGTGGAGTTCGCCTGAGGCAGCCAGGGTTTTTAGAGCAGCTAGATGATTGATGATGGTGTCGCCAGGAGTAGCTGGGGTGGAATAGATGCCAGCCACATATACCGGGGAGGAGTGTGGCAGCAGAAGTTTAATCAGCTTAGTTTCAATTTGGGGGGGCGGGCCACTGATATGGACAGGGGTGTAATTAAGGCTGGATGACATATACATGGCTATGCCTCCACCTTTCTTAGGGCCTAGGTGGTCCTGCCTGATTACAGTATACCCCGGGATGGCTATTGCGGCATCCGCATGGTGAGGTTTAAGCCAGATCTCAGATATGATGCAGATGTCAGGCTTGAGAGTTTGAATGGTGACTTGCAGAGCAGATATTTTTTTTTTTTAGGAGGCTGCGGATGTTCAGATGCAGTAGGCTAAGTCCCTTCGGAGGAAGCACATGGTTGTGATTTGATAGAAGGCCAGGGTTAGCTTCAATGTCCCCTGACATGAGAAGCAGCAGGGTGAGAAATCTAGTAGCATTGCGCCATGGACTTGGTTTGAGGCGGGATCTGGGCAGGTGTTTGACTTGGTAAGGGGTGCCAGCACCTAGCTCAATTAGGGCTGGTAATCCCATGGAGAAGGACAGGGGAATGACTGAGGCACTTATGATCCACGAAGTGGTAGATTTGTGGAATTGGCAGTCCTTGGGAGTTGGCGGGGGGGGGATGGTGAGGGCGAGAGACTAAAGCAAGGATCAGGGTTGTATAAAGGCTGGTTTGTAGGGGGAAGTGAGGTAAGGGGCATAACCGTGGCAAGCACTGCTATTAGAAGAAAGTGCATGTTTGAAAGTAGAGGTATGCTTTGCAGAATGGCAGGATTGTGTTAGCGGCCTCTGCTGGTGAGCGGTGATAACCTGCAAACCTGAAACTAGGCTGATAGGTTTTGGCTGCATCACCTGACCTTCCAACTGCCTATAAATGTAAGAGCCAACCAAGGGTGGTGGTGGGGGTGGTGAGGAGCCAGCGCGCAGCGCCGGCGGGGCAAGAGCCACGGCACAGCAGTACAGTGCACACCGCAGGGGCTAAGCTTAGGCAGAGGAAGGTGCCAAAATTCAAATGCTGGGACAAAGGAGCTGATTCCAGGCTCCCTGCGAAACTCGTACCTTCTGGCTTCGGGGGGTGGGGTGGGGGTTCCGACGATCCATCCTGGGAGAGCGCTGCAGGCTCTCGCAACCTCGAGGAGGCTTAGGGGGAGAGCAGGTCTTCCAGTGCCCTCGCGACCTGCTTCTGGCTGTGGAGGGAGAAAGACAAGAGGTTAGATATACAGCATAGCAGCGGGGGGGCTTTGCAGCTTTGCAGGTAAGACCAATGTACAGGAGGGCTTCAGGTTGCAAAATCAACAGCGATTGGGGGTTGCTCGGGCAGTTCTGTAAAGGAGTCTGGTTTCAATGGAATGAAACGTCATACCCAACAGCATAGCAGATCACAAATTTAATTGGTGAGATGATGGCCTTGGATCTGCAGCCATTTTCCATTGTGGAAAACATAGGTTTCTGTAGGCTGCTGCAGCATTTGCACCCCAGGTATAACATTCCATCATGAACCACCACACAATATATCAGAATTACCTTCACAGTATACACTTACCTCCAGGGCTGGTTCAGGCACTGGGACCTCCTGTAAAATAAGATACAGTGCAACAATCACAGTACAATACTTTAACATAGACAAATACCTCAGGCAGTATAACTTTGCTGAAACAAGCAGCTCGAGTGGTACTCAATCAAAGAAACACACAGTCCCCCATACAAACTAATTATGTCTGCAAGCAGACAGCTCTTAAAGAGACAGTACCAGAGGTTCAAAAATACTCACTGATAAATGGCTTAAACGCCAAACACCATTCAGGCTTGGAGCATTCAAGCAAGCTCCTGGAAGTCTTTTGGGAACCCCCATTTGCAGGGGGAGGTTATACACTTTCCTGGTTTGGGAAAAGCTTGACGTCTGCCAATAAGCAAGTACCCCCATAAGTTTCAACTGCAACCATATACATTTGCATTAGGCTCGTATATGTAATCATCAAGTCAATATATCATTTTACCAAGAACACATTTCTGAAACATTGCAGTATGTCACTTTACACAGTATTACATACACATTGTACCATAACTCAAGTTATTACCTCTTGTACATGAAACCTGAAGAGAGGGGCCCTTCCTATCAGTTACTGCTGGGGCTGGATGGGGCAAGGGCACCATACTTAGAGGGCAACACAAGTAACTTGAGTTAGCACTGACGCTCAGTTTGGGCAATGAGCCTGGGACACATACACCCTTTATGGACAACATTAAGAGGCAGATCCACTGGCCAGCCCAGGGAATCATAACTGAGGTGCACCACAGGCTTTACAGCTCGACCAGTCTTTCTAGGGGAACTGTTACAGTCTCTGCACTCTGAGCCTCATTTTCAGCATTGTCCTCACTTGTCAGGGAGTCTCCATGGGGGTAGAGAGGCTAGAACTTGGGGCACTTTCAGCTCCAGGAGTTACAGTTTCTGAGTCCACAACATTTGGCTCTCATGGAGAGCTGACACTGGCAGTGGACTGTCAGGGCACTCAAAATACTCTTCTTGTTCTGGTGTATCACCAGTCTGACCCAGTCCATCATTTTCCTCCCTGAAAGCTCAAACAGTTCAACCATGCACAATGATTCCATTTCATCTGATCTGATGCTTTGCACTTCACTTTCTGGGAGCATTGGCTCAGGGACGGAGCTGGGGCTTGACAGTCCAGAAGGCCCAGCTTCATCTCCAGTATTGACTAGGGATTGCCCCGAAACAACTGACTCAGTTCGTAAGAAGGATAGTATTCAAAGTCACTCACTTTCTTCCGATATGGACTGACAGTCATGCTCAACTGGGACTTGTGGAGGGGAACACTTAACTTTGCTTCTGTAGGTGCAGACTTTCTTGATCTTTTCTTAGCAGCAGCTCTAGTCACTGGTCCAGAGGGGCATCTTCTAGGGCTCAGACTCAATTAAGATTTGTCCAATGGGCAGTAAATGATTTCTATGCATTGTTTTTACATCTTTGAATTATTCTCAGGCCTTACTTTGTACACTGGCAGATCATCTAGTTTGCCCACTACAATGTGAGGGAGATGGTGCATCTGTCAGCAATCTTGTGCTTGCCATGCAGTCCCAGATTTCTTAGCAATACCGATCTCCTCCTGGAGTTCCTGTGCTTTCACCTTTTATCATACCTTTCTTTGTTGGCCAGATTTCTTTGGCAGCCATGGTTTGAGCCAGTTGGTATGCATGAGTTAGCTTGGCCTTTAACTTTGCACATGCTGTAAATAGTTGTCAGCTTGAACCCCATCAGAGAGACCCAAAACACACATCTACCGGTAGTCGAGCTTTCTTCCAAACATCAGGTGGTAGGGAGAACCCAGTGGCATCACTTTTGGTACAGTTATAAGCATGTACCAGGGTGCTAATTTGTTGGCTCCATCTAGGCTTGTCCTTTGGGTGCAAGTGCCTAGCATATCTAGCAAAGTGCGGTTAGCGTTCAGGCTGAGAGATTCTGGGGTGGTAGAGTGGTTCTGGACTCTCGCACTCCCCACAGAGAGCATCTCTTTGATCAGACGACTCTCAAAGTCTCTCCCTTGATCAGAATGTATTCTTTGTGGAGCCCCATAGTGAACAAAAAGTTTTCTACAAGTACTTTGGCCACAGTGGATGCTTTCTGGTCTTTGGTGGGAAAGCTTGGGCATATCTCGTGAAATGGTCAGTGACCACCAGCACATTACTGATATTTCTTTGATCTGACTCCAAACTCAGAAAATCAATACAGACCAGCTCCATGGGTGCACTGGTGGTGATGTTAACAAGGGGCAGCCTTCTGGGGTAAAGCTTTCTCTGTAAGCAGTGACTACAAGTTCGAATGTGTTGCTCACATCAGCCCCATCTTAGGCCAATAGAATCTGGATCTCACCAAGTCAAGTGTTCTGTCTATACCAAGGTGCCCCATGTGGTTGTGCAAGGACATCAGTACTGAGTCTCGAAAGGCAGTGGGCAGCACTAGTTGTTGTTTGTCTACTTGTCCCCCTCTGTCTACTGTTTCTCTGTATAACAGTTTATTGATCAGTTTCAACTAAGGACCTTCTTTGTATAATAGTGCAGTTCTCAAATCCGTGGAGCGTAATTTGGACATATCTTTTCCTGCATAGAGGGCTTCTAAAGCTGCTTTGATCATGGGATCGCGGGATTGAGCACGCAGAATATTGTCATTGTCCAGCTGAGGCAGTGCACCAATGTCTATTGCAGAAAAGTGGCAATAAGCAGCAGGTATGCAATTCTCAGAGGGTCCCAAGCAATCCACCATGCAGTCCACTGCGTCCGTGGACATTGTTCCTCCCTGTCAAACTTCCGGCAGAGTGCCCGAATGTCAGGTTCTGCCAATCGGACCCAGTCATTCTGGGGAACAGGCTCCGGGAGAGAGCATCAGCATCTATGTGGTTCTGACCTGTTCGGTATTCGGAGCATAGTCATATGTAGATAATGCAGAGCCTACCTATGGCCAGTGGCATCCAACTTAGCTGAGGTCTGCACATAGGTCAAAGGATTATTGTCAGTTTTACTAGTATTTTAGCCCCATACAAGTACTCATGGAATTGGTCAACAATAGCCCACTTCAAAGCTAGGAACTCTAACTTATGTACAGGATAGTTCTTTTCGGATGGGGTCAGGCTTCTACTGGCAAAGGCCACTGGTCTCAGGCCATTCTCGTGCTCTTGGTACAACACAGCTCCCAACCCTTGCAAGCTAGCATCAGGTGCAGGACGTAAGGTTTCTTGATCGCATAGGCCAGCACTGGAGCATGGGTAGTTGATATATGATCTCATGAAAAGCAGTCTCACAATCAGGAGTCCAGTGGGCCCCAAATACTTACTCGGATGAAAATACACTCTTTCAGTCTTGAGGGACGCTGACTTTGGTATTTTTGTGGGTTGGGGATACCTTGAGTAAGGTTAAGTAAAGGGCGGATCACTCTTGAATAGTCCTTGATGAAACGCCGATAATAACCACAGAATCCCAGGAATCTTTGCAGTTCTTTTAGATTTTTGGGCTGTGGCCAGGTGGTCAAGGCCTCAACTTTACTTGGGTCGGTCTCTATTCCCTCGGTGGATACTATGTGTCCCACATACTTTACTGATGTTTGAAAGAATTGACACTTATCAATGGACAGTTTAAGGCCAAAGTCCTCCAGTCAGTCCAATACCTTAAATAATCTGCTCTCATGTTCCTCCAGTGAGCTGCCAAACACAATAACATCATCTAGGTATACCAGGCACTCTAGTAAGTTCATGTCCCCACTGCACGCTCCATCAATCGTTGAAAAGTGGCTGGGGCACCTGAAACTCCTTGAGGCATCCCTCATGAATTCATAGAAGCCAAGCGGACAGATAAAGGCTGTCTTCTCACGGTCCTCTGGGGCCATCGGGATCTGTAGTACCCACTGCTGAGATCCAGCACAGAGACCACTTGCTCCTGCTTAGGCAGTCCAAAGCATCCTGAATGCGGGCATTGTGTACTGATCAGGATAGTCCGCCGTTTAAGGTGCAATAATCCACACACATCCTTACTGTTCCATTCTTTTTCTCACTACCACAATGGGGAAGCATAAGGGCTTCTGGATTCTTGTATTACACCAGCAGCTAACATCTCTTGCAGATGCCGCCTCACATCATCTATGTCAGCAGGTGCCAGGCGTCGAGACTTCTCACGAAATGGTCTTTCGTCATGCAGCCGGATATTGTGCTCAGCCTTGCACGCATCCTACATCCCATTTCTTTAAAGAAAACACCTGGTCTCTCTGGGCAAGCTTCTCACTGATCCTCACTTTCCATTCAGCTGGCAGCGGGAGTCGCTGAAATCAAACAAGTCAGGCGTTACTCTGTCATTCTTCCTTGAACTCTTGCTGCTGGGTAGCACTGCAGTGTCTACACAATGCACATTAGCCAGGATGCAACTCTATTTACTCGAATGTCTCTTTCAGACACATTATGAACTTGGACCATTACCCTTCTGGCATAAGCATGGGCTCTAGCGGGCAAAATACTAGGCTTGACCAGCAGTCCCTCTGGCAATTTTCCATCGCCTGGTGCATCCAACATTAATATTTTATTCTTAACATCCTTTCTGATACGGATCTCTCCCTGTAAGGTACACTGTGCATTTGGCGCCAGGATCAGAGACTCAGGATCCTTCTTCCATACAATTCTGACCGGTTCCTCTGGTTCTATTTTTTCAGCATCTCTCTGTGCCTCATAGGCCTTCTTAATTAAAGCCGGAACTCTTAAAGCTCTACTAGTCTTTGACCACTGTTTTTCATAACATAACTGTGCCAGCCTCCTGAACATATGAGCATTTATTCCAATCAACAAAGGGACACCATCATACAGTCCAGTGGGGGGACACACTAAGGCTAGGGTCTCTACTTGTTCGGCCACTCCAGCCACGGAGGTGGGGAAAGACAGCCAAATTCGGATGTACCCGGAATAGGGGTAGGCCTTCTCACTTAACCCCCATACATACAGTCCTTCTAATAGTTGTAAGGGTACGTCTGACAAATGCTTCTGATACCAATCTTGGAACATAATTGTCACTTGGGAGCCACTGTCTAATACAGCTCTTGTAGACAGTCCATTCACCTTTACAGTGGTCTCCATGGAGGGACCCACTATTCTGGACCAGTCTGGAGAGGCGGCAGTGGGGGCCTGGGCAACTGACCTTGCCACAAAAGACATGAGTTAGCATTTTGGTGCCCTCACTGGGATCATTTGTGCACCTCTTAACCACTGATTTGTTCTCTGAAGCTCTCCTTGTAGCCTATATGCAACTTTGTCAGTGTCTTTTGGGGACGGCATTCCCTCTTCATGTGCCCATCCTTCCATAATTATAGCAAACATACTTTCTGGAGTTTGAGCTGGCGGGGGCACCACACTGGAGCCAGGGCAGGGACTACTAAATGGAAACCTTGGTGCCATCTCTGTCTGCGGTGTGATAAGCATTTGGAGACATCTTGTCAGTTTCTCCACTTCCATGGTCAAGGAATTGAGTTTGGAGCTGTTATCAGCAGGAGATACATGGTGGAGTACCCCACCCCACAGAGATCAGTCGGATATAGGTCAGGGCCCGTACTTGCAGGGGTGGCCTTCATAAAGGGACTGTTTTTGAATTCCCGGATCTCTCTCAACAGTTCGCCCCATTGTGGCATATCTTTTTCCTTGTCAGAGCACTCATTTACTGCCAACCTCTGCCCCTGAACTTCACTTGATGAGTCACCCTCAGTCACTCGGGTCGTAGCCGCAGCTATTGGTGCAGGTCCCTCCCGAGGTCGCCTTTTCTCAACTCCTCGAATTTCTCTCATTAACTCATCATAGGAGGGTGGGATTCCAGTCGATTTGCCAGGCGAACTGAAGCAACAGCAGTTCTGAGAAGGGGCAGACTTAAGGATTCTGTCCAGTCTGGTTCGTCCAGTTCAATCGCTGGCAAACTACCCTTTCTGAGGCATTCTTGCAACAATTTTTCCAGCCGAGACATACACAGACAACAACTCCCTTGGTACTGTTGTGCATTTCTTACTTCACCATAGATCCTCATCAGAATCTGGGCTCCCATACACATTCTCCAAGGCCTCAAGATAGGCCTGTGCAGTCACTTCAGGGTTACTGGCCCGTTTAGCACGGGATGGTAGCCAGGCAGGACCCCGGAGGCTCTCACTAACCTTCTTCGCTGGCCTCGAGCACTGCCATTCTAGCACTTGGGGCAACATAGTTCATCCAGGTCTCCCAGTCATCCTCCCCTTGGGGGTGGGAGGGTGCCAGAGAAGATCCTCAACCTTCGTAAGAGCCATGACTAATGGCAGGTGCAGAAATAGGAGTCTGCATTGGTTCAGCCACCATTACGGGTACTGGAGCGGAGAGGGTGTTGGGGAGGAACACCCCAGGTGGCAAGAATAGTTTCTTCAAGTCCTCCACAGTTTTCCTTCCCCAGCAACCATTTAGCAAATTTCCTCAAAGTTTCAGATAGTGGTGGGGCTCATTCTCCCCGGTCTTTACTGTCCTTAGTTATCACTCTCCAAGCAGTGAGGGCTCCTCTGGGGTAATGGTCTGTGGCACTTTGAGCTATCTATGGGATCCTTAAACTCTACTAGGGCCAGGAAAGTGTGGGTGAGCAGATTAGCATGCCGACCCACCACCACAGGGTTTTGTAAACCTTCCACCTTGTAAAGTACTCCCTGCACAGTGTCCGTATTGATACCCAGGGGGATGTCCAGGATAAGCATAGCATTTTGGGGGTCGATCTCCTCCCCAGTACACCACTCCACCAGCCGGTGCACAGCCACTTCTGTCGGGGTACCCATTTATTTTTTTTTTTTTTTCATTAACTGTGGTTTGTAAATATGGCCACTAGAGGACACACAATCCCAGCGGTGAGCCTCCAAGATGTAACCCCTAGATGGCGCTATCCCAGGGGCTACTACCCCTGTCTGATTTGCCACTAACAGGTTGAGGGGCCTGGATCCAATGGCGGGTGCCTCCACCCAGAGGTCAGGGTTTGCAATAGTTAAACTTACTTGGTCACAGCCCTCTGGGACACTGCAACCCCCCTTTCTTCCCACTAGTGGCCCACATAATATATCAGAATTACCTTCACAGTATACACTTACCCCCAGGGCTGGTTCAGGCACTGGGACCTCCTGTAAAATAAGATACAGTGCAACAATCACAGTACAATACTTTAACATAGACAAATACCTCAGGCAGTATAACTTTGCTGAAACAAGCAGCTCGAGTGGTACTCAATCAAAGAAACACACAGTCCCCCATACAAACTAATTATGTCTGCAAGCAGACAGCTCTTAAAGAGACAGTACCAGAGGTTCTAAAAACACTCACTGATAAATGGCTTAAACGCCAAACACCATTCAGGCTTGGAGCATTCAAGCAAGCTCCTGGAAGTCTTTTGGGAACCCCCATTTGCAGGGGGGTTACACCAGACTACTAGCACTGTCTGTTGGTGGAGTTTTCCACTGCACAACTGACATATGGACCAGCATGAATTCAAATCATGCATACATGTCACTGACAGCACTCTGGTGTGTTGCAGATGTGGTAGTCACTGGTGGTGATGGTGGTACTGGCGCTGATTCTGTCTCTTCCCGCACTCCCTGCAAGTCTGCTTTGCTAAAGGTCAGTGTTATGGGAAAGGATCACTGGGCTGTAAACACACTGTCATTCCTGAAAGAGATGTTGAGCTCATGGACTGATGGCAACAATTTGCAGGTTGGGTTTGTGGTCATAGACAATGCCACAAATATGATAAAATCACTTAGAGATGGCAATTGTAAGGGGTTATGCTGCTTTGCTCATACACTAAATTTGGTGGTGACAAAGGCTTTGGCAAACACAGCAGAGACAGATCACATAGTCAAAGTTGCCAGAAGCATATGTAGCCATTTTCTTCACTCTGTGAAAGTCACAAACCATTTGCATCAGCTACAAGAGCATCTTCAAATGCTGCAGCATCATCTTATCCAGGATGTACAGATCTGGTGGAATTCCACCTACTACATGCTGAAAAGGCTTCTGGAGCAGAAGCAGGCCCTTCATGGGATGAGCATGGAAACTGACATAGGAGGAGTCCTTGGACATCAGGACTGGGCTGTGATTGAGGGCTTGGTAAAGGTTTTAGCCCCATTTGAAAGGAGCACTGGTGACCTTAGCTCTGATTCTGCACTGCTAAGTCAGGTAATTCCTGCTGTACAGATCCTGAAAAAAGCTATGTGGAGATTCAGTGAAAATGCCAAGAAAGATCCAAACCAGACACCAGGAACAGTGACATCCCTTTTGGAAAATCTCACCACAGAACTAGAAGTTAGATTTTCTGATCTCTGTTCAATAAAAAAACACATATTTGCCACTATGTTGGATCCACGTTTTAAGTGTGAGGTACTACACCTTATAACACCCACTTACAGGGTTACAGAGTTTCAGAAGCAGATGTGCTCAGAACTTAGTTTCTGCATGCTTGGGTCAGTGAGGTCAACAGGTAACCCTATCGATGAGCCAGTGTCAGAATCACAAATTGGAAGCAGTTTGGAAAACCTTGATAAGGAGGGTGACTGGCTGAACTCAGCTCATCACTACAGGCTGAGCAGTGGAAGAGAACAGAATAGCCGCCACAGTTGGCACCCAATCTGCTGAACAGTTATTTCAGTGAGCATCTGGAGTCATTCTCCATAAATCCAGTGGAGGACTGGATCAAAAGGATGTAGTATCTCTGCACTTGGCACAGTTGGCCCTTAAATATTTCTGTTGCCCCCCCCCACCAGCGTACCATCTGAACAAATGTTCAGCACTGCTGGGGATGTGGTGGAACCTCATCGATCCTCACTTGACCCAGCACACGTTGAACAACTTGTGTTTATAAAAATAACTCTATCTCACCTTGAGTACACATATGGCCGCTAAAAATGCAGTAAATAATTGTCTTGTACTGGATACAACATTTGTGTGTTGTAGCATGGACTCATACACAGTCCATTCTGTTTTAACGATCATTGTTCTGTTAGCAAATAAGCACAACATGTTAACATTTAGTCAAACATGTTCGTCATATTCACAGCCATTCTAAACCAAATCTGTGGCCAGCACCCTTTTTCTTTATTACTTCCACTGTCATGGTGTATTCTTTTGAAAGAGCATGCCCTGCATTTCCCAGTGCCTAAATCTGCCACCCACCTATTGACTGCTGTTCCTAATAAAACATCCTCCACTGGTATTGCTACATCTTTCATCCCCTGTGTTACTGGTGCCCATATTCCATCCATCTTTTTAACAGCTTTGCAGATGCCAGTTACCATTGTGGCATCACCAGCCTCAAGTATTTCACGTGCATAAAATATGGCAGTTAGCAGTCTGTCATCTCCATTCTCAGTGTTTCCCATGCCTGAAATATGACAGTTACAAGTGTGGCATCACCAGTCTCAAGTATTTAACATGACTGAAATATTCCAGTTACCAGTATGGCATCACCCGTCTCAAATATTTCACAAAACTGAAATATTCTGGTTACCAGGATAGCATCACCAGTCTCAGGTATTTCTGTATCCAGTGAGGAGGGCGCATGAGGAAGGGCACCATCCATAATGGCGACTCGTTCCCCGCTGAATCCCTCATGGCGATGGGAGGGTAGGCGACCAGATGGGGGTGGGGCGAAATGGCTACAGGATGCCGCTTATATGTACGAGCGTGGGGAGTGAGCACAGCAAGCATCGGCTGGAAGGAGCAGAGGAGCTATAGTAAGTATAGATGGTGCTGCAGTAAGTTGCCAAGCTGTATCGTGGCATCGGGGTTGGGGTGGGTGAGGATTGTTAGGTCCGGGCGCTGGTGTGATTTTATTGCGCCCGCCCGAACCTTTAATTTACATGTTTTCACCCCCAACATGCATCCCCAGTTGAGAACTTTATTAGGGGGTAAGGGCAAGCCTCAACAGAAAGCATTAAATGTATGTCCCCGGCACTATTGTCCTGTGCGGCTGAGGTCAGAGTGCCGAAAATGTTTTCGGCACTCTGACTGCACGATAACAGCGATCGCCTTTAGGCTTTCACTGTTATCACATAGAACCAGTATTTCCCATGCCTGAAATATGACAATTAACAGTGTGGCATCTCCAGTCTCAAGTATTTCCCATGCCTGAAATATTGCAGTTAACAGTGTGGCCTCTCCAGTCTCAAGTATTTCCGATGCCTGAAATATTCTGGTTGCCTGACTACCACCAGTTTGTACCATTGTTTCAAGTACACTCCTGCAATTAGTTGTTGATGCTGCTGCTGCTGCTGATGATGATGATGACAATAATGATTCTGAAGAAATCTGGAATATATTACTGATGACCGCCAAAGCCAGAGTCTAAAGCTTCTCATCTTCGACAAACACATTGCTTACTACCAGTGAAAGTAAGTGAAATATGCAATCTTTTAATGGTTTTATTTATGTTTGTGTTTTGGGGAGGGAGAGGTAAATAGAGACTGAACAGTGTATCTCTAATCATGCTTTTCTCCTGTTCTTTTTTTTTTGGTATACAGGTATTTTCCCACCAGGGTGATGAACTCTTGCTAACATATCGAGTATAAACAGTAAAGGTAAGTATAGTGCAGTGGTCTAAGGCTCTGCGCTGTAAATGTGGTGATATCCAGCAGACTAGACCTGGGTTTGAATCCCACAGCTTCCACTTGCATTCTGTGTGATCCTGAGCAAGTCACTTCACCTTCTTGTGCTCTCAGGTTGCTCCTGTAAAAAAAACTTTCAGCTTAGTGTACTATACCTGGTTAAATAAGTAAAGTATTTAATCTGTTAATTGTGTGGGGTGTGGGCTTTTTAAAATAGAATAAGGAGACTGCCTGGATGTGTGTAGGCCATTTTGGAAAAGCACTGCATTTCATTATGTCTCCCTCACAGGCAGCATCCAATCAAAAGACCTTTTTGGGGTAGCACATCATAGGTCGAATGGGCGTCACGCTTGAGTGCCATCCTTACAGCTGTACATCACGGCTCTGAAGGTAAGATGTGAATTTGCATGTTCGCCTGTTGAAGTTACAGTGTTATTACAGAGTGTAAGAAAGAAAGAAAGAAAGAAAGAAATACTTTGCTCCAAATATTGCCAGAATTATGGCCTGTTGAACTTAAAGTGTTACCCTATGGGCTTAATTATGTCTTACTGCTTCCTTTTCTTAATGGCCACAAATATTTAAGGCTCTGGCTTATGGTATTCTTGTAGTGGCCACTAAGACCTGACAGACCATATATATATTTTTACTTAGCTCCAAATATTGCCAGAATTATGGCCTGTTGAAGTTACAGTGTTATCCTATAGCTTAATTATGTCTTAGTACTTGCTTTTCTTCATGGCCACAATTATCATATGGCATTTTGGTAGTAGCCACTGAGACCCTTCTGACCATCTATAGATTGTTACTTAACTTCAAGTATTGACAGAGTTACGGTGTCTTATACTTCCAGTGTTATCCTACAGGAAACTGCATGCCCAGAATGAACTCCTTTCCTCTGCATCCTCCTCCTGAGGCACCAGCATCAGAAGACATCCTCTGGCATCACTGTACAAGGCAAAGTGCCGTGACCTCTACATTCTCCTCTTGAAGTACCAGCAGCAAAAGACAGCATCAAGCACCCACGTACAACCTAATGCTGTGACCGCTTCTTCCTACTCCTGAAGCACCAGCGGCAGAAGACAGCCTCTGGCACCACTGTACAAGGCAAGGTGCTATGACCTCTACATTCTCCTCTTGAAGTACCAGCAGCACAAGACAGCCTCAAGCACCCATGTACAACCTAGTGCAGTGACCGCTTCTTCCTAATCCTGAAGCACCAGTGGCAGAAGACAGCCTCTGGCACCACTGTACAAGGCAAGGTGCTATAACCTCTACATTCTCCTCCTGAATTACCAGCAGCACAAGACAGCATCAAGCACCCATGTACAAGCCAAAGTGCCATGACCTCTTCATCCGACTCCTGAAGCACCAGTGGTAGAAGACAACCTCTGGCACCACTGTACAAGGCAAAGTGCCATGAACTCTGCATCCTCCTCCTTAAGGACCAGCAGAACAATATAGCCACTGGCACAAATGGGAAAGCCAAACTGCCATGCCCACTGCATCCTCCTCCTCAAGCACCAAAAGCACAAGACAGCCTCTTGCACCAGTGTACAAGCTGAAGATCCATGACCTCTGCATCCTTCTTCTGAAGCACCAGCGGCAGAAGACAGCCTCTGGCACCAGTGTACAAGCCAAAGTGCCATGACCTCTTCATCCTCCTCCTGAAGCACCAGCAGCAAAAGACAGCCTCTGGCACCAGTGTACAAGCCAAAGTGCTGTGACCTCTTTATCCTCCTTGTGAAGCACCAGTGGCAGAAGACAGCCTTTGGCACCAGTGTACAAGCCAAAGTGCCATTACCTCTCATCTTCCCCTCCTAAAGCCATTTTAAAGAGTTCTATAGCAATTCTCCATCAAGGCAACTTATATACCTGAATATTGAATAACGAATACCTGGGACCTTAATACCAAATATTGGGCTGAATATTTGGGAAATGGTATTCGCACAGCCCTACTACATACAAACTATAAACCATCATGAGGTAAGGATCACATCCCTTTTAACATCAACATACACAAGGTTCCACTGTTCATAAGCTTTCTCCTTATGGGTTGATACTTTCTATTAGGGCACATTATGGAGAGGGCTTCCCACTCCCACCTGTGCTTCTTCCTTATTCTCCCATGAACCAAGGTCCCACCGTGCCCCTACTGGGGACCAAAGCTGATGAAATTTGGACATCTGATTAGTGGTCTTGTATTGAACCTTTTCTAGTTGCCTACATTCCAAAAGGCTGTTACCCCATTGGGCAATATTAGGTGCCTTGTCACTCATCCAGTGTTGCATCAATATTTTCTTCCCCATTCTAATTGTCAGAATCCATAGAGTTGTTTTGTATTGTATTATGATCTCCTGTTGGTGCACCCACTGTAATTCCACCAAGATTCATTGAAA
Organism: Neoceratodus forsteri; assembly: GCA_016271365.2. Lineage (NCBI taxonomy): Eukaryota > Metazoa > Chordata > Ceratodontiformes > Ceratodontidae > Neoceratodus > Neoceratodus forsteri. The sequence continues at coordinate 829,403,011 of CM028132.1, read as the reverse complement.
GTCACCTTGGAGGTCACATCAAACATTATAGTTGTTATTCCTGACCAAAAAACTTGGCCCTTTGGGCAGGACCCACAGAAGTAAAAAAAAGAGTCAGTAGCAGCTTTACATTTGGGGCAGACTTCAGGCTGCTGGACATCAACTTTATGAGCTATGGCTGAAGTACAGTATGTCCTCAGCAAAAATGTTATACTGCACCTGATGGATTCAATTTCTCTTAGAAAAGTTGCGGAAAAAGTGTAATTGCTGCTTTCCATTTGGTCCACTGTGATGGAATCCATATATATCCTGCATCCACTTCCACTGAATATGGACAATTTTATCTCCTCTAGCACTGAGGATCAGGTTGTAAAGGAGAGAGAGAGATTCTTCATCCTGGGGCAGTCTTAGAATGGCTGCCTGTACTGGGGAACTTTATAGCTTTTTATCTAGTTGCTTGCCCAGACATTGCCTGACACAAAGATAGGCAAAAAAATAAGATGCTTTCAGATGGTATTTATTTTTAAGTGCCTGGAAGTCACACATGGACCCCCCCCACACACACACCTATACAAGGATTTAATAGTAGTTAGCACCAGGTTTCTCCAATCCTTAAGGGCCCCTGGGGCATTATATAGCCCCATAATCCAGGGAAGTTGACTGCCTCTGAGGATAGGCACAATGCATGCCCTTTCAATTTATGACTGGATAGCCTGGCCTTGACCATGTGTCTAGTGAACGGATTAGCAAGGCACTTAATCATGTCCTGCCATAGGGTAGGGGCCAACATAATGTAGCAGGGAAAGATGACCTTCAAAGGATTCCTCCTCCATACCCAACCAAGCTGCCTCTGGTTACCCTTCAGTGTTAAGGTTTTTGAGAAAAGCTAACTGAGCTGACAGGTAGTATATTCTGAAATCAGCCAGCCCTATTCCTCAGAGGAAGGGACAAAATTGTACTTTTAGTACAAACCCTCTTATTCTTCCAGAGGTAGGTAGTAAGAAAACTTCTGATGTCCTTAAACAATATTAGATGAACATGAACTGGGAGCACTTGGAACATGTATAACATTGTGGGAAGGAGACACATTTTGACAGTATTGACCCTTGCAATCAGTATCAGGGGAGGGATTTCCATTTAAACAATGTTGTTTCATTTTATTTAACACTGGGTTACAGATAATCCTATGCAATGCTGAAAGTTCCTTGGGGATGAGGACCCCCAAATATTTGATCTCGGAAGTCAGTTGGAGCACAGTCCCCACCACTTTTAGTGGACCTGCAGGGTCCACCCCAGATGTAGCTACTCACACTTGGATCATTTTATCTTGTTTCCCAAAAGGGGACTATACACTTCAAAGATGGAAGTGAGTACTAGAATTGCCCTGTCTAGGTCTACTAAATACAGAGCACATCATCTGCAAAAAAAAAATCTGATGTGACATAGAAACATAGACCATGATGGCAGAAAAAGACCAGAGGTCCATCCATTCTGCCCATATTTGTCTATAATCCCTGGAACCTTTCCTGGAACCTATTGTTCCTCCAGGGTACTAACCCTCCCTGTCCTATCCCCATTCTCCTCCCTGGTCTTGTCGCCCGTGTGACTACTATTCCCTTCATTCTATCACATGCTTGCTTGAATCCCCTGATTTTGCACCCACCACCTCAGCCAACAGACTGCTTCAAGATTCCACAACCCTTTCCATAAAGAAGTACTTCCCCATGTCCCTCCTGAACCTCCCTTCTGATAATTTCCATTCATGACTACTTGACCTCCAGTTGGCATTCAGGGTAAATAATTACCTACAGTTTACCTTGTTAATTCTTTTAAGGAACTTGAAGGTCTCTATTATACCTCCCCTCTCCCTTCTGGTTTCCAGTGAGTACATATTTAGTGCCTTGAGGAGCTCCTCATATGATCTGTTCTGCTGGCCACAAATAATTTTTGTTACTCTGCTCTGCACTGTTTCCAACCAATCCTTGTCCTTTCTGAGGTGATGGCTCCAGAACTGGGTGCAATACTCCAGGCGAGGCCTCGCCACCGATCTGTATAGAGGAAGTATTATCTCTTTTCCTCTGCTATTGATACCCCTTCTAATACATCCTAGCATCCTATTAGTTTTGCTATAGGCCTTGTTGCACTGGCTCATTTGTTTAAGGGAGTTACTGATGATAACTTCTAGATCCCATTCCTCTTCTGTAATACTAAGTCTCACCCCACTCATCCAGTACTCTGTTTTGAGGTTCCTTTTCCCTAGGTGCATTACCTTGCACTTTTTTACATCAAATTTGAACTGCCTGACCTTTGACCACCCATCTAGTTTTTGTAGGTCCCTCTGCATGTCCCTTATTCCCTCATCACTATCCATCCTCCCACAAATTTTTGTGTCACCTATGAAGAGATACAGCCTGCCCTGGTTCCTTCACCAATGTCACTAATGAACATTTTGAAGAGGACTGGACCCATGGCAGATCCCTTTGAAATCCTGCTCATAGCCTCCCTATCCTCTGATTTAAGCTTTTCACACCACTCTCTGCTGCCTCCCTTCTAGCTAACTACCCACCCAGTTTAATATGGTACTGTTTTAGCCACACCCAGGTCTTCTATCTTTTTGAGCAATCTTTTGTGCAGTACTGAATCAAAGCCTTGCTGAAGTCAAAGTACAACAGATCTACAGCGTGGCCCTTGTCTACTTCCTTGGTTACCCAGTCAAAGAAAAACTTCTGGTTAGTCTAACAAGACCTTCCTGTTACAAAACCATATTGTTTACTATCCTGGAGCCTGTTGCTCAATAGGTAGTCCACTAGGTTCTCTCTGATTAGTGATTCAATCACATTCTCCATGATGACGGTCAGTCTGACATGCCTTTAGTTCCCTGGTTGCTCCCTATCCCCCCTTATGAAGCAGTACAATGTCTGCCATTCTCCAATCCCTTGGAGCTTTCCCAGACCTAAGTGAGCTATTGAACAGCCCAGCCAGTGGTTCAGCAAGTTCTGCTGCCAATTCTCTAAGTATCCTCGGATGTAACCCATCCGGCCCTGGGGACTTATCTATCTTAAGGGCTGCCAGCCCTTTCAGGACCCTCTCACTAGTAAGTATTGGCTGCCTTATTTCCTGGACTCCCTTAGTGGCTGCTTTGATGCTGCTTTTTGGCAAGGACCTGCAGTCCTCCTTAGTGAAAACTGAGCAAAAGTAGTCATTCAGGAGGGCAGCCTTTTACTCATCCTTCTCTATCACTTTACTCCCAACTAGCCATGCAATGTTCCCCCTTTTTTTCCTTTTTTCACTGATATATCAAAAAAATCTCACACAACAGGAACACACTTGCAGTGGCTCAATATGAAACAAGCTCTTGAGTGCACATAATAAGGTCTCAAACATAGTAATTCATACAACTGCAGGTTTGCGTGGTCAACGCACTTGTGACACCACACCAGCGTCTTTCTTTTTACAGTACTCTTTAATCAGACACTTTCAGAAATAAGCAGCAACACACAGGAAAAATCTTAGGCTCGTAGATAATCCAAGTTGTGATTTGTAATCCAGATGCTATAGTGTTCAAAATTGCAGTTGAAAAGATCAAAGTGTTTGAAATACCCATTGACCATCTTGAAAGAACAAGCCCGAGATTTCACATGACTGACATTTCAATGTCAGAGTGAAGTCTTCTCAGATGAAGACGTCACTGTGATGTTGAAATGTCAGTCACGTGAGGCTTGTCATTCAAGGCGAAGGTGATCGGTGGTATTTGAAATGCTTTGTTCTTTTTAACTGCAATTTTGACTGATTTAGCATGTGGATTACAAATGATGAATTGGATTGTCTATAGGCCTAAGATTTTTCCTGTATGTTGCTGCTTATTTCTGAAAGTGTCTGATTAAAAGATATGGCAAAAGAAAAGATGTTAATGTGGTAAGCTCTTTTTTGAAGTGCTGACCATTTACCGCTATGGCAGTTGTGTGAATTGACATCTAAGAAACAGTTTTCCTCCATTCTTGACCCCCTCCGACATACGCAGCTCCGTGTCTGATTTCACCTCCCTGATGACCCTCTTTGTCTCCCGATTTTTCTGTAGATAATCCTCCCTTTCTGGCTCCCCCTGCTTTTCCTTGTATTTATAGAAGGCCTTCCTTTTGGCTCTAACCATTTCCAGTGGTCTCCTAAACCTGTGTTTTAAGATACTGTTCTTATGCTTGCCCTTGATGCCTTGAGGATGTCTCCTTTTTTTGGCCCCCAATCTCTTCTCTAGCCCCCCATGTCCTCTATCCCTACTAACTTATCCCTGACCAGATCCCTCAACCTATCAAAGTCCACCATTCTAAAATCAATGACTTCAGTTCTTGATTGTGGGTTGCTGGCTCGAGGGCCAATTCAAATGACATGGAGTTGTGGTCACTGTTCCTTAGTGGCTCCCCTACTCCCACAGCACCCACCATCTCTGAGTTGGTGAGTGTCATGAATTGCATTGTGCCTGGTGGGTTCCTTAACAAGTTGCACCAGTACACAGTCTTGAAAGGCATCCAAGGCATCCAGTAATGTCTGACTCCTGTCACTTTTGGCCACTGGGACCCCCAGTTGACATCAGGCAGGTTCAGGTCACCCACCACCACTACTTCCCACTTTTGTTGCCCCTCTTTTGAGTTACCCCTCTAGTTCTCTATCCCTTTCTTCCCCTTGCCGTAGAGGTGTATATGTCAACCCTAAGCACACTTTCCTGCCTGAAGTTGCAGAGAGTTGCTCCCATGCTGACTCAGCCTCCCCTCTGCTACCCCTAATACTTCCATCTTCTGCCACTTCAATGCCCTCCTTGAGAAAAAGGGCAACTCCTTCCCTGCTACCAGTTCTTCTATCTCTCTTGAACAGTGTATCTCCAGGGACTGTCACCTACCAGTCATTTTTATCTGTGGCCTATATTTCCTTGATCATCACCAGGTCCAGTTCACTGTTTGCCATCAGTGCCTGGAGCTTGCCAAGTTTGTTTCCTAGGCTCCTGGCATTCAGGCATACCCCCCTCCATTTGATCCCTGCTCTAACTCTGCTACTGTCCTTTTTTGCTTTTCACATTTTCTTCCCTCCTTGTTGTCCTTATACCTTTTACTTTCCTTCTCACTGGTATTCCTCCCCTTGGTCCTGTAAAACCTACTGCATTCCCTGTACCCTCTTTGCAGTTACTGTCCTCTGGATATGGGGAAGTTCTATCTAGGATCCCCTTCTGCTCACCATCCATCATGGACCCCCTAGACCCTGACTACCCCGCAGTCAGTTTAAACATCTGATGTACACGTCAAACTTCTGTCCTCGTGCACTAGCCTCTTCTCTTCTCAGATGAAGTCCATCATCCTTGAAAAGTATCCTGTCCCAGAAATCCCCCCAATCCCCCAAAAAGTGGTACCCCATGTCCTGACACCACCCCTTAAGCAAAACTGTTAGACTTCTCTATTTCATTACTCCTAATTCTGTCCTGTCTCCCCTCCCTGCCCCACACAATGAGGACCCTGGAAAAGGCCAGGGAGGCTGAGTGTGCCATCAATTTGTGCCCCAGTCTCTGGAAGGTCTGTTTCACTGTCTTTACTGACTGGTTGGCCAGATCATTGGTACCTTGGTATACCAGCACCCTAATCCCCCCTGCTCCACCCTCCTCCCTATTCTGTTTAAATCCTGGTTGACTGATATTGCAGGTAGGCATCAGACCAGCCTCCTCCCTTTCAACCCCCCCCTACCACTCTATCTATCCCCATGATCATTGAGTCCCCAACCACTATGACCTTTTTGTTAGCCTTGCCACCCTTGAATGTCAATATGATATCCTGCCCTTTCCCCATGACTGACCTGGAGTCTCCCCAGGTGGAGTCAGGAGCCTAAAACTCCTCCAGGGGTGCAAAGCAATGCACTGTCTTGATGGTACTGGGCCAGAAAACCTCCTTATGGCTGCTCCTCCCCCATACCCTGCTACCTTCAATCCCTCTGGACCAGTGGGTCTCTGATGATGTGGGGGTGTAGGGGGTGAGCTATTGCTGAGCTGAGTGCACAGCTGAGCTATCTCCATCCTTGCTACTACTTGCTGAGTATGGAGCTCTGCTATCGTCCTGCAGAAGAGGCAGTACCCTCTCCTACACAGCACATCTGTGGAGAAGAGTGCCCCACAGTCCCCACAACTGAGCACCTCACCCCTGAACCACATCCTATAAGGAACTGTATTGACGAGAGAGAACCTCACTTAATATCACTTAGTTTAAATTGTACTCCTCTTCCAAATGGGGTGAATCTACTGTACTACCAACTAGCTGTTACAGGCTTACCATATAAGATATGGCAACAATGTATACTGGGTTTCATACTGGGTGGTGCAGACGGAAGAAGGCTAGATGCCCATTTAAACCATCTACCCGCACCAGCGGGAACCGTCAGGCCCTAGTTTTGTTTTTATTTCGGTTTAACAATTCATGATCTTGTCTTTTCTTAAAGGTGTCCAATGTGGTGCTATAGACTACTTCACTTGGAATTTGGTTCCAAATCTTACCAATTCAATACATGAAAAAATTGACTCTCTTGTTATTAACTACATTATTTAATTTAACCTGAAGTTTATGGCCTGTCAGATAATTGGGCTTGTCATGTAATACAATTCCCATCTCTGACTTCAATTCAGCATCGCTCATAAACTTATACATATTTAAAAGATCTCACCTGATTCTTCTTTTTTCCAGGGTATAGAGATCTAATTTACTCAATCTATTCTCATAGTCCATGTCCTTTAGGGCTGATATTAGTTTTGTAAATTTACACTGTACATGTTCCACCCTGTCTATCTCTCCTTTTTGATGTGGACTCCACAATGAGGATCCATAATCCAAATGCAGTCTAAGGTAAGACCTGTACAGTAGCAACATACAGCTTGATGAGCAATTAACAAAACTGTTCTTAATGTTCCTTATTATATAATTCGATCTTTGTATGGTTTTTGTACAATGTACTTTTAAATTTAGACTTTTGTCAATGAAAATAGCAAAGTCTTTTTTCTATTTCTGTAGTTTTGAATGGAATTTTGTTTAGCGTGTAAGTGTGCTGGCTATTATGTTTCCCCATAGGCACTAAAGAGCACTTATCTATAGCCCATACTGTGGCACATTCGTGAATATTTTCTGATGTGTGCATGAACAGAGGGGTGCCTTAAGCACCACACTATTTGAATTCTTGGCGCTTTTTTTAAATATAAAATGTTATTTCCTTAATTCCGGTGCTGTATGTGAGCCATACTATTGTGGATCATTACTATACCTTAAAGCTTAACCAATTGCATGTTTCTCCTGGTGTATCCCCTTCCCCTTGGTTCCCTCAAGCAAACGATCGCTTATAACCCCTCACCTGTTCTTGCTTTCTCCACAGAAGTACCGGAGGTCACGAGGGCTAGTGGCAATGGAGCCCTCCCCACCCCCACCCCCGATTCCAACTCAACCAGCTACGGGAAAGCGAGGGAACTTCCACGCTGTGCCTCCACTTAAGACTTAAAGGAACATTTTGTGATTATCCTCGAGGCAAATAAGACTAGCTGTGCTGCTGCAGTTTGGCCCTCCGACACAGGGTGTCGGCTCCCCACTGCCCCCACCACCACCCTTGGTGAGCACTCCCTTTTATAGGCAGCTTTAACCAATCAGCCACTTTCACCATTTGCAGCTTATATTTCTCAACCACTAGAGGCTGCTCTACTGCTTGTACTCCTATTTCATTGCTCACTGGGCTGACAGGATGCTTATTCTGATCCTGCTGCTTTGCCATGTGCTCCCCCGGTCCATCCCCCCTCCCTGTCATTCCCTGCTACCCCTCCACCCCCCTCCACAGCAATTGACCGCAGCCTGAATGCCTGGCAACTAGTTATACACTGTGTAAACCTGAGCCCCCCATCACACTATTTTAGGAGTTTGGCTTATTATGTACAGTCCACCTTCTCACTACGATTGCCTGTCTAGGCATCCTACACTGGCCGCTCCCCATGGGGCTGTCATGGCTCAGAAACTTCAACCTGGAACACCGTCCCCCTCCCTAGACTTTCACTACTTCCTGCAAGCCTACCTTACTGCCCATGCATTACCCATCCTGACCACCACTACCACCATACCTCATACCTTGTGTTCTTTCTTTGCTAAGAGGAAGTGTTACTGGTACCTCTCCTCTAGGTTCTTGCTTCTCCTCCTCCTCCTATCGGGCAATATTCACCCTAATCCTGGACCCCCAAATGGCATGTCACCTCCCCAACGTACTCAGGGTCAGCTGCACATTGCCTCCCTCAATATCTGTAGCATCCTAAAAAAGTGGGACCCCTTCCAGGGTTGGGTACTGCAGCACCAACCAGATGTCATTGCAGTGTCTGAAACCTGGCTCACCCCTCGGACCCTGGACTCCGCTGTATCACTGCCCGGATTTGTCCTTTACCGTGCTGATAGACAAGGTAAGCATGGGGGTGGCTGTGCCCTCTACACTAAGGACACCTTACAAGGTCACCTATTCCTCTCCCCTCAACTTGGGGCTGGTGCACAGGCCCTCACTGTCAAACTGGCCCTGAGAAGAGCACAAAACCCTTTATACATAACAACGGTATACATTCCCCCAAGGGACCAAAAATCAGCATTCCATGCATTGCTGTCGCATCTGGATACACTACCATCACACTCGGAGCTACTTGTACTTGGCGATTTTAATATCAACTGGCTAAGTAAGGATGCCGCCCCTCACATTGACCTAGCCACAGCCCAAGACCTAACTCAATTGGTCACTTCCCCCACACGCTTGGATCCGCGTACTGGTACCTTCTCCCTATTAGACCTCATCTTCTCCAATCGCCCGGGCAAGATCTCTAATATTTCCGTCCTTCCTAATGCCCTCAGCAACCACTTCCCAGTTATCTGCTCCTGGTCCTGTAAAATCCCTAGATCCCCTCCCAAAATAATTATGCAACGTATACTTGGTCCTGGTAAATTGGCACAGCTAAAAGCTCACCTCAGAGTCATGGATTGGTCCCTCATTTTGAACACTGTTCACGTTGACAGTGCCTTGGATCTATTTACCTGGTCCTTCAATAATATATGTGACCTCTATGCACCGTTCACAAAAAGAATGGTTAAAGGCAATCACGTACCCTGGTTCACTGAGTGGCTCAAGACTTTAATGAGAACCAGAGATTCACTATGGCAGCTCTCCATTGAGTCCGGCCTCCCCCTTGACAGACAAAATTATAAAATGGCCCGAAACAAGTGCACTTGGGCCATTCGCAGGGCAAAAGCGGATTATTATAAATCCACCTTAAACTCATCCTGGGGCTCCTGCTGCAAGTTTTGGAACAACATTAAGGAAATTTGTGGTAAGGTCCCCAACCTGGTCCCCTCCCAAGTCATGTAAAATGGGTCCTTGATCTCTGACCCTACTCACATTGCTGCAGTCTTCAGAGATGCCTTTTCCAACCTCAGCCATATTCTAACCCCGAATTTCTATGACCCACCATCTCCTAGCATTCCTGCACTGCACCTCAGTGCCCCCCCCCTTTTATTTCTGCCGTATCTCTCCTAAGGCTGCTGAACCATACCTTACCGCTGCCCTTAGTCATGCCTCCTCCAATGCCGACCCCCTTGACCTCAGAATGCTGCGGCTTCCCTTAAGGAAGTCCTTACTCCCCTCACCCACATTCTAAACCTCTCCCTCTCACTAGGTAAATTCCCTACCTCTTGGAAATCTGCCTCTATCACGCCCATATTCAAAGGGGGTGATCACTCCTCTGCTAACAATTATCGCCCTATTTCCATCCTCCTCCCCATCCAAGGCACTGGAGAGGATAGTTTTGGATTAGCTCTCTGATCACCTCAATAAATATGACCTACTCTGCAAACAACAACATGGTTTCCGCAAAGGGCACAGCACTACTACGGCCTTGCTTGAGCTAACATCACACATCCATTCCGCATTGGATAAAGGCTACATCACAGGTGTGGTCTTCATTGACCTCACTAAAGCCTTTGACACCATCCACCATTCACTACTCCAAACCTCCTTGATCAACCTGGGTCTCTCACAGGATGCTGTGGGTTGGTTTGCAGACTATCTTACCAACCGGACCCTTCAAGTTAAAATTGGTAATACACTATCCTCCAAATCGTCTGTCCTCTCTGGGGTCCCTCAAGGGTCCATTTTGGGTCCTCTCCTTTTCAGCATCTTCCTAAACTCCCTTCCCGCATCCTGCACCTCCAACCTATTACTCTATGCAGATGATGCTGTCATCTTCTCCTCCAGCCCAGACCCCTCTCAGCTCCACCACTCCCTCCAGTCCTCCTTCAACGCTGTTGAAAGCTGGTTCGAGGGAGTCATGTGATGCTTCTGTAGGAAAAGCAGCACCAAGACCGAGCTCCTGTCTTCAGCTTTGATAAATCGCGATTAGTTTATCTGTCCGTCACCAGTCCCGATTTCGTAGCTGCAGATAGAGAACCGGATTATACCTGGAGCGACGGGAGGGCTTTGTTTAGCCACGATCTCTGGAAAAAGTACACTTTGTAAGTGCTCTCATACTGGGGCCTGTTGAAAAATGGATGCGGACATGTGCCAGGCATTGCCTAGACACACGCCCCCGCAAACCCCTGAAAAAGGATCGAAACGCTCGAAAGGCGCATCGGGGGCTTCTCCTAAACCCGTGGTTTCCAATTCTACTGCGCCTGCACAGGCACCCCTTTCAGAGCAGAAATTTATGGATGAAATGCAGTCTTTTAAGGAAGCCTTGCAAGAAATCACTGGGGAATTAAAAGCAACCAGGGGTGAACTGGCTGAAACGAATCGTGCAATTTCGGATGTAGCCGCTCGCACTACTTCACTTGAAAGCTGGAAGGATAGGATGGAACCAGAAATGACTACCATTAGACAACATTTACATAAAATTGAAATAAAATTGGAGGATTTAGAAGGCTGTAGTTGGAGGAATAACTTAGTGATTTTTGGCCTCCCGGAAGAGGCGGAAAGCTCTACACCCATTTTATTCCTCCAAAAGTTTTTCACAAAAATTGTTGGCCCTTCACCTAACAACACAACTTATATCATAGAAAGGGCGCATCGCTCATTACACCCCAAGCCTCCTGCCGATAAACCCCCAAGGCCAATGATTATCAAGTTTTTAAACTTCCTAGATAAGTCATACATCCTAGGGCAAGTTAGGAGCCTGGAAAAAGTTTCATGGGAAGAACACCCACTTAGGTTTGCCCAAGATCTGCCGGCTACAGTGAGACAGAAGAGATAGGAATACCACCCCCTGGTCTCCAGATTAATAGCTGCAGGGATCAAATTTAAAATGCAATATCCAGCACGGTTATCTGTACTGCAAGAAGGCAAATGGATTTCCTATGAGACTGCGCAACAGGCCAACACAGCAGTAAAAGCCTTATTCCCTGATCTTTTTACCCTCCGCTGAGGATACTGGAGGAGCTCCTCGTTGCTGTTGTACTTTTATTGGCTTCAGTTTGTTTTCCTCGTAAGGTCAGGGTTCCTACCATTTAGAGAAGTTTACTTATTCTAACTGTTCGTAAGAAAGTATCAAGCCGATGCCTTATGCTATGAGGATACGTTCTTTATTTTCAAAAGTACATTTCAGCAGCCTCTTGCCTGCTTAAATACAGATGCCTTGCTTCACCCTGAATATTTCACAAGTCGGATTTAAGATTGGAGAGTACATGGTGGGGCAAGTTCTCCGCCTCCCCCCTTTTTTTTCTCTCCCATCTTGTGTCCATCTCGTACTCTCCATGCTCTTAGACTCATGATGCAGTCTTGACCACCTCTTACCATCTTCTTAAGGAGAATCTGAGATGATATCAGCCATTGGATTTAATACATAGAAAGGAGGCCAGCCCACGAACATCAGGCTGGGATCGGATTTGTGGGACAGTTTGTGCTTTTGTTTACATGCCTCTACATACTGCAATGTCTGTTTTAAGGACTACTCCCTTCTTCTTCCCCCTTTTTTTTTTACCAGTGATCCGACGGACAACCTGAAGAAATCAACATAATGTAGATGGTTACTTGATATATAGTTTCTAGGATAGGCTGAGGCGGGAAGCAAGGTAGGGGTTCACTGCAATCCATTCAGTGCATCATGTTCTGGAGCATGTGGGAGGGGGATACCATAGTGTGGTGCATACACTGGAGTTTTGGGATTGTATGTATCATGTTCTGGGGGGAATATACTGTTAAGACCCAAATGGTTATATGGCTATATAAATATATTAGTTACTTTACTATGGTATTAGGGATAGAGTTTAGGGTATTAAGGAACAGGTTTAATGTCTCCTATTGTTTATTTACAATATGTTGCACCCCCTCAATGTTTGTACATGTTAGGGCAATTTTTACAATATTAGGAAGGACAATCAGAGGAGACAGTTGGATAGGGGGAAGGGTTGCCATCGGGAACTGGGAACTTGTATTAAGGGAGGGGAAGGAGAAGAAAGGAAAATTTTATCCACCACAAAGCCAGGATATTGGGACCTGTGGAATCAGTGATATTGGTAGATATGTGAAGGTCAAATCTGGAGGACAACCAGGGCACTCCTTTATTTATTTATGGCTATGTCTTTAAGGTTTTGCTCATGGAATGTTAAAGGTGCTCAGTCTCCCACTAAAAGATCTAAAATTCTCCTACACCTTTCTAAGATTAATATAGACATAGCTTTCCTTCAAGAAACACACCTACCCACAGCGCAGATTGGTAAATTTAAACGTTCCTGGGTAGGTACTGTTTTGGGGGCGGGACTCGATACTCGTAAAAGAGGCGAGTGGTATTGGTTGCATGCCGGATACCCTTTAAATTGTTAGACTTGGTTATTGACCCTTATGGTAGATACATACTGGTTAAGGCGATTGTATTCCAAACAGAGTTGATTATGGGTCAATCTATGGACCAGTGGGAGATGAACCTCAATTCTTTATAAATTTATTGAATAAGCTAGCCCCTTGGTCCAATTTCCCCATGCTTATTGGAGGGGATTGGAACTTAGTCTTTAATAACCTGGTTGATAGATCTAACTCTAGAGGCTCCCCCCCTACCCCCGCGCAATTGGCGTTGAGGGAATTGATGGACTCGCTTTGTCTTGTAGACCCATGGAGGGCTCTCCATCCCTCACTTAAGGATTTCTCATTCCACTCTTTACCACATAATACGTTCTCGAGAATTGATTACTTTTTGTTGGGGACTGAGCACTTAACAGGGGTCCAAGAGTGTGAATATTTAGCAAAGGTGATCTCAGATCATCATCCAACTCTACTACAATGGAGATTACCTAACTTAATGATCCACGACAAAATCTGGAGGTTTAATTCCCAGCTCCTGAAATCAGATCAGTTAAAGGGGCAGTTTGGTAATTTTATAGATAACTTTTATGAGTTTAATTCCTTCCATGACAAGACTGGATATATTATGGGGAGCTCTGAAATGCTCCTTAAGAGGAGAGGTCATTCGTATTGCTTCAATAAGAAAAAAGAAAACCTCTCTTGAATCTTCTTTATTATTACAACAAATTAGAGCACTAGAGCGAGGTCTCACACCCCATCCTAAATTTGAGGACTTAGAAAAGCTAGAAAGTCTTCGCTTCCGTTATAACATTCTCCTCAGTGATAAGGTTGAGCACCTCCTTTTGCGTTCTAAAATTACATACTTCGACCAAGGTGATAAGGCTGGAAAATTACTAGCTATGAGACTTAAGGCCCAGATGGCTGATAGGTTTATAATAGCTGTTCGGGATGCCTCCGGTACTCTACGCACTTCCCCCAAGGATATTGCCTCCTCGTTTAAGGACTATTATCAGGAGCTCTACTCAAGCTCCCCTATGGCCCTAAATCATACCTCAATGGAGTATTTTCTCTGAGATATAACACTCCCACAACTTTCTCAGACTCAATGCTCGATTTTACAAGCCCCTCTAACTTTAAATGAGGTCCATCAGGCCATTGACGCCTTGTCGGCAGATAAGGCGCCTGGCCCTGATGGCTATACACCCAACTTTTATAAAGCATTTAAAACCCAAATAAGTCCTAAACTCCTAAATTTTTATAATTATGTCTCTGACACGCCTTTCAGATCAGAATTTCATCTGCTATCATAGTGGTTATACTAAGCCAGACAAGGACCCCACAATGGTGTCAAGCCACGCCCAATATCTCTTATAAACGTTGACTTGAAGATTTTAGCAAAAATCCTATCTAATCGTTTAGCCCAAGTGTGGCAAACTTTACTCAGCCCCGAGCAAGTGGGGTTTGTGGCTGGACGTCTCTCGGCAGACCATACAAGGAAAATTCTCCATCTTATCTCTGCGTCCAAGGACTCCGACATACCATCAGTCTTGATGTCTCTGGACGCAGAGAAGGCCTTCGATCGGGTGTCATGGGACTACTTATTTCATTTACTTCCAAAATATCACATCTGCACAGTTTATAAGATGGATTAAAGTCCTTTATTCCTCTCCATCAGCCCGCATCCTTTGTAATGGTGTGCTTTCTCTTTACATTATACCAGGGCACCCGCCAAGGTTGCCGCTTTCTCCTATTTGTTTAACTTGTTTTAGAGCCTCTTATCAGGAAGTTGAACACTTCTGCTTTGGTACCGGGTATTACTATTAACCATATCCAATATAAAATATCAGTATATGCTGATGATATTTTGCTCCACATTACATATCCATCGAAATCTATTCCAGCTGCATTGGATATTATCCAAGACTTTGGCCAGTTATTCAATTATAAGTTAAATTTGTCCAAGACTGAGGTTATGCCTTTAAATAACTGGACTTTAAAATCTGACGTTCAACACCTTGGACTTACCTGGGTTAAAGATAAATTGAAATATTTGGGCATATATTTATCACTGTCCAACTCTAAAATTAAGCAATATAATTTAGATCAGTTAGTAGCCCGCATTAAAACTGATCTGAATCAATGGGCAATGCTTCCTATATCCCTTTGGGGACGAATCAACATTATTAAAATGAATATTTTACCCCAGCTGTTATATCCCCTTCAATTATGTCACCAATATTTACCCAGGACTTGGTTTACTCATATAAATGGTATTATAACCAAGTTCATTTGGAAGCATAAATCTCCACGTAGGGCGCTATCTAAATTACAGAGGCCAAAAGAGCTATGGGGCCTACAAATTCCTAATATATATCACTATTACCTCGCCATTAATTGTCTAGTTGTCTCACAATGGTTGACCTCAGTTCCGACTCCTAGTTCGGAGACCTATGTCCCATTGTGGCTGCAGATAGAGAAATCGTTGTGTTCCTCTGTTGGAGCCGACATAAGGACCTTGTCATACCTCCACTTACTAAGGTCCCAGGACAGCTTAAAGCACCCCATTATGAGAACCCTTCACACTCACAAACAGTTGAATTATACTGTAAAGGTTACCATGGAGAAAGATACCTCACAGTATATCCTGGGCAACCAAATTTTAAAATTGGGGAAGATCATTACTCATGGGTTTGGGGCAGAGGTGTAGGAAAAGGTCATAGATTTAATGGAAAATCATAGGCTATTAACTTTTCTGGAGATTACTAAATACAAAGTGCCTGTATCCTTTTGTTTTAAGTATCTTCAAATTTCCCAGGTCCTCCTAAAGCATTTCGGCAATGGATTGTGGGACCATTATTTGTTGGGACCCATACTTAGTACGTTGCATACAAAGCCTAATTCTCATCTAATTTCATTTTATTACAAAGAATTGCAGAAAATAGCTGTAGAGCTAGATGGTACTCCCCATTATGTATGGGACTATTCCCTTCCCCCAACCACTGAAGGTCCCCGCCAGTGGTCGCAAATCTGGAAAAGATTGTATAAGGATGTTCGATGGGACCGTTATAGATTACTGCAATTTCAGATTATACAAGATTTGTATTACACCCCTGTAAAACTTTGCAAAATGGGTAAGCTCCAGACGGACCTGTGTACTAGATGTGAGAAACAGCGGGGAACATTATTCCACATCTTATGGGAGTGTGACAAGGTTTCACCATTATGGGAGAGTATTAGCTCTAGACTGAGCCCATTGCTAGGTATCCAAATGCATTCCAACCAGAAATCTGCATTTTGGGAGATTCAAGTAATATCCTTACTGGTATTCAAAGGAAACATATTATGTTAATCTCCTTATGTGCTAAGAAGGTGATATTGAGTCATTGGTTAGATCAACATATTCCCACATATGCGGAATGGCACCAAGAAATCCTTTTTGCTCTGCAAGCAGAATATATCATGGCAAGCTATGCTAGAAATGGTAAAAAATATCAGAGGATCTGGGCCCCACTGCATACCTTGCTATGTCTATAACACTCCCCGTATTGATGTGGAGAACTTATCTTGATATATATGGGAGAAAGGAAAAAAAAAAAGGAGAATGAAAAGGAAGGAAAATTCAGCAGTAGGGTTTCTACCACGGTATCCTGCTACCTTCTCTTGGCTTTGTCTCCTTTCCTTTCTTCCTCTCTTTTCTCCTTTTTCTTCTCTCTTCTTTTTTTCTTTCTTTTCTTTTCTCCTCCTGATGGCAAGGGATAGGGAGGGTGTAGGGATAGGTGGGAGGGGGGGATAGTTTTCTTGTATATTGTATTTTTTTTTTTTTTTGTGATAGGATGTTCTGAAACATCATAAGCTTTGTCTAACATCATTGTATAAGTTACTGTCATGGTGTATTATGTCATGTTATATAATGTCTTTATATAGTGTTTTTTCTTTTGGTTGGTAAACTCAATAAAGCTTACTAAATATGGAAAGCTGGTTCGCCTCACAACGCCTTATTATTAACTATAAAAAAACCAAAGCCGTGCTCTTCGCACACCTGCAGAATTCCAGGATAGGGCTTTTTCCTCAATTACTATCATCGGCCTTGACCCCCCTGGAATTTGTGCATACCTTTAAATACCTGGGCATCACTCTCGACACTGGCCTCCCCTATCATGAGCATATACATCAGTTGTCCAAGGCCCTTAATATTAGGCTTGGTCTCTTGCACAGTTATAAACATTGCCTTACCCCTGAGGCCCTCAAACTTGTTATCTCCTCCTCGGTACTCTCCGTACTTGACTATGGCCTTTTGACTTTTGGTGGGGCAAGCCCTCGGCCCTAGATAGTCTTAGACTTGTGCTAAACAAGGCCTGTCACACCATTTAGGTGTGACAGACTCACCCATACCTGTGTGCTATATATGACACAAATTGGCTTTAACTTTGAAAATCAAATAAAATTCCACACCTGTGTATTAGCTAAAAAGATCACCCTTGGCCTCTCCCCTGCATCACTCACCTCCTTAATCTCCTTGGACTCTATAGCTAAGCACACCCGTAGCTCAGATACCCATCGTTTCTCCATCCCTTCCTGTCGCACAACTCAATTCCAAAGATCCTTTCACTACAGGGCACCTTTGTGGATGAATAATCTACCCCCCTCCTTGCGTCTTGACCTAAGCATTGGTCACTTCAAAATGCTCCTTAGAGACCATCTTCAGTCCTCAAGTGACTGTGACTGTATGTAAATCGGAGCCTGGCCCTCTATTACGGACAATGGCCTCTGGCTTGCCTCTACACACTGTTCCTAGCCCACTAACTCATGGATCTTAATCTCCCAGTCTATTTTTTTTTTTATCTGTCTCGAACTGAACTAGTTCCTGAATGTTTAGCCTTGCATTCCTGTTGTACATATCTCTACTATGTAACAATCACTCTATTTGTTTCTGTAGCTATGTCTGTACAAACTGTTGTTGTGTATTCTGATTTACTATATGTGATGTGGAACCTTTGTAAAGGAGTCTATGACTCAAAGGTATTTCTGATTCTTATGAAATAAATAAATAAATAAATAAAGGGCATACTATTCTCCTCTGACCATTTCTCAATTTTCTCTAGGTCTTGTTTTAAACTTGCTGTATTTTTCATGGTACCAGCGGGGCCTCCTAGCTTCAGATCATCTGTGAATTTAACAATCCAATTCTCTATTCCATTTTGTAAGTCACTTTTATACAGTGAGAAGAGAACAGGCCTGACAAGGAGCCCTAGGGAACCCCACTGGTAACATTATTCCAGTCAGAGCAGCATCCTCTAATTCTAACACACTGCTTCCTTTCAGTAAGCCAGTTTCTTATCCACTTAATTATACGTTGATCCACTCCAATAGTATAAAGTTTTTTTATTAAGATGGAATGAGGCACTTTGTCAAAGACCTTTTGAAAATAAAAATAAAAAAAAAATCCACTGTTGTTTTTCTCTCAAGTTTTATTTACTTTGTTGTAAAAGCATAATTGATTGGTAATACATGCTCTGTTATGCCTGAACCCATGTTATTTGTTAGCACCAATGTTGTTGTTCTCCAAATTCTCCTGTAGTTTGATTTTCAGGAAGGTCTCTGCAATTTTACACAGAATGGATATTAGGCTAATTGGTCTAAAGTTAGATACTATGGTATTGTTCCCTTTGTTATGTAGGGGTACCACAGTTGCCAACCTCCAATCATGTGGGACCTCACCAGTTACAAAGGACTTATTAAACAATATTGTCAGTGGTTTTGAAATTTGAGTGCTTATTTTTTTTTAAATCTGGGATACAGATTATCTGATCCTGCTGATTTGTTGTCCTGTAATTCATCTAACAATTTCTTCACATTTTTTCATTAACTGTTAGGGTCAAGCTGTCATAGTTTATTCCTTTGTTATGAACTGTAGTACTGTTATTGGTGCTATAAACTCTACTAAAATAATAATTGAAAGCATCAGCTGTTTCTTTGTTTTTAATACTTCACTGTCTTGCATGATAGGTCCAATTTGTGCATTTTTTTTCTATTTTGATTATTTATATATGCATAGAAGCTTTTACAATTATCATTTCTATGTGCTATATTAAACTCTAGTTTTTTTCTTTCTGAGCTAACCATCTCCCCTGTCTCTTTTCTTTCAGGGTCCGAGGGCTGCTTTCTCCATCTCTCCCAATCCCCGAGGACGACCGCTGCAGCATCTGATGGCAAGGGTCTGAGGACTGCTCCTGTAGCCCTCACCTCACCTCCATGGACTTCACCACAGGTACGGACTCACAGAAGCATTTGAGGGCACTCCAGCTAAATTTCAAACTTGGCGCCTTTTTACTGCACCGCTTGGGACACAAGTTACCAGCAGTTTCTGCATTAACTAGTTGAGCCTGTATTTATTACTAGGGCAGCTCTTACCTCTCCACGCTGCTTACTTGAGGGGAATTTTGGCCCACCCCCCCCCACCACCTTTGTTTCTTAAATATGTGATAACCCCACCCCTGCTTATTTAAAACACACTAACTCCACCCTTAGACCTCCTGACCGCCTTACTTGTTTAGAGAGTTTAGAGAAGCCAGATGAATCATAGTGAGCTTCTTCCTGTTGCTCTCAATGTGTTCTGCCTCTGCTTATCCCCTGGTGTGTTGGCTAACCCTGCTCCATTGCATACCAGCTGTTTCTGCACACTATTCTAACCCTTTTCCTCTCCTACACTATGAAGCCTCCCTTTCTTTTACTTCTGGCCCCTGTCATACTCTCTGTCATCATGATCACTCTGCCCCTTGCATTTCTGCTACCACTGACACCGAAGCTGATCCAGAAGACTTCACCTTCTCAAATTCACTACTTCTGCACCTGAGAGTCCTTAGACCTTCCTACCACTGCAATGACCTAAACTATTGCTACAACTTCTGAGACACCTTATTAAATCCAAATGGATCTCTCAGGCAAGGACTTTGTTATCCTTCTCGGTTGTGGCAACATAGATCATTGTGCTCTCCTTGTCCCTGTCAGGTGATGTGGCAGTCAATCCTGGACCTGCGGCACCTGGGTTCCCTCGCTGTCAGGTCAACTCATGGACAGGGCACCTAACCAAGGGATTGAAGACTGGCACCTAAACATAAGAAGCCTGCTGGCCAATCATTCTGAACTTGTGGCCTGGTCCACCTCCAATGGGCCTGATCTCCTAGGAACTACTGAATCCTGGCTTGGGCCTTCTCACTCTGACTCCCTATGCACCATCCCCGGCTATAACATACTCCAAATTGACCGGCCCTCATCAAAGAGAGGAAGCAGCCTGGTGGTATTCTACAAACCTCACCTAATCCTAACCTTACTTCCTTGTCCCTCATTTCAGTACTGTGAGATATTTCACACTTTGGTTATGCTGGGTGGGGACAAGAAATTACATGTGTTTTGTGGCTATATTCCCCCCACGACCTGTAAACAAGGACTTGAGGAATTCTTGAAATTTCTCCCCAAGGCTACCAAGAATAATGACGTGATTTGCATTGATGACTTCAACCAGGATTGGCTTGGTCCCAACTCCCCTTCCCTAAACTCTTGCATTAGTGAGTACAATCTAACCCAGCTTGTCACTGATCCTACGAGGTACTCCAGCAATGACAAAACCCATACCCTCTTCTACTGGATCCTCACCAACCAACCAGACAGAATCTCTGCTGTTACTGTGTTCTCTGACTCCATTAGTGATCATTCTTGTTTATCAGCATCTGGGACACCTGACCCCCTTCTTTCCTGACCCAAATTATCACCATGTCTAACTTCTTTGCCTTTGACCATACTGCTTTCTTAACTGATTTCCAGCATATTGACTGATCTCCAATATTCACAACTATCTGCATCGACCAGGCAGTGGACCACTTCACAATCACCTTATGTTCCCTGCAGTCCAAGCATGTACCATCCGTAAGGGGCAGAATTCAAGGCTTGGCTAGCAAATGGCTAACTAGCCCTCTTCTACAAATGCTTAAGTCATGGGATAAGCTCTGGTCCCATTGGAAAGCATTCTCTCTTCAGTCTGACTTCATAGACTACTGCTCCCTATGGAATGTATGGAAGAGAGAAAATTGCGCAGCCAGCAATTACTTTAGAGGCCTCCTACAATCCTTATCCTCAACCTCAAAATATTTTTGGCACTACATCAATCACATATTGAGTCACAACACTAAGCAAGCCCCCAGCAACATGCTACTTAATAATGTCTCCTGCAACAATCCGCTTACCATTGCCAGTGCCTTCAACACCATATTTACCACCCTATCTAGCTTCACCTCAGATACCCCCACCCATGCCACTAATCCCCCCTTTGTTACTCCCCCATCACATCCCCCTTTGTCCTCAACCAGATCACTAGGTAGGATGTCCTACATGCCTTCAAAACCATGTCACCTCACGGGGGAGTAGGGCCTGATGATCTGGAATCCAGAATCCTCAAGCTAGGTGCTGCCCTTCTTGCAACACCAGTTGCATGCTTGTTCAACCTCTCTATTAGCTCGGGGATTATGCCCCTCTTGTTGAAAAAGGCAAGGGTTACCCCATCTTCAAAAAGGGTGACCAAAATAACCCATCAAATTACTACCCAATTGCACTACTGCTATCACTCAGCAAGTTACTGGAAAAGCCCATCCATCACCAGGTGTCTAACTTCATCACTAAATTTAACCTGCAAACCCCAGCTCAGCATGGCTTTAGGACTGGCCATAGCATCATGACAGCCCTTCTGCAATTCACAAGTGACAACAAAGCCAACATGGACAAAGGTCTGCTTACTGGGACCATTTTCATCAATATGTCTAAGGCATTTGACTCTGTCAGTCACCTCTTGCTCCTACAGTACGTCAGCTTGGTTTGTTTGGTGCCTCCCATTCCACCTTAGATTGATTCTCCAGCTATCTGTCTGACTGCTCCCAATTGGACTCCTATCTTAAAGTTCTTTCTGACCCAGCCCCACTTCTCTCTGGCATCCCACAAGGGCCTATACTTGGGCCCCTACTCTTTTCACTGTTCATCAACCATCTTCCCTTCTGTTCCCACCAACCATCTCCTTACTATATGCAGATGACATGGTTCTCTATACCTCCTCCAACTCAGTCAATAAAATTAACTCACTCCTCTCCTCTGATCTGTGATGAATCCAAATCTGGCTCTCATCTCATCAGTTGGTGTTAAATGTTGCCAAAGCCCAGGCCATCCTCTTTGGGACCCAAATGAAAATTGGTTCCTTGACTATGCCTCTTCATGTATCCTGCCTCGATGGTTCACATGTTGATGTTGCCCAAACTTTCAAATATCTGGGGTCTCCCTTGACCCATCCCTTAACTTATCTCACCACGTCAATGTTACCTGTAAGTCCATCAATGCCAAAATTGGCCCGGCCTACTGGGCCCGATGACCCCTGCCTCCTGCAGCCAGGATCTCCATCACCCACGGCTTTCTGCTCCCTGGCCTTTGTTATGCTCTACCTGTCTTCATGCAGGCACATGACAACATCCTTCATTCATGGGATGTCGCCTACAATAACGTCTGCAGATTTGCTTCATCAGCTTCTTGCCTAAAACACCACTGTTTCCTGTACTCTGACCTCTGATGGATATCCCCCCTCTTCCCATCGATCATATTCCTTAGGTTGCCTCACTGACAACATAATTCATTCTTCTCTTCCCTCTGGCCTAACTGAAATGTTCACCCCCTGCGTCTGCCCTCAATCCCTTCAGTCCTCATCTCTAGCAATGCTCTCTGTTCCTAAATGCGCCATCAGAACATGTGATCTTGTCTTCCCCTACTATGCCCCAAAATTCTGGAACTCCTTTCCACCTGAGCTAAGATATACCAAAACCCACCTTGCTTTCAGAAAAGCTCTTTTTGCTTACCTTGCATCCCTTGATATGTGAAACTGCACTTAGCTTCATGATCTGTCCTATTTGATCCTGCCTGCACTTCTTCCAGGCCTGATCTGGCTCCCCAGCTACCTGTCACTCCCCGAGCTGAGGATTTGCACTTATGTTGTCCTTCCCCTGCTGTGTCTCCAACTCCCTGCTACCCTACTAATGTCACCTTTATTACTCATCTCTATATACCTTAACGATCCACCCTTGCCTTCACTTCCCCTATCCTGGTTTATTCTTTTTTGTTCCTTGATAAAAAGAGTGTTGTACTACTGCCAATGTGGTGCTGACTGACCTTGTACCCTGTTATGCTGTTGAATTGCCTAGGCATACTGCAACTAATTATTCCTCACAACTGTCACTTTCTGTTAAGCATCTCTGTACCTCTGTCAAACTGCTGTGATCTCTGTAAGAATCTGTAGCAATGTAAAGATGCTGTTATCTTTGTATGTATCGCGATGTATTGTTTGACTGTGTTCTCCTGGGTCATGTCTGAAAATAGGCAATTTTGCCTAGTATGCTTACCCTGTACCCAAAAGCAAATAAAGAAATCTTTTTTAATGTTTTAAGCTCTTGTTTATACCTATCTGTTGCCTCTTTAGTATTGAGTTTCTTCATGCTATCAAATGATTTTTTTTTGTTACATTGATTTAATATTCACTTGGTGCACCACACAAGAAGTTTACCTCTTTTCTTATAACTGCTTTTATTAGGAACAAATTTCTCTACAATCTGTAGGAGTTTATTTTTTAATATGTGCCACATCTCTTCAACATTTTTGTTCATGAAGAGTACATCCCAGTTACAATCTTTCAGTTTCTTTTTAATTCTATAGAAATCTGCTTTGTTATAGTCTTTTATAGGTGTTATTCCTTTAGCAGGTATTACTTTAGTTTGTATTTTAAATTCTACTGTGTTATGATCGCAGTTGCTCAAATGATATCTTAATCTAATATTTTTAACTGAGTCATTTATGTTAGTAATCACAAGGTCTAGCACATTTTCACCCATTGTGGGTTTATAAACCAATTGCTGCAAATCTGCTGTTGTCAGAGCTTCCAGAAATCTGTTTTATGATTTTGTTTTAAATGATTGATCAATCCGGTTAATACCTGGATAGTTGAAATCCCTAGTAACAATTATGTCTCCTTGAGTTGCCATATGTTCAAGATCAGAACTGATTATTTTATCAACTGTAATATTTAAATCATGTGGTCTATAGAAGACTCCCACATATAATGTCTTGACTAATTTTGTGTCCACTGTGACCCATCATGATTTTATAATGTTCTTATTTCCAGCTACGTTATGGACTGAGCTATGTAGAGATCTTTTAATACAGGTGGCTACTCCTCCACCTTTTTTGTTATTTCTATTTTTTAAATACAGTGTATACCCATCTATGTTCTTATTCCAAATGATGTTATTATCCCACCAGGTTTCTGTCACCGTACAAATATCTACATCTTCTTTAATCAACAAAATCTCTAACTCTGATTTTGTTTCTAAGTTTAAGCTTCTTGCATTTAAGGCACACATTTTCAGTTTATTTTTACCTTTTTTTCGTTGATTTGCTTGCATCCCCCTTTTTGTTTTGGATGTTACTAACTGTATTTTCTTATACCTGTCACCCCTTGCTCATTAGTTTAAACAGTTGTTTATAGTTCTTTTTAGTGAATGTCCCAACAATTATTACAAATATGACCCTAATGTTGTCAGGTAATCAGGCTATAACACAGATATACAGTAGATATGAGAAAACTCAACCTCGAGATCTTAGTGAATAACAACTGGTGGAATTAATTCCTCAGCACTAGAAACAAAATATATGGAGTAATTCCTATACCTTCCTTACTCCCTTAACTTTACATACATACAATATATAACAAAATATAAATATAACTATCTATTTCATCGGTATCATATCTTATTATCCAAATCAGCATTTACTTTGTAAGACTTACAAAACACTGCTATTCTAAAATTTTAGTCCCAGTATTCCTGTATTCCTCATATGTAGTGTGGTAATTGTATTCCTGGTATGTAGTGCTCATCAACCACCATCCAATCCCCAAATATCCTCATGCTTCAGATGATGATCACCAGTGGTTCTATTGTTAGGAGTAAAACAAAATGGACAAGGTACATCCTGCTGGGTCCCTCTTGTTAATCAAAAGGCAGAAAATAATACATTATAGGTGAGAACACTTGTCTGTGGAGTGGCATATGGGGCAGCAATACAAGAGTAGATATGAGGACCAAAACCTAGTTTTTTAAGGGTGGCAAATATGAAGGAGCACTTGACTCAGTCTCAGGCTTTCTCAGCATCAAAGTCCAGAACACTGGGCTGAGTGCCCCTCCTCCACGATCACTTTCCCATAACATTAATTGTTCTTCCAATACTGTTTCTTGTTTGATGTCCCTTTACAAATCCAGCCTGGTCAGAGTAGATGAGCTCTGGCAGATCTTAATCTACCTTCCATGCAATTAGTTTAGATATGACATTATAAGCTGTGTTAAGTTTGGATATTGGGTGCTGCGATCAAAAAAGGGTGGGGTCCTTACCAGGTTTGGGAAGTCCTCCTGGACAGTGGCTTGATTTAAGGAGGGAGGTAGCAAATCACTGGTGAGGCCCTCTGAGATCATGACACACAGGGGCTTCTGCATCAACTTGCAAAATGTCCATTAAAAGTCTCTCATGATCCCATCAGGACCCAGAGCCTTTTCTGGGGTCAAATAAAGAATAGCTCATTTCACCTCTGCAACAATCATTTGCTTATCTATGGTTCCCCCCAAGGCCAGTCCAAGCACAAGATAGGTAGCTAATCTAAGAACACCTCTGGAGGAGCCACAACCTCTGTAGTGTAAAGTCTCTGATAGAAATCCCTAAAGGACTCCCCAATTCTTGCCTGGTTAACCATGACATCCTCCTTGGGTGTCCTATAGTTCAAATTGCTCTATCCACTACTCTTTCTTCATAGTGGTCTGACCAACAGATATCCACCATCCAGTCCTTCAAAATTAGCATAGGACTGAGTTAGCAAAATGACTCTTTCTAACCTCTTATTTTTTTACCAGATTACACTTATCTTTTCATTTTAACAGCTTGTGATATGTATTAGGGTCCTGTGTTTGTATGTGGGATGCCTCGAAGGACTGGACCTGCTCTCATAACCTTTTCTCTGCACTCAGGTCTCTTCTTTTTGTGTAAGGAATATGAGATTGCAACCCCCTGAACATACACATTTAGGGCTTACCATCTAGTTCCATGAAAGGTGTCCCCTGGGTGGTTATGTTCAAAAAAAACTTTGAAGTTTAGAGGACATACAATTGTGAAATTTGTTGTTCACCATGAGCCATAGTTCCAACTTCCACAAAGGTACTGAAGGACCTCCCCCTTTAAAGGATAAAGCTAGGAGAGCATGATCAGAGTGGAGAATGTTACCATACTCCACCCCTACCCCTTACGAAAATAATTATGCAAAATGTTTTCATGCTGTGCACATAAAACTACTCATGTGATATGCATTCTGTAAGCATGATTTAAATGTTAAATTGTAACTGACTGCATGCATGTGGAATGCATGCAGCAAGCAAGTGTGGAAAGCATGTTTTTTATGTTAAACTGGAACAGACTGCATGCATGTGGCATGCATGCAAAAAGCAAGTGGTCACTGATAACTGCACACATAAAAGTTAAGTGACTTGTTCAGGATCACACTGTATAAAAGTGGGGGTTGATGAGATTCAAACCCAGGTCTTCAAGTCTCCTGGTTTGTAATTCAGTGCCTTTAACCACTAAGCTATACTGCCTGCACACATATGGCTTGCTTTTCTTGTCCCTCTCTTTTCAGCTGCACAACTAAACTGTAGCACACACACCAATGGAAACACATGTGGTTCTTCCCACCTCCAATACACACACTTAACCACAAAACTACTTAATTACTTCTATCTAGCCTGTACTCCTACTATTTTCTCTACATATTTTTGAATGCTTCCACACACAAAAAGACTTTAAGGGGCAAACACAAAAGTAGCAATAACTCGTCACCCACTCACATGGCCAGTCCCCCCCCATGCACACACACTGTAGCAGGAATGACCATGCTGCTACAAACAACCCACTAAGTATAGATATAAATTGAGCATCTCTTACCCATCTACTAGGGAGCCAGAGGCAGGAGTCTTTAAGAGACAGTGTCCATGGGTCAGAGTGCTGGGGCATACCCCCTTAAAATGAATGGAGTTCATTTTTTATTACTATTTTATACATTGTGATGGTGAATTGGAGAATAATGAAGGCCACTGTTCTACTAACAAGGCCCTTGTTTATCGAGCGTTGGCCTTTATTAATTGCCAACTTTCCAATAATGTATAAAATAGTAATTAAAAATACCCACATTTATTTCAATGGTGCATGCCCCTGAAGTATCCCTTGCCATATGTCATAATGTGCCTGAACGTGGGGATGTGGAGGTCAGCTTCATGGGGGGAGGGGTATACGCCTGACTATAGTGGGGCTCCAATAGTCTGTGTATACCATGCCACTCTATTGTCCCTGAATGCAAGGACCACCCTCCTTTTATACCTGAAAACTGCTCTGCTCCTCATCCATCCCTCATGGGAAACATGCAGCTCACACAGAGGATGTCATGTAAATTTAAGCTTTTTGGCAGGGGCACCATTTCAGATTTCAGCAGGGGGGAGCCAACAACCAGTGAAGGCCAGGTGCTAGTTAGCCCCTAGGTGGCAAGCTCTAGAATGTCTGGAACATCTCAAAAAGATTAAAACCTATTTGTTGTGACTGAAAAGTGATTTGCAAATCAGGAAAAAATCAAATAGATAAGATTCATCTGTCAATACCCCAGAGCAGTGCATCAAATTTGGGCATAAACCCACCCAGTTACTAATCAATTTCTTTTCCAGCTGAAATTCTGAACCCCCCACAACAACAAAAAAGCGTTGTCATGATTTCTCTACCCAACTCCATTCCATTCAATACCCATCCCATATGAGTTGTGAAGCCGCCAAAAGGTGCAGAAACATGAAAAACACATTAATATGTTGGTCCTTCCTCCTTCTCCAATCCCCAGTGAACCAAAAGTCTTACTTTTCCTTCCCGGATGGGTTCAGACCAGTTGTGAGTCTCCTCCTCTGTCTATCCCAGAAGCTATATGCTAGAACCTACCATCCCAGGTCCCCACTAATGGTCTGTGACCAAGTCACCTCACCAACCAAAGTTACCAAACCTGTGTTGCTTGGCTGATGCCATGGCTGCTGCTGCACTGCAATGACCAAGGACTATGAAGGCTGCCCACGCCACTGTTACCAATGCTAGGCCTAGTTTGCTGCTACAGGCAGCCAGTGCTGTTTTTTTTTGTGTGTTGAGCCTAGTAGAGTAAGTAGGTAGCCTAGACTAGGTTTAGCTTCTAGCTCACCCTCTGCCTCTTCAGCCACCAGGAGAGAGATAGAGATTCACCAAGAGTAGACCAACCAAATATCCCACTGCAACACTGCCATTGAGAGTTCAGAGCTCATCAACTCCTCCAAGCTATAGTGCACAGCCTGTCTACTCTGTGGTGGGAAAGACAGTGTCGCACTCGCATGACTCATGTGCTCTTGCTTGGCTGGAGCTCCTCCATGTCACATGTGATGGCACTGACACTGACAGGTGGAGAAAGTGGACAAAAAAATACAGACATTCAAGTCAGGAGTGCACTTGCAGCTTGAGCGCACATAGGCTAGGGGGCACATTTTGTGCAAAAGAATAAATTCAAATTTAATGCCATTATTGCCACACCATAAGAACAAACTAGACACAAATGGGGGGCAACTGCCTCCCTCTGCCCTACCTAAATGGCACTCCTTCTTTATGGTAGAAATTCATTCTCTGGTGCTAATATTGGTACAAGTAAATACAATGGTTTCCACTATGTTCTGAGGTACTTTAGCTCCATGTTTCAGGATGTGTCCTGATCATTGTGAGGGTTAGTGTCCCTCATTGTGCCTCATTTTGAATGTCTATGTCCCCCATTTCAGTGACAAAATGTGAGGTATGGTGCATGCTTCCAAGTCCCTATTCAGCACATAGAGTGCTGAGCATGGTCGTAGTGTATATGCTCCATACAGAATAACAAAGGGAAAGTAACAAAAAATATTACTGTTGCTGTAATGGTCTTGTAACAAAAGATCAAGAAAAAAAGATGATTTGATACCTTTTATTGGATCAACATAGATGTTACAAAAGAAAGGGAAAGTAAGTGAGTCAAAACAGTCATGGAGAAACACATTTGTAGCACTAAATATGCATCAGGGGATTTGCTTGGCCCAAAACAGAAGAAAGGATCCTGAAAGAACTCCTAAAACTCAAGGTGAACAAAGCAATGGGGCCTGGTGGGATTCACCCCAGAATTCTAAAGGAACTAAGGGGAGACCTAGTGACTCTGCTGACTACCCTTTTTAACAAATCATAGGTGGATGGTGTGGTACCTGAGGACTGGAATAGGGCGGATGTGATTCCCCTTCACAAAAGTGGGAGCAAGGCAGAGGCAGGAAACTACGGATCTATTAGTTTGACCACAATGGTAGGGAAAATGATGGAATCACTTCTGAAAGAAAGAATTGTTACCTAGAGGCCAGCGGGTCACAGGACCCAAGGCAGCATGAATTCACAGCAAGAAGGTCATGTCAGAAAATCTAATAGATTTCTTTGACTTGGTGACCAAAGTAGTAGACCAGGGAAGGGCTGTGGATATGGCCTACCTAGACTTTAGCAAGGCATTTGACACAGTCTCACACAAAAGATTAATAAACAAGTTAGCCAGCCTGGGAGTGGGTCCCAGGGTGGTAGCCTGAGTAACAAACTGGCTGTCCAGCAGGACGCAGAAGGTAATAGTAAATGGAATACACTCTGAAGAAAGGGGGGTTACTTGTGGGGTACCACACGGTTCAGTACTGGGACCAGTCCTCTTTAATGTCTGTATAGGTGACATTGTGGAGTGGCTGGAAGGAAAAATATGCCTCTTTGCAGACAACACAAAGATTTGCAACAGGGTTGATACACAATTCAATTCAATTCGTGTTTATTTATAAAGCGCCTTTCAAAATCAAGGCGCTATACATAATAATAAAAAAGAAACCAACATTAAACAATCAAACTATAAAAAAAAAGCCAAATTAAAAAGATATGTTTTTAAAGCAATTTTAAAACTGTCAACGGTCGGGCATTCTCTCAACCAATGAGGTAGAGAATTCCACAGGGTAGGAGCTGAAAAGGCAAAAGCACGAGATCCTGACAACTTCAAACGGACCCTGGGAATCTCTAGCAATCCCTCATTGGCGGAGCGGAGGGGGCGGAGGGGGCAATAGGGAACCAGAAGATCTTTCAGGTAACCGGGTCCCTGATTGTGTAGGGCTTTAAAGGTTAGTAAACCAACCTTAAAGGTGATTCGCCACCGCACAGGCAGCCAGTGCAGTTCGCGAAGCACAGGCATAATATGACTGGTTCTTGGAGTCCCAGTCAAAAGCCTGGCCGCAACATTCTGCACCAGCTGCAGGCGGCGGATATCAATCCCTGGTAGCCCTAGGTATAGGGAATTACAGTAGTCCAAACGGGTGGTACAAAGGCGTGAACCAAAGTTGGAAGGTCCTCCTGTGGAATCAGATGTTTCACCCGGGCGATATTCCTCAGATGGTAAAAAGAGGATTTGACAACAGCTGACACCTGTGATTTCAGGGTCAGACTGTCATCAAAAATAACGCCCAGATTTCACACCTGTCGAGAGCTAGAGAGTGGTACCCCACCAAGTAATAAGCCTGATGGATGTCCCTTTTAAACCCCTCCCAGGATGACCTGGGCCCACAACCAATACCTCGGTCTCATCCGGATTAAGTTTTAACCAGCTCGAACTCATCCAAATTCTGATCTCATCCAGGCAGTTGTTAAGTACGGAGAGTGCATCACTCTGATCGGGGAGAAAGGATAGATACAGCTGAGTATCATCTGCATAGCAGTGAAAACTCAAGCTGTATCTCCTGATGATTTCTTCTAATGGTAGCATATACACTGCAAACAACATGGGAGCTAAAATGGAGCCCTGAGGTACCCCACATGGTAGGGAGAAGGTGTCAGAGGAATAAATTCCGGTGATGACTCTCTGAGACCTACCAGTGAGGTAAGAACGAAACCATTCGTGGACTGTACCAGACAGCCCACAAAAAACCCGCAGTCGCTCCAATAGCACCTCATGGTCTACAATGTCAAATGCAGCAGAAAGATCAAGAAGGACCAGAATGGTACAAGCCTTTCGATGTCTGGCCATTAGGAGGTCACTCAATACCCGAACACACAAGGGGGTGGAAAGGATAGAGAATGGACTTGGCAAGGTTGGAGGAATGGTCAAAAGTATGGCAGCTTAGCCGGCCTGCTGGCACTGAGGGCTAAGGTGCTAGACACCTTATCTCACACTACTCCAGTGACCCATGTTCGGGAATGAGCATGGGCCACTGGGGATCGGCAGGGTTGCAGAAGGATTGAGCATCCAGAGGACTGCTCTCCTTGTCCGGGGAGGGGAAGGGACATAATTGGTTGGCACATGGCTGGCCCCTCGTGGAGACTGGGGGCATTGCGCTGACACTGCAGCAAGAGGGGCGGGAGGGGGCAGACACTGGGTGGAGCATGTGAGGATGCATGCACGCTCCTCCCACTGGCATCAATGCATGCCCCTTCCCACAGGGGAGAACCACCACAATAAAATTCTTGGCAGCATGAAGGTTGCCCCGATGGCACCGCCACGGTCGCGCATAAGTCAGCTCCCTCCTGGGTCCACCCACCTGGTTTCCACAGTGGTGTGCTAAGTATCCACTGCGATGCAGCCAGAGGGGGTTGTGATAGGGAGGTCTGAGCTTTCTGCATGACTGGGGCAGCAGCTGTGTAGGTTGGCTGGAAGGGGGGAACCAAAGGCACAACCTCCCCCCCAGTCGAGGAAGTAAATAAACAAACTAAAAAAAGTATGGCAGCTTAGAGTCAATGCAAAGAAATGCAAAGTAATACACCTCAGAAACAAAAATCCAGGGGAAGAGTACACAATGGGGGGGGGTACTAAGAAAAACAAAAATGAAAAGGGACCTGGGGTAGTCATATCAGATGACCTTAAGGTAGGCAAGCAATATGATAAGGCAGTAACAAGGACTGGGAGGATACTGGGATGCATAGGGAGAGGCATCACCAGTAGAAAACCAGAAGTTGTTATCCCTCTGTACAGACAGTTGGGGAGACCCCATCTGGAGTACTGCATTCAGTTCTGGAGACTCCATCTCCACAAGGG
This sequence comes from Neoceratodus forsteri, assembly GCA_016271365.2. Classification (NCBI taxonomy): domain Eukaryota; kingdom Metazoa; phylum Chordata; order Ceratodontiformes; family Ceratodontidae; genus Neoceratodus; species Neoceratodus forsteri. The sequence goes on along the minus strand of CM028132.1, from coordinate 829,370,985 downwards.
CATAGACAGGATGGAGGCAGCCCAGAGGAGGGCAAGTAAAATGGTGCAGGGTCTGCACCAGAAGCCATACAAAGAGAGACTAAAAGAGCTTAATATGTATACCCCTGAGGAAAGGAGGGAGAGTGGGGACATGATAGAAACTGTCAAGTACCTCAAGGGAATCAATAAATTCCAAGAGGGTAGCATCTTTCAGAAAAAGAGATGTGTAAGAACAAGGGGACACAATTTGAAGATAAAGGTGGGACAGCTTGGGGCAATGTGAGGAAGTATTTTTTCATGGAGAGGGTTGTGGATGCATGGAAGGGCCTTCCAGTGGAGGTTGTGGGGTCAAAAACAGTGGGGAAATTCAAGAATGAATAGGACAGACATAAGGCAATTATAGTGGGGGTAGGAGGGAGTAAGCTGTTGGTTAACTAGGATCTGCAACTTATCCAATAGGTAGGGAAATGGACAGTCTAGGTGGGCCAGGCAGTCCTTATCTGACATCAAAGTCTATGTTTCTATGTTTCTATGTAAACGAAAAGGTCAGGCTTCACAATACAGAGGCCCCTCTTCAAACATCTGGAATGGGTTATGTTGGCTGACTATATCCTAGGCATTTAATGCAGTAATCAAACAATACTTTACAAATTAATGTCAATCCTAATGATGAAAAACAAAAGCAACTGAACAACTTGCAAAAGGATCAGAATTAATGAGTTTACCTAATTTTAATAGGAAATAAATGAAAATAGTATTTTAATGGATCTAATTGCTAGCAGTAGCATGAGAAATAGAAACTGAAGTGTTTTTTAGATGAGATTTGCACCAGTTTAGTTGCTGCACACATGGCAAGTTTGCAACATGTGAACCTGATGTGATTTTTAAATGATGTGCATTCCAGCTTAACTGCTGCACTCATGCCAAGCTGGCAACATGCCAACATGATGTGATTTTTATTATGTTCACACCAGCTTTACCTGCTGCACACATGTCAAGCTTGCAGCACGCAAACCTGATTTGCTTTTAAGACCTGGTTTGCTTAGGTTCACTTTGTGTATGTGAACTGCATGGAAACAATGCACAATTAAGCATGTGGCATGCATTCTGCATGTGCACAGCACACTTATATTTCTGTAAGGAACCACCTGGGCAAAGAGGAACTGAGACATCAGAGCCATATCTATCCAGGTATATACCTGAAAGGAATGGGAGAAGAAGGAATACTGTCTGTCTCTAAGATGGGAAAATATCTATATCTTCAGCAGAGTTTTCTCTGATGCGAGGTTGTGAAAAGTCAATGAGCTACACAGGAAAGACTTCCCTATGGAACTAACCTATCCAAAACTGGAACCCATGGGCTATGAAAATCCCCACAAATTATCATAGATAAGGGAAGGCCACTATATGTAACCAACACCTGTGGACTATGTCTGGGTCATCAAAATTGGGGTCATAAACAGATGCCAAAATTACCAGCTCTGTACTCACCAAGGTTTCAAGCACCAAACACTTCCTTGGGGATCCACTAGTTTCCTTAGAACTTGGATTGGTATACTGTTGGGAAACCAAATCACCATATACATGCTTCTGATGTAAAAGAAGACACCTCAGTACCTCCCCAGCATTTACCTAGCCTATCCACTTCATCTATATCCATGTGGGCCTCTTGCATCATAAGAATTTTCCCATTCATCTTTTTCACATATGACCAGATTTTCTTCATTTATAATCACAATTTTGAGCCCATTAACATTCTAATAAACTAATTTTCATAGAATCATGGAATCATAGAAAGGAATCAAGTCTGTTGGCATAGGCCGATATAGACTCACCACATATCAGTGGTATTGTTTAGTGCGGGCTACTCCAAAATACTCATCCAAGTATTTTTTTAAAAGCTCCATATTAATACTAAATATCATAGATTCACAGAGGCCATTCCATACTGAGACTATTCATTGATTATACCAAACTCCCCTCCTTGTTCTGTAAATCTCTCCTTTTAATTGAAGTTTATGAGTCATAGTTACTATAACATTTGCGTTTCTGTGGAGCCCTGCAGTCCTCATTGTTAAATGCTCGATATAAAAAAAATAAGTCTCCTCTGATTCTCCTATGCTACGAAGAGTACAGGCACAAATCCATCAGCCTTTCCCCATAGGACTTATTCCTCGCAGTGTTGATTTTTTTGGTGACTCTCCTTTTCACCCCCTCCATCAGTATAATGCTACCTGGGTTTTGGGGTGCACTAAAGAGGGAACAGTACTGACTGGTCTAACCAATGTCAAATAGAGAATTTTAGGTCCCCTCCCATTGCAGCAATAAAGGGAAAAAAGGCATGTCTCCTCTCTTATCCACTTGTTGCATCCTAGCAATTTCCAGCTTTACTGCAAACACTCCACTTATAACAATGTTTTTAAGAATAATCCCAACAACCAAGCCCCCCCCCACTCCTGACCCTATAGAATTGAACTCCCACTTGAAGCCTGAAACTGGGTTTCTTTCACCAACCTTTGTATACATACCCAACAAACCATAAAACACCACTTAAAACCCCTTGAGTCAACAGAACTGCATATAACCTAATCAACTAACTGGGACTTTGGACCCACCCCCTTAGCAAACAACAGCAGTCCTAACAAACCCTAACATTTAACATACAAACATAGCCAATGATGGCAGAAAAAGACCTATGGGTCATCCAGTCTCCCCTTATTACCCTGTTGCATCCCAGGATCTGTTGTCTCTGCTGGGTCTTCGCTTATACTTACCTGCTTTTGTTATTTGTGTTCTCCCCCTCGGCTTCCTGCTGAGTAGCTAATATCTCCCCTTGATGCTTTTCCAGCCATGTTTGAAGCCATATATGGTTTTGGCACCCACCATCTCTTCCTGCAGACCATTCCATGACTCATCCACTCTTTCTGTAAAATAATACTTCCTCAAATCATTTTTAAACATTCCCCGTGTTAACTTCCACTCATGACCCCTTGTCCTATCTTTTCTGTTCCTGGTAAATTACTCCTAACAGGTCACCTTGTTAACTTCTTTCAGTAACTTGAATGTCTTTATCATATTCCCCCTTTTTTTTCTGGTTTTGAGTAATACATATTTGGTGCCTTTAGCTGATACTCATAGGATTTGTCCTTCTGGCCCTGGATCATCTTGGTCAACCACACTGTACCTTCTTTAGCCTATCTCTGCCCTTTTTAGGTGGGGACTCTAGAGCTGGGAACAGTACTCCAGGTATAGCCTCACCAGCAACCTATATAGTCGTAACAGTACTCCTGTCTTCTATTATCAGACCCTCTTCCGATACACCCCAGCAACCTTTTTGCCTTGCTGATGGCCTTGTTGCATTGGCTTGCTTCTTTAAGGGAGTAACTAACAGTGACTTCTAGGTCCCTTTCCCCATATGTTGTGTGCAGCTTAACCCCACATTCAATGCTTTCTTCTGGGGGGTTTCTTCCCTAAGTGCATAACTTTACACTTTTTGGCATTTAATTTCAGCTGCCAAATTTTAAACAATTTTCCAGCCATTGCATGTCTCTCTGCAACTCCCTTCTTCCCTCCATATTGTCAACCATCCCCCAGAGTTTAGTGTCATCTGAGAATGGACACAACCTGCACTGGATTCCCTCTCCCATATCACTAATGAACATATTGAAGAGGACTGGGCCCAGAACACATCCCTATGGTACTACACTAGTGACCTCTCTTTCCTCTGATCTCATCCCATTCACCACAACTCTCAGTGGCCTCCCCGCCAACCAACTCCCTACTCACTTTAGTATTCCCTTAACTGTTTCCAGATCCCCCACTTTCTTTAGCACTCTATGATGTGTCACCAAGTCAAATACACTTCTGATAGTCATATGACATGAGTTGTTTTATGTCACATGTTATTCTAATGAATATACAAGTGGAGTTGGATATTTAAACTCACCATATGTTAAAGGACACCTCCCCCTGTTGAAGCCTTACAGCAATACATAGGGGTATCCCAGTCTGTATCCTGCAGAGCTGTTCAGCACTTTATATTAAGTTTGCACTTCTATGTAATATCAGCTGTGGTATGTGTACTATCTTTTGTTGTTTTTCTGCAGTTTGTACTCTTGGCAAGTGAAGACCATCACCTTTGAAGAGCCTTCTGTCCCAGAAGCCCCCAATCCCTTATAAAGTAATGCTCTTGTTACTGACACCGCCCCTTCAAACACCAATTGAAGACCTCTATCTCTACCTCCCTTACTCTATTCTTCCTGTTCTCCCCACCCCAAGCAGGAAAGACCTCAGAAAAGGTTAAGAAAGCTGAGTGCTTCTTCAGTCTGCCCTCCTCCCTCTGGAAGTTGCTCTTCACAAACTCCCCAGGCCGATTCAACAGATTGTTGTTGCCAAAGTGTACCAGCACTCCCTGCCCCCCTCCCCCCTACTATCCTTCCTATTCTAGCTTAGTCTTGGATGATTGAAGCTCCAGGCAGACATTTGGCCACCCCTCTATCCTTACCCACTTTACCAACTGCCCTCTCCACTCCTCTAACTATAGTGTATCCTATCACCAGAATCCTTCTTGCTTACTTCTGCCCCCTTGCTCCTGGGTGTCACCAAACCTCCCTTGCCATCAGTAGCAACTGACCCATGGTCAACCCTGCTTGATCCAGGCACTTGTTCCTCTTCCAGGTGTGCAGAGCAGTTTACCGTTGCTACCTCATGGGAAGAGCTGACTGTTGTGTGACTGTCCCTGCTACCTGATCTCCTCCCCACTTCTCCTCCCCATCACCCTTCGCCCCCTTGGGCCAGTTGGCCTTTGAGGAAGTGGGGGTGTGGGGGATGGGAATAAACTACCTCCTCACTCACCCAGTGCTCCTTTCCAATCAGTTAAATGCCTATGTGATACTAGGCTAAGAGGTCTCAACCCCACACGCACCCCTTCCTTCTAGAGCTTCCCTAGACCCACATATCCATCATGGTTTGGTGGATTAAACAGTGTGATTTGAATACCAGAGCATACTGTATATAATGCAAGATTTACCATTGTGCTTCAAATAACATGGCAGTGATGGCAAAAATGTCCAATCATAGCCTATGATTGGACATTTCTGCTATAGTGCTGTAAAATGAAAGTTCAACATATGTAGTCCTGTTCATAGGCTGGTGGCACCTTATATTAAGTCATACCAAGCACTGTCAGTGAGTGCAGAGGGAGGCAAACTGGCACAGGCATACTGCAGGGTCATAATTCATTACATGCAAAGACAGTTGCCAGAATGCAATTCCCTCATGCAGTGTCTTATGCTCCCACAGTCACCCTGTCTACAGTCCCACAGGATCACATTCACCAGCACCAATGAGTTGTAAAGGTTTAGGGACCACAGTCAGTTATACACCTCCAGTTATAACAGTCAGTTTCCCTAACTGGTATGAGCTAGAAGCCACTTTACTGGGTGTTTAAGTCCTAGAGTGAGAATCCACTAGTCATGGTCAAGGAAACTTACGATATTGGACAGCATCTACTATCAAAACAGTAAGCCCTGCAGACCTCACACTCCCCAATACCAGATCAGAATCCTGAGGTACATATGGAAAATGAAAACCCAAAACACAGACTGCAGGAATGATACCACAGTACATCCAGTGTATGAACGTACTGTAGATGGTGTAGGGGTAGGACCACTGCATCAATCCAGGGCCTTTGGTGGTATACAACTTAGAAGTTTTGCTCATAAAGGCAGATGCATATTCAGTAAATGTTCCCCTCCACACCATTACCTACCCTATTCCCCCAGTCCACCTAAGGAAGATCATATAGGCATGAGGATTCATTAGCCAATAAGTAAATGCTAGGAAGAGGAACTGCAAAAAACTACCCATGAGATAGATTAAATTAACAGTAAATTGTTAAAGGGTAGTATAGCAGATCTGAGACCAGGTCTGCCAGCCATATCCTAACCAAATACTTCCCACCAGAAAGGAGCCTTCAGATGTTAAGACCACCCCCCCCATCACCACCCCCCACACCCCTACTCACTTGTTGGATTGACTACTAAACTATTGTTCAGGTGGATGATTCAGTTCTTTTCTGCTCAGTACATCCCTCCTCAACTGAACTGTAGATTACCATAAAGTCTGCCACCAGGCTGAGCATGGTAAAAGTTTTTAGGGGCCTGCTGAGGAGCCTGATCACCAGACATGACAGATAAAGGAGGTGAATTGCCTAGTTTTGTTGTGCATGCTACTCTTAATGACATTGAACTCCAGGCATCTAGTTTGTAACCTGGGGCTATAGTCCAGGAAGAAATGTACTGGGGAGTTGTCCCCCTATTTAAAAGTCTCTGCTGTCTGGTTGCTTGAAGTACTCAAACCCTATCAGGGTATTGCAGGAATTTCGTCAAAACGTGCTGGGGCCTTTGAGTTAGGTCCAGATAATTTCCTGATGATAGGTGGGAGTGCTGAACTTCCAGAATTTGTATGTGGTCCAGTGCCAGGGTCAGAATGTTATCAGAGCACCATACCATCCTACCCCAGGGGAAAAGAGCTGTCTAACAGATGTTGAAGCCTCCTCCACTGGCTGACCCTCTGAGATCCTGGGCTCATTCTGAACCCAGGTTTTTGGATCCCCACCATATTCTGATAACAATCTAATAGTCAGTAGCAGTTTTACAACACTGGCTCCACTTATCTATCAGTTTTGGGTATTATCATTGTGATGGGCTTAGTTACTAGTCCAGAGTTTCCTTTTAATAATATCCTCTTGACCATACAGTGCTCTACAAGCAATACAACAATTGTTATTAATTCTCTTTTTGCAAAATGTATCTGGTACTTGGTAATGCTACTTAAAGAACTATTTATTTTTCAGAAGTAATGAATGAGGCATTTTGGAATGTTCATCTTCACCTTTGTGATTCTGAGAGTACAACACTGCTGCTGTAGGGCGATTTATGAAATTATGAAAGATTGCTTTGCTTGCTACCAGTACAGTACTGTAAAAAAACCGTACCATGCTTTATATTTTGATGAGATGCAGTGGCTCAAACCCAGTCAAGGGCGTGTGACCACTGATCACAAGTCACTCAGCTCTCCCTGAATTGATAGCACAGCACTTTCTTATATTATTATTTGCACCAGTTTGCAAGTAAGTAGAATAAATTAATTTTTTTGCGAGCTGAGTGATGCTTCAACTTTTTCTTTGACTGTGTTCAAAGAACATAGTTTTCCAGTACCCACCATGAGGAGGGAAAAGACTGTCACCAATGTAGTGGGTTCCTAACAAGAGAGACCTAGTTCCAATTTATTTAAAAGGGACTGAGGCTAAATTACTAACTGCTTATATAGCACTTTCCTTTTCAAATCTGTGTTTCTTAAATAAATGCCAGATGAATAACTTAACTTCTTTCATTGAATGGTATAGTATGGGTCTTGTAATCAGTTCTTGTCCTGCGAATCTCATGACATTGTGGGACTTATGTGAGGTCCTGTAACCTGGGATAAGGATTAGCTCTTGGACTGGTATAAAATAAAGAAGACTGCTCCCACATATTTGACTTCCATGTTCAGGCTGGGTAACTTAAATCGGGTAACAATGCTCACAATAGTGAACAAATCGGAGAGCACTTTTCACAATGCTGTTGAGACCACAAAAGCTATGTGCAGTCCTGAAGTGAGTGAATGAAATTAAAGAGAAACAGTTAATCTTCTTACAAAGCAAAAATTTTAAAGCCATAGCAAGTTAACTAGTGTTGTAAAAATCAAATATACAATAAGCTGATTCAAATTATATAATTCACCAATACATGTGAGGGGCAGCATTTTTGTAATTCACTCATGAGACCTCCACTCATGAGTTATGGTCATACCACCTTGCTTGTAAAATAAATTTCATACAATATTTTGTATCAGCCTACTGCCAATCACCAGTATTAATTGCGAACAAAACTATGTTAATGCATTTGTTAAGGATGAAGCACATAGTGCACAAAGTAAAGAAATTACAAAAAAATGAGGGTAACTGTGTTCAATATGTTTATGTTTATTATGTGATATGACATAGTCATGGAACAGAAGTTCATTTCCAATGGCATCTCATCGACAGTGTGATCAAATACAGTAGGTTACAGATACAAAGTACAATATACAAGATACAAAATACAGATACACACATATAGAACAAAGTACAATATATATTTTTTTTATTCAGCTTTTCACTCCATGGGCAAACACTGCACCTGCCCCCCCCAGCCAGCAACTACATCCCCCATACCTTCCTGGAGCAAGACCCCCACAGATTACCCGTATGGTGGGGCCAGAGGGGGAGGTCCATCCTCCCCCTCCAGTGTCCTCATCCAGAGTTGCTCCAGGTGTCCGATTGATGGTGCAGGTCCATGGAGGTGCACAAGGCAGTGACTCACCCTTGATGCAATTTTTCCATTTCCTCCCATGAGCCCTTGCCATGGTGACATATCAGGATGTGTGCCTGGAGGCGCATATGTCCTGTAGAACCATGGCCCCTCCCTTCAAGACTCTCACTGCCTGCACTACTACTGGGCCTTCACCTGGTTGCAGTCAAATGCTAAGTCAGCTGTCTTCTCCACCCCTGGAAAGGACAGCAGTCACTGGGACACTCAATCCTCTCCCATCCTGCCAGCCTCTAGTAATCCATGCTCGCTTCCAAACAGGGGACACCGGCATGGCAGGAGGTAATGCGTTCAGTGTCATAACCCTCCATGTCACTGGGCTGGCCTTGCAAAGTACAGTATCAAAGATAAAGAAACAATTCATCATGACTAATATTGGATGTCATTTTCAGTAAGCCTTTTCTTCATTTGGCTGATGAGGGCAAGGAACATTTACTAGGACGTAAACTAATAGGTTAATTGTTCCATGCCAGGGGACCCCAGACAGCAAAGGACTAGCCCCACCTTACCCTGGTTATGCATATGACTTTGAATAACAAACCATCAAAGAAGTGCATACCCAAGCGCAAGTGTCTGCCTGATAGAAGATTCCTCATACTGTTAGGAATTTTCCCCCCAAATGCTTTTTTTTTGTCAATTGAATTACACATCTTTGTTTCAGAGGAAGCCAGTTCAGTTGTTTAAACAGTCCTCAATTGTGGGCATCATGTGGAGTGCCAAAGGCAAATTGGGTCAGCCTATTTGTCAGAATATCAAGCCTGCCCAAAAGGACAGTCCCTGCTCCATCATAATCTACATCCCTGAAATCTAGTGCTGCGAGAACCTCCAAAAGTTCAACCATTCAAACTTTAACAGTCAAATTGCATAAAGTCCAACAATGTTCTCTTAATGGCAGACTAGTTTACACTGATTCAACCATTAAAGAGCATTCAGAAATGGGATAAAATAAAATAATACAATGCAGTGGGCTGACAAAGCTCATAAAACAGCAGGATGATGCTGTGGGCCACATCAAGGGGTACTGGTACCAAAAATTGCGTCCATTCCATTAGAGCCAACCATGGACAATGCTAGTAGTAATAAACAAGAGTATGTGGCTAAGTAACAATGTTGAAATAAAAAAGCAAAATGGTTGTATTTGTAAGGCCTATGTATGCCCACAAAATATCAGTACAGAATCCCACAGCGCAGGCTACTGGTTCCAAAGAATATGTGCCTATTAGGACAGTGCCACATTTAAACAATGCTTCTAGTTCTCCCATGGATAAATATTATGCACACTGGTTTCATTGGCAGTGTTGCTCCAAAAATTATTTACTCAGCCACACACCTGGCAAAAATTCACCAAACATGAATCTGAAGAAGACTGAGTGAAGAAAACAGTGTAGCATCCCACAGTGTGCGCTACTGCTTCCACAAATTGTGTGCCCATTGTATCACTGCCACACATCAATAACAGAGGTGGGCAAAGTCCATAAACTTTGCTACATGGAGTATTTTACATATGACTCAAATTTTATTAAATACTCAGCAAAGTAAAGTGAAAAACTTCACCTTCCACAGTAACTCAAAGTTCCCATTGTTTCTTATGAACTTTGCATTATTTTGCCTTTTTTTGGCTCTTTAAAGCGAATTTTGCAGTGGTTCATGGGATGGCAGGTCACATGGACTCTATATTGTTTTGCACAGCCTCAGTTCAGTGTAGTGTGTGTAGTGGAATGCTGGAGACAGTTTGGTCCCAGAGCTCTGAGAATCAATCTATCCACAAACCTTCAAAAAAGCATTTTTATGACTAAATTTTTAGTCAAAATTTAGTAAGGCAAGGCAAGGCAAATTTTATTTTTTTGGTACCGAATCCCGGAGGCTCTGGGTGCCGTACAATTAAAACATAACAAACATATTAAGTAAATAAACACAGTAAAATACATCTAACAATAAATACATTCCAACAAGAATATAAAAACAGACCCCTCCCCAAAACAGGGGCCTGGACTAAAACAGATACGAGGGCATTCATGGGCCACTTATCTTAAAACAGAGTGTCCAGTAAAGCCTGGCTGAACAGGAAAGTCTTGAGATGGGTCTTAAAAACCTTGGCTGAAGGGGTCTCCTGAACAGCTGGTGGAAGCGAATTCCACAGGACAGGGCCAGCGACTTAAATGCTCTGTCGCCAGCAGTTTTTAACCTTGTCCTGCGAATTGTGAGCAGGACCCTTGAGGAGGAGCGGAGTGAGTGGACCGAGGCAGCAGGTGTAAGAAGGTCCAACAGGTAGCCAGGGCCCAGCCCATGAAGGCCTTAGACATGAACAAGCCCACCTTAAAGAGGATCCTCCGCCTGACCGGCAGCCAGTGCAGTTCACGCAGCAATGGGGTGACATGACAGTATTTTGACTGTCCCGTCAGCAGTCTGGCAGCCACATTCTGCACTAGCTGCACATGGCAGAGGGTACCTCCAGAGACCCCGAGGTAGAACGCATTACAGTAATTAATCCTGGACATCACGAATGCATATACCAAGGTGGGGAGGTCCATAGGTGGAACTAGCTTCAAATGTCAGACCACTGTCAAGGACAATGCCAAGATCGTGCACCCTAGAGGAGACCTTCAATTGCACAGAACCCAGGAATAAACCTGTCCCTGTACCCGAGGCCACCCTTGATTGAAGTAAACCCTTGTGTGTTTATATCATCGAGCATTTATTGATTTTGTGTGAATATTGCTTGTTAATTTATTACATTCAGTCTCTGTACTGATAGACACTGTAGAAGTATGCTTCAGGGGAGAGTCAGATCTGTGGTGTAGAAGGGAGATTCACAGACTACAGTGAGAAAGGAAATCTTTTCAACTGTTGTTGGCTAGTGTTTTAGTATTTGTGTGTTCAGGTACACACAGTAATAATTCTGTTAATTTTTTATAAGTTTTTGCTGTTTGCTGGGCATTTTTTTCAGTCTGTTTAAAAGACTGTGTTGTGTAATTTACGGAACAGTTAAATTTTCTGCACCTGACCTTTAATGTGTGTGCTTGCTGTCAAATCATATGCATTTTATTGCACCACTGCACTAGCAGTACTCTGATTTTCTCAGCCTGTCTGTGGTATTTTTCCCTGCTTCTGTGTGGCTACTGCTGTAAACACCCTCTTCCCACAAAACAAGGTATTGTTTTTCCACTTTTGGATTTCTGAAGACTATTTAAGGTCTTGTTGTGCCTGTGCAGCTGCATCTCTTTAGTGCCCAATCTCCATCCAGAAGTCACAGTTGTTGTTTTTTGGCTTCCCATCCTCCAAAAGCTGTAGAAATATAAAGTTGCTGTTAATTGTGTAATCTTAAAAATTGCCCATGAAGAGACGGTCATGCAAAGCTGTTTCTGGCTGTGGCACTGCTGTCAAGAAGACTATTAGCAGTGGAAATTGTTGCTATGATGAGCCAGGTTTATTAGGGGCTTGCAATGTCTATTAGTGTTAAAAGTGGGTGTGGCCATGGTAGCATGCAGCAGAAGGGAAAGGTAGTAGTTGTTGCAAGTAAAGGGATTTCTCTGACTCTGTTTTTCACAGCGAAATCAGTTGCTTCAATGCTGGTTGGAGATGCTGTTGTCCCTGCTGGTAGTAAATTTAGTGATGGACCCTGCATGGTTGATAACAGCATGAGTATTGCTTCAACCTGAGCAAAGTTATCAGGTGGCAAAAATGTTGTGGAATCAGAAGACTTGAGTGTAGTTGATGTCCCACTCCCCACACCAGTTGAACATGATTCTGATCATGCTGATGACTCAGAGTCTTATGTTTCCACTGATCTTGAGGTTGGGCCATCCAAACATTCAGATGTTGATGAAAAAAGTGTGGATGATCATATTGAGGCTGTGGCTGGAATATCTCCACAGGGCAGCATCCAAAGTTAATTTGTGGATGATTATGATGATGCTAGCAACCCCATTTGGGAACTGGACAAAAAGAAAGTGAAGGTGGCTGTTTGTAAACAGTCTGCTAGTAAATCACCCCTCCTCAAAATTCTGATGTGGCTCTGTCTGTTGATGACCCTGAAGCAATAATCATAGATTGTGATGTTCAGTCAAAGTCACAGTGTGCACAACACCTGAAATTGCACAGTACATCACCCATTTCATCACCACAAAAAATGTAGTCCCACATGCAGCAGCAGCAGTGACATGTGAAAAGTAAGGCATCAAAATCGCTAGTTTGGGATTTTTTCATACAAGATGGAAGCGATGAAACAGTGGCAGTCTGCCAGCTTTGCCAAGCATGTGTGAGGCATGGTAAAAAGGGTAGCCAACTTGGCACTGGGGCCAGCATAATCATCTTAAGAGCAGGCACATGGCACTGTGGACTCAGCAGTAGAGGGAAGCTAATGCCGTAGTGGGTGTCCACCCTCATTCACCTTAGTGAGCATGGTATCCACTTTCCAATTGAGTGTAAGTAGCCATGTTGGTAAAAGTTGTGAAATAACACTGGAGGATTACTACAGGCATGAGGAGGAGGATGAGTTTGAATGTTCAAGTAGTAGTCAGAGTAGCAGTGATGGTCAATGTAGTAATTCTACTACTTCAACCCCTGTGCTTAAAACAGGTAAAATAAGAGCACTTATTGGCTTGTCACCTGTGCACCCACCATCACACATCAAAGGCACCCCATCCATGGCAGTTCACAAAGGAGAGCCATTTGGCATGACAAGTGCAAAACACCGAACAATGCAGCCCATATTGCACAGCCTTTTAGTGTGGAACAGTAAATACCCACCAAGTCATGCGGTTGCATGTGAACTCAATGCTGTCATAGGAGAAATGCTGGCAATTTACCTTTTGCCATTCTCCTTTGTGGAGAATGCAGGATTCTGAAGCTTTGCAGCATGCACAAGTCCTAAATTGAAGATCCCATCCAGGACATACTTTTCCACCCATGCCGTCCCTGAGTTATATATCATACTGTGACAGAGTCTGCAAGACATGCCTTCAATATTCCGCATCACCTTACATTCACTTGAGCATGGATACATGGACAAGTGGAAAAATGGCAGGTAGTTCCTATCTGTGTACTGCACACTGGGCACAGCTACCTGGGATTGTCTGTGATGGTGGGATGGGAAAGCAGTGTAATAAATCAGACTGTGGTGGTAGCAACCTTCATGGCATTAGACAGCATGCCAAGCTTGCAATGCATAGTGAGTAGGGTCGCATACAGGTGAAAACATGCTAGACCTGCTACTGACAGAAATTGATGAGTGACTGCACCCATGTCCCTAAAAGCTGGCTTCATAGCTAGTGAGAATGGATCAAATATTGTTAAATGTATCAGCATTGGTGGCTTTGTGAGGGTTCCCTGCATGGCCCACTGTTTAAATCTTGTGGTACAGGAGTTTCTGCAGTACCCAGAAATCAAGCAAATGCTGACTGTTGCATGCCACATCTGTGCCCACTTTGCATGATCTGGAAAGGCCCATGACCACCTTAGGCAACTGCAGATCCAAAACAGCCTCCCTCAGCACTGCCTCAAGCTTGAAATTGTCACAAGTTGGAACTCCACACTTTACATGGCAGAGCAGTTGTATAAACAGTACAAAGCAATCTCCGAGTACCTAGTTATGCACACAAGCCATGACAGTTCAGGGGTATCAACGTCTATGACAACTGAACAATGGTGACTCATGAACTCAGTAATATTAATTTTGAGGCTGTTTGAACATGCCACACAGGCAGTGAATGGTGACACTGCATCCATTAGTTTAGCCATTCCACTGCTAGGGGTGCTGAGGCAGACCTTGTTGAATCTGCAGCCTAGCTTTGATATGGCTGGAGATTGGTCAAGCTGTACATTACTGAAAGACATGATTACAATCTCGGACAGCAATAGACACATTGTCACTATTCAGCAACCTCCAGAATTTGGAAAAGCCGCAATGCTGGACCCATGCTACAAACATGGCATTGCATCCATACCTGAGGAAGGGCATGATCAGGTTCAAAATCTGACTGGACAGCTGGTCAGATTTGTTCATGGGGCACAGAAGTCACATGCAAAGTTTTGCAAACCACAGCATAGCATGGGTGACAGTACCTGTGGACCCAGTGCATCCAGTAAGGTGGCTGACCTGCAAGGGGTGGTGTCAGCTGCACAGTTGTCCATTACTCCACTTTGGGGTGCCTTGTCCCAAGTAGGGATTTATGACCTAGATGAATCTTATGAACAGGTGGATGACTCATCAGGAATGCATGCATCACAGAGCATGGTTGAGGACTAACTGTCAGAAAACTGGCAGCTGATAATATTGAATGATCCTCTGTTGTACTGGAGTGGCAAGGTGAATGAATGGCCAGCACTGACATCAGTAGCACTGAAGTACCTGACCTGCCCACCCTCCAGGGTAAGTGTGGAGAGTGCATTTAGTTCTGCAGGGGTGATAGTGCATGACTGTCATACTAACCTATCACCTACAAATGTCAGCATGCTATTAGCAATCAGCAATTTATCAAAATGAATAATGATCACATACCACGTAGGACAATCACATCTATATTTATACCCAGTCACGATGATGCTGGTGCTGATAATGTGGGTGAAGCAGACCATCCTGGTGGCAGCATCAAATGGTGTATCATTGAGGTTGATGATGCAGTCGTGAAAAAAGAATTTCCAAGTGGGTACAACTCCGGCATTAAGGATTGTGAGGGCTGCTTCCTCCTTGATGATGATGAGGAGGATGTTGGTGGGCGCGCATAAAGAAAAAATGTGCATTGAAGTACTTCCTACTGTTACTTATAACTATCATCAAGGTCACTGATTTACGGTAATTAAAATAATGAAATTCCTTTTTCAAGACTTGAAATTCTGGGAATTGTACCGGTGATTGTTAGTCTAATTTATGGCTTTTTACTGGGATTCTACTTTCATTCATTTAATATGTAGTTAAATAATCAGAATCAAAGAAGGCTTAATATGTAGACCATTAAATGAAGGCAGCTGTAAATAGCACTCAGAGTAATTATCAGAAAAACACAAGTTCTGCAGATTAACTGATCTTGTGCAAAATGTCGAATTCCATAAAATTCTCTGCTTTTAGCAGTGTGAAGGCTGTCCAAATTCCAGAATTTTACAATTTTTTTCCCAGTAAAAACCAATGAACAGTGGCCTTGACTATCATATGGTATGTCATTATAGTTTGCCTTCCCCTTTCTGGAATTTGCCAGTACAGTTCACAGAATGTGTGCAGTCATTATTACCCACAGTCTTCTAAACACAAATGTCAACTTGTAGCCACTGACATCCAACTGATTGAATGACAGATATACTTCTGATATTGACATACAGTAATGCACCCCAGCCAGCCACCATGCTTCTTGACAGCAAGACACAGAGAGAGACATTGTACCTATGCCCAATCTAGGAACCCTCAGATAGCCATAGCCACCCTACTTCTTGAGAGAGACAGAGAGAGAGAGAGAGAGACAGAGTACCTGTGACCAATATAAGAACCCACAGCCAGCCACAGCCAATCTGCTTCTTGAGAGAGAGACACACACACAGATGTGGTGCCTTTGCACAATCGAAGAACCTGCAGCCAGCCATGGTGAGTTCATGTCCTGTGAATAAGCATTAATGTAGTTCTCATTGTACCACCTCGGTACTGTAGTCACTGTAGCCAAAATTAGGTTTATCTTGTCATCCTCATTCACTAAAAATACCACCAACAGCTTAATCTGATTCAAGGTCACTTGGCATTCACCTGTATCCCCCTCCCATGGGTCATGCCTGAAAATAGGCACAATTTGTCTAGTGCACTTACCCGGTCAACAAAAACTAAATAAATAAAATAATAAAATAAATAATTCATTATTAACCAGAATAGCCCATTGACTATGAAATAAAGTAGCAATATTCATCAGCATTGTTTTAAATTTCAGCATTAAAAATAATGTACTAAAAATTATTCTGGATTACAGCATTCAGTAATGATGAACTATTCTTTTTAAAAAGTTACTTTGTTGTGTTACATAACTTTGTGAAAAGAGATCTGCATTATCAGTACAAGATAATTTGTGAAGAAGTCACATCAAAATACTTGTGGCACTTTAAGCAATCATTTTTATGTTTGCTTGCACGTATGTGCAAGAAACATAGTGCCATCATCGGAGATTTCAGAGGTGCGTCACCTCCTCCTCCAGTTCAGTCAGTGTGTTGGCTAGCGCGGCCCCTGTATGCCAATGCATTCTGGAGCTGTCTATGACAAGCTCCAAAATGCAGTGGCATACAGTTGAAAGGAGCTCACGGCAGGTGAGCAGCGATAAGATAAGGCTGCTCACATGCAGCTCCCACAGACAAGGCGCCGCAGGCGTGCTGCGCCCCGCCCTCACACTGTATAGCCGACAGGGTGCCCAATCCCGTCGGCTGTGCCGCTGTCCCCACTCCCCCAAAACCCTTCTGAAATGCCACGCTGGGTGCCCACCCCAGCGTGGCAAGTAATGAAATAGCCGAAGGGGGGTGCCCAATCCTCCATCGGCGGCACTGTCCTAACCCCCCCCAGTAGTAAGTGCCACGCTGGGAGCCCACCCCAGTGTGGCAAGCAACTAAATGGACAACGGGTGCCCAATCCCCTGTTGGCTGAACTACCCAACCCTTCTTGTGCCACGCTGAGAGCCCACCCCAGCGTAGCAACGTCCACATCGTCCATTTTTTATACCTGTAAAGAAAAAATGGTCCCACAGTCTCCCCGCCCCCTCCCACAACCCGCACCCACCCACTGTGCACCCAGCCTCCCCACACCTCCGCTTCACCCCATACTTACCTCCGGGCCCAAAGGGTGATTTCGCAGTCACTGCGCAGTCACTGCGTGAAATCACCCTTCAGGCATGAATAATGCCATGACAGTGACATCATTCATGATAAGGGGTCCCAAAAACCCCATGTTGAAAATTTGGTGCCAAAATTCCAAAAAATGACTGTTTTATGAGCGTGCGTTGTACAGTTCCTATGCACGCTTGTAAGTTCATGAATTTTCAATATTTTCACTCCAGATTTCCAACATTGCCATTTTGCCACACCTTCTTATGAGTAGTACAGCTGTCATTTTTCACATCTCACCCAAAACGTGTTTCCGCCCATGTAGCGCACAATGGCGCAGTCGGTGTGCGAAATCAATGTGCGGGATAAATTAAAAAATCACAGTGACACTGTTCATGAGCAAAGGTCTTAAAATGGCTATGTTGAAAATTTGGTGAAAAAATTCCAAAAATTGACTGTTTCGAGCGTGCGATGTACAGTTCCTACGCACGCTCGTAAGTTCGCGAATTTTCAATATTTTCACTCCAGATTTTCAACATTGCATTTTTACCACACCTTCTTATGAGTAGTACAGCTGTCATTTTTCCAATCTCACCCAAAACGTGTTTCCACCCATATGGCGCTGATAAATGGAGTCGGTATGCGAAATCAATGTGCGGGATAAATTAAAAAAAATCACAGTGACACTGTTCATGAGCAAAGGTCTTAAAATGGCTATGTTGAAAATTTGGTGACAAAAGTCCATAAAATGACTGTGATACGAGTGAGCATTGAGCAGTTTCCACGCCCCCTCATTACTTTATGACTTTGTAATATTTTCAGTCCAGATTTTCACCAGTGACATTTTCCACACTTGCTTATGAACAGTACAGCTGTCATTTTTCACAACATGGCTGAAGTGTGTTTTCACAGTTTCACTGCAGAGATGCGTGGTCGCTGGGGGAAATCATTGTTCGGCACAGATAAAGAAAAACACAGTGACACTGTTCATGATCGGAGGCACCAAAATGCCTGAGTTGACAATCTGCTGTAAAAAATCCCCAACCTAATTATATTACGGGTGTGCGTTGCACAGTTTCTATGTACGCTCATGACTTCACCATTTTTTAAATATTTTTAGTGCAGATTTGCAACATTGCCATTTTTTACACCTCCCCATGAACAGTACAGCTGTCATTTTTTACATCCTGTTCGGAATGTTTTTGCACCTGTGGTGCTAAATGCTGTAGTCACTGTGCATAAGCAGCTTTCGGCTAGCAAAGTGATATTCCCCCTGTTCATGAGGTGGGGCCACAAAACAAACATGTTGAAGATTTGGAGTGAAAATACCAACGAATGCTTGAGGTATTATGGTTTCCAACTATAACGCCCAACCCTGTAAAGAATGACAGGCATCAGAGGTGTGACTTGGGATTCTTGCCTGTGATGCTCATACCATTCCACACCCTGCAGTCAGTGAGAGGCATCGAGGTATGCCTTGGACTCTTCATTCAAACTTCACCCCATTCTCCTATATCGCACCCATCTCACCATATTTCCGAATGGAATGGGGTGCGCATAAGGGCCAAAGACCCAAAGGAACACCGTGACACTTGTCAGTGTCTGCAGGGTGGGGTGTGGTGAAATGGCGTGGCTGTTATGCCTGATGACCCAAACGCACACCCCAATACCTGTCACTCTCTGCAGGGTGGTGGTGGGGTTGGCTTCAGTTCAGTACTTCACTGCCATTCCTATTACGCACCTCTGTAACTTCTACACTACCACTGCCAATGCCAGCAAGCAAACATTTGGCATTGACAAATGCTTGTTAATGTTAGTTGTTGTCACTGGTTATTTCCCTGAAAGTGTTGCACTGCTGGCCTGGCTGGAGCCAGCTATGCACAATCATCACCCAGTCCAGAAACATGACACCCATCATCATGATGAACATCAGTAATTTACAGTATTTATATATCTCATGTACAGTGTTTTTGACTTGAACTGTAGTGTTAATCCTTGCTTGACATTTTTATACATACAACTATGGCCAAATACAGACAAGTGATTTTCAATTTTTCATCACAGGTGACTGTTTAAACTTACTGTCATATAATCCTGGGACCGTAATGATGGCAACTACTTTAATTCCAGCAACAACACCATCACAGTGCGACCACTTAACCTTTGTTTTTATCTACAGGTAAGTATCAGTCTTATTTCCTTTTTCCCCCCTTGTTTTCCGCAAGTGTAAAGTATTTAACGGTGGTGACATGCAGGCCAGATGATATCTCTTTTTCTACACAGATGATGGCTATAACAAAAGGCAGGAACACTCTGCTGGGTATTGATACTGAATAGGGCACTGGAATGAACTCAGAATAATTTCTTCTTCATCTGGTTGCAGGTAGCATTGAGGTTCCAATCGGAAGATGGACAACAGTTTGGATATACTGAAGACCTGGAAAGAAAACAAAAATATTAATGAAAATTGTTTTCCAATGATGCATGCGACCCCACCCCCGAGAAAAAAATACTTACCTTTCATGGCTTGACATGTGCGGTGGCAGCATGGTTTCATCACTACAGTTATGAATCTGTGTGCTGTGACCTGAGAATGTAAAAGAAAAGAGCAGTAATGAGAAATGCTTATAATTCACTCATTCACAGCAGTAACCCCCCCCAAAAAATTAAATTTTACAGTGCCACATTAGATGGCAGCACATATGTATGGCATGTGAATGTGATCATGGCCAACACACTGGTGAAGGGGAAACATTCAGTATGTATGATGATGATTGCCTGCAAAGAAACAACATGACAGACTGCTTACAACAAAAAACAAGATTCAATACAAATTAAATGGCAGTGTCTCTGAAAAACGTGACAGTGACATGTACAATAACTTACCATTCAATTGTACTTACGCAACTGGATGAGATGTATGCTTGTGTGACTTTGTACATTGTGGCTGTTCACCTCTCTATCTGTGGGATATACCACCCTGTAGGGGTATGAAGCAAGGAACCCTAGAGGAGAGCTCCCTCCTATGGGTGCCATGGGAATTATTCCGTTGGCTAAAGGTAGCTTAGGAAGAAGCCCATGGGAAAGAGACATGAGTCTCTGGAGAAGGAGGGGGTGGATGGTGGGGCAATGAGAATCTAATCCTGGAACAGCCCAGGAGGAGTGGCCTTTTAAGGCCTGGTGGGGGAGGGATGTTGTTGCACCACCCATTGAACCTCAGGCTTAAAGCCTTCCCTTTCAATTGTGCTTTCGCAACTGAATGAGATGTATGCTTATGTGACTTTCATACATTGTGCCTGTTTGCCTCTGTATCTGTGGGATATACCACCTTGTAGGGGTATGATGCAAGGAACCCTAGAGGAGAGTTCCCTCCTATAGGTGCCATGGGAATTATTCCCCTGGCTAAAGGTAGCTTAGGAAGAAGCCTAAAAAGAATACCCAAAAAGGGTGTTGAGCATCTAAGAGGTGAGAAACAGAATAGGTCAAGGCAGGAAAGTAAAGAGATAAACGTAGATGGGAAGGACAGGAGAAGAATAAGATATGTCGAGGACAAAGAATGAAATGAAAGTTGACAACATGCAGAAGGGTGACTTTCTAAGGCAAGAGAAAACAGCCGGGGCCACCATCCGACTCCATCCAACAGCGGAACCTAACTACAGAACCTATGAAAGCACTAACCTTAACTAATATTATGAACATCAACATGAAGGAAAGGAAAAAAAACCTTTTTGAGGAGGAAACTTCTGAGGATCCAAGGCATAGGTTGCCTTCCTTCCAGGCTGAAGATGTTTTGATTAGTCACAGCTCAGCTACTGCAATTTAGAATTGAGATTGAGGGAGGAGGAACATATTTCACTTTAGAGGAAGCACTTGCTCTGTCCATCTAAATAGACAGCTGTTGAGGGTTGTGAGTGATGTCTCTTCAACTAGACACTCAAAAGAGAGAGAGGAGAGACATGACTTCTGAGGCACTCAGCTGGCCTATGTGAGCCTATGAAACAGACCAGGTGAACCAGAGGCAGTCTCGATGGAAAATAGCATACAGGGTGCCCTTGAACATTCACATGCAGCCAAAGGGGCTCTGATGATGAGAGTCCCTCCCCTCGCAGCTGGAAGTTGTAAATTCTACATCCAGAGGTGTTGCTGAGATGAGGGATAACTGAAGATCCACCTGGAATGAAGACATTCTTACTATGGGCCAGGGAGAAGGACTCTGCTCCAAGCTTCTCATGCTCTTGATGTGGACTTCATGAATGCAGAGCAAGACCATTGGCTACAGGCTAGCCCCAAGCCAAGGAGCAATGGATATGGAAGGCATGTCTCCGAATGGAGAGCAGTTTGATGAGGTAGCATAAGACCCAATGAGAGGTATGCTCGATTTGTCGATGTAAATGAGTAGACTCTGACATCAGACTGAGCAAAAGAGAACCAGACACATGTCAGGAGGAAGCTATTCGTGATTGGTAACTATGGGAGTGCATGCCAACTCGGTCCATTTAGAGCCAAATTAAGAATGGACAGAATTGCATGAAGGTAGGAGCAAAAGTGGCTGGATGAAGCCAGCACTTGACGGTGAGGTAAGCAGTACCAGGCAGACATCTGAATAGGTGTGACTAGAACAAGGGAATAGGGTTAGAGGAGGAGACAAGTAGGCAGGACAATATGCAGGAGGGAATATTAGGAGATGTGAATGAGTAGGATATGGTGGTATAGTGGGATGGCAGGATAGGGAAATACCCAAGAGACAGCAGAGGTCAGAGAAGGAGAGGAATGGAGGGAAGATGAAATGGGAGGGCAGTGAAATCACAGCAAAGGGCCAGAGAGTGTAGCACTTCCGCAGTGAATAGTGGGAATGAGCATGGCTGGAAACCCCAAAAGAGAAATGAGACCCCGAGACAAACTTGAGCAATGAGATAAATAACCATAGGAGGCAGTGAGTGGCAGTAGGTGCAATAGGCAGAGGGATGAGGTGAAGTCAAGGTCAATGCTGAGAAAGCAGGAGAAGCCAAGTGAGTGGTCAAGAGAGTGACACAGGTCGGTATGAGAGGCATAGCAGCAACCTGAGAACCAAAGGACCTCACCCACAGGGTTGGACTGGGGTGCTGGGGGGCCCACCTGGAAAATAGGTATAATGGCTCACCTGGAAAATCAACAGAGGAGGGTCCAGGGTGACACATGTATGAGAGTATGCCACTTACATTTGAAACATTAGCTTAGCATTTGCCTCGAAAATTTACATGTAGTGCTAAACAAACTCCACTGAATTAGAGAATAGATGTAAGAAGGTGGCCAGGAACCTAGCTGAGGTGGGGGGGTGGGCACCAGAAATATCCAGGTCTCCTGGGTGGGCCAGTCCGGCTCAGTCATGAAACAATGGAAACGGAAGGCAGAGGTCGAAGTACTTGCTGCAAAAGTCTTTCCTGAGGCAGGGGCTGGTGAAGAAAAGCAAGCCACAGAGCTGGATGTTGTGGACAGCCGAAGCTGGCTGGAAGGTGAAGCATGGTAAGCAAAGGCTGCTGTGGTAATGGGGTAATGGACCAGAGCTGCACTTCATGCAAGGAGCGAGTGAGGGGCAGCACAGGAAAGCGGATGCAGCTCTGCTCAGAGCAGCAGACTGGAAAACGGTGCAGGGGAAACAAAAGACAAGACTGGGGGCTGCCAGAGCAGCCAGGAAACTGTCACAGGAGGAGGAAGCAGAGCCACAAGAGGAGCAAGCTGGGGGAGGGCCAAAGGGAGGGAAAAAGCCATGGCATGATCAGCAAAAGTGATAAAGGAGTGAGGGACAAATGGTCTAAGTAAGCAGGAAAGATGGGGATGGGGAGGGAAATTAGACGAAAGGCATGGGGAGAGCATCACAAGCAAGGAAGAAATTCCACAATAGGAAAACAGAACAGAAAAGAGGGGCCAGAATGAAGGGGAAAAGCACTGGAGAACCGAAGGAAGGGGGGAGAACAGAGATGGGGTAGGAACTGCGGAGAGGCAGCTGGAGGTGAGAAAGAGGGGACAGAGAGCAACAGAAAAACTGAGGAGGGAGCATACAACGAAGCCTTCAGCTGCATTGAGAAACAAATCCTGGAACATCCAAGGAAGAGTGGCCTTTTGAGGCCTGATGGGGGAGTGATGTTGTTGCTCTGCCCATTGAACCTCAGGCTTAAAGCCTTCCCATTGTTGGTATGCATACACACACATAGGTCAGCATGTTTCAGTCAGTGCAGCAGAAGAATTTTTCAGAACATCAAATTATAGTTCAACCCATGGTCATCTGTGGCTATCATCATTTAGCAACACACTGTACATCAGCAACAACAGCAAACAGCAGGACAACAGCAGCAGCAGGCTTCTGCATGCCATTTTCTCAGTTAGGACACTTATGCAGAGTTCTGGCTCTAGGTGCATGCTTTAAGCAGTGCATCAAGAAATACTCGTGACATTTCGGAACAGTTTCTCATATGATTATTCTGCATTGGGACTTTTCATGACATTTAAACAGCAGCAGCAGGCGCCACCAAGCCATTTTCTCAGTTGGGACAGTTATGCAGAGTTCTGGCTCTAGGTGCATGCTTTAAGCAGTGCGCCAAGAAATTCTTGTAACTTTTCTGAACAGTTTCTCATGTGATTATTCTTCATTGGGACTCTTTACGACATTTAAACAGCAGCAGGCACCAGCAAGTCATTTTCTCACTTGGTACAGTACACTGATGCAGAGTTCTGGCTCTAGGGGCACGCTTTAAGCAGTGCATCAAGAAATACGTGTGACTTTTCTGAACAGTTTCTCGTGATTATTCTTCATCAGGACAATAATACTGCATGATGAATGATGTAGCAAGATAGCAGTATGACCATGCTACATTCATGTAGGATAGCAAATTGTTTTTGGGGGGATTGTAATTGTATGTGATGTTAAGGTATTTTGATTGTAGTTGTGGGTGTGTTACAGAAACTTAAGACAGTCAACAGTAACAAAAAAGTAGTATAGTACAAGTACAGCAACATTGCAATAATCAGGTGACACATAGAAACATAGAATTTGACGGCAGATAAGGACCGCTTGGCCCACCCAATCTGCCCATTTCCCTACCTAATGGATAAGCTGCAGATCCTAGTTAACCAGCAGCCTACTTCTTCCTATCCCAACCCCTAGAATTGCCTTATGACTGTCCCATGCATGCTTGAATTCCACCACTGTTTTTGACTCCACAACCTCCTCCGGAAGGCCATTCCATGCATCCACAACCCTCTCTGTGAAAGAATACTTCCTTAAGTTACCTCTGAGCTGCCCCCCCTTCTATCTTCAAATTGTGCCCCCTTGTTCTTGCACACCTCTTTTTTTGAAAGATGCTACCCTCTGGACTTTGTTGATTCCCTTGAGGTACTTGAAAGTTTCTATCATGTCCCACCTCTCCTCCTTTCCTCGAGGCTATACATATTTAGCTCCTTAAGTCTCTCTTCATATGTCTTCCAGTGCAGACGGCACCATTTTAGTTGCCCTCTGGACAGCTTCCATCCTGTCTATGTCTTTGCGATTGGGTCTCCAGAACTGCACGCAGTACTCCAGATGGGGTCTCACCAACTGTCTGTACAGAGGGATAATACTTCCTGTTTTCTACTGGTGATGCCTCTCCTCATGCATCCCAGTATCCCCCAGCCTCCTTGCTGCCCCTCTCACATTGCCTGCCCACCTTTAGGTCATCTGATATGACTACCCCAGGTCCTTTCCATTTTTGTTGTTGTTAGTATCTCACCCCCATTGTGTACTCTTCCCTGGGTTTTGTTTCCCGGGTGCATTACCTTGCACTTTATAGCATTGAATCTAAGCTGCCATACATTTGACCATTCCTCTAACCTTGCCAAGTCCCTTCTCATCCTTTCCACCCCACCTTGTGCATCAACTCTGTTGCAGATCTTTGTGTCATCAGCAAAGAGACATACTTTTCCTTCTAGTCCCTCTGCAATGTCGCTTATAAAGACATTGAAGAGGACCGGTCCTAATACTGAACCCTGCAGTACCCCACTAGTAACCCCCATTTCTTCAGAGTGGACTCCATTTACTATTACCTCTGTGTCCTATTCTCCAGCCAATTCTTTACCCAGGCTGTCATCTTGGGACCCACTCCCAGGCTGGCTAACTTGTATATTAATCTTTGCGTGGGACTGTGTCAAATACCTTGCTAAAGTCTAGGTAGGCCATGTCCACAGCCCTCCTGATCTACTACTTTGGTCACCCAGTCAAAGAAATCTATCAGATTTGTCTGGCATGACCTTCCCGCTGTGAATCCATGCTGCCTTGGGTCCTGTGCCCCTCTGGCCTCTAGATACTCAACAATTCTTTCCTTCAGAAGTGATTCCATCATTTTCCCTACCACTGAGGTTAAACTAACAGGTCTGTAGTTTCCTGCTTCTGCCTTGCTCCCACTTTTGTGAAGGGGAATCACATCTGCCCTCCTCCAGTCCTCGGGTACCACCCCATCCTCCCATGATTTGTTAATGAGGGTAGTTAGTGGTGTCACTAGTTCAACCCTTAGTTCTTTTAGAATTCTGGGATGAATCCCATCAGGCCCCAATGCTTTGTCCACCTTCAGTTTTAAGAGTTCTTTCAGAACCCTTTCTTCTGTAAATGGGCTGGTATCAACTTCTGTATCCAGAGTGTTTCTACTGTTTGTTTTAGGTACCTCCCCCTCTTCATTTGTAAATACTGAGCAAAAATATTTGTTTAGTATCTCTGCCTTTTCACGGTCACCCTCTGCCCACCCTCCCTCCCTTTATTAAGCCTCACTATCCCTCCCTTGGTCTTCCTTTGCTCCATGATGTACCTATAAAAGGTTTTATCCCCCTTCTTAACTGAGTTGGCTATCTTGTCCTCAGTTTGGGCCTTTGCTGTTCTGACTGCCTTCCCAGCATCCTTTTGCTTTAACTGATACAGTTCTCTGTACTGCTCCTTCTGTGATTCCTTGTACTTCCTGGATGCTTTCTTTTCTCTTGAACCTTCACTGCCACTTCCTTTGAGAACCACAGTGGTTTCTTACATCATTTTGTTTTGTTTATTTGCTTCACACAAAGGCTCTTTACCTCTGTGATGGCAGTTTTTATTATTCCCCATTGTTCTTCCACCCCTCCTTCCTGCCCATTTGCTAGTGCATTCCTTAGGCACTCACCCATTTTGGCAAAGTCAGCCCTCCTAAAGTCCAGTACTTTTGCCTTTGTATGGCTTGACTCTATTGCTGTGTTTATTGTGAACCATACTGTTCAATAGTCGCTAGTTCCCAGATGGCTACCCACTTCTACATCTGTGATCCTGTCTTCATCTCTATTTGAGAGAACCAGGTCTAAGATTGCTCCCTCTCGAGTGAGCTCCAATACTAGTTGTCTAAGGTGACACTTTTTACCTATACTTTTGTATTCTATTTTCAATTGGTACTTATCTACTGACTTGTGTATGTGATACCCTTCTTTCCACACTTTACTGCTGCTGTACTCCTTTTTTCACATCTGAAATAATAAACAAAGCGCTCCTTTTAATCTGGCTTGCAGCTGGTTTTTATCAGTATTCCCACCTGTTTTTGTACATCTATTATTTAAAATAATTTCTGTTGGGACTAAAATGAACTAGCATGCAATGCAGCAGGCAGTAGTCTACCACCATGACCTTATGGAGAAGTAGATATTTGAACACAGCTGGGTATACTGATGAAAACCAGCTCTGAACAATATTAAAAGGAGTACTACTTTTATTATTTCATATCTAAAAATAGGGAGTATGTATGCTATAACCCATGACAGACCATGGGTGCATCAGGGCATTAATGCACACCCCAAGGGCGTTGTGAGACACTAAGGCTTGCCCAAGTGATTTCAACCAGCTGGGAAGTGCATTAATGGCCTGATACACCCATAGGCCAGAGTGGGTTATCACACTTATAAAATGGGCTAGCTAACTGTAAAAATCAAAATAATCAAAGCTTTTTACAATTGGCATGCCAATTGTTGGTCTACCGGTGCATTAATGAATGGTCAGATGACACTTTCTGCCCAATGGCAAGTCATCATTTGACCTTTCATTAGTGCCCATTTTACAATGCAGAATCAAATTAATTGTGGAAGGAAGGGTATCACACAAGTCAATAGATAAGGGACAACTGAAATTTTAATAAAACATTATCGATCAAAATTGTTACCATATTATTGCACTGCTGCTTTAACTCAATACAACAGGAAGAAAACATTAATGCAAAAAAAAAAATTCCATACTTTTTCTGTATGTAAAAAGATTATTAAGCAGGAAAAGAAGGGAAGCACAGGACAGGAATTTTTCTTTTTCCTTTTATAATTTTTTTTGGTGTGTTTTTAATATTTTTGGGGGGGGAAGAAAGTGAGGAAAAATAAAGACAGAACACACAATACATGTTAAGAAAGAAAATAAAAACACTACTGGGCCTGGTTCTGACCAATTAGACTTTGGAGCATAGTAATGATTTGCAATTGCTGATCCTTCATTAGGTCCAACTGTTGGCACATTGTGTCGACAATGTTACCTAGGTGGTCGACCTCACTCCACAGAATGGCAAGATCACCCTGTGTGACTGGAACTTTAAATGGGCCATGCTTACATGTAGCTGTGGGAGCAACCACTTGTTCAACACTCTCCCTTCTGCTGCGCTTTGGATGCTGTGCAGGCTGATGCTGTGCTGCCACATCTTGCACTGCACCTTCCACTGCAGGAGCAGTTACTAGTTCAGCCACCTTGGCCTCCCACTGTGCACAGTGGTGCACAGTCAGGTGTGTTCTCTGCCCACCTGTTCCCAAGTGAGTACCCTTGCGACCACGTTGCACCATCATGCCACAGATCTTGCATCTCACCACAGTCGGGTCACCTGGCCATGTGGTGAAAAAATGTCACACTGACGAGCCATGTAGAGGACCAGGCACAGGCAGTGGGGGGACCTAGATGTACTACGCTGCTGTACAGTTGGGGGGTGGGGAACAAGCTGCTGTTGCTGCTGTTGCTGCTCCTTGGCCTGCTGAGGGGGGTCATCATCATCATCATCATCATCATCATCATCAACATTATTTTTAAATAGCGCCCTTCCATTGCTCATGGCACCCTTATAATAATAAAACACACATAAACTACAATCAAACCCACAACACTGCACATATTATCCACTAACATATATTAAAACAATCCACAATATTACACATATTACATATCAGCCTATAATAAAATGTATCTTTAAACATGATTATATATTCCCTCCTGTCATGGCAGCAATATTATTGAACTTAAATGGCAGAAAAGGCCTGGTTGAATAAATACGTTTTGAGGGATGTTTTAAATCCCTCCATGGTCAGGCTATCGCATATCCAACAAGGTAAAGAATTCCACAGGGTCGGAGCCATATAGGCAAATGCTCTACCTCCTGAAGTTTTCAAACAGACCCTGGGAATCTCTAGCAATCCCTTGTTGGAGGATCAGAGTTGCCAGGAGGAGCAGTAAGGATACAGGTCAGGAGGCAGTATAGCTCAGTGGTTTAAGGCTCTGAGCTACAAATCTTGACACCTGGGTTTGAATCCCACAGCCCCCACTTGCATACTGTGTGACCCTGAGCAAGTCACTTAACTTCCTTGTGGTCCCAGGTCGCACCTGTAAACAAGCTTTCAGCTTAGTGTGTCTCTCCTGGTTAAAAAAAAAAAAGGTCTTGTAGGTACTGCAGTCCCTGATCGTGTAGGCCTTTATAGGTCAACAATGTGACCTTGAAGGAAATCCACCACTGTACTGGCAGCCAGTGCAGTTCACGCAGCACAGGTGTTATGTGCCTGGATCTAGGGGTTCCAATTAACAACCTGGCTGTCACTTTCTGCACCAGCTGCAATCGCAAAATATCAGCCCCCAGTAGCCCTAGGTAAAGGGCATTGCAATAATCAAGATGGGTAGTGACAAAGGCGTGGACCAGAGTTGGAAGATCTTCAGTTGGAAGAAGATGTTTCACCCTGGCTATGTTCCTAAGATGGTAATGGGATGATTTGACTACAGACGACACGTGAGCCTTCAAGGTCAGGCTTTCATCAAAAATCACGCCTAGGTTCCACACCTGGTATGAGACAATCAGTGGTGTTCCTCCCAACTCTAATCCAGAGGGATGTCCCAGCTGACCTATGATCTGGGTTCATGGCCAATACCTCTGTTTTCCCTGGGTTCAGCCTCTACCAGCTGGTACTCATCCAGCCCTGAATCTCAGTCAGACAGCTGTTAAACACCAAGATCATATCACTCTCCTGGCTGGGCAAAAAAGAAAGGTATAGCTGAGAATCATCTGCATAGCAGTGAAAACACAAGCCATACCATCTTAAAATGTCTCCTAATGGTAACATATCTACTGCAAACAACATGGGGGACAACACCGAGCCCTGCAGCAACCCACAGGGTAGCTGATGGTGGGGTGAGGAGTAAATCCCAGACACAACCCTCTGAGATCTATCCTGGAGGAACAAACAAAACCAACCAAGGACTGCCCCCCCAGTCAACAGAAGAACCGCAGGTGCTTGAGCAGCACCCCATGGTCCACAGTATCAAAAGCTGCCGAGAGATCAAGGAGAACCAAGATGGTGCATGGTCTCTGATCTCTGGCCATCAAGAGATCATTTAGTACCCAAACCAAGGCCATCTCAGTGCTGTGTCTTTTCCTGAAATCTGATTGGAGAGAGTCATAGATATTGTGACTGGTCAAATGATCCTCCAGCTGGAGAGCTACCACCTTCTCAATAACTTTGCGTGTAAATGGCAAGTTAGAGGCTGGTCTTTAGTTAGCTGTGCAGTCAGGGTCTAATGAGATTGTTTTCAAGAGGGGTCACACAACCACCTCTTTTAAGGGATTTGGAAAGATCCCCCATTCCAGAGAACACTTAGCCTGTTCACAGTGTGGAAGAGCTGAGCTGGCTTATTCTTTGCTGCAGCAATTTTCTTAGACAGGAATGCTGCCTTCTTTTTGGAAATTGCTGATTGGTATACTTTATAATGTTCTAATAATCTAAGCTTGTCCTCTTCCAGGTGAGTTTTCCACCAATGCCTCTCCAATTTTCAACCCTGCCTTATACTGTAGCTCCCACAGTGTCCCATCATACCATGGGGCAACAGGGTGAGAGATCAGGTGACGAACATGAACCAGAGCAATGATATCCAGGGCCCTCTTTACTGCCTTATTATAGGCAAGAACAAAGGGACCCGGATAACTGCTATCAGTTGGGATTCCTGAATGGTCCAGTACCACCATTAGGCCCTCTGAGGTAACTCCTCTTAAAGGGTGGTACTGCACCATTTCCTTGGGGGCAGGCCTATTAAGGGGGGATGCAAAATTAAACCTCAGGGCATGATGGTCAGACCAACTGACTGGCTCCACCACCATATGGGTGATCTCCATCTCCATGAGAAGCACCAAGTCCAATGAGTGTCCCCCTCCCAGTGGGTGTGTCGGCAGTAACTACCCGTGTCAGGCCCAGTGATTCCATCAACTGGAGGAGGTTTTGTCCAAATAATGAGAACTCATCGTTGACCCATGCATTGAAGTCTCCCAGAATTAACCATCTGGGGAACTCCAACACCAGCTCGGTGACAAGCTCTTCTACCTCCTGCAGGAAAGCTCTCCCATCACCTGGTGGACAGTAGATGAGAAGGATCCTGCAACCTGCACCCACCTCCACAATACATTCAAAGGATTTGGTAGATCCCACTGGCACTTCCCTGAGATCCCGTTCTGATCTAAAACAGGTCGCGACTCCCCCGCCCCCATGGTCCACTCTAGGGCGGTATAACACCAAGAACCCGGTCGGTAAAGAGAAAGCCAAAATGGGCCCCACATTCTCATCCAGCCAGGTCTCGTGATGCAAGCCATGTCAGCAGAGGCTACCACACCGGCCACCGGTGCTGTCTTATTCTTAATTGAGCTGGCATTGCAAAACACTGCCCTAGAGGGACGAGAACCCGAGGATGACAGAACCACCTGCCTGCACATGTCAGAACCCTTGGGTATGGGCACAAGACAGGGAGGGCCCCTGTCCCATACCCATTTCATCCCTGGGCACCTCATGGTCCTCACTGTCTCTATCCACCCCCTCCTTTCCCATCCTCACACAGACCCAGGTTTCCCACCTCCCCCACCCCCTCCTTTCCCATCCTCACACAGACCCAGGTTTCCACCTCCCACCCCTCTGCCTCCTCATAATACCTAATCCATGGCATCTTCTATATACATCTGGAGGAAGCAGAGGGGTATCAGATGGGTGGAGGCCCCTGAGTCTGGAGGGGGAGTACTGCCTGACCATGACTGTTACCCACTTAAACATATTTTCAACCACTCACACACTCTCCCGATCACACACTTGTCCAGCAATCACATCCCAGATTCGCTCTCCACTTACTCACTTTCCACTCAATACTACTTCTCCACAATTACACCCAATCTTACATCCACAAAAACCATATACACATAGGCCTATACTAACAGACAGAAATCTCCCTTGTAGCCCGAGTAGCAGTTTATCAATCCACAAAATGTAATACAAGCAGTCTTTAAATAGTCATTTCCATAAATGATGTATCATATTGCAGAGTTCCCACCTCTGCATTTAAAACTTCAGTGCGGTGCAGACTCCTCTCACTAGTCTGCATAACTTTCCACAGTATTACCAATGAATCCAGATTTGTTCAGTCACTTTAAGTCACACACCACTTTCTTTAACAGAGTCAAAGTTATATTGCACAACAGTACCTTCTCAGGCCCAGCCTTCAGTCTCTTGTTTCAGGGACTGACCTTCTTCCACAGTGTAAAGTGCACAGTTCATGCTCTGGGTGCCTGGGTCATCAACCCCCAAACTTTCTTCTCGAAGGAGTTGAGCAGTACATGCTCTGGCCTGCTCCCATGTCCTCTTAAAGCTGAGGGACAGAGAGCCCTGCTTCAGGACAATCTGCCCTCACCTCCTGTCTGGTCCAGGAGTCCAACTTCTAGGGACACCCCCCCCTTTTTGCTGGCCCTTATGTTGCTCGATAACCAGGCACTCCCACTGTCTTTCCTTACTTCATCCAGCCACATGCCATGGCCATAACGGATCCTCCGATCAGTAGGTGTACCGACCGTCCTCACACCATGGTCAGAAACACCACCCACATGCAGCAAGATTCCTTTCCTTGTTACTCGCCGGTCTTTCCCTGCAGTCGGAATGGGCCCACACATGAACAGGCATCGACTCCACACTCTTGGCAGAACTCCCTGAATACACTTGGGCAGACAACACTCCTCACTCCAGTCCTCTCAGGAAGGCAACAGCTGGCAGGATCTCCAATAACACCTCTCCAGCAGACTGAAACCAGGGAAATAAGAAAGTGATGGATCAGAAACATGGTTAAATTGGTTAGACAAATAACCACAGATACTCCACAACTAAGACTCGGGCCCCCTAGCCCTCATCTACTCTATTACTTAGCTCTGTGCTCTGGGCGGCATTGGGAATGATCCAAATGTCCCCAGTGTACACTGCAGATATTTGTTCTGATACTCGAAGATGCTCAGAGAAACTTGCTAACTAACTCACTTTTCTTCTCTGTTCCCATCCAGTAGTAGATAAACATGTGGGGAGTAGTGCAATGTAATGGTTGTGGGGCAGCAGTCTTCTGGGAGTCTTTCTGGAGGCTGAGAGGCTGCCCTATTTGCAGACAACTCCCTGCCCTGAGGGAGGAAGTTTCCCGTCGTCAGGCCACACTGGACAGTAGTAAGGGAACCTTCCCCCAGGCCACACTGGACAGTAGGAAGGGAACCCAGTCAGTTGTTCCACTCGACAATCCATACACCATTCTGGGGGAGCATAGCTCCCCTATGGATGTACCCGCAGAGGAGACTAAGGAGGCTGAGGACAACTGTCACAAGGGAGGCCCACAGGAAGGAGGCAGAGGACACCACAGGGAAAGGAAGCAGCTCCTGGTGGGGGACTCAATTATTAGGGGGATAGAACTGGAGGGAGCAGGGAAAACTGAAGTTAGGTGCCTGCCTGGTGCCATGGCTTGGAGGGACAGGAAGCGCATCCTCAGAATCATGAGAACAGCTGCACAGGAGTCTGAGCTGGACATCATTGTCCACCTAGGGACAAATGACTTGGCTCATCATGAGATTAGAGCAGTGCAGGAGGACTTTGTAGAGTTGGAGAGGGGCCTAAGACAAGTAGCATACACAGTATCCTTCTCAGAGGTGCTGCCTGTCAATGGCATGGGTGAGGCGAGGGTACTTTGCACCATGCAGTTTAATGAATGGTTGAAAAAATGGTGTGGAGCACAGGGTTTGGCTTCATTGGGACGGGGTTCCACCTGGAGGGACACCAGCCTATACTGGCAGGGTGGTCTGCATCTGTCCAGGAAGGAACAAGTCTTTTGAGCAATCGGTTTAAATGCTTCATTGGCAAGCTTTTAAACTAGTCAAGGGGAGAGGCACTGATAAGCAGCAGAAAAATCCCAGCCTCTCCCTACAAAACAGGGTACTAAATGAGAAAAAGACCGAGGTAGAAAGGTCAGTGGGGGATGCTGCAACAGAAGGTAAAGCCATCAAAAAATGGAGAGCAATGAGTACCAATGCCCGTAGTCTGAGTAATAAGCTTTCTGAATTAGTGGCCTTGATGGAGGAGGAACATCTGGATATCGTGGCAGTCACAGAAACATGGTACACACAAAACCATAACTGGGACGTAAACATACCAGGATACACTATCTACAGGAGGGACAGGGAGGGTAAAAGAGGAGGAGGAGTAGCTCTTTACATAAGGGAAGGAATCAAAGCAACAGAACAAAAGGGTAAACAGGGAGGAGAAGAAGCACTGTGGGTAAATTTGGAGACAGGCAATGGCACCACAGGCAATGGCACCACAATCCGCACAGGGGTTGTATACAGACCCTCTTCTCAGGGGGAGGAAATGGACAAGGAAATGATAGAAAGTATACTTAGAATGGCAGAAAAAGGGGAGATATTGCTGGTGGGTGATCTGAATATGCCAGATGTTAACTGGAGTGCAGTTGCAGCAGCCACTTCGAAGAATGGGGTTATTCTAGATGCCCTACAGGGGGCATGCCTTAGACAACTAGTATTGGAGCGCACTCGAGATGGAGCAATCTTAGACCTGGTTCTCTCAAATGGAGATGGAGAGAGGATCACAGATATAGAAGTGGGTAGCCATCTGGGAACTAGCAACCATCAAACAGTATGGTTCACAATAAACACAGCAATAGAGTCAAGCCATACAAAGGCAAAAGTACTGGACTTTAGGAGGGCTGACTTTGCCAAAATGGGTGAGTGCCTAAGGAATGCACTAGCAAATGGGCAGGAAGGAGGGTGGAAGAACAATGGGGAATAATAAAAACTGCCATCACAGAGGTAACAAGCCTTTGTGTGAAGCAAATAAACAAAATGAAACGATGTAAGAAACCGCCATGGTTCTCAAAGGAAGTGGCAGTGAAGGTTCAAGAGGAAAAAGAAAGCATTCAGGAAGTACAAGGAATCGAAGAAGGAGCAGGACAGAGAATGGTATCAGTTAAAGCATAAGGAAGCCGGGAAGGCAGTCAGAACAGCAAAGGCCCAAACCGAGGAAAAGATAGCCAACTCAGTTAAGAAGGGGGATAAAACCTTTTATAGGTACATCAGGGAGCGAAGGAAGACCAAGGGAGGGATAGTGTGGCTTAATAAAGGGGAGGAGGTGGGCAGAGGGTGACTGTGAAAAGGCAGAGATACTAAACAAATATTTTTGCTCAGTATTTACAAATGAAGAGGGGGAGGTACCTAAAACAAACAGTAGAAACACTCTGGATACAGAAGTTGATACCAGCCCATTTACAGAAGAAAGGGTTCTGAAAGAACTCTTAAAAACTGAAGGTGAACAAAGCAATGGGCCTGACGGATTCATCCCAGAATTCTAAAAGAACTAAGGGTAGAACTAGTGACACCACTGACTACCCTCTTTAACAAATCATGGGAGGATGGGGTGGTACCCGAGGACTGGAGGAGGGCAGATGTGATTCCCCTTCACAAAAGTGGGAGCAAGGCAGAAGCAGGAAACTACAGACCTGTTAGTTTAACCTCAGTGATAGGGAAAATGATGGAACCACTTCTGAAGGAAAGAATTGTTGAGTATCTAGAGGCCAGAGGGGCACAGGACCGAAGGCAGCATGGATTCACAGCGGGAAGGTCATGCCAGATGAATCTGATAGACTTCTTTGACTGGGTGACCAAAGTAGTAGATCAGGGGAGGGCTGCGACATGGCCTACCTAGACTTTAGCAAGGCATTTGACACAGTCCCACGCAAAAGATTAATATACAAGTTAGCCAGCCTGGGAGTGGGTCCCAAGATGACAGCCTGGTAAAGAAATAGCTAGAGAATAGGACACAGAGAGTAATAGTAAATGGAGTCCACTCTGAAGAAAGGGGGGTTACTAGTGGGGTACCACAGGGTTCAGTATTAGGACCGGTCCTCTTCAATGTCTTTATAAGCGACATTGCAGAGGGACTGGAAGGAAAAGTATGTCTCTTTGCAGATGACACAGAGATCTGCAACAGAGTTGATGCACAAGGTGGGGTGGAAAGGATGAGAAGGGACTTGGCAAGGTTAGAGGAATGGTCAAATGTATGGCAACTTAGATTCAATGCTAAGAAGTGCAAGGTAATGCACCTGGAAACAAAAACCCAGGGAAGAGTACACAATGGGGGTGAGATACTAACAACAACAAAAACGGAAAGGGACCTGGGGTAGTCATATCAGATGACTTAAGGTGGGCAAGCAATGAGAGGGGCAGCAAGGAGGGCTGGGGGATACTGGGATGCATAGGAGAGGCATTACCAGTAGAAAACAGGAAGTTATTATCCCTCTGTACAGACAGCTGGTCAGACCCCATCTGAGTACTCGTGCAGTTCTGGTGACCAATCTCTGCAAAGACATAGACAGGATGGAAGCTGTCCAGAGGAGGGCAACTAAAATGGTGCAGGGTCTGCACCGGAAGACATATGAGGAGAGACTTAAGGAGCTTAATATGTATAGCCTCGAGGAAAGGAGGGAGAGGGGGGACATGATAGAAACTTTCAAGTACCTCAAGGGAATCAACAAAGTCCAAGAGGGTAGCATCTTTCAAAAAAAGAGGTGTGCAAGAACAAGGGAGCACAATTTGAAGATGGAGGGGCGGCTCAGAGGTAATTTAAGGAAGTATTTTTTCACAGAGAGGGTTGTGGATGCATGGAACGGCCTTGTGGGGTCAAAAACAGTGGTGGAATTCAAGCATGCATGGGACAGTCATAAGGCAATTCTAGCGGGTGGGAGTAGGAAGAAGTAGGCTGCTGGTTAACTAGAATCTGCAGCTTATCCATTAGGTAGGGAAATGGGCAGACTGGGAGGGCCAAGCAGTCCTTATCTGCCGTCAAATTCTATATTTCTATGTTTCTATCTAACTTTCTTCTCTAGGCTAAAACAAACTAAAATAAGCTAAATGCTTTCTACTAAAATTACATCAAACTGCTACATAAACTGCTTGCTACAGGAGCTAGCCACCAGTGCTGCTTGGCTGGTACCACTAACATTGAAAGCAGCAGTTGCTGCTGATGCTTCTGGAACCTCACTTCCACTGCCAGTGGAAACAACATTTTCAGGGAGGGGAGCACTGGATGGGAACAAGTTCCCATGGTTGAGGCAAATAGTTCACCTCACACCACCATGCATCTTTGGGCCATAACTCCTGGCAGGAACACCACCTCTCTCCATTTGTAAACAAAAATTAAGAAGTATTAAAAACTAAAGGAAAGAGAAAAACAGAGTAACAGAATCAGATACCAAAATCAAAATGGGCACTAAGATGAAAGCGGTTTAAAATAAAGTCCGGATGATGACAAAAATGGATCAAAAGCACTAAACTTTTCTCAAAACTACTGCTCCTCTACACACAGAGACACTAGACAGTCAGCTCCACACAGCTCCTAATTTAGCAAACAGGTCAAAGTGACACCTGATTCACTTCTTCCCTGAATCATGTGACCTGCAGGCAGTCAGACATGTGATCTGTGGGTTGTTTCTCACAAACTTTACCTTCTCAAAATGTAACCCAAAGTTAATGCATAGTCCACAATGAGAAGTCCATTAAAGGCAAATTTTGACCTTTTAATGGAAACTTCACGTAATTATATCCGGATTCGAAGTTATGCACTTTGCTTTAACTTCGAGGGCATAGTAAAACTTTGCTGCATCTCTAATCAACAATACTTACAGTTATGCCATGGATAAGTGTTGTACACACTGGTTTCATGGGCAACGTTGCTCCCAAAATTATTTATTCATATTGTGTAGGCCTGCCAAAAATTCCTCAAACATTAATCTGAAAAAAATTGAGGAACGACAACAGTGCAGTGTCCCACAGTTTGGGCTACTTGTTCCAAAAATTGTGTGCCCATTGGGATAGTCAAAAACACAAAAAAAGGCTACTCCAATCCTAAGTTGTGCCTGTGTAAAAAGCTGAGCACCAAAGAACAAAAAACACAGCACCAACACTTCCAAAAACATATGCTGTATTGTGCGTTTAACTAATAACATCACAATGCAGAAACGCCATGCAGGACAGGACAGTTCAAACAAACAAAAGGTCCGACCGGTTTCGAGCCAGAAACAGCGCCTCCTCAGGGACACACCTTGGTGCCCATTGGGATAGTGCCACACATGAATAAAGCTTCCTGTTATACCACAGAAAAGTGTTGTATACAATGGTTTCTTGAACAATATTGCCTCAAAAATTACTAATTTGAAAGTCTGAGTGACAAGAACAGTGCTGCATCTCGCAGTTTGTGTGTAGGCTACTGGTTCAAAAAAGAAAGAAAATAATGGACACAGAAGCCCTCCTCATCCACCTTATCATTCTCCTCTGCCTTTAGGCAAGCCGAAAATGTAAAAGATTTATCATCCATAAGCAGTGGCAAAAAGGGCTTTGGAAAAAGGGATAGGTTAAGTTTTTTTTTAAACAAGTGAGCATCTCTATGTTTTGGGTTAAAATGCATGTTCTCCTTTTATTGACAATATTGCCTGCAGCACTGAAAACCCTCTCTGAGTATATACTTGCAGGTGAGCAGCTGATGTGTTCAACAGCTGCCAGTGTCAAAGAGGGCCAAATGGTCCTTTTTTTTGGTACCAGTAAAACAGAGGCTCTTCTCCTTCTGCTAGTGGCAAGTTTTCATCCAGATAATTCTGCACCATTTTGTTTGTAGGCATCTCAGAAAGTGATGTGCTATGCTTTTTCATCAAGCCACAGTCACAGTCAGTCTCACAAAAGAGAATGGCGGTAAGTTGGTGGGTAGCATTTCCACAACTGGTCTTGGTAACTTTCTTGTCTCCGGTCTGTTGGCTTTATATTTCTGGCCCATTTCCAGGGATTAAACCAGTGAGAGCTGAATGCTTTTTTCCCCCCTAGATGTGACAACTGGCTACTATTTTTGCAACCCTTGGCACCAAAAAAAAAAAAAGGCTGGGGATTTGCACCCCTTGAAGGTGTGAGAACCAATGGGCTAAAGAACCAATGGAATGTGCTGGAGTTGTGCATCAACTACCCCTTGAAAGATTTTTTTTTCTCTTCTTGTCTACCTGGTTTCTTAATGTTCTCCCTGGCCATCATCATTTTCATCAACATCAGTTGAACTGCATGGTGGTGCTGCTGCTGTGCTGTGTGAAGGCATGTCTTCTAATACTGACATCTGTGGGATTTCAGGAAATGCCTTATCATGGTAGATATTCCCAGCATTGTTCCCTGCTTACCCCAACTCAGTGTATCTTTACATAAAAGACACACTACATGTATCCATAATTAATTTGTCCCCTCGAAAGAAATCCCACATCACTGATGTCATTGGTTTGGTCTTTCCTCCTGACACTCTTGGTTGTTGCTTAATGGGTGGGCTACTATGGGCTGCTTCCAAATCTTTATCCTCCTCCTCCTCCTCCTCCTCCTCTTTCCCCACCAGGTCTCTGGATCTGGGAATGGTTCTTTTTCCTCTACCATGTGCCTGGGCCACCAGTTATTCCTGTCTTCTTTATCTGCTGTCATTCCACATGAATGTTGCTCTGTTTCCCCTTCTTGTTTGTGGCCTTTCTTCTTTTGGTTTTTCCACCACTTTTGGTCTTTTTTGATCTCTTAGGTGCACCTGTCCTATGTCGAACTCCTACATGTTCCCCCTTCTCCTTCCCCCCAGAACTTTTGCTGCTGCTACCACTTTTATTGGGTATATAAACACAATCTGTATGTCTGTCCCCAAGCTCAACCAAATCAATGTGCTCCTACATTTCTGCCTGCGTCACTACGTAATGCACTCCTTTCTTTTCTATATTGTTTTTTGCTCCCCATTGTCACCCCTTGCCATACTTGGCAATGGGGAGACATAGGTATTTTTACTTTTCTCCCACCTACAGTACAAGTCACATTTAATTGTTCCTCCAAGGAGTTGTTTTAGCATTCTCGACTGAGTTGTATAAGTGTTTCTGGATCCAGCACAATGCCCTGCACAAACTGTTTCTTTAGATTTAAAACTCAGTTTTGCATTATATTGTGACTAGACTGCCGATACATTCCAATTGAGTGGCAAAAACATTTTACAAACATTGCACTTGAGCTGATTAAACACTGAAAAACAATGCAATTTGAGCAGCCAGTGCATTGCCAACTGTAAAAAGCAATGCTAAACCAACTCGTTGGTGGAACAGTTTAAGGTGACTTGTACTGTAGCCCAGGAATCGAGAGCATGGCCAAATGTGCCTGTGGAGGCGAGCATATACCCCATGAATCTGGCTACAGCTCCTTACCCCCACCTGGCCTACAGTCAAGTCTCCAACTGGGCTTGGTGCTACCACCAAGCTTCCACTCGGTGGCAGCCAAGAACCAGAGAGACTTGAATACCTCACTGAGAAATGAGAGCTGCCTGTCTGCAACTCAATCCAGCTCCTTGCCCACCCACCCCCAGCCAACCCACAGCAACCAAGTTCACTTCTTAACTCGGGTCACCAGCGTAGCGTGAGGTTGGTGTCCAGTGCCTAAACCCTCAGTGCCACTGGGACAGCTGCCAAAGCATTCCTTTCTTATTCTTTTTTTTACACTGATTGCTTGTGCTGCAGTCCTTGCAGTGCTGCTGTGAGTGGTTCCTACAGTGTTCTATACTTTATGGACTGTTTGGCCACTATTGTCCTCTCCTTCTAAACTTGCAGTTCCTATTAAGGCAGAGATTCTATGACCAGGCCCACTC
Organism: Neoceratodus forsteri; assembly: GCA_016271365.2. Classification (NCBI taxonomy): domain Eukaryota; kingdom Metazoa; phylum Chordata; order Ceratodontiformes; family Ceratodontidae; genus Neoceratodus; species Neoceratodus forsteri. Next base: position 829,330,531 of record CM028132.1, on the reverse strand, counting down.
TGCTCTGATTTTTCTTTGATGTGACTGGACGATTGCATGCCACCATCTCCTGGGCCTCTTTGTTGTTCCATTTCCACTTGCTTGCTGCAGGACTAAGCCACTTAGGTGATGAATGATGAAGAATAAGACTTTATTTCAGTTTTTGATTTTTTGATTATGTTTTGATTTTAGGTTTTTTAATTTTTTTATTTTATCAATGGAATGTCATCAAGGTATACCAGAGGCCAGGCATTGACTCATTACCAGCCAGCCTGAGACACCCTTCCTGCCCACTGCCCAGATCACACTAAAGCAGCATAGCTTAGAATGACACACACAGGCTGCTTCAGACTCTGGAGGAGGAGGGGTAAGGAAGGAATTTCAGTAACGTGAAGGAATCTGGAGACTTTTTTTTAATTATTTTTTCACTTTTTTATGGGATGCCACCAAGATGCCCACTACCAGGAACTGGGCACCGGCACTCTGCCAGCTGGCACACACTTGCTGCCCATAGATCACACCACAACAGTACAGCTCAGGATGACACACACTACTTCAGGACTCACGAGGAAGGAACTGTGGCAACTTTAGGGAACATGAAGACTAAGAGTTTCAATTTGAAGACTGATACAAAAAAAAATAGTGTTGTTTTTACATTTTTTATGGGATGCCACAAAGGTGCCAACTACCAGGGGCTGGACACCAGCATGTTACTAGGTGGCATATGCTTTCTGTCCTGCCCACTGCCCTGATCACACAGCGAAAGGCTGCTTCAGGACTCAGGAGGAGGAAGAAGTATCTGCTGCAAGCAAGCCTGCAACCTGGGTAGATGTATTTATTGTAAAGTCTTTGAAACTGTCACAAAATGAAATGTAAATGAAGTTTTTAATTTTTATGGGATGCCACCAAGGTGCCTACTACCAGTAGCCAGGAACTGTCCTGCTACCCACAGGTACACACTGCCCAGTTAAAACACTAAATAAGAGTAACTCCCCCAAAAAATCATAGCGGACTTCTGCCAGTGGATACAGTCAAAACTGGTTTAGATATGTAATTCCCTGCTAAAATTCTAGTTCTGCGGAAAAAAAAAGTGTGCAGCACTGCTGATACTAAATTTGTTAGGCAAAAAGTGGGTACCGACAGACTGCCACCTTATGCCTTATCTGCCCACTTTCCATCTCCCAGCATACTCATACTCCTCCAGTCCAGAGTATAGAATACAAGGGGACTTCTAGTTGGACCGCGACCCAGATGGCCATGTAATGCTGTAGCTCTCATTCTTCGGTTGTCAACTATCAAACTAACAAAAATCCAAACCATTGATCAGAGAGTTTTGTAGGTGGATTCTGATAGATCTCATTCCCTTGAAATGAAATATATTTTTTTCTGGAACAAATGTTTCATCTTTTTCACTGTCAAATCATTACATGAAGGTGTGCCACTGAAGAGATGGCTACAGCCACCTCAGGACCTATGCTTGCCACAGACCTGACCACAATCACACAGATGTTTGCTAAAATCCTTGAAGAAGTCTTTGGGTTCAAGGCAATTATGGGATCTCTACAGCAACAAATCAACCTGAGACAGACTTGGGCGACAGATAATGAAAATACTCTGAGGTTTCTGGATAAGTAAGTTGACTCCTGAGATACTGAAATTCACTAACTCAAAAATAAAATCTCTATTTTAAGGGACAAAACTGCCAATCTTGAATGCTGTGGGTGTAGAAACATCAGAATAACAGGGGTCCCAGAAGGAGTGGATGAACAGGACATGAATGAACTTGTACAACATTTATTATATGAGCTACTAAATGTTCCTTTTGGACACCTTGATGTGCAAAGATCCCACAGGACACTGACCCCATGCCCAAAACCCAGAGAGAGAGAGAGAGAGAGAGAGAGAGAGAGAGAGACCTAGACCTATTCTTGCCATGTTTCTGAGGTACTTGGTCATGGAGACCCTCCTCAAACTTGTTTGAGAAAAAGGTCTGTTGCGGTGGCATGGACATCAAATATCTTTATTTCAGGACTATTCAGAAAAACTTAATAGGAGAAGGGCAGCTTTTACAAGGGCACAGATGGCTCTTCAAAAGGAGTTAAATATCACATTACATACCCTGCCACCATCAGAACTGAAAGAAATGGGGTTTTGCATGGTTTCACTGATGTGCAGAACACGGCAATCTTTGTGAACTGTTCCTGGGCAGCAGAGGTGCAGTCTTTCTGCTCTTCTGAGAGCTGTCCCTCTCACAACACTCTGAACCCTCAATGCTCTGTGCTACACAATAAATGCATGGGCATATCCCTCTATACTCCTACCCCATCTACCAATGAAGCCCCACCCCACCAATACTAACAGAAGAGATTCAAAAACAAAAAATAAGGGGAGACTTCCTCCCAGCAGTCCCAAATGGCAAGACCACCACATCGAAGCAGGATCCATGGACCAGAGCATTCATGGGGAGCTCCTCTAACACATCACCACCTGAACAGACTATCCTGCCACTGCTCACAAAATTGCCAGAAATCATTGCTGAATGTGCCACCTTCCACCTAACCAACTCTGGCACCAGTGCTACAGATGCTGTGATCCTGTACTGATGTGGCCCAGCTGCTCACAGAACAAGCTGTAGAAGCCCAGCAGCAAAAAAATGTCTCCATCTGAACGCTGAGCAGCAACAAGAAACAAACAAAACAGAACTGTCCCCTGCTCATCTTTTGATTTTCAAACTGTGACAACACACAGTGCCTTGAACCTTTCTTCGGTGTGTCCCAGCAAAACTCCACAATGAACTATGGACTGAGTAGTTTATCCCTGGCAAACTCCACTTTACTGCCAGTGGTCTAAGGTAACTGTTCTTTCCTGAGACCCCCACCTTTTCTGTTTGTTGCACAGAAGTTGTGATTTAAACCTAAAATGATTTCCGTACACTTATTTTTAAAGTTGATGCATTGACGAGGGGGCGGGTGAGGGAACTGTCTGATTAGCTGTCAGCTCTGGAAGCTGAAATCACAATGCAGCCCAGCTGTAATACTGTGACAGACAAGTTAGTCCAATCAGGCTCTGCCAAAACTTCCACTGCCAACACTCCAACAGCAATGCCAAATGGATCCCTTGCTATAGTTACCCTTCCCTCTGTCAGGCACATGCTTATTTGAGAGGGCATTTGCTGCTGTGCAAAACTTCATCAGGGAGCCTCTCCCACTATTTGGCTTTCCATCTGCCCTACTTAGTCTTTACACAGATCCCCCTAGGAACCTGCCCAATTGATAGCAGTACTATAAGGGAAAGTAACTTTAAATGCATTGGGGAATACCAGAGGTACTAGTACTTTTTGAACCCATTGAGCTGCTCACCCCTGCTCTGTCTCCTCATGCAGTGATGGACTGCAAGGAAGGCCAAATGGGATACATTATATCAGATCAACATATTACCCACCACAGTCAATGATGACAATACCTGCTTTCTTCAGTATAACCCCATCCCTTCCAAGTATGATCAGCAATATCAGTAATTGTACTAGTGGCATACAATTCATGTAATCAGTATGATTGGAATTTTTGCTGAATTCCTGTTTATTGTTTGAGTGGAGCCTCAGGGAGACTCCTGTAGTAAATGATAGCTCGGTGAGGGGCTCCAACACAAAACCACAGCTGGATGTGCTGTCTCCGGTGCCCTTTATCACTCACAGTATGACACTCCATCAATGGATAGCACTCTCACCGCAAGAACAAATACCTCATCTGTGGAGATGTTATCCTCTACCTCTTGAATGTGTGCACTTTCGAGAGGAACCATTGTTTCTGTTTGAGAGATCATAAGGGCACTTGGTGCTTTCTTCCCACTTGCTCCCCACATGTCGCCATCTCCCTTTTTTAGCCAGCTTGTTCAGATGGGGACAGGGGAATGATTTTGGGATCCTTACAGTTACAGATCACCTGGTCTCCACTAGAGACTTATGCACACAGCAACCCTGCTACTAGTGCTGCTGTATTTCATTTCACTCTTCTTTTAAGTGAGCCATGCATTCTGCTAATTTTAGCTACTTTATTCTGTCTTCCCTGGTAACAGCTTTGTCCTCTCCAGTCTCCAACCTTGAGCCTCAGGCACTCGAAAAAAGCAGATGGTGCTTACCTGGCACCATTCATGTGGCAGACAAAGGCACTGGTTGTCAAGGAAATGGGAAAAGGGATTTTAATTAAGGCTGCATGGTCCATTGCTAATCTTGTCACCCATACAGCACATACAGCTTTTTCAATATTTCTAGCTTATCATGGCAGCCCTCATGCAATACTCCTGGATAACTGGATGGGTCTGCATTGCACTGAAACTGTGGTATTAGCTGTGCTAACCATGTGGCTACCAGGAAGGGTAGTAGTGTACATAGGCAATAATGGCACAGAGCCAGAAGGGACCCTGTCCTCAATTCCAGGTAGCCTGTGAGGCCATTGCCAAGAAGTGCAGGGTGTGTCCTCCGATCCTCTGACAGCAAACCAATACCTTTTCTGCACTCCACTGAAAAAAGCCCATGCAGTGAGAGATCTTAAGTAAGGAATGGCTATTCTGAGACACCTCTCAAAGTCACTCTGAGGAATCTTTCTCACATACAATGTCTGCCCCATTTCGTACTTCATATTGCCTTTCCACATAACATGTTTCTCAGGCATATGCTCTTAGTATTCACCCTCTCTTGCTAACACTTGGTTTCTATCATGGCACAGTCAGTGAGCTGGGAAAGTCTGTGTGTGTCTTCCACCATGAGTGCTCAGTAACTCATAATTGATGAGGTAAGGTTGAGTAGTGTTCATAACTCAACTCATCCCCCCCCAATAGTTTTGCTCACTGTATTGGCTTACCCTTTCAGCACCTACATGCAGGAGAGGAAACATTTTGAACTGCTGTATGACTTTCTGAAGCAACATGTTGCACTTCATATTGAATACTGGATTCAAGCTCCTATCTCTCAGCCTGAGTGGAACAATAGCATATCTCCAAAGAGAAGTTTAGGAACCGGTAGGATTCCACTTGCATCTTTCCATTTCCAGTCTCCTGAGGGCACATTATGCCCTATCAGTGTCCACCTAGTAGTAAAGTAAGTAGTAAAAACTTCATTTTTATACAGGAAAACATGTTACTTAGTTTATAAAACCCAGTTTGCAAGACAGCCCTGTTTATATCTAAGTTACCTATACATAGACATATATTATATCACATATTTATCACATAATAATTACAAGACATAACTATAACATACAATGATACAAGACATTTTCAAAATTATTAATAAAATCCTGGAACAAAACAAACATTACACATAATATCCAGATAGTGCAAAAACTAGAATGTAACATCCTAATTACATTGACATTTAAACTGATTTAAACCATTTACTTCCTGTACAAATGATTCATATGAAGAGGATGTGCAAGCTGAATAAGATAAGATATTCCAATGTCTGGGTGCTTGAAAACTCAATGTTCTCTCACCATATTTATTTCTAATAACTGGAAGAGAAAATGTATTTATTTATTTTTTTATTTAGGTGTTTCACCAGGAAAGTTACACTGAGCAGAAGCTTGTCTCATGGTAAATTTATTTATATGAACCATTCTTTTGGTGTCCTCATGAGCTGACCTGTCTCTACGAAACAATGTTTCATTAATATAATGATTTGGATAAAAAGCATGGTATCTATACATTATTTTTTGCCAAGTTCTTATAATTAATATCTAGGGTTTGCCATTGCACTGAGGTCAGCAGAGTACAGTGATGAGTTATTGTACTGTAGTGCAACACATACAGTATCTAGTCAACTTATAGGTAACATAGATACATCTTTCCCCCATCATACTGGTATTCCCATGAACCCACAGATCAGGAGGAGGGGTATAGAAAATGTTTTCAAGTTGTGAAAATGTTATTAGTATTGTTTTTATGTTCCAGTTAAATCTCATTGTTTCAGATGTTAATGTAATGCTATGTATGTTAACTGTTATATTGCACCTTCTAACTGAATTGTAAAATTGTATAAAGTATGCTTAATAAAAAAACTGTTATATTGCACCTCAAATGCAGGCTGCCTTCCATTGCTTCCTGCATCAGGCAACTAGATTTACATACAGTCACATGATAAGTCATGGAAGGCTTCACTGACCTGCCAGGGACTGCATGAACCCCCACATAGGAGAACTCTCTGACCTGGGCATCAGTTCTCTTACTGAACTACTAGCTCTATTGGTAATAGATCTATACTGTACCCCTTTTGTGTATAACAAAACTCTAATTGCTTTAAAATGATTACTACTCCTCATGATGTAAAGCTGATCTCATGGAATGTGCAAGGTTTCAGCTCCCCTATGAAAAAAAAAACAGGTCCTGTCTCATCTTAAGAAATGGCATCACGACATAACTTTTTTGCAATAGACTCACCTGCTTCCAGGTGAAATCCTTAAATTGCAAAGGGAGTAGATGGGACAGGTATTGGGAAGTGCAGACACCCATTAATGAGCCCCTGACACCTTTTGAAAGCCTTGGAAAAAATGTGAGATTTAGACACTTCAGTTTATATTTCATGTATTTTCTATAATTATTTACCCTTCTTCTTTATTACTGAGGGCAGCTGTATGAAAGAGGATTATTGTCCCTTAGACTTTATCTGCTCTTTCTGCTTTCCTACATATGACATCATAATCTGGGTTGCACCTGGAAATGAGCTTCTAGTCATGGTGCTTTTCCCGGTTACCAACTTTTAAATAAATAAATAAAATAAACAATTCCCTCCTTTATGGCATCGTAATTATCCCCACAGTAACAGACTGTAATATCATAAACAGAACTGTGATGTCATATGTAGGCAAACAGCCCCAACAGATAGGGCAGTGATCCTGTTTTACATGCAGATGTCCTTAGTATTAAAGAAGTATGAGAAATAAAGAATTAATAGTAAAATATAAGCTTACTTGTGCTAAATATTACATTTTCTCAAAGTTGTCACAACGGTGTCAGGGGCTGTTAAAGTCCAGTGGAGTGGCTATCCTTATTCACAAATGCAACCCTGTCCAAATTTTGGTGACCAAAACAGCAGGGAGGGCAGATGGATAATGACTAGATTACTCTTAAACATGCACATGTTCTTGCTGGGTAACTTACATGCTCCCAAAGAAGGCAATGCCTCCTTTTTTCCGGAGCTACCACAATCCTTGTCTGACCTGCTCCTACCAGGAGAACAGATCCTTTTAGTTGGAGATTTCAATGAGGTGTGGTATCCTGCTCTGGATAGACTTAGACAGACATCACTAGCCAGTGTCTACTCCATAAAAGCCATAATCTACCTGTCCAATAAGTTTGCATTACTGGGTCCCTCAAGGGCCTTCAATCCCATAGGCAGGGATTTCACCTTCCACTCCACAAGGCACAACATAAGTAGCCAAACAGATTATTTCTTGATTGAGACAGTCATGCTTAATGCAATCCAAGACAAGAGCATAGGATCCATCATAATTTTGGACCATGCCATTGTTTCTTTATTGATGGGTATAAGCAGTATCCCCTCACCTACCTCCAGATGGCACCTTAACACAATCCTTTGCCAGGATCCTAAGTTAAAGCCCTGGCTCAACCAAGAAAGTCAGCTATATTTCAAAACCAGTGACATCCACGAGGTCTCAAGGGCCATGCCTTGGGATGCCTTCAAGGCATACCTCAGAAAGTAGATCATTAGCTACTCAGCCCATGTCAAAAAGCAGAAGCAAGCACAGTTACTTCAGCTAGAGAAGGAACTCAGGGAGAAAGATGCCCTGTATAATAATTCAGATACTCATTCCTTTCAGCTATGCTGGAAAATACTCAAGACTAAATATCACATCAGTTCTCTCAGTTATAATGTAGCCCAAAAAGCAGTCCAATGCACCACCCATGAATACTGGAAATCAGGGGAGAAACCAGGTAGGCTGTTGGCCAACTGCACCAGGGTCCAATAAGCAGCTAGACACATACCTGCTATCAGGGTACACTGATGTGCGCTGCTTACAGACCACACAGAAATCAATGAAGTGTTTAAAGACTTTAATGCCAAGTTGTATTTCACCTATCTGGGACCCCCCTCCCCACACACACTTGGTTCTTTTATTTCTTACCTTACCTCTTTTAGTCCAGCTCAAGCAGACTCACTATAAGAACCCTTAACATTACATGAAGATAGAGTGGCTATTAAGACCCTTTCCAAACAAAGCTCCCCAGGCTCCAATGTGTTTCCAATGCAGTTTAACCAGATCTGCGAGGAACCCTGAGTGGCAGGCTGCTGGCAGTATTCGAAGCAACAAGGAGCAGAGTCACCTCCTTTTGTCCTTGTTGGAGACCTTGATAGCATTGCTACCTAAGCCAGATAAGGAGAGTCAACAATTGCCCAGCCACCACCCAATATCTTTGCTCAATGTTGACACAGTACAAAGATTTTAGCAAAAATGTTATCTCTAAAACTACAAACCTTGATCTATCATCTCACTGGCCACCACCAGACAGGCTTCATAAAGGGCCAGATTGTGATGGATAATGTTAGAGCTGTATTTAGTGTCATATGGGCAGGTAAGCAACACTCAAAGTTGGCATGCCTTCTGATCATTGATAGTGAGAATGCATTTCGCTATTCAGTGGTCTTATCTATATTAAACAATGGCAGCTATGGGAATAGTTCCATCATTCATACAGTAGGTGAGGCTCCTGTATTCCAATCCAATGTCCCGTATTCTCACAAATGGCCTGGTGTCACAGTCTTTCTTCCTAGCCAGAGGGACAAGGCAGTGATGTCATCCATCCCTCCTCTTCCTCCTTCCTATGGAATCTCTTCTCTGTAAAATTAGGTAAACTTAGACTATCGGTGGGGTCGATATTGGTAATGCCACACTAAAGACATTGGCCTGCACTGTTTACCTCCTGGCCCTTTCCAACCAAAAGACTTCCCTACCACAAGTCATGTGTATTATGGACTTATTCACCACCCTTTTGAGGTTAAATGTTAACAGGGGTAGAACAGACATCTTACCCATAAACTCTTCCTTTGATTTTTGGATGGCAACTTAAGTGGTCCCCAAAGCTGATTACATATCTTGGCATACTCATTATGCAGGGCCTTCATCAGATTGTAGAACTCATCTAGACCCTTCACTGAAGAAGCTGGAGATAGATTTCCATCAGTGGAAAAAGCTTGACCTCACTTTTGGGGGCAAAATTGCAGCCTCTAAAATTATGGCTTTCTCAAGTTCTTCTTTCGTATAAACAATGTTTGGGTTATTATCCCCAAGGGAAAGTTCAACAGGATAGAGAAACATTTTCTCTCTTATCTCTGGGAATAAGCTGGTCACTTTTCTCCCTTGCAAAATTGAGAATCCCAGGAGAAAAAAGCAGTTGGAGCCTTCCTTGGCTCTGGGCTTATTACCAGGTTGCTGGAGTCAAGCAGATACTGTACTGCTTGATGCTTGCCACTGGTGGTTCCCTACTTTGGCTGTACCTGCAGTGAGCTAAACAGTCTTCTCCCCCCAGGATCCAGCTGCCAGCAGCACAACAGGACACTGGGTGGAACCCTCTCCTTTGTCCCAATTTGCTACAACCACTTGGAACACTCATACCAAGAGACATGGATGGGATACCAACTCCCTAGGGACGTGGGAGTCCCTGTAGGATAACTCACACATAACCATTGATAGATCACCATTACACTGGAATAGGTGGACAAGCTGTGGGTATCACTGGTAGGTCATCTATTTTCCCCATCCACACAAGTCCTTGACACCTGTCAAAACCTCTGGGACAGATAAAAGCTACCAAAATGTGATTTCTGGAGCTATCACCAGCTCCAGAAAGTCGTGAATTGTAGACCCATCCCCAGAGGAAGACCCTGTTGGGTTGAAGAGCTGGGGCATCGGGTGGTAATTGGGACTCCATGGGTGTTGGACTGAATACCTTTTAAAACTGATTTGCACAGCCTGCCTTTTATTTTTTGAGTGCAGAGCTCTTTCTTGTTTTTGCAGTTACAGGCTAGCCACCTTGCTCTGTACCACCTTCAATATCCCTGGAATGTACCACATTCAATGTATCTCATGAACTGGAGAATACAAGTCCATAGACCATCACGAGCAGGGTGCCTCCCCAAAGCTGCCACGTGTTGGATAAGGCATCCTCGGGGGGGGGCATATATACTCACCTGTTTGTACTGCAGGATACCCCAATGATAAAACAAAACATTCACTGGGAAGAGAAATTGCAGACAACCATCTCTGATGAAAGCTGGGCCCCTATGGTGTATAATGCACACAAAGGTCTCTGAGATATCAGACAACTGTTGACACAAAAGAAAATCCTCCACAGATGGTATAGGACTCCAGTTATGCTCAAAAGGATGGGTTTTATGCACTCAGACCTATGTAGGTGGTATTATGAAGCACCAGGTACTCTCTTGCATATTCTCTGCTCCTACCCAGTCATTCAGAGATATTGGTCTCACATTTTCCAATCTGTGAGAAGGCCTTGGATCAAACTATCCCAGAAGATCCTCACTTATGGCTCCTTGGCAACATTGCTATCTTGCCTAAGGCCAGCAAAGCAGGACAAAGCTGGCTTCTTCCTACTGCCCTAGATGCCAATGATCAGCTAGTACTTAAATGGAAAACAGACACACCAACACACACTGCAGGATTGGCTGACTGCCCTGCTCAAGTTATCTGGATATGCGAGAATGATGCACCTTTGCCAGAACCACATGCACAAATACCACCAGGTCTGGGGCCCTTGTTATATGTATATTCTAAAAAGCAAGCCCTGGGCCTGGAGGACCAACCTCCTTCCTCTATCCCCAACTGTCCCAGTTGCTGCAGTCCCCCCCCCCCAGATGGTAAATCAAACCCTGCAGTGGATGGAAATGCACATACTGGGATTTGATGTATGGGGGTCAAGGAATTGATACTATCCTGAAATTGTTGTATACCAGGTTCCTAACATTTGTATTCTAAATATCTTTGCTGATACCCTGTTGTACACTGTTTTACAAATGCTTTGGATCTTTATCTTTTTTTTCCTTTTACTTGTAATGTAATTTCTGTACTGTGTTGTACTCCACACATATTCCTGGAATTAATTATGCCTGTTTTGTTAAAATTTCTATAAAAACATTTTTAATTCACAGTCCAGAGTACAGTCTCTTTCTCCCCTCTGTCCTCTAGGGCAAGCCCCAGTTCTCAGAGGCTTGCTGCAAGCCTGCAGCACAGCTGCTGTTTGGCCTGCCTTGTCCCATTTTTTCCTTTCTTTTCCTCCTAAATATACTCATTAAGTAACCCCACTGTTGCAGGACTAGTAGATCGAATTTTTGAAGATTTTCAGTTTGGTTTGAAGAATTTCCTAGCTAATCCCTTGCTGGAAATGAATCAGCCCTGCTGGAGCTACCTAGCAGTCTGACAACAAGCATGCGAGTGAGCTTTCCCACTGCCTCACATGGCTGAGCTTAGTCTATCTCCAAAACGAGGTTAGAGCCTGTGACTTCCACTGTGCCATAATTAATTATATCAGGGGCAAACTGCGGTTCATGGTTTGACTAGCTCAACTAGTCTACACCATTTGGACCAGGTTGAACCAGTCAAGGCAACAGTCTCCTATTTCCCCTAATGTTCACCACCATCCTAAAGAATTAAACACCCACAGCTCAAGGTGTTTGATTCTTTGGTAGAACGTAACTTACAGCCCTACCAAAATCTAAAATCAGCAACATCATGCAATCAGTAATACATTTTCTGACATCTACTGAAATTGAGGCTCGATGCCTGTATAAGAATCCTATTCCAGGATTAACTTTTTATGTTACTTTTTATATTGTATTCCAAGTTAAGATCAGCATCTAGCTAGACCCCCAAATAGTTGTATTGAGGAACCAGGATCAAGGGAATATTGTCATAAATCACAGACATTAATGGATCGTCACTGTTTTCCAGTTTCCTGGTTGTTCTGAAACTAGGGATGGAGACAGGCCAAGTAAACTTTTGCAGAAAGGTAGTTTTTGGATTTTCACATTGCATAGTTGGAGACCCAAGGGTTTGAATTCGCAGTGGGATTTTTTAAAGCCCTTTTTGTAGATTAAGCTTGCTGGTTTCTGTAATTGATTGTGTGCAGTGAATCAATCATAGCTGTATTAATAATGAAAAAAAAATAATTTTCTCTCTCCCCTTCTATCAAGTCAGCCGTGCTGCTTCTCCATACCAGCTGATTCCCCCCCCCCCCACAAAGCAATTGGATGCACACACTTTCAACAGGGGAAATTGCAGCAGCAGAAGTGTTAAGTCCACCTGATCTTCTTTTCTATCAGTCTTCTTTTCTTTTTTGCAAATGGTTTGTTAAGGTCCCAGTTTGTTCAAGTGATGAGACAATACAATTTTGAATTCAGTATATGACAAATAGCCATTTACCATAATAAGCTCCTCTTGCAGTAATAAAATGTGTATACATGTTATTTTCTAAATAATTTTTCTACATATTTATTTATTTAGTTTTTGTTGGCTGGGTAAGTGCACTAGACAAGACACTGCCCATTTTCAAGCATGGCCTAGGAGATTACAGAACAATGGTACAATAGCAGAACAGACGGTAGTAAATAACACTGTATACAGAACATTACTTTTTGAGTAATACATAAATTTTTAGGAGGAAATAGGTATAAAACATGACATTTGAAGAGTTATCAAAAAAAGAGCTTAGATAATTACAGAGCAGGAGAAAACTGAGTACAAATACACAATCAGTATAAACTGTAAAGGGGACACTGTTGGCAATGGAGTTTGAAACTTGTGGGAAAGAAAAGTTAGTGGTGCAAAAGTGATATAAAGAGTGTTGGAAGTCAGTTACAAGTGCATATGTTGGAGCTGCTTAGGAAGTTGTGAAGTGTGAGCATGAAACATACGTGGCACTGCACAACTCTGACATGGAGCGGGAGGGCATTCCAGACTTTGGGGGCAAAGGATGAAAAGGCTTGTTCGCCCTTTTTGGTGGAACATCTAGGGATCACCAGAAGAGATTGGTCACAGAAGCACACGGGGTACAATTGTTCCTTGGAGGGGTTTATCAAGGCTGCTGGTTTGGAGAATTTTATTATGTTGTCAATCATACAGCCAAGTGTAAGTAGGCAGCTAGAGGGAAGGGATAGCCAACCTAGCTTAGCATACAGTGAGCAGTGGTGAGTCATTCTGGGAATGGATAGGGCAAACTGACATATGTTGCTGTATGGCATGTTCCATTTGTCCAGGATGGAAGAACTAGTCAAATAGTAGGAGGTGAGTCCATAAGTGAGGCTGGGGAGTAGGATTTCCCAAGCTATTGCAAGTCTAGCAGCAGTAGTTAGAGTATTCCTAATTTTGTAGGCCAGCCTGATTTGGCATTGACAGTCTTGCAGACAGCTGAGATATGTTGGTTGAAGTCAAGGGCAGGGTCCAGGGTAATACCAAGGAATTTGAAGGAGTTGTTGCTGGAAAGGAGAGATCCATCAGAGCAGTGGATGGTAAGGTCAGTGGAGCAGGACCTAAGCTCAGGTGAGGACCTGAATAGCACTGACTGGGTCTTGCTGGCATTTAGAATGAGGCTATTGTGTATTAGCCAGGACTGCAGTCTTCCAAATTTAGCCTTCAGCTGTGAGTTGATCTCACCCATATTGTTGGAGCTGATGTAAAGGAGGGAGCTGCAGTATGATGGAGTTTTTTGAACATCATTTATGAATATGAAGAAAAACAGCAGTCTGAGGAATGAGCCTTGAGGCACTCCAATGTTGATAGTGGTGGGTTTGAAGATTTCCTGGTTTACTTTGACAAATTGTTGTCTGTTTCTTAGGTAGATGGAGAACCATTTGAGAGCAGTGTTGGAAATGCCTAGAAAGGAGAGTATTGATTCCAACTTTGAGTGATTGACGAGATCAAATGCCTTGGCTGAATCAATAAAAATAGAACCAGTGAATGTTCCCTTGTCCTTCCCCAGTTTAATATAATTTGTAAGTTAGGTTAATGCTGTGGTGATGTTGTGCGCTGGTCTGAAACTGTGTTGAGCAGGCGATAGTAGGTTATTCTTTTTTGGATGGTTCGTGACCTGGAGGGTGACAATTTTCTCAAGAAGTTTGCGAAGAAGAGGCAGGATAGTAATCGGGCGATAGTTTGTAAGACTCTTTGGGTCACCTTTCTTTAAGCACAGGAACTATTTAGGCTGTTTTACAGTTCTCAAGGACTGCAACTGAGGTTAGTTACATGTTAAACAACCTCATAATTGGGGATGCTAGAGATGGGGCTGCAATCTTGAGTAGCCTTGGTTTGCTGGCCAAGGCACCTAGCTTCACCTGAGCTCTTTCCTTCTAAGACTGCTTGAAAGGCAGAGTAGAGAAACTTACCAGAGCAAGGGAGAAGGATTAAGACTTAGTTTGGCTAAGCAGATTTACTGTGTGGTGGTGTTTTTATTTTTTACTCACAGGGATTGCTACTGTTTGTTGTTAACATTTCATTGCTTTATTTTTTCTCTGATTCAAATTGTTGTTGCTGGTATACCTTCTTCTGCATTATTACAAGGTGTGCCTACAGGTGTGCTAACAGATTACTGCTGTAATCTTCTGATTCAAATTGACTTTGCAAGGTATATCTTCTGTTACTGCTTTATTTTCTCTGGAGCAAAGTGTTTCTTACAGGGTATATCTTCTCTGAAATTACTGTATTACAGGTGGAGCTTACATTTTTGTGACTTTTTATCATTGGGCTAAGCAAAATTACTGTTTGACACTGTGTTTTATTTTTTTCTTGTTTGTTGAAAAGGTTTGTTGTCTCAGAGGTGTTTGTCTCCTTCTCACATTGAAGGAGCTAATTGCTTTTCCTCCCACAGCTCTTCCAAAGGATTAGGTGTGTATGTGGGGGTGGAGCTGGCAAACTGTCAGTAATTTCCAACAGAAAGAAGGGTTAAAAAGTCAGGTTAGTTGATATCTTGGAGGTAGAAGACTTGGTTTGCTGGCCAAGGCACCTAGCTTCACCTGAGCTCTTTCCTTCTAAGACTGCTTGAAAGGCAGAGTAGAGAAACTTACCAGAGCAAGGGAGAAGGATTAAGACTTAGTTTGGCTAAGCAGATTTACTGTGTGGTGGTGTTTTTATTTTTTACTCACAGGGATTGCTACTGTTTGTTGTTAACATTTCATTGCTTTATTTTTCTCTGATTCAAATTGTTGTTGCTGGTATACCTTCTTCTGCATTATTACAAGGTGTGCCTACAGTGTGTGCTAACAGATTACTGCTGTAATCTTCTGATTCAAATTGACTTTTGCAAGGTATATCTTCTGTTACTGCTTTATTTTTCTCTGGAGCAAAGTGTTTCTTACAGGGTATATCTTCTCTGAAATTATTACAGGTGGTGCTTTACAGGTTTTACAGTTTTATCTAACATTAGGATAAGCTTTCAGGGTTACTGCATTTGTTGTTGACTGATTGTTTCTGCTCTTACCTCCTTGTTCTTTCGTCCGTGGTTCTTCTTTTTAGGCAGGGGAAGGGCCCAGCCACCCACCCCCATCCCCAACCACCCCACGCTACACTCCTTTTATAGGGTACCACAGTTGTGACATTTCCTGTGACAGAGCAGGAAGGGGCGGATCAGTGGGGCCTCCACAAGGTGATCTCATTTACAGGCACTAGTAATTTAACTTGTTATAACAAGTTAAACAAAGCACAATTAAACCATTACTTGCATTTTTTTTCCTTCTAATTACTCTGACTAGGTTACAAACCCAGCAACTTATTTGTAATGGATTTCATTAACTGCAGGTACTGTGGAACAATTTTCAGAAGGACAGTCTTACAGGATTTAGGACACTGTCCTACATGCTGGGCCTTTGGAGATCTTAGGTCTCAGCTCCGGGCAGCATGGGCAGAGATTGCACGCCTCAAATTTCATATTGAAGAGGAAATACATTATAAGAACCACCCGCCATTTCCCCAGCATCCAACAGAAAAACCTCGACCGCAGAGGGTAGTTGGTCCAGGAGGTTGGCAGGTGGTTAGGAGGAGCAAATCAGGTGCCCCATCACTCTCTGCTCTCCAACACATTACCTCCAAAAACCATATAAACACTAAAACAGGTATCTGCCTCTATCTCTGAAATCAAATAAAGAGGCAGAAGACACTGCAGAGCAGGACACTGCAGCAGGAGCTGGCACAACAATACTCACCCAAATCAGGAACCAAAACTAAACAAGCACAAAGGAAATCCAAAAACTTCTGATCATAGGAGACTCCATGATTCGGAGTTGATACCCATCTCCAGCCAGGGTGGTGATCAGATGTCTCCCAGGTACATCAGCATGGAGAGACACTGACCGCATTGCTAAAATTGTTCACAAAGCAGGAGAAACATTGATGTCCTAGTACACATAGGGACTAACGATCTCGCCAGCCGGTCAGTTGTGGAGACCAAGGAACACCTGACTAGGCTGGGTGACAAACTATCATCTATTTCGTCCGGCATCTCCTTCTCTGAGATCCTGCCAGTCTGGGGAGAAGGAGCAGATGGACGGAAGGTCAGAGAAGGGGAGATAGGGAGCTAAACACGTGGCTCAAGGACTGGTGCCAGAAAAAGGACACAGATTTGTAGGAACTGGCAACAGTTCTGGGAGCGAAAGTTCTTTAAATTTGATGGACTGCATCTGACTAAGGAGGAGTCAGTGCATTGGGGCAGAAGTTTGACGTCTTTGCAGAATATTTAAACTAGCAAATGGGGAGAGGTGCAGCACCCATACGTCGAATGGAAAGAACACCCTCCCCTCAGCTAGTGGTCAAACAGGAATTCAGCGTGTTTGCCGTTCATTTGCATCACCAGGTAAGAAAAAGGTTTGTCTCCCATACGATGCACAGGGTAATGCCAAACTTCACCCAACAACTAACACACCAAAATCTGGCCAATGGAAAATCATGTACACAAATGCTCACAGCCTGGGAAATAAGATCCCAGACCTGCAGGCAATAATGTCAGAGGCTAAACTGGACATAGTAGCAATTAGTGAGACGTGGTTTACCAGTAACCACACTTGGGAGACTTCAGTACCTGGCTATGTATTGTCTAGAAGAGACCGAGGTGCAAAAAGGGGGAGGAGGGCCTCTGTATGTTAATGAAAATATCAAAGCTACAGAAATTCAGAATACACATAATGAGCCAGAAGAACTGTGGGTCACCCTGGAAACAGGAAATGGGACAGCCATAAGAACTGGGGTTGTCTACAGGCCCCCAGACCAGAGGAGGACATAGACACATTACTGTTAGAAGATATACAAAACATGACAGCTAAAGGGAGGTTCTGATAATGGGAGACTTCAACATGCCAGATACAGATTGGTCAATACCAGCAGGAACATCGGCCAGAACTAGACACATAGTGGATTCCCTGCAGGGAGGGCCTCAAACAACTGGTACAGCAACCCACAAGAGACAGGGCTATCCTAGATCTAGTACTGACTAACAAAGAAGGGATCACAGATCTCCAGGTAGAAGGTCACCTGGGGCCAGTGACCATCACATGGTATGGTTCAATTTGGCTACTACATCTAAATCATCCCATTCCAAGGCAAAATATGGGACTTCAGAGGAGCTGACTTTGATAAGATGGCCAACAGAGTTAAGCTAGCCCTGGCAAAAGAAACACAGGTGAGGAGGTACAGGCAAAGTGGGCAAGCATTAAGGATACAATACTTGAAGCAACATCCCATTGTGTTAGACAGAAAAGGAAGTGTAAAAGAAGAAGGAAACCACTTTGGTTCTCAAATACAGTAGCAGAAAAGGTCAGAGCCAAAGGCTGGCCTTCCAGAAAATATAAGGAACACAAGCGGGATGAAGATAGGAGGCATACCAAACTGCCCTAAAGGAAGCAGGTAAGGCAGTAGGCAGGCAAAGTCCCAAACTGAGGAAACACTAGCACGGACAGTAAAAGAAGGTGACAAGACTTTCTATAGATACATTAGTGAAAGGAGAAAGTCCAGGGGGTATTGCTAAGCTTAATGGAGAAAAGGGAGCATGTGAGGAGGAGGACCCTGTAAAGGCATCTATCCTAAATAGATACTTTTGCTCAGTATTTACTGAAGAGAAGGTAGGGCAGGGCCACAGCTCAGCATCATGGACACAGCGGGGAGGAGGTGAGCACTACTCCCTTCACAAAAGAAGGGTCCTACAAGAGCCATAAGCTCAGGGTGGATAAGGCAATGGGACCTGATGGCATACATCCCAGGGTACTTAAGGAGCTAAAGGAGGAACTAGCAGAGCCTTTAGCAGAATTGTTTAGTGAGTCTCTGAGCACAGGAGAGGTCCCAGAAGACTGGAGAAGGGCTCATGTGATCCCACTCCACAAGAGTGGTAGCAGGGAGGAGGCGGGGAACTACAGACCGGTCAGTCTTACCTCAGTAGTGGGCAAGATGGAGGCACTCCTTAAGGAAAGGATAGTGCAACACCTGGAATCCATAGGGGCACAGGATCCAAGACAGCATGGGTTTACAAAAGGAAGGTCCTGTCAAACTAATCTCATAGATTTCTTTGACTGGGTAACCAGAGTGGTGGACCAAGGGGAGCAGTTGATGTCGCCTACCTTGACTTCAGCAAAGCTTTTGACACTGTTCCACATAGAAGATTGATAAATAAGCTAGGTAGGCTCGGGTGGGTCAGAAGTTGGTCAACTGGGTGGCAAACTGGTTGACTGGCAGAAAACAGAGAGTGGTGGTAAATGGTATACAGTCAGAGAGATGCAAGTCACAAGTGGGGTACTCAGGGATCAGTCCTGGGGCCAGTCCTATTCAACATCTTCATTAGTGACCTCGCAGATGGACTAGAGGGTAAGGCTTGTCTGTTTGCAGATGACACCAAGATCTGCAACAGAGTAGATGATCCAGATGGGTGGGCAGAATGAGAAGAGATCTGGATAAACTAGCAGAATGGTCAGAAGAGTGGCAACTGGGATTTAATGCAAAGAAGTGCAAAATCATGCACATAGGGAAGAGAAACCCTGAAGCCACTTATAGGCTGGGAGGAGTTGCTAGCAGTCACAAAGGAAGAAAGAGACTTGGGCATCATCATCACTGATGACCTAAAATCATCCAAGCAGACCTCTAAAGCAGTAGGTAAGGCTAGGGGGGTGTTAGGATGTATTAGTAGAGGTATCCAAGTCGTAAGAGGAGGTAATAATCCTCTGTACAAGACATTGGTTGAGGCCCCATCTGGAGTACTGCGTGCAGTATTGGAGGCCACACCTTCACAAGGACATTAACCAAATTGAGGCAGTCCAGAGAAGGGCAACCAAATGGTGCAGGGACTGCATCAGAAGACATATGAGGACAGATTAACGGAGCTCAATATGTATACCCTTGAGCAAGGGAGGAGAGAGGTGATATGATCGAGACATTTAAACACCTTAAGGGCATAAACAAGGTGAAAGAGTCTAACATGTTTAAATATAAGAAAAATAGCAGGACAAGAGGACACAGCATGAGATTAGAGGAGGCCGATTAAGGGGAATGTGAAATTCTTTTCACAGAAAGGGTGGTAGATGCATGGAATGGCTTACCACAAGAAGTGGTGGCTATGAATACAGTGCAGGGCTTCAAACAGGCATGGGATAGGCATAAGGAGCAATACAAATGACTATGAATAGATAGGTCACTGACAGAGCAAAGGCCGATGGCACATTTATAAGGTAGAAAAAGAAATGGGCAGACTGGATGGGCCTTGCGGTCCTTATCTGCCGTCAACTTCTATGTTTCTATGTTTCTACGTAGCCTGGGTTCGATCCCAGCAGGACCTATACTCCCACTGTAAGAGATAGAGTAAAGCAGTTTTAGGACTTACCTTCGGTAGACAGCACTGAGGTAGAAAGGGGGGAGGGAGGACAGGACTGTGAATGATTATTCTGTTGAGATAGTAAGGGATGTTCTTTTGTGCATGATAAGTTAGCAAAGTGGTTGTTGAACGCATTGGGTATTGCAGTCATGTTATTACAGTTTACCCCATTGATCGTTATGTCTGACAACATTCATTTGCAATCCTCCTCAGAACCCATGAGGCCTTTGATGTGACTCCAGAAATGTCTTGGGTCCTAAGCAAAGACTTGTAACAACTATTTGTTGTAAACTTCTTTAGCTGAGCATATTTCTTTCTTACAGGTGTTTCTCTGAGTCTGGTAGTCAATCCAGTTTCTGTGCTTTGATCCAGGCTTTATCTCTTTGTTTTTAGATGGGTCAGTAGCCTACTGTGTAACCACCTACTAGTTTTTCCCATAGATGTAGCTGTGGGGGGTCCTGGGTGCACGGAACCCCACCACTTGGAAAAAACTGTCTGGTGTTAGTAAAATCCAGTTAAAAACAAGATACCAGTGCACAACCCCTCCCCCAAACATGGAACATTTTAATATTTAAACAATTTCATGGCCACTGGCTCTACTCACTTTAAACTTCATGTAAAGAAGGGGGTCCTCTTAGTTTTCAGATCGGAATTCCAAAGTGAGCAAGCTATACCACCTTATCACGGTGGGACCCTTTCTGTATAGTCCCTACACAAGCTTCTCAGCTCTGAAATGTCTGCAGTGGCTGCTTACAAATAGAGTGCTGCCTGAATAGGCCTGCCTAATTAAATCCTTAAATAAGGTACTTCCACCCTGAAACATTTACTGGTGGTGGAAGGGAGCATGCTGTAAGGGGTGCCACACCTTTCCCAAATCAGCATGCTCAACTCTGCATTGCCCACAAATGTAATTCACATTTCTGCTAGGGGGTGCTTCTGGGTTGTGGTAAATAACAGCAGTTAAAAACAAGATACCAGTGAACAACCTCCCCCCCAAACATGGAACATTTTAATATTTAAACAATTTTATGGCCACTGGCTCTACTCACTTTAAACTTCATGTAAAGAAGGGGGTCCTCTTAGTTTTCAGATTGGAATTCCAAAGTGAGAAAGCTATACCACCTCATCATGTCATGTTTCTTTGGGGGGGCTTGCACTGAATGCCACACACCAGCAGCACCCTTCTCCAGAAATGTGAATTGTATTTTGAGCAATGCAAAGGTTTTGAGCATGCTCTTTGGTTGTTGTTAATAAAATCCAGTTTGCCCAGTTTGCCAAAACTGTCTGGTTTGTTACTGACAAATACAATCTCCCACCCCTTTGCAAGCCCAAACTGTCTTGCTGCTTGTAAACTGTAAAATCTGATCATCCCCCTGCCCGCCACTCCCAGCTTTTGCTCACAGCTGCACCAAAACACCAGTCAGAGATTTGTGTATTTTAAGTGCCACAGCTCTAGCGATACAGGAGGTGGGCATCGGCTTATGAATAATATATGTAGCAAGCAGCCACACCTCCCACTGGGAAAGGATGAGGAGCCTTGGACAGGACTAGATCAGAGGGCTGTGGGTTCAGTTCCCACATCTGGCACTTGGGTTAATATCCCAGTACTGACACTGTAGTGCAGCATGAGAGGGGTGCTACACTTCTGAGGTGCCGTCTTTCAGATGAGATGTTACACTGAGGTCCCATCTGCCTGGATTGGTGGTAGTTCAGGTGGATGTTAAAGATCCCATGGCACTTATCGAAAAGAGTAGGGGAATTTTTTTATTGATATTACATCATCACAAATCATAACACATTGTACAAAAAATAAAGAGGAAAGAAAAAACAAACATATAGAAAGAAATAACAACAGATATTCACTTCACACACTTGGTGCAGTATGTTAAAGACCACACAATAATCACTCCTTAACCCCAAAGAAACCTTCCCCCCTTCCCCTTATTATCTTTCCCCATACTATTGTGGCAGGGGAATTTTGCTAGTTGTAGCTCTCAAACCTAATTACTTCTGAGTGTGTTAAGTCACATGAAAGAATACAATTTTAATCCCAAATAAACAAGTATTTCATTCATACTCTGGTTAAAAGTGATTGTTCAACAATAATTTTCCAACTACTGAGTAACCAATAAACTATTAGGGCAAAAATCAGTAGTACTTTTTAAACACTTCTTGTTTAGAAATAGGTTTTTAGTCTACCTCCTTACTTGTATTTGATAAATCCAAACAACCCTTTCCATTTCCTTAAAACTAGCTTTTAGGATTAGCCTGCAGATCTTTCTTAAACACTGCCCCCATAACTTGTTCTACCAGTGTCTTATAGGTGGTATATGACATCAGTCTCTGTTGGAGTGTCCATTGACAGCGAGCCTGCCAAAGGTGATACTTTAAACAGCAAAACAACACCATTAAAGTATCATAATCATACATTATTTTGAGGTTGGGACAATGCCCAAGGACCAAAGACTCATAGGTTAAACTGTCTAATCATCTTAGATTCCATTCTGTCTTTAAATATCCCCATAGGGCTTTTGCATAGGAACAGGTAAAAAGGAAATGATCCATTGTCTCTTCAATATTTGTACAACCGTTATATGGATAATTCCTTTCTTCCTGGGCCTTGTGTTTTGCATTGCCTCTTACATTCAGTCTCCTGTAAGCTGAAAGCCATACTACCTCCCACATGTGCACTGGAATTCTGTTGTTATTTAATTGTTTTAACACCCCTTCCTTTAGATCTGGTGGGCAATTTTTAAATTCAGGTTGTTCCGGATGGATTTGACTCACCATGTGTGAGTACAATTGTCGTCCTGAGAGTCTGGAGATATCTGCTTTAGTGATCTCCCATTTGCAAAGCTTTTTGAGCGCTGGTTTAATGTATTCTGGTATTTTGATACGGGTGGGCAATTTTGGGGGAAGATTTCCAGTCCAAATTTCCAAATATGCACTACAAGTTTTACAAAACAAATGGTATGTCACACCGGTTGGTTCCCCTAGCCCAATTTTAAGATTGTGAGACAGGAAAAGGCTATGGAAAAAGATTATAGGGTCCACCATACCCAGAACCCCTTGTTGTTTAGACAAGTATATAAAACACCTTCTTATTGGATTCAATCTGGATCCCCAAACCATCTGAAAAAAAAAGCATGCATATAACCTGGTTTCTAAGATCACTGGGGGTTGGAAAATCATGGTTATATACAACAAAGTGGGTATAATGAACCTTTTAATTATGTGTACCCTTTTTATTTTAGACAACCTCCATGACTTCCATCTCTGGACTTTATTTTCAGCCCCCTGAAGAGCCCTTTCCCAGTTCTCAAGCGGGAGATTATGTTGTCCAAACATTATTCCCAAGATTTTTGTGGCTCTGAGGAGAAATAAATATAGCTTACTGTTACAGGTGCCTCTCTGTATTTCCTAAGTACAACCCTTTACATTTATTTAGATTGAGGGTGGCATTAGATACTCTAGAATATTCCTGCAGTTGTTTTATTACTGTTGGTAATTGCCCCAGGTTTGCTATAAACAGGCATATATTGTCCACATAGGCTTCGATTTTCAGTTCCATTTGGCCTGAGATCCCCCCCCCCAACCTTGCCATTCCTGAGTATTGCTCAGAACTCTAATCAGAGGGTCCAGGGAAAAGTTATAAAGAAGTGGGCTGAGGGGGCAGCCCTGTCAAACCCCTGTATTTATGGTGATACCGTTCATTAGTAACCCTCTAATAATAGGTTGCACATGGACTCTAGAATATAGAAGTTGGATTTTATGCACAATTTCCTTTGGAATACCATAATGTAATAAGGTCTGAAAGAGGAAAGGAAGGCATACTCCATCAAAAGCCTTGCTTTGATCTAAAGTAATGATACAACCAGATGTTTGTGCAGCACCACACATCTCTATTACATCTCTGATAATCATTAAGGCATGTTGTAGCTTCCTTTCATGGATCCCACAAAACTGGGCTGGATGTATTAATAAAGGAGCTATTTGCCTTAGCCTATTGTTAAGAACCTGAGACAATATTTTAAAATCAGCATTCAGGAGAGTTATAGGTCTCCAGTTTGAGATGTCTACCTTTTGCCCTCCCTTATATGTAAAAATTAAGAGACCTGCTGAGAATTGAGGGGGGACCACCCCTTTGTCAAAAAATACTGAAAACAGTTCTACTAAACATCTTGCCATTATTTTGGAAAATGATCTGTAAAACTCATAAGGCAGTCCGTCAGGTCCGGGTGAAGATCCATTTTTTAGTTTCATAATTACATCTTCTATTTCCTGCAATTTCAAAGGAGAGGTTAAGAATTCCTGATCCTCCCGGGCCAATGTTACCTGGCTTTTCTCCAAATAAGAATTAATCAAATTTGTAGAAGGAGGAAGGGAATGCTCATGTGATGCCAAAAGCCCACAGATTATTTAATGGATCCCCATCTCATCTTCCACTATGTTTTCTCTATCATCTACTAATTGAAACATATCTGAAGTCTCTTTCTTCTTTTTACAGGCTTCAAAAGGGTCTTCAATTGGGGTATTATGTGTTCCAAATTGCAATTCTGTATTTAAAGTTTTTGCCCTGTTATATTGAAATTTCCTCATTTCATCCTGGATCTGTTCAATGTCAGGGCCATAATCTTGTCTAGACATACCAGACTGTGAAAGCATGTTCTGAAGTTTTGATCTTAGTTTTAAATAGCTAAAAAATTTGTTTTGTGCCCTATGCTTGCCATAGTTTTGGAACCATATTGCTATCTCTATTTTTTGTGTCCATCCACCATGCCCCCAAATCTTCGTAGAGATCACTCACTGAGGTCCTAGCCCAGAGTACTGATGAAATTTTCTCTTTGACAAAAGGGTCTGTGAGCATTGAAACATTTAATCTCCATTTTTTCTCCCTCCTTAATTTCAGGGGGGCTGTTTGAAATGTTATTTGTAAGAGAAGGTGGTCTGAAAATTCTATAGGGATAGTATGAAAGTTTGGGTCAGGGAGATTCCTAGAAGCAAAAATATGGTCTATATTTGATGTCATGTGTCCGCTTTTGTATGTATATTTGGGCCCTTGAGATTGGTAGTGTGCACAATTCTTCAGCTCGTCAATATCGACACATTTTTGCAAGGCATTTGAATCGCAGTATGTTTTCACTCTTTCCCCCCTCAGTCTCCCTTTGGGTAAGCCACAATTAAAATTCCCTCCAGGATTACATAAGTGGACGTATGTAAGTAAGATTGAAGTTTGGAAATTAGAGCTACTCTATCTGCTTTTGTTTGCAGGCTGTATACATTTATTAATCTATATGGGACCTTATCCCAATATCCATCTAGGATGAACAGTCTCCCCAGAATCAAATCCACCATCTTGGTCATTTGGAAGGAAAAGGTACTAAATACGATACCTATTCCATCGGCCCTGTCTGGCCCAAAGGACCAATAGGATGGCCCCCATCTCCATTCGGCCTGGAACAGCCTAAGTTGGTCCGATGTGAGCATCCATGTTTCCTGCAAAAAACAGATATCTAGTTTTAGATCTATCAATAGGTGAAACAACGCAGCTCTCCTAAGAGAATGTAAGAGGCTATGACAGTTACATGACCCCAGGGATAACTTAACCATTCAATTTAAGAGTTCAAGGCCCTTTCTTCCTCTTTTTCTTTTTCTTCTCTTTGTACTCAATCACATCCCTCCTTCAGCCTGTGTGGGTGTAAGAGCTACATCCATCTGTTCTGTGTCTGATTCTACCTCAGTGGGAGCCAAAACCTCAAAGGGATTAGGTTCCGCTAGGCCTGCTTGCTCATTTGTTGGGGTGGGGGGGGCAGGTTTGGTTTTGTATTCCTATTTGTCCTTCTTTGAGGGTGGGTTTTTTTGGGGGGTGGAAGAGGGATCATCAGCACATCAGTGGATTGCTTATCTGTGTAGCAAACCGGTAATAGGTCCCCCCACTGAATGGGCTTATCAGGATTGGGACAGAGTGGATGATTCTCCTCAACTATTCTTATCTCCTCAGTCTTGACTTCCTCCTTTCTGCCTGGAATAGGGTCTGGAGCCTTATCTGGGAGGTTGTGTTCCGCAGGAGAGGCTTCAGCCTCTACCACCTTTTTGGCTGCTTCCCCTTGAGCTTGTTGGATAAGAAGCTTAGGGCTAATGACTGTTGCCTTATTTCTTGCAGCCCATGGACACTCTGGAAATGTGTGACCTGTGTTCTCACATAACTCACATCGTGTCAGGTTTGTGCATTGCATACTTAAGTGCCCCACCTCTCCACAGTTGTCACAGCGTGGGCGATCACATACACTAGGGAGGTGGGTCCTAGCCCCACACTTGTAGCATTTTTGTGGCTGCCCTGAATAAAAACACACTCCTCTATCTCTACCCAGCATGAAGGAGTTTGGTATATGCTCTATATCACTCTCCAGTTGCCTCAGTTTAACCTTATATTTCCATCCCGCAGTCCAAAACATCTCAGAATCCAGTTGTGCTTCTGGTGCACTCAATACTTCACATTTTTGTTGAAGCCAGTATGTCATGTCATCCATGATGTACCCTTCATTCTGAAACATCACTGTCACATATTTAATGAGGGGTTTTGTCAAGGGATCACCATAAAGGGGACCACAGAGGGAAAATTTAACCAGTTGAAGCATTGCCAGAACAAATCCAGGCTGTATGCAGATCTGAAACTAATGTCATAGTTGTCCTCTCCTGAGATGTTTATAAAAGCATAAACATCTTTTGGTGAAAAGTGTAGTGAGTCCTTCAGGAGCTTTCTTCCCACATATTGCCGATCTGGCCTGATTACCAGACCCCCTTTGTACCGAATCCTAACTGCGTTCCTTCTAGGAGCAGCCTCTTTTTTTTGATTTAGCAAAGAGTTCTGACAAAAGTGGGCACTGGGGAGGGAGGTCAGTTTGTTTTTTTTCACCTTCAGGTGCCACTCCTCTTCTGAGATCTGGGGTCCCTGCAAAGGTTGTTTCATTCTTCCTGTCCTGTGCCGGATTCCCCCGGGGTTCCCGTATGTTTTTCTCTAAAGGCTCTTTTTCCAGTATAATCAGTTCAGTTATATTCTTCTTTCCTGTATTTTCATCCTCATTCAGAAAGAATGGTAGCATCAGTCTGTTCAAAGGGATTATTTTGGAAAATTACTTCCCCAGTTTTCTTTTCCTCTGTATTTGGGCCTTTTTGAATCTCTGTGTTGAACCGGGGGACTGTATTAACAAAGTTAGGATTGTTTTCCAGTCCTGAAACTACATTAGGCATTTCTTTATCTTGTACAGCAGTTTTTAAATCTTTGTTCCCCTTCTAGCTCCTTTGCTCAGTTTTAGAGGTAGTTTCAGTAGGAACTTCTGCCTTAATATCACTGCCTTCTACCTCCCTCAGGTTATTCAAAACATTCACCTCTTGGGGCTCTAGGCACTCGAATCCCTTGGTTTTCTTGCCAGTCCTATTCACATTTGCATCAGTGGTTGAAATAATAGGGTGAAGATTTACCTGCGGGAGTGTCTGTCGGCTTGCTCCTTCCTCATCCTTTGATGTTGATGCATCATATTCAGAGCTGTCAGCTGGGCCATACCCATTGTCAATTTCTTCACTGTGATCTAGCAACTTTAATTCAGCTTGTTTTCTTGCCATAAAAACTGCATATTTCTCCTTGGCTTTCTCTAATTCCTGCAGGAGTTCTTCTTTACTTTTGCCCTTAATTCCTTCCATTGGAGTTCTCTCACAGTCCTTATTTCCATCAATATTACTCAAGTCCTAGATCGAGAAAAACATCTCTTCTTGTTTATTTTGAACTAATTCTTGGTTTATTTCCAGTAAAGTAGCCTCTTGCAATATGAGGTCATGGGAGGAGGCCATCTCCCCTGCCACATCAGCACTTCCTCTTCCTCCTCGGTCTGGCTCCCAACTGGACTCCTCCATCTCTGCTGACAGGAAGTCAAGCCCCCTGCTGGCAGGAGGGTAGGGGAATTTCCCCGGTGCCCTGGCCAAATTTCCCTCATTCACTAAAAATACCACCAACAGCTTAATCTTGTTCAAGATCAGTTGGCATTCATCTGTATCCCCTTTCCCCAGGTCGTGCCTGAAAATAGGCAGGATTTGTCTAGTGCACTTACCCGGTCAACAAAAACTAAATAAATAAATAAAATGAGTCTGGCAGTCAGATGACTGATATGGGGAGGAGTCTCGGGGTTTCAACTGCCAGGGCATGCAGACTCGCACAATGTCAGACACTTTCTCATGTGTTTGAGAGAGTTGGTAGTGGTGTCTGATCAGTGCAGCTGCTCTGACCTCTTAATTTATTCATGTTTCATGTAGACCATCACCAGGCTGCTTAAATAAATCTGACCAGTGGTCCAACTCTGTGTCACTCCTCCTGCAGCTACTAGTCTCGGCCATGGCCAGGGTATATTGAAAAGCTTTCTTCTGTGGTCCTGCTTGCTGCTGGAAAGTGCCTGAAAGTATCACTGTGTCCCCACAGTCTCAGGAACAGCTCCCTTCTCCTGCTGGTAAGCCCTGTGCTCTACATTATAAGTTTATTTTGACTTTCCTGTAAGTCTTACTATACTATGCAATGGACTTAATGGTATCGCCGATGACCATCCCAAAATCCCTTTCTACTATAATGTGTCCTACACTCACTCCCTTTATCCAGCAATCCATTAATATGATTCTTTTCCCCTTATGCATTGTCATGCACATTTTGACACTGAACTTGAACTGCCTGATGACTGACCTTTTTTCTAGTCATTCTACATATTTTTGCATATTGGAAATTCTTCAGCAAATACTGTACCATTATGGCCTGGCCATTTGTTCACCCTGCCACCTTTAACCACAGCCCACTGTCTGGTAGTGGCCTCCAATCTCTTTCATAATGGCTGAACTAAAGTACACATTAAGGATGTTTGCCTTCTCTGCATCATCCTTTTTTTTTAATTTAGTATGCTTTATTGAGTTTTTGCAAACAAACAAACATAGTACAAAACTCCAGTTAAGGCATAATAACATTTTGGCACATGAGTACAGAAATTACATTGCAACAAGAAGAAAACAATGCAAAGATCAAAGAAACACTTCTGACATGAAAAATAATTAATTAAATAGAGTTGTTTGTTTGCTTCTTATTACCCCCCCAACCCCTATCCTACCCCTCCCACCTTAGTCTGGTTATTATTTTTTTTTTCACTATTGATTTGGTTGCCCCAATGAACAATAGGAATAAACTTTACAATAACATAAGAGGAAAAATAAAAATAAAAGTAGAAGAAACAAAAGAATGTATATTAAAAGGGGGGACGAGATTGCTAGGACACTCAACAGATAAAGTCTTACCAGGAAGTCTAGTCATCAATAGACAGAGTGTCTAAGAAATTAAAAGAAGGGTGTAAAGTGGTACTTGCTTGTATTTACCCATACATTCTGAGAGTCCAGCTATGGTACACCATTGTCTCCATCGTCATCTTCCCCATCCCCACTCTCCCTCTGTACAACCACCTCCCCACACCCCCCCTCACCCACACTTAGCCTCCAGAGGTCAGGAGCTGTGATCTTCTCTGAACTGGGACACATCTGCACTCTTCAAAGCAGAACTGCAAACTGAAGAAATGACGGTAAGCTTTATAATGGGAGTCAATGGGGGGGGTTCAACTTAGGTTGATATGGCAGCCATTTTTTTGAATTGTGGCCCTAAATTTTTAACATGGGGTTCTTGGGACCTCACCTCATGACTATGTCACTGTCATTTAGTTTCTCAGTCCTGAAAGGGGATTTTGCGGTCGCTGCGTGGAATCACCTTTCAGGACTGAGTAATGAAATGACAGCACCACTGTTCATTGTGGGGAGGAGACAAAAAGCCCATGTTGCAAATCTGTGAAAAAAATTCCAAAAAATGACTGTGTTATGAGTGTGCATTGTGCAGTTTCTATGCACGCTCGTAACTTTGCCAATTTTTAATATTTTCTCTCCAGATATTCAATATTGCCATTTTTTCACATCTCCTTATGAACAATATAGCTGTCATTTTTCATATCTTTCCTGAAATGTGTTTCCTCACCTGTAGCACAGAATGGTGCTGTCTCTGTGGGAAATCAACTTTTGGGACAGATTAACAAAATCACACTTCCACTGTTCATGAGGAGACGTTCAAAAATGCCCATGTTAAAAATCTGATGAAAAATTCAAAAAAATGGTTGCGTTACAGGCATGCGTTGTGCAGTTTCTGCACACATTCATAACTTCGCCAATTTTTCATACTTTCACTCCAGATTTTCAACATTGCCATTTTTTCATAGCACCTCATGAACAGTATAGCTGTCATTTTTCACATCCTGCCAGAAATGAGTTTTCACACCTGTGACACCAAATTGTACAGTTGCTGTGCAAAACTTCCTTTTGGGATTGAGTAACGAAATGATAGTGCCACTGTTCATGAGGTGGGGTCACAAAAATCCCATTTTGAAACTCTGGAATGAAAATACCAACAGCCAGGGCGTTAGGGTTTCCAGCCATAATGCCCTACTCTGTAGAGACTGACAGGTATCGGGGGGAGGTGATTTGGGATTATCAGCCCTAATGCTCATGCCATTCCACCACCCCTTGTAGACAGTGACAGGCATTGAGGTGTGTCTTGGAGTCTTCGGCCCCAATGTTTTCCCCATTCTCCTATACTTCACCCATCTCAGTGTATTTCCTTATGGAATGGGGTGAGTATAAGGCCCAAAGACCCCAAGGCACACTGCAACACCTGTCAGTGTCTGCAGGGTAGAGTGAGGTGAAATGGCATGAACGTTATGGCCAATGACCCAAAGACGCACCCCCAATGCCTGTCAGTCTTTGCAGGATGGGGATGGGGTTGGTGTCAGTTCAATACTTCACTGCCATTCCTATTATGCATCTCTCTAACCCCTGCACTACCAATGCCAATGCCAGCAAAACAACATTAGGCATTGACAAATGCTTGTTTTTGATAGGCAAAGCTTTCTCTTCTTTTCTCCACTTTCATGACAGCGAAGACTTACAAAAGCCAGAGTATCATCTCATAAAAGTGGATGCTTGCTCACAAATGTGACATGTGTCAGTTTTGCAAAAATTCAATTATTAAAAAGGTGTGACAAAAATGAACTGTGCATGCACAAAAAATCTTATTTTCTTGAAGACTGTATGTGATGAAATTTGCAAAACTTAAACTGTCTACATCATTCATTAAATATTGCTATTAAAATATAAACAGTGTCTACCTGGTGTTTTATATACAAATATACCATTTCATACCATTTTAACTGTTTGTTTTATGCTCTGCTTCAGTCATGGTTCTATGTCATAATGGCAATCGCAGAATAGTGATCACCATTTGGATAAGTGTACATCGCTGAAAATGAATTATGGCGATGTACACTCGCAGTGACTGGAAAACATAACGATTCTCAGCTCCACGGGGGTGCATGTCGGGGGGGTGTAAAACTTAAAAAAAAAATTAAAACCCTAACCTGAAACCAAAAACAATCACACCCAGAACTGAATCTGGCACCCTCCCAGCACCAGCCCACTACCTACCCACCATGCCACATGTTGAGCTTGGCATCCAACCACCGCACTACACCCCACATACCCTCCCTCCCCTTCTGCCCATCGTGTAACATGGTACTCTCCCCATGCATGTGTATATATAGCAACATCCTGTTGCTGTACTCTCCTACCCCTGTATCCAGTCGCTACCCTACTAGATAGCGCAGAACACAGGCACCATGACTGAGTCACCCTTTTTGAAATTACTCAATCACGGTAGCTTTGTTCACTGGATACCTTCAGCCACACTGCTAGATGCTGAGACTTGCTGTTCCCAGTAATCAGTATGGCTCACCCTGGTGATGTTATTTGTGGTGCTGTTCTTTTTCATCTATGAACAAGTCAGGAAGCATAGGTGAGGTCTGTAAAGATTCTCTTTTTTTTCTTTCCTTTCTCTGTTGCTTGTTGAAAGACAATCAGCTTTCTGATTGTGGTTGTGTCATGTTGAGTGCCAGTAATGCATGCAAGAGTTTCAATTGATCATGTTAACCTGTGCAGAAGTTAGAGAGAATAGCACATTGCTGTAAGATTTGCAGGCTCTGTAACTTTCTGTTGTGGTGAAAAGCATTATTCATATTGGCATGTTAATGACTGCTGTGCTCATTCACACTTGACATTCAACAGAGGTGTTTTCTCAGGATGGCACAAAAATCACCCTGTACATTGGGGTGGGAGAAGTAGTGTGGTTTTGAAACCTTACTAAGAGCTTGTATGCACTAAGCAGCCTAGTGTTTTCTCTCTGGCAGACTTTTACTTGACCTAAACTTAGGTTCAGCTATTCTTTACTCCAAATTAAAACGATCTGTTAACCAGGGCTAACACATCCATCCCTAGTATGAATTAACACAGATAAGGCCCCTATTAAAATTTATTGTAAAGCAGCCACTGACAAACAGCAATGAAGTTACCAATATTACAATACTGGTAGCAATACAGTCTCTTAACTGGCACAACAGAGTAGAACCCGAAATTACATTAACAGCCTGGAGGCATGCTGACTCAGCATCTAACAACCTTAGAGAAATGAATCACACTAAAAAGGCACTGAAAAAGTGTGAACTTTTGGTAATAAACCTGTAATGTTTACCGAGTGATGCTCGCTGTTTTAGTTTTGAAAACCGCTGCATGTGATCTTTAATACTTTAAAATCTGCACATTTTCCAGAAAAGTCACCTAACAAAGATTTACGTTTGGGTCAAAGTTGAATGATCCTTCAGGTTCCAACCTGCAGCTATTGTTGTGCTTTCAGTGACCTAAAAAAGTTATGTGAAATAAATTGCAAAAAAAAAAATAATGTTACTGTATCTATTCAGATAACAGCACAAAGCCTAAATCTAGGGAAATAAACCATATGCTTATGTATTTTTACCCTTCTAGAATGTTTAAACTGCTAAAACAGACCATTATCAAATTTACAGGATACAGAGATCCTAACTATGCACGTCACATTTCAGGTTATTTCATCCAGTGATGGCCTCTTCATTCGGGTGGACAAATCAGTGTGCATCATAGATTTGTCTACTCAACCCTAATAATAATAGTGCTACCACACCACTGCAATATATGAAGTGTAAAAATCATGTTTATGTAACTATAAGGATTAAGGCACAAAGTGTAAACAGTTGGGAAAAGAAAAACAAACATTTGTCAATGGTGAATGCTCATCACTTGCATTGCTGTTGTACTGTGTCCTACTTATGCACATTTGTACTACAGCATATATTTACCCAAGACTGACCAGGTGAGATTTTATGTGTCATTTCCAATGGAGTTCTGATTTTATATTGTTTTATACTGCATTTACCTAGGATAGTAGAGGGGAGATGCAGTATCTCGTTTTTAGTGTAGTCCTGTTTTATATCGTATTTTTCTATGACAGATTAGCATAGATGCAACATCTCCTTTTCAGTGGGGTTCTGCCATAGGGTTCTGTTTTTATACAGTTTTGCAATATATTTAACCCAGGATAACCCAGCTGAGGTGCAATTTCTCATTTTCAATGGGGTCCTGCTTTAGTACGTTTTTGTATTGTTTTTACCCAGGATAGCACAGCTCAGATGCATTATTGTTTTCAGTATGGTCCTGCTTTTCCCAATGTTTACAATGTATTTACTCAGGATAGTACAGCCAAGATGCAATATCTTGTTTTTGGTGGTCCATGTTTTTATCCATTTTGATAATGTATTTACCTAGGATATCCCAGCTGAAATGCAAGTCACACTTTTAGTAGGGTCCAGCTTTCACAGTGTATTTTTCCCAGGATATAGCAGCAGAGATGTGCACTTCAGCAAGGGCTCTGCTGTACTGGGGTCCTGCTTTTGCATATTTTTACTATAAATCTAGTAGTTGGCGGCAGTATAGCATAGTGGTTAAAGGCACTGAGCTGCAATCCTGGAGATCTGGGCTTGAATCTCATCAGTCCCCCTTGGACACTGTGTGACTCTAAGCAAGTCACTTAACTTCCTTGTGCTCCCAGGTCACACCTGGAAACAAGGTCTGGCTTAGTATGCTTTTCCTGGTTAAACAATTTCCTCTTTCCCTAT
This sequence comes from Neoceratodus forsteri, assembly GCA_016271365.2. Taxonomy (NCBI): domain Eukaryota; kingdom Metazoa; phylum Chordata; order Ceratodontiformes; family Ceratodontidae; genus Neoceratodus; species Neoceratodus forsteri. The sequence continues at coordinate 829,296,590 of CM028132.1, read as the reverse complement.
ATCTACCCAGGATAAACCAGATGAGATGCAGTATCTCATTCTCAGTGGTGTTCTGCTTTTACATATTTTTAGACTGCATTTACCCATGATAGGCCAGCTGAGAGGCAATATCTAATTTTCAGTGGGCTCCCACAGTTTGACCACAAATTTCCAACATAGTCTTTTAATGACCTGACATTATGATCAAGACAAGTGGAGTTTTTTATATCCCACCTGAAAGGTGATTTTGTAGTGTGACTGTGAAAACATGTTTCAGAGGGATTTGAAAAATGACACCTGTCATGTTCATGATGTGGTTGAAACACAAGGAATATGTTGAACAGTAGGGGCCAAAATCTGCAAAAATAAAGTTTGATGTGCTTATGCAACTGGATGAGATAATATGAGATGATGCTTGTGTAACTTGATTTGTTTGTGGCTTTCTGTCTCTCTATCCATGGGATATACTACCCTGTAGGGGTATGACACAAGGAACCCTATAAGAGGGCCCCCCCTACAGGTGCCTTGGGAATGAACGCGTCAGCTAAAGGTAGGTTAGGAAGAAGCACACGGGTAAGAGAGACAAGCCACTGGAGAAGGAGGGGTGGATGGTGGGCAATGAAAAAAGAATCCTGGCAAAGACCAGGATGTGTGACCTTTTAAGCTCGATGGGGGAGTGATGTTGTTGCTCCTCCCATTGAACCTTGGGCTTAAAGTGCTCCCATTCGATGTGCTTACGCAACTGGATGAGATAATATGAGATGATGCTTGTGTAACTTGATTTGTTTGTGGCTTTCCATCCCTCTATCCATGGGATATACCGCCCTGTAGGGGTACGACACAAGGAACCCCATAGAAGGGCCCCCCCACAGGTGCCATGGGAATGAATGCATCAGCTAAAGGTAGGTTAGGAAGAAGCCCAAAAAGAATGCCCAAAGATGTCAAGCTTCGAAGAGGTGAGGATGATGAATGAATTCTGTGAAGAGAAGGGCTAGCTTCCTAAAAAGAGAGGGGAAAGTCGGGGCCACCATCTGCCTCCATCCAACAGTAGAATCTGACTAACTAACCTGAAGAAAGCATTATCTCTAACTAATACTATGACCAGTAGCACAGAGGTGAGGAAAAAAACCCTTTGAGGAGGAAACCTCGGGGGATCCAAGGCCTAGGTCGCCTTCCCTCCAGGCTGATGACGTTTGATTTGAGGACGTACTGTATGTCGGTAAAGTGAATGGTTCATTAATGTTGGTAGAGAGAAGAGTACGGTAACGAGAGGGATATGAGTAGGGAGGATGATGATGGAATAGGGAAATTCCTCAAAAGAAAGCACAGATCGAAGAGGGAACACGAGGCTCTGCACAGATCAAAGAAGGAACATGAGGCAAAAATGAATACTGATGGCGATCACCGCAGGAGGGTGGCAGGTCAATGAGTAGCGTAAGATTCAATTAGAGGTATGTTTGATTGAACAAGGTGAGTAAGTAGACACTGAGGCCAATAAGGCATGATTATGTGATTTGAACTATGAGACCCTGATGTTGCAGTAGATGAGATATCAAAGGATTCAATGATAGGAATGCTCAAGTAAGTGAAGGAAATAGATAAACCTTGAGGTAAGGATGAGTGAATGATGACTGGAGTTACAAATCTGATACATGTGGCAGGATGGCCATGGGTCGATGAGTTGGCATAGGAGTCATGATAGGTACACTCAAAAAGAATCTTCGAGTGAGGGCCTCGATTGGAGTGAATGCTTGATGGCTGGTATGGAACATGAAGAGGAGGAGATAGAAATGAACTTGAAAATGAACTTGTACGATGGTAGCAGGAATAAGTAGGCTCCTCAAAAGGAGGTATACTCCTAGGCCAAGAAGGCATATCTAGAACCAGAGGGTATGCGAACAAGAAGACACGCTCAGGAGGAGCATCAGAGGAGCAATTCAGGTTGAGCTATCGAGGAGCAAAAGTGGATGACGCATGATCAGGAGGGAAGCTAAGAGTGGAGTGAACCCATGAAGGCTGAAATTGAACTTGAACAATGGTGGAGAGCAGCCAGTCAGCCTGTAGCAAAGGGCAATGAACAGGAAGACATGGTTATGAAAGGTGATAGAGTTGAATCTAGATGACTGATACTGATTGAGCAATTGAAATAGGTGAACAGGACAAGGAAAGATGTCGTGGACCTGCATGTCTTTGATTGGATATCAAGTCGATTCGAGGTAGGCAAGCTATGGTTCAATGAGCTTGATAGATTGATGAGTAAGGAGACTCAGAGGTTAATAATATGATGATAGAGGGAAGCCATGAAGGCTGGAACAGGAAGGTGAGGTATGATTCAGGATAGGTGTGCCCGCAGTTCAATGAGGTGGTGAATGATGACTGGAGTCATGAACCTGAATAATGCGGCAGGAGGGCCGTGGGGCAATGAGATGGCATATGAGTCATGATAGGTATGCCCAAATGAATATCAAGTCCAGGCCAGATGGAGCCAGCAGATGCATATTGATTGGCCTTGACAGGAGTGTCTCCTCGATGACCGGGACAGGATGAGAACTGCAGGGACAAGAGATAGCAAATGATTGGGATGGCAGAATGAGAGAAGGCAGTCAGTAAGAACTTCAAGAGAGCAGTGATTCAATAAGGAAGCATAAGAATAAGCACTAAAGAGATGAGTATGAGTGGGGAAGGTGATGGTAGGATAGGAAAAAAAAACAAAAAGAAATTACAGGTTGGTTCGAGGCTGGGACTCAAGTGATCGAGGTGAGGATGGAGACCCCAAGGGCTGTAACAGAGCTTAAAAGGCACCAAAGTGCTCAGGATAAGCATGGGAGAGAAGAAATGGGTGAATGGGGAAGCAGCAGCACACCACACAGAGGGGATGCCGAAGTGCAGGGCTGGGATACTAGATACTGCAGGACAGCTTTCATTTTTCTTTCTTTATTTTTTTTGTTAGAGAACCCCGAGCTGGTGCCAAATCAATATGCTGCACAGCACCACCCCAAGAAGTGCACCATTTCATACATGGCTGGCATTGCAAGTTAGCAGAAAGCTTTGGAAACTTAAAATTACCTCAATGTGAGCACTAAAGGAAGCCGTAGGTACAGAGAGGCCATAGGAAATGGCTAACCCGAGTCATGAACTGATGATTCAAAATCCACGCTGACTGCCACATCCTATGAGGAGACATAAGAGCTGTAATCTCATACTACAGGTCCCTGCACATACATCACTACATATGCAGAAATCCAGGAATAATAAAGAGAGACAGGAGATAGAAAATAATGAAGCAGGTAGTGAGGAACCAGAGAAAATAGAATGGATCCAGCAGGGCTGCAGTAGGAAAGATGTCTGTAAAATGAGGCGGCAAACCCCAGTGAGTCAACATGATGGAAGGACAAAGCGGGACACTTGAAGTGCTCAGGAAGCATGGATGCTAAAGGCAAGAGGAACAGCCTACTGCCCGACGGTCAGGCCAGAGAAGGAAGGCGTAATGCTACAATACACCACCATTGGAAAAAGATGCCAGGGAGAGGATGGAGGGGATAGAGAGGCAAAGAAACCAGGCATGGCTGTAGGTGGATACAGAGTACTGGCAGCGCTGGTGCAGGGGAAAGTAACTGAGCAAATCAGGGAAGATGTGAGCACCGGAGTCGAGGGTGAAATAAGCAAATAAATCAGAAACACCTGGTGCTGGAGTTTAGGAAATGCCTGCAAGAGACTGAACAGTGGGTTGAGGGGTGAACAAAACAGCGTGCTGCAGTGGTTAGGGTGCAGTTGCCGCAGCTGTGGGTAGGAACTGCTCAAAGCTGAGGGAAGCAAAATATCAGAGCGAACGTGGGGGGGGGAGAAATCCAGTGACAGGAGGCACCCCAAAACGACAGCATAGCAGAAGGGAAAAGAGGAGCAGCGCCTCCGGCCGCAATGAAAAAAGAATCCTGGCAAAGCCCAGGATGTGTGACCTTTTAAGCTCGATGGGGGAGTGACATTGTTGCTCTGCCCATTGAACCTCAGGCTTAAAGCCCTCCCATTATGAGAAAATGTTGTTACAATTCAATGTTTCTTCATAACTTAGTTGTTTTTTTTCACATTTTGACTCTACATTTTTCAACATAATCTGTTATGACTCCATGTTGTGATATAGACAGGTGAATTATTTTTAAATCCTGTCCATAAGGTAGTTTCACTGAAGGACTGCAAAAACATGTTCTAAGGGATTTTAAAAATAACATCTGTAATGTTAATCAGGTCTGGTAACAAAAGGGCTATGTGCACATTTGGGGCAAAAATCTGCAAAAATCCCAAAATCATGAGTAAATAATGGAAATAATTCAACATTTCCTCATACCTTTGTCTTTTGTCATTTTTACCCCAAATTTTCAACACTCTCTTTTAATGATCCCACCTTATGATCACGGCAGGTGGGATTTTTAAAAATACCATCTGAAAAATGACTTTGTGGAGCAAATGTGAAAACATGTTTTGGAGGAGATTTGAAAAATGACACCTGTCATGTTCATAAGGTGGCATAACAAGATAGCTGTGTTGAAAATTGGGGGCTAAGATCTACACACATCACAATATTATGAGTAAATGTTGCAAAAATTAAACTTTTCTTTCGTAACTTCATTGTTTTGTGACTGTTGGACCCCAAATTTTTAACATAATCTTTTTATGACTCTCCTTCTGAATATCACAGGTGTCATTTATAAAATAAAGGCCAATATGTAATCTCAAGCCCAAAGTGTAAAAGCGCATTTTGTCCAGGATTTGAAAAACTACACCGGTCAGGTTCATGAGGTGGTGTGAAAAAATTGCAGAACTGTTTTTTCTATATTTTTCTGTAAGAAATTCAGGACTGGAATGGATTATGGGATTTACTCATTACTTAGAAACATAAAAACATAGAATTTGATGGCAGATAAGGACCGCTTGGCCCACCCAGTCTGCCCATTTTCCCTACCTGCTGTAATACCATGGACCCTACTTGATCTCTGGCTTAGCCCTCCCTTACCTAACAACTGAGGTTCCCTTATGCCTATTCCATGCATTCTTAAATACTGCCACAGCTTTTGCCCCCACCACCTCCATTGAAAGGCTATTCCAGGCATCCACTACTTTCTCTTTGAAGAAGTACTTCCTTATATTTCCGCTGAGTCTACCCCCTCCAGCTTCATAGCATATCCCCTTGTTCTTGAGAATCTTTTTTTCTGAAAAATGATTCCTTCTTGTACCTTATTTATACCCTTGAGGGATTTGAAAGTCTCCATCATATCCCCCCTTTCCCTTTTTTCCTTCAGGGCATACATGTTGAGGTCCTTTAGTCTTTCATCATATGGTCTCTGATGCAATGGAATTACCACCTCCCTCTTTCTGGTGGTGATACCCCTTCCTGAGCACTCAAGCATCGTACTTTCTCTCCCCACAGTCTTGTCACATGGTTTGGCCACATTTAGATCATCAGATATGATTACTCCCAGGTCTCTTTCCTGTTTGGTGGTCGTCAGCACCACTTCCCCCTTCTTGTACTCTGCCCCAGGGTTTCTATGCCCTAAGTACATGATTTTGCACTTCTTCACATTACAACTTAGTTGCCACATTCTTGACCACTCCTCAAGCTTTCCTAGATCTGTATTCATTTTTTCCACACTCTCCAGAGTGTCTTCCCTGTTATATATTTTTGCGTCATCTGCAAAAAGGCACACTTTCACTTCTAGTTGTGATGCTCTGCCATCTTCTTGTCATTATGTTGTATAATATTTGTGATATAAAAATACATCATGTGAATGTCTGCTTAGAGAAAAGGCAGCCATCAGCTTTTAAAGAGGCCTGACCTCTTGACCACAGAGTCTCCAGAGTGCTAAAACAGCTGACTGTTGTAAAACTGGCCCAGTGGAAGCTCTAATTAAAAAACTTCCTTCCAAGGGCCAGGTTATAACACCTTGTAAAATGTTTCTGCTTTGAAGAGCTGGGAGAAGTATGCTTTTTCTAACCCTTGAGGAAAGGGGACATTTTATCAGAATTCCTGTTAGCTCTCACACCTAGAAGGGAACTGCTGGCAGGATGTGATTTCTGAACATCAAAGGAAGTGCTCTGATCAAAGAGACTGTCATATTTTGATATTGCTAACTTTACAGATTTCCAGCCAACAGTAAAATTACACCCTTGGATATACTTGGTCAGGTTACAAAATTAATTACAGGACTAACAGTGACCTCATGTGCTGTGACATCACAAGGAGGTGGAGACATTGACTTTCAATATTGCCAACCATCTGAGTGGATGGGTGCACTTTATCTCTGGACTCCTAAGAGAACACACAGACACTGTGTTCTGAAAGAAAAATGCACTTCTGTTACAATTGGGTAATACCAACTAGAAAACTAGGTTAAGACTGGAAATTCAGTTACAGGTGTATTTGTTTCTGAAATTCCCCTTTATTTTGACTGTAAGTATTTATGTTATATGTTCTGTGTTTTGTATTTTATCTATTTTCAACTTTTAGTAAACACTATTTTCCTTGAAATTCTGCCAGTACCGTCTCAGTTTCATTTGCATGTGAATGCTGGAAAAGTGTTAATAATTCTGACAACTGTTAAGGGCTTAAAATGTGTTACTTATATTGCTAAGGTGAGAATATACCTAGGTCTCAAACTGAGTCATAAGGGTAGACTTTTGAACCTGGATGGGTGCCCACAGGGTGAAGTATTGTACTGCATCCCCTGAAGACAGCACATATGCGAGCCTGTTAACTGGGTGTGCTAGCAAAAAAGGTTCATATTTGACACCAGGACTTGAGGTTGGTAGGTGATTCAGACCCAAAACAGACAGGAGGGTTACCCTGTTTGTCTCTTATTCACATATTGCACTTCGAGGTTTGGCACTGTGGGAGCAGAGGACCTGACCCGCGGGGTGTGTCTGTGACACTAATTTCTCTGCAAGGTCACTAATAAATACATTAAAGAATACTAGTCCCAATATTGATCCTTGTGACACCCCACTGGTCACCCTCCCTTCCTTGGAGTGAACTCCATTTACCACCACCCTTTAACACCTATTCCCCCAAACAATTCCTTATGCAGTTTACCAATTTTGGCCCTATTTCCAGGCTGCCCAGCTTGTTTACTAGTCTCCTATGTGTAACGGTGTTAAAGGCTTTACTAAAATCTAGGTAGGCCACATCCACTGCTCCACCCTGATCTACTTCCCTGGTCATCCAAACAAAGAAATCTATCAGATTTGTTTGACATGACTTCCCCCTTGTGAATACATGCTGCCATGAATCCTGCAAATTGATGGTATCAAGATATTCTACAATCCTTTCTTTCAGCAGTGATTCCATTAATTTCCCCACCTCTGAGGTCAGGCTGACTGGCCTGTAATTTTCAACTTCCTCCCTGCTACCACTTTTGTGAAGTGGGACATCTGCTCTCCTCCTGTCATCGTGGGACCACTTTCATCTCCAGTGAGTCATTGACCATCACTAAGCAATTATTAATGTTACAAGCACAATGTTTTACCCACTTACTAATTATGATCTAGGGCATTGTGAGAGGAAGAATACTCCTTGTCAGCACCAGTGACAACAGAAAACAAAAATAAAAATAAACTTTTACTGTATCAATACTGAACCAAGTCCAACACTGAATGTAGGGGTGAAGAAAGGCTATTATTGCTAGATTCTTCCACCAGTGGCAGATGACAAGGTCAATCAGGGCTCACCTCAGGTACGTCCTGATTGTTATTGTCTGGCTCAGTGTTTAGGGTCCAATAAAGCAATTGAGTACAACACCATACATCAGACAAGAACAACTTATAGATAGGGATATACTTTGTCATATGGTAATACCATATTGCTAGATTTGTACATAGTATATATTATAACTCTGTTTCCATTCCAGCTCGCTCCCCCTTCTTAAATCAAGTAGTGGTTGTTATGTGGACTGCAGACCATCTGCTCCATGGCTGCACAGTAGTACATCCAAATCTGTTTCCAGAGAGGGCTATAAGGTTTCAGATCCCAGTACAACTACAGCCAAGGATTATTATGCTCAGATTGTCAGCAAGGACGGTGGAGTGCTAAGCCTGAACCATGTTTGGATCATTGCACCAGTACTAATCTGAGGGAGGGACGAGGTGCAAGCTAATCATAATGGCTATCAGCTTTTGCTGTTTGCTGGGTGGTGTCATGCAGAGCAAAGCAAAGAGCTGCCATGTGATAAAGGCAGCTCTATTCTTTGAAGTTCACAAAGTTTCCACTCAGCAAGCACTGAAGTGCATCATGATCAGCCTGGCTGATGATTGGTGTGATACAGTTGAGCCCATTGCAGACTGCCCTGCATTGAACCGACAGTGGCACACCTCTCAAATCCACCATCATAGCAAAATATTTGCTTTGTGCAAACATGAACATAATTAATGTACAAAGTCCCTAGAACCTTGGCAAACTGGTGGTGTGGTGTAACTTGGAGGTTGAAGGATCATATGATGTAGTGTTGACGTTACTGTAATATCAGAACCCTCTATATAGGCATTGTTATTTCATTATTTTAGGTTGTCTTACATAACAGTGCCAATATTAGGGTAACACCAACACTGTATTACGTGTTAATTCAAAGCCCTAATGACACCACACACAGATTTGTAAAAATTTCAGGAACTTTGTACCCTACTTTTTTATTTCCCTATTTTTTATATTTTGTGCTGAAACCATAATAGATACCTTAACATAGTTTTTGTTTATAATTTATCTCCTTACTTTTTGAACAAAATATATAACAACTGACACATTTTGCTTTGGCCTTTTGTTACAACCTGTGATGACCTCTGCATACTAACACTTACTGTGCCAAACCTATAGCTTGCTTCTGTAGTGGCCTCGTGGGCCACTCATGAGACAGCTGCATCATCACATGGATGGTGCCAGAACTGTAGTGTACTTAGCAAGTGTTTGAAAGAGAACAAAGGCTTGCACCAGGGGACCGTGCTTGGCAACAACAAGTAGAAAATAAATGAAAAAAGCCAGCACAGGTCTTTCAGCAAATGTACCTCTTTTTGGTCTGCACCAACAGGAATCGATGTCAAAAAAAAGAAGCGAGAAAGATTTTCTCAGGGTGCTATAAGTGCTTCATTTTATTCAGATAAATGCATCCTGCTTCCATTAAAATACTGTTTGCTTCACAGCAACACACTCCAAATGCATTTCACGCCCCCTGGCGCTTAATCATAGGAATGACAAGATAAACCACAAAGTGCCATTTTATACTTAGTGCTCTTAAAGTGACAGTGCCATTATAAAGTGCCTATAAAAAATGATTATAAAAACATTAAAAACAGTAACATTTCATCTTGAAATACTCAGCAAATGTCATTTAGCTTCAGTTTTACTTTTACCACTATTATTTTGAACATCAGTGTCCTCCTCCAATTTCTTGGGGATCCACTTTCCATTCAAGTCATAAGTAGGAGTATCTATAAAGTAAAAAAAAGGATACATATTAATACATGTTGCTAGCTACAGGGTATTTTTATACAAAAAACTATATGTTTAACTGTATTAAACCCAAATATTCCTAGCACAGCAAAATGAAGTTATTTCTTTAAAAATGGTTTAATATCAATTCTCTCATTAAGTCCTGGACTTTCTGATCCACCCATAGCAAAGATCCAATATCATTCTCTTTTAAGCAAAGCATTATTGTAGTCACCTCCCCTAGGGCTTTTTATGGGTTTTCAATCCCTATGAAGCACCAAACATGTTCTTTTAAATTTTTTACCTTGCCCATATGGATTGCCAGTGCATTTTTATTATCACCATTCTTTATTGCTCTTAGGTGTTCACCCACCCCTTCTTTGAATTTCCTTTTTGTTTTTCCTATATAAAAACAACCACAAGTACATGAGGCCAGATAAATGACCCCTTCTGTTGCACAGGTGATAAAACCTCTAACCTTTGTTTCTCTTTTTGTCTTTGGGTTAGTAAATTTTTGGTCTGTATGATAGTTTCACAGAATTTACAATTTCCACACTTAAAGCACCCTTCATGTTGTCCAGGTAACCACATCCTTTTGTTTTCTTGTTTTGGTTGTACTGAATGTACTAATCTATCTTTTAAACTTATACCCTTCCTATGTATGAACCTTGGCTCGACATCTCTAAGATCCCTTAAACCTGGATCTAAACTTACTAGGTGCCAGTGTCATTTAATGATTTCTCCAATCTCCTTTGATTGTGCACTATATGTATTCACAAAATTTATTCTTAGATCACCTTTTTCCTTCTTTTCTGATTTATGCATGTCCTCTGACCTTACAATGTTGTCCACTTCTTCTCTGGCCCTAGTGACAATAGCAGCTGGATATTTTATCTCATATGACCTCTCTTCTAGCTCATCAGCTCTCTTCTCGTACATAGGTTTGGTACTACAATTTCTTTTAATTCTAAGGAATTGTCCTTTGGGTATATCTGCTATAGTATGGTAGAGATGACTACTGTCTGCTTGTAATAAAGTATTCCTATCTGTATTTTTTCTATACAGATCTGTTGCAATACCACCCATTCCATCCTTTTTAATAATCAAATCAAGAAAATTAATATGTGTGGAGCTAAAGGATAGAGAAAACCACAGGTTTTTATTACTATGTTCTAAATATTTTATGAAGTCAAAAAGTTCATCCTCTGTTCCAGTCCAGATGATAAATATATCATCAATAAAATGTCTATATATATCTATTTTATCTCTAAATGGATTTTTCTCTCTATCTCTAATACACTCCTCTTCCCATTTGCCCAGATATAGGTTTGCAAAATTTGGAGCAAAAGTTTCCCCCACAGCTGTTCCTTTAATTTGTACATACTGTTCATCTTTGAAAAAGAAGGTGTTAGATGTTAGAACAAATTCTGCCATTTTTGCTAACATTTCTGTAGGTGGTATCTTGTTCTCCCTTCTCTCTAAATAAAATTTTAAAACTTCCAAACCTCCTTCATGAGGTATATTGGAATACAAAGATTCAACATCCAGAGTTAAACAAACTCCTTTCTTCAATTTCAATTTCATCTAGTACAGACAGTATGTCACCTGTATCTTTTATATGAGAGGGAACATTCTGGGCTATGGGTTTGATATAAAAATCAATGTACTGTGACAAAGGTTCAGACAAAGAACAATTTCCTAATACAATAGGGTGACCAGTGTGGTTAATGAGACATTTATGTACTTTAGGAAGTATATAAAGACATGCTTTCATTTTGTACTTTCAAAAAAGAGTAAATTTCATCAGTCAGCCACCCCTTTTCCTTTACCTCCATCAAATAATCATCAATACACTCTTTGTATTTAGGAGTTAGATCTGAAGAGACTTTCTTATAAAAAGCTGTGTTATTCAATTGCTTATGTACTTCTGAAAAGTATTATCTGTGTCTATTAGACATAGACTGTGTTTATGTCATCTGCCTGGATTAGTGGTAGTTCAGGTGGATGTTAAAGATCCCATGGCACTTATCGAAAAGAGTAGGGCAATTTCCCCAGTGTCTTGGCCAAATTTCCCTCATTCACTAAAAAAAAATACCACCAACAGCTTAATCTGGTTCAAGGTCAGTTGGCATTCATCTGTATCCCCCTCCCCCGGGTCGTGCCTGAAAATAGGCAGGATTTGTCTAGTGCACTTACCCGGTCAACAAAAGCTAAATAAACTAAATAAATAAATATTACAACAATTGAACCCCCTTTATCTGCCTTTTTAATGGTTATATTCCTGTCTTTTCCTAATTTATCAATAGCAACTTTTTCATCTCTACTTAGATTATTCATAACATTGTTACTTTCATTCTGTAGTCTTTTATCTAAATCTATCAGATCTCTCTCACAACTTTTAACAAAAATCTGTAGTCCTGATGTTAAAGGTGGACAAAAAATAGAAGCTGGTTTAAATCTGTAAGAAGTCATATCAGTGAAAAAATACAGATAGGAATACTTTATTACAAGCAGACAGTAGTCATCTCTACCATACCATGGCAGGTATACCCAAAGGACAATTCCTTAGAATTAAAAGAAATTGTAGTACCAAACCTATGTATGAGAAGAGAGCTGATGAGCTAGAAGAGAGGTTATATGAGAGAAAATATCCAGCTGCTATTGTCACTAGGGCCAGAGAAGAAGTGGACAACATGGTAAGGTCAGAGGTCATGCATAAATCAGAAAAGAAGAAAAAAGGTGATCTAAGAATAAATTTTGTGAATACATATAGTGCACAATCAAAGGAGATTGGAAAAATCATTAAAAAACACTGCCACCTAGTAAGTTTAGATCCAGGTTTAAAGGATCTTAGAGATGTAGAGACAAGGTTTGTACATAGGAAGGGTATAAGTTTAAAAGGTAGATTAGTAGATTCAGTACAACCAAAACAAGAAAACAAAAGGATGTGGTTACCTGGACAACATGAAGGGTGCTTTAAGTGTGGAAACTATAAATTCTGTGAAACCATCATACAGACCAAAAACTTTACTAACCCAAAGACAAAAAGAGAAAGAAAGGGTGGGTGAACACCTAAGAGCAATAAAGAATGGTGATAATAAAAATGCACTGGCAATCCATATGGGCAAGGTAAAAATTTTAAAAGAACATGTTTGGTGCTTCATAGGGATTGAAAAACCCATAGAAAGCCCTAGGGGAGGTGACTACAATAGTGCTTTGCTTAAAAGAGAACAGGATTGGATCTTTGCTATGGGTGGATCAGAAAGTCCAGGACTTAATGAGAGAATTGATATTAAACCATTTTTAAAGAAATAACTTCATTTTGCTGTGCTAGGAATATTTGGGTTTAATACAGTTAAACATATAGCTTTTTGTATAAAAATACCCTATAGCTAGCAACATGTATTAATCTGTATCCTTTTTTTACTTTATAGATACTCCTACTTACGACTTGAATGGAAAGTGTATCCCCAAGAAATTGGAGGAGGACACTGATGTTCAAAATAATAGTGGTAAAAGTAAAACTAAAGCTAAATGACATTTGCTGAGTATTTCAAGATGAAATGTTACTGTTTTTAATGTTTTTATAATCATTTTTTATAGGCACCTTATAATGGCACTGTCACTTTAAGAGCACTAAGTATAAAATGGCACTTTGTGGTTTATCTTGTCATTCCTATGATTAAGCGCCAGGGGGCGTGAAACGCAGTGGGAGTGTGTTGCTGTGAAGCAAACAGTATTTTAATGGAAGCAGGATGCATTTATCTGAATAAAATGAGCACTTATAGAACCCTGAGAAAATCTTTCTCACTTCCTTTTTTTGACATCGATTCCTGTTGGTGCAGACTAAAAAGAGGTACATTTGCTGAAAGACCTGTACTGGCTTTTTTCATTCATTTACTTAACAAGTGTGCCTGCACGCTGCTTACAAGGCAGTTAAATCATCTCATGCATTACCTTAGAGCTGTACATTGCTTTGCACATGGCCCCACCAAGCTGTCTGTATTTCGGTTCATTTTGAGATTAAGCATCTTAAAGGAGAGAGGTTTATCTTATAAAAATGGATTTGTGAGCAGAGGTGGGATAAGTTGCTGAAATTCACTTTTAAAAAAGAATTGCAGATTTTGGCAACCTCCATTCACCAACAGCCACACATATTTTGTGAACCTGTCTGAATTGCCAACCTGCCAGGGAGTTAGACAATTCATGTCGTTTTCCCAGCTCAAACTTGGGCAATTCACCATGAAAACAACAAAGCAAACTGTGGTCCTCCCTGATTGGTCTGCCTTTTGTATTTTAAAAAGACATACTTCTTCCCTCCACCCACTGTGCATGATTTTAAACCTCCTCACCTTCCAGAGACATTTATAATAAGCCTCCTCCCATCCTCCTACTGGCACCCTCCTTCCCTCTCTGTCCTGATGAATTTCTATAAAAAATATGTAATTTCTCTCGACCCACCCGCAAGCCAAAGCACACACCCTTGCTACCCTAACGTGATCAGCCAATTTTGCTATGTGCAAGCAATGGAGTGCTGTCATTCAGTAAAAGGTGTCTACCATGAAGGAGGCTGGGCTCTGTTGGTTGCCTCCTTCTTTGCCACTTTCTTGAAAGAAGAATTGGGTGCTGGGATGCTGACAGGAGGAGGGTTGAATGGAGGCTGGTACCAGGGTGGGTGGTGGAGGAAATATTTCTTTGACAAATGAGGAGTGCTAAAGACAGTGGTCAGCCATGGAGGCAGATGGGTTGTGCTGGTCACCCATCATGGGATGTTATTTTTTAATATTAAAAAAAACATGAAATTGTGGGTGCTAGGGTGAGGAGGGTGCTATTCAGATCCTCGCAATTGACAGGGTTCTGTATGTTAAAGGATTGTTCTAAGGAGGCGGCTGAGGCGCTGTTTTTTTTTTCTTACGTACATAAATATTGAATACGAGTAAAAAACACCTGAATATTTGGCCTGAATATTCAAAATAAGATATTCACACAGCCATACAAAGCACACAATAGGCCTGGGGCACTGTGAGGTGTTATATGCATTTTTGTTCCCAAAAGAAAAGGAATGAATTGCAAAAATCTATGCTAATGCATCAGTTAGGGTTCAAGAACAAACCACAAAAAGTGAGGAAATGCAATGTTAGGGTAAAAGTTTCAGTAACTCTTGTTGAATATGGGTCATGGCTTCCTCAGGGTTTGACCAACAACATGATGCGCTGCAACGTTATGATGAAAAATTCCCTCAACTGAATCTGAGGAGTGGACTCCTTGGGGGTTGAAAAGATACGTGATGCAGAGTTGGTCTTGGTTTAACTTAGGCACATTCATTCCAAGTATTGTATGACATTTTTTTCTGTCTGGACAATTAACTATAAAGGTCTTATCACTCATGTGTGGACATAAATTTGTTGCTTTACTGCAACCCATTATGTATTTGATAAACTCTCTATCTTACACATTGTTCTCTGTGTTCTAGTTCCAGATTCTAAGTTGAAATAACATCTAAGTGAAATAGCATGTGTTCTAAATAAAATATTTATAAGTGAAAATTTGTAGTCGAGTACCTTGAAAAATACAAAATCCAATGCCTTGAACAACATGGCTTTAGAAAAGGGCACAGCACCACCACTGCACTGTTGGAATTTACGGACTTCATCAACGCCACTTTGGACCAAGGTAACTGTGTCAGGGCTGTGTTCTTTGATCTAACTAAAGCCTTTGACACTGTAAATCACCCACTACTACTCAGGCAACTCTCAAATATCGGTCTCTTCAGATATGCTTTGCCCTGGTTTGCAAGTTACCTCAGAGGCAGGGTCCAATGTGTCAATATTGTCGGTGTCATCTCCAATGAAAGCCCAGTCCTCTCTGGAGTCCCTCAGGGGTCCATTCTGGGTCTACTGCTCTCCAGTCTCTTCCTGAACAGCCTCCCGAACATCTGCTACCAGAATATACAGTTCCATGCTGATGACGCTGTCATATACACAAATCACCATGATATTAATCTACTGGAGGGGCAGCTACAGTGTGACTTCAAGAGCGTTGAGGACTGGTTCAGCTAGCACAAATTGTTCCTGAACTATAACAAAACAAAAGTTATGTCTTTCTGCAATACAAGAAGCAAGCATAACTCTGACCCCTCACTATCAGGAACCGAGCAGGGATCACACTCGAACCAGTTCCAGAGTTTAAGTACCTTGGCATCACCCTGGATAGATCTCTCTCCTTTGCACGGCACATCAATAATATCACAAAAGCCATGAATATATGGTTAGACTTTCTCCACAGGCACAAACATTGCATGACAGCTGATACCCTAAGACTGGCAATTAACAGCTCTGTCACCTCAGTCGTTGACTATTGACTAGTTATCTATGGCTCAGCTTCCCCCACTGCCCTTCACATGGTATCGATGGTGCTTAACAAATCTTGCAGACTCCTTATGGGTGCTGCCCGTCTAACACACACCTGTGATCTATACGCCCAGACTGGGTGGCTACCACTCCACAGCAGGATCCAATACCAGACTTGCCTGGTAGCCAACAAGGTTCTCCTCAGGCACTTGCCCCCAGGTGTTGAAAAACTTCTTATTATAAACAACAGCACCCAGCATACCAGAAATGCACAACACCAAATCTCCCAGGTCCCCAGATGCCAGACCTTCATAGGTCAGAAGTCCTTCACCTACATAGCCCCACTATGGTACAACTTGTTCAACAAAGAAACACTTTCTGCTGCTTCGCTTGTCACCTTCAAAAAGCAACTCTGACAGCACCTCACATCAACCAGTCAATGCGATTGTTTCCACTAAGAGATTCACCTCTCCTCCCTTGCTGGCCCAAGCTGTCCTGTAACCTCCCTAGGGTTGCAATACTCTGGCTCCTGCTCCCTCCTCCTACATCTCTTCTACCCTCCCTTCTTCCCTTCCTTCCTGTGCCTCCTCTTCCTGCTCACACCCCCTCTTCCTATGGCACTTATTGGACATGGGTACCCTCCTATCACTATCAGACTTGCATCCATTCTACCCCCTTTCCCTTAGGCAATGGCTCCTCAGCCAGCCTTCTACATTCTGCTCCCACTTACCCTTCCCTCCCTAACTCCATTGCTCACTTGTTATTTCTCACCTTTTACCCGACATTTTCTTGTTGATGTTGTCTCACTCCAAGTAGGACTGTATCCTTAAGCCTACCTTTGCCTTGTTTAAAGTCTGTTATTCTTGTCAACATTTGTATGTAAGTTTTCCCTCCATCCTATGATGTGGAACCTTTGTAAATGAGCAGTTCCTGCTCAAAGGTATTTGTAATCCTACAGTTTAATAAATAAACAAATAAATAAATAAAATGTATCCCATAATAAGCTAATATTTTTACTCTATTTATTCACCACTTAGTGTGATCCATACAGAGAATGTTACATGAGGTAACTGAGTCACCAGATACTGATAAGCTGGAGCTGGGGAGCTGGTCATATGTGGGTACTTCTGAAATCATCAAGGGTAGTGTGTTTGTACTCCCCTGTCTCCATTTCCATAGCCCCTACAGAATACCTTCTTCCAGCACCAGCAGGAGATACATTGACCTCTTTCATCCAGTTGGAGCAAGGTGCATTCATACCTGGAGTGGGCTGAACCCAACAGGACACTGATCCCATCTGCAGTTGTAGCCAGATATCCATAAGCTGGAGCTGGCCACGCAAGGCACAGATGCCATCATCAGTGGTCATGAGTTACTCTTTGTACTCCCCTACTCTATTTCAGCAACCACTGTGGGAGCCCTCCTTCCAGCAGAAGTAGCAGGAGTTACATTGAACACTTTCAGCTAATCAGAGTGAGGTGCACTCATACTGGGAGCAGGCTGAGCCCTACAGTACATTAATACTGACCACAGCTGGAGCCAGACCCTGATCTGATGGAGCTGGTGTCATGAGGGTACTGCCATATTCAGGGGTCATGGGTTGCCCTTTGTATTCCTCCTCCTCCTGTGTTTCAGAAGCCACTACAGGAGTTTACCTTCCAGCAGCAACAGTAGAACTACATTGAACTCTCTCAGCCAATTGGAGTGAGGTGTGCTTGTACCACGGTGGGATGATCCCTTCAGCTTCACTGCTTGGACTAGCAGTCCCAGTGTGTGTGGCACAGCAAGAGTGGGAGTCTATGGGAGGAGTAACAAGTGAGAGATATCAGGACACCAGGAGACTCTGACTGCCACCCTCTGTGAATTAAAGTATGAATATAAAGTACCTCAGTATTTTTAGCCTGTTAGTGTATTTACCTCCGTATTTGCAGCCTGTTATTGTAGTCTCCGTAGCTCTCTATTTGCAGCCTGTTATTGTAGTTACTTTAACTCTGTATCTGCAGACTGTTAGTATAGTCATCTCTGCATTTGCAGCCTGTTAATGTAGTCAGGTTGGTATTTGCTGCTTGTTAGTTTGGTTATCTCTGTATCAGCAGCCTGTTATTGTAGTCACCTCAATATTTGTAACCTGTTAGTGAACTCAGATCTGTATTTTCAATCTCTTAGTTTAGTTATCTCAGTATTTTCAGTCTGCTAATGCAGTTACCTCAGTTTTTGTGCCGGTTAGTATTTACCTCTGTATTTGCAACTTTTTAGTGTAGTTACATCTGTATTTGCAGATTGTTAGTGCTTACCTGTGTATTTACAGCCTGTTACTGTAGTTTCATCTGTATTTGCAGCCTGTTGATGTAGCTACTGTATCTCAGTATTTGCAGCTTTAGTGTAGTAACTGTACCTCAGTATTTGCAGCCTTAGTGTAGATACTGTACTTCAGTATTTGCAGCTTTAGTGTAGTAACTGTACCTCAGTATTTGCAGCCTGTTAGTGTTACTGTACTTCCATAATTGCAGCCTGTTATTGCAGCAGATTAATGGTTATATCTGTATTTGCAGTCTGTTAATGTAGTTAACCTTTGTACTTGCAGCCTGTTAGTGGGTACCTCTGTATTTGCAGCCTGTTGGTGTGGTTTCTCTGTATTTGTTACCTGTTAATGTAGTCAATTCTGTATTTATAACTTGTTAGTGTAGCCCCCCCCATTAAAAGTTTGCTAGTGTAGTGATACCCCCAGTACTATTGTGGACCTAAAGCATAGCTGGTCTCTTAAAATGCTCTTCATCTATACTTTTCTTAGCCCCTCTCTCTTCCTACTCATATATCTATCACCACCAACTCTGTCTTCTACACCTTTGGGTGTATGTGTGAATACCATTCCTTGAATATTTCACCAAATATTATATTGGGGGAGCAAATATTTGGGTAGTCAGTATTCAGCTGGGGGATATTTAAGAAAAAGTCTCTCTCCCCATCACGTGGCCATGGGCTAAGCTAATATCTTAACCATCCTCTTGGCTCCTTTAACAATCTTTTAACAAAAGTTCTCTCTTACCCTGGGTCTGTGAAATAAAAAAAAGGATTATTGCCAGCTCCACCAGCAGCCAACTGACCTGACTCCAACCTAATTCGCCCACCCATGCCCAAAGCTTCCCACTCTTGAAAAGCAGTATAATTCTGAAAGCGCCCCCCATTTGCCCAGACTGATAAACTGGATGGGGGGCTTGTACCCATGACTCCAAGCTAGCTCTGTCAGACCACCCACTCCTTTAGTGCAGACTTTTGCTGTCCACTCTGTAGTGTCACACATAGCCAGTGTCATAAGAAAGCCAGCAGACAGTGCATGATCACAAGGGAGAGGCCGGGTCAATAGCATCATAAAGATGCTAGGCAGCCTTAGCCAATCAGGCTGACAAGCATCACTAGGATGCAACTGACCCACCCCCTTCCTTACGATAGCACACTGACCTCTCGCTCTTTAATGACACTGGCTGTGTCTGACACTATGGAGTGGGTTGCAAAAGTTTGAACTTCAGGGATGGGAGTCCAACTGAGCTAGCTGGGAAATGATGGTATAAGCTCCCTTAAATTCATCAATCTGGTGAAATGGAGGAGCCCTTCAAGAATTATACTGCTTTGGGGGAATGTGAGTCTTTGGGCTTTGGTGGGGTAATTAGATTGGAGACAGATCAGTGTTGGCTTCTGGTGGAGGGGGCAATGATTATTTTTTTTAATTATACATATACAGTGCATGCTACAGTAAAGTTTAGTGGTAGCGTGGTATACTGACCATTGTGCAATTGCAGTATCCATTGAATAACATGTATACTGCTACCGTGCAATGATGCACGGTGCACAGTACTGATCAACTTTACTGTAGCAAGCACTGTACATGGTAAAGGGGGAATAATTGTTAAAGGATCCAGGAGGTTGGCCAGCACACTAACTCTGGCTTCCTGGTGAAGGGGGAGATGCTCTTTCTTAACACCCCAGGTGAATACTAAATACCACTGTAGTAGTGGGATATTTGGTATTCAGATAGCCCATTATTCATGGTATTTTGGAAATACTATTTAGCCCATGTGCACCCCTACTCCTCAGCTCTACTCACTCTACCTCCCAATCTCAAGAGCACTTGCCTGTTTCTTATTCCCTCCTCCCCTGCCCAAGGCTTCATCTGAAAATTTCCTGGCAGCTTCTCTTTCCCTCCTCATCTCTTCATTTATCCCCCTCCCTGTGCCACAGGATGCACTGCAACCTAAAGGCCATCCGTTATCAGCTACTCTTTCTAGTGAATGATGTTGAGCTTAATCCAGGCATTCCATCCATCTTCCTCTTCAACCTTGACCCCTTTCTCAGGAGTCTTGACATGATGCATCTCAATATCCATAGCCTCCTCAAAAAAACTGATTGATTGGGGGCTGTGGGTTCAGTCACTCTAGCCATCAGTGTTTGTCATCACTGAAACATGGTTGTCACCCAGGGTCAGTACCAGACAGAAAATAAGAGAAGGACATTGCTTAAAAACTGGTGTCAGGAAAAAGGACATGGCTACATCGGGAACTGGCAGAACTTCTTGGAAAGGGAGTTCTTTAGATTCGATGGCCTGCATCTTACAAAGGAGGGGACACGAGCTCTCAGTCAAAAGTTTGACATCTTCATAGCCTATTTAAACTAATAGGTGGGGAAGGAGCACCTGCACCCATTGCATCATATGGGCTAGCAGATGCCCCTCCCCCATTAAAGGTTACTCAATCAGAGCCAGGGCACAGTATCACAAGATGCACATGTGACACAAATTGCAAAACCCCACAAATATGTTCCAAACACATTAGGAACATATGGTTCTCTATGGACACAGTGAGGGGAATAAATAAAACTATTCCAAGGAAGACAGAAGCATTATGGAAAAGAGGTAATCTCAATGATCTGGAGCCAAGGAGTTCCGTCACTGAAACTACAGAATGGAGACTTCAGAGAAAAATCACACTTGTAAAGTGGAGGGTAGCACATGGAAGAGAATGGTAACTAATGCCAGAAGACTGGTTAACAAAATCCCCAACCTCATGACCCCTATAGCAGAGGATGGACTAGACCTAGTGGCTGTGATGGAAACTTATTTCACAGGAAGCCATGGATGGGACATTACTATTCCTGGATTCAACATGTACAGGAAGGACAGAAAGGGGAAAAAGGGAAGGGGTAGCATTGTAAATCTGGGAGGAAATCTAAACCACAGAAATCCAGGGGACCCTAGGTGACACTGAGGCACTGTGGGTAACAGCTGAGATGGGGAATGGTGTAACCATTAAGTTAGGAGTTATCTACAGGTCCCCATCACAGGGAGAAAATGGGACAAAGAAATACTGGAGATGATACATAAAATGGCTGATAAGGCCGAGGCAATTATAGTAGGGGACTTTAACTTACCAGACATTAACTGGGGTTCTCAGACAGCATCAACAACAAGTGGCAGGGAATTTGTAATGGCTCTAATGGGGGCAGGGCTGAAGCAACTTGATGATTCACCAACCAGATGTGAAGCTGTCTTGGACTTGGTTCTGACCAACAGTGACAGGGTAGAAAGGGTCAAGGTAGGGTGCCATCTTGGCAACAGTGACTATGGTATGGTCGGTTTCCAAATCAACACAACTATGCATACCAGCCATTCCAAGATCAGAGTTTTGGACTTCAGAAAGGCAACTTTTCCAAAATGAGAACCAGCCTAACAGAGAAACTCAGGCACGAGGGTGGGGGGTGGAGAAAATGTGTGAGAACCTCATGGGAACTATCAAGGAGGTAACCAAGCAGTGTGCTAGGTGGATCATTAAGGCAAATAAGAGAAGGAAATGCCTCTGGTTCTCCAACAAGGTGGCTACTATAACAAGGGAGAAAAGAAATGTCTACAAGCCATACAAGGCATCAGACAAGGATAAAGACAGGAAAGTTTAGATAGTTGCACAGAGGGAAGTGGGAAAAGTAATAAGAAAAACTAAAGCTCACACTAAGCTAAGGCAAGCACAGGGTGTTAGAGGGGGAGAAAAAAACCTTTTAGGTACATGAGAGAAAGGAGAAAGACTAAAGGAGGAATAGTAAGGTTAGTAGTTTCAGGAGGGGGATTAGTAGAGAAGGTCAGTGAGAAGGCAGAAGTCCTACATAAATATTTCTGTTCCGTGTTCACTAGAGAGAATGCAGGGATGGCCCAAACCTGCAAAGCAGTTGCACCAAGGGACCAGGGGTAGATATGAGACCCGTCACAGAGGAACAAGTCTTGGAAGCCCTAAATAAATTAAAGGTGGACAAGGCCATGGGGCCAGATGAATTTCACCAAAGAGTTCTCAAGGAAGTGCCTGAAGACTGGAAGAGGGTGACAGTGGTCTCACTTCACAAATCAGGGAACAGGGAGGAGGCTGGAAATTACTGTCCAGTGAGCCTCACATTGGTAGTAGGAAAACTGATGGAGACACTGCTCAAGTAAAGAATAATAGCACATCTGGAATCCAGCAGACAACAGGACCCAGGACAGCAGTATTTCATGGCTAGGAGATTGTGCCAGACAAACCTGGTTGACTTGTTTGACTTAGTAATGAAGGGAGTGGACAAATGGGGATTGGTGGATGTGGTCTATCTGGCCTTTAGTAAGGCCTTCAACTAGGTTCCACACAGAAGGCTGGTAAAGAAGCTGGATCACATCAGCATAGGTAAGGAAGTGGTGGGTTGGGTAAGCAACTGGCTGGAGGGAAGAACACAACAAGTGCAGGTAAATGGAGTGGTATCGATGGAGAGGGAAGAGACTAGTGGAGTGCCTCAGGGGTTGGTGCTGGGCCCCTACTCTTCAATGTATTTATAGCTGACATCAGTAATGGATTGGAAAGGAAGGTGTGTCTATTTGCAGATGACACCAAGCTCTGCAACTGAGTGGACACCCCAGAAGGAGTCAAGAGCATGGAATCAGACCTGAGGAAACTCAAGGAGTGGTCAGACGCAGGGGCAGTTGAAGTTCAACACTAAAAAGTGCAATGTCATGCATTTAGGCAAGGGAAACCCCAAGGTGGAATAATATCTAGGATGGGAGTAGCTGGCATGCACCAACCAGGAGCGACACCTAGGATTCATTATATCAGATGACTTAAAGGTGGAGAGGCAGTGTGAAAAGGTGGTACTAAATGCCAGTGGTATGCTGGGCTGCATAGGGGAGTGGAATCACATGAGTCACAGAAGGGAGATGGTGCTGCAACTTTACAGGGTGCTGGTGCACCCTCACCTGGAGTACTGCATACAGTTCTGGAGACCACACCTTAGGAAAGACAGCAATAGGACTGAGATGGTGTAGAGGAGAGCCACAAAAATGATTCAGGGTCTGCATCAAATGGCGTGTGAGGATAGGTTGAGGGAGCTCAAAATGTACTCCCTGAAGCAAAGAAGGGAGAGGGGGGACATGATTGAGACATTCAAGTATATCAAGGGTATAAATAAGGTAGGGGCACAGGAGCTCCTTCAGGAGAAGAACAGCATCAGAACTAGAGGACACAATATGAGGCTCAAGGGTGGGTAATACAGGAGCAAAGTTAGGAAGTTCTTCTTCACTGAGAGGGTGGTTAACTCATGGAATTGCCTATCCTGGGAAGTGGTGGAGGCCAAAATGGTAAATGGGTTCAAAAATGCCTGGGACAGGCACAAAGGTATCATTTCACAGAAAGGATGGGGGGGGGTAGTAATCCATATCGGGCAGACTAGATGGATCTTGAGGTCCACTTCTGCCATTAATTTTTATGCTTCTAGTAATTCCAACATTGCCCTCCACTGTTGCAAAAAACTCACTATATCATTTAGCCTATGCATTTCAACCCTTCCTAAGCCAACCACTTCTTCTTGAGTGTTTTCTTCCAATCCCCATAGCATAATGTGTGTAGGCACCCTTCCTGAAGCTATCAGTGACTACTGCTTTGTTTACTGCATATGTAAGGGCCACCATCCAAAAGTCCCACCACTCAAAGTCATTCAGCTCTGATCATTTAGATATTTCAACCTATTCGCACCCTCCTAGCTGATCTCCTTGCCACCAAAAGATACTTCATGTCCCTATCCCACTATGTTGATTATGCCCTTAATAAAATAAAGTTTCACTTTTCTACAGTGTGGGATAAACATATCTCATTAAGCAAATCTCAAGTTAGGCGTTCCCATCTCCCCTTGGTAACTGCTGAACCCATCACTTGTTTGCGTGCCAGAGACTCTGCCTGGATCTGTACAAGACCACTGGTTACAAGACAACCTTCTAAAGTACAAAAGACTCTGTAATGCTAGCACTTATGCCACTAAACAGGACAAGACCAATTATTTAGTCTCAAATTTCCAAACTAATTAAACCTTCCCCCCTCTAAATTCAGTAAAGTTGTTCATGCCCATTTCAATCCCCCCACCAAGTCGCATATCTCCTCCTTGTCTCTTGATGGTTCTTCCATCTCCTCCACTTACTGTAGGAAACAAAACAAATATTTATTTGCTTTGCCGGTAATACAGGTTAAACTTTTTGATTATATGTTATAATCAATTGCTGTTTAGAGTCATCTCTCCACTCCACTTTAAACAGTACTGACCTTATCAAACTTATGGTTCCTTATGTGAAATCTAAGAAGGGAGAAAAAGTTTCAGCTATTTCTATGAGAACAAGCTTTCAGCTGTTTCTGTCCTGTGTCTTGGAATGTCCTCCATGCCTTTTATGGACTTCCTTAACTGCACCCTTACTTTCTTCAAAGTTACAAAATTGGTTCTGTAATTCATTCCCCTTGTTTAAACTCTACTGTGAGGGACGAACTTGAGTGTGCCTGCCTGTCTGAGTTATATATCCTGCATACTGTATATTTGTATATATTGTTCTATATTATTATGCTTTATTCACTTTTTAATGCTATATCAGTTTTGTTATATTGAAACATTTGCGTTTTTTTCATTTGGACATCACTGTAAATGAGCTTTGGTGATTTTTTTTTTCTTAAAATGTTTTGAAAAATGAAATAAAAATGAAACAAGGTAGCTACCAGCTTAAACCACTTTGTTCCCACTTCCTCTTTGCTTCCTTTTCTCCACCCCCTATTCCCCTGAGTCTACTTTCTGTTTCTGTCCTACTGTCCCTAATTTACTTTCACTAAACTGTCATTAAGGTGGCAGGAGGACAGTGTTGTAGACATCAAGGTGGGAGGCCACTTGGGGAGCAGTAAGCACTGTACAGTGTGGTTCAATATAGCAACAGCTGCAGAATTGAAACACACAAGTGTGAGGGTCCTGAACTTCAGGAGGGCAGATTTTATAAAGATGGGTGAATGCCTCAGAGATGACCATGCAGGAGGGTTGACCTGGGTGGGGTGGAGGAACAGAGGGTGAAGATAAAAGGAAGCATAGTAAAGGCAACAAACCTCTGTGTCAAACAAGTAAACAAAAACAAGAGGAACAAGCATTTGACAATGCCGAATCTTTGCTTGCTGGTATTAGCATTGGAAGTGCAAGAGTTAGACAGATGCCCACCTCCATCCTGCAGAGATGGACAGGCATTGGGGAATGCCTTTGGATAATCGCCCATAATTCTCACACCATTTTACCTCACTCTATTCTGCAGACACCAACTAGTGCTGAGGTGTGCCTTGGTATGTTCGACTTTATAGTCACCCCATTCCATAAGGACATACACTGAAATGGGTGCAGTATAGGAGAATGGGGTGAACTCTGGGCTGAAGAGTCCAAGACACACCTCATTGCCTGTCACTGGCTGCAGGGTGGGGTGGAATGGCATGAGCATTACAGCTGGCAATCTAAAGCACACCCCTGACACCTGTCAGTCTGTACAGGGTGGGACATTATGGTTAGAGGCCCCTAACACCCCGGGAGTTTGCTGGTATTTGCAGTACACATTTTCAACATGGCCTTTGTGCGACTCCCACCTAATGAAAGCATTGGAACCTCTGCTCATGTGGCACTATGATTTTCTTAATCTGTCCCAAACATTGATCTCCCACAGCAACTGCGCCATTGTGCGCCAGATGTGCAAAACCACATTTTGGGCAGGATGTGAAAAATGACAGCTGTACTGTTCATAAGGAGATGTGTAAAAATGGCAATGTTGAAAATCTGGAGTGAAAATATAAAACATTCTCTAAGTTACAGGTGTGCATGAAACTGTGCAATGCACGTTCATAACATAGTTATTTTGTGGAATTTTGTCATCAAATTTTCAATGTAGGCATTTTGGGATATCTGCTCATGAACAGTGTCACTGTGAGTTTCTTAATCTGTCCCAAACATTGATTTCCCACAGCGATCACGCCATTGTGCGCTGGATGTGCGAAAACACATTTTGGGCAGGATGTGAACAATGACAGCTGTACTGGTCATAAGGAAATATGGAAAAATAGCAACATTGAAAATCTGGAGTAAAAATCTCAAACATTCTCAAAGTTATGAGCATGCTTGTAAACTGTACAATGTACACTCATAACACAGTCATACTTTGGAATTTTTTCACCAAATTTGCAGCATACGCTTTTTGGGAGCCCACCTCATGAACAGTGGCACTGTTGTTTCATTAATCAGTCCCAAAAGGTGATTCCATGCATTGACTGTAAAATCACCTTTCGGGATGGAATAATGCCATGACTGTAACTGAATTCATGAGGAGGAATCCCAAGAACCCCATGTTGAAAATGTGGTGCCAAAAGTCAAAAAAATGGCCAAAATATTCTAAGTTAAAAAAAAAAAAACATTTATGCCATTATACAGCTTACCGGCATTTCTTTAGTTCACGTTCAGCTTTGAAGAGTGCAGACGTGTTCCCAGTCCACTGAAAATCATTGCACTGGGCTCTGGAGGTAAGTATGGGTTGAAGGTGTGTGTGGGGAGGTGTGGTGCACAGAGGATGGTGCGGGTTGGGGGAGGGGACCTGACCTGAGAGGGACCGTTTTCTTTCTTTCAGGGAGAATAAAAAAAGCAAAAGATGTCGCAGGAAGGATTTTTTTTGCTTGCTTGCTCACCTGTGTTTTTGGGGAAGGGGACTTAAGCCAACATAGATTGGGCCCCCCCATCATCAAAGAAAGCCTGTTTGGGGTGGCATAATGCTGAGGGGGATTGGGAACCCCCTTGGCACACAACAAATGGGGGGGATTATTCCGATGGGATTGGGCTCCCCCGTTGGCAAATGAACTGGGCCAGGGCATGCCTACAGGGGGAATTGGGCACCCCATTGGCTTTTATGGGGACTGTAAGTGGACAGCAACAGAGCTGCTATGTTTTCATGAAATGTTACATTCTTAACTCGTGTTACACCCACAGTAGTAGATGGCTTTGTTGTCAACTGTATAATGGAACTGCTGGAGCGAAACTTGGATGTGAACCAAACTGATTCACTGAAAGCTAGTTCCAATACTCAGGCAGCATTGAAATTAGGCTAGCCCTACAGGGCGGCTGCAGCAATCAGGGACTGCCCACCATCGCTCCGTCAGCTTGCAGTCTGCACTATTCAGACCTAACACAGAGATGAATGGCTGATGCTGCAATGATGAGGAGGCTTCTGATTGCGGTGGCCAAATTGTTTCAAGTTGGTGGCACTTCTGGAGAACCAGTGTCATCAGGACAGTGGACCTGCATTGGTTGAACACTGCCAAGCCCACAAATGCAGTGCCAGCACTGGCTGCCACAGTGCTGCACCTCCACAACACGCTTCTTTCCTAAGCTGCCACATAATGTTTCTTGCGCATGCGAGCAAGCAAACATAAAAAGTGACTGCTGTGGTTCTCGAAAAAGGTGGCTGAAAAAGTAAAGGCTAAAAGGATGGCATTCAGAAGGTATTAAGAGACACAAAGGGAGAAGGATAGGAAGGTGTATCAGAGAAAATAGAGGGAAGCAGGGAAGGCAGTAAGGAGCACAAAGGTACAGACTGAAGAGAGAATAGCCCAGGAGATAACAAAAGTGGACAGGACATTTTTAAGTATGTAAGTAAAAAGAGGATGACCAGGGGTGGGATTGTAAGGTTAAAATGGGAAGGGGGAGAGACTGTGGAGAGGGAGACTAGAAAAGAGAGACATCCTGAACAAATACTTTTGTTCAATGTTTAGAGGAAGGAGAAGGAGAGGATCCGCAAAGTGACAGAAGCTTTGGAGGGAAGGAGGTGGACACTAGTCCTTTTTTGGAGGCAAGAGTCCTGAAGAGACTTGCTAATCTGAAGGTGGACAAAGCAATGGTGTCAGATAGGGTGTATCCAAGGGTATCATGGGAGCACAAGAGAATACTGGCTGCACCTCTGACAATTAAATTTAACATCTCACTGGAAACAGGAGCAGTCGAAGAGGACTGGAGGAGGGTGGATGTAGTCCCATTACACAAATGTGGAAGGAGGGAGGAGGCTGGTAATTATAGATAAGTCAGCTTGACCTTGGAGGTGGAAATGGAATCATTGCTAAAGGAAATAATTGTGGAATATCTTTATTCCAGTAGGTTACAAGACCCGAGGCAACCTGGTTTCACAGAGGGGAGCTCACGTCAAATGAATCTGATAGATTTCTTTGACTGGGTGACCAAGAAACTAGATCAGGGTGGAATGATGGACATGGCTTACCTAGATTTCATTGAGATATTCAACATTGTTCCATATAGGAGACTAATAAGCAAGCTGGGTAGCTTAGGAGTGGATCTAAAGGTGATAAACTGGATAAGAAATTGGTTACGGGATAGGTGACAGAGGGTGGTGGTAAAGAGAGTTCACTGTGAGAAGGGTAGGGTGACCAGAAGAGTGCCTCAGGGATCAATGCTGGGACCAGTCCCTTTAATGTTTTTTATAAGCGGCATTGCAGAGGAGCTGGAAGAGAAGAGCTGTCTCTTTCTAGATGATGTCAAGATCTGCAAACAGGGTGGACACTCTGGGTGGGGGTGGGGGTGGAAAGGATGAGCAGAGGTCTAAAAAAACTTAAGGAGTGGCCAAAGGTATGGCATCTTGGATTAAATGTGAAAAAGTGAAAAATAATGTATTTAGGGCACATAAATCCAGGGGTGGAGTACAAAATAGGTAGAGTGGTATTGACAACCACCAAGCAAGAAAGAGCCCTGGAGGGTAATCATATCTGAAGATCTAAAGGTGGACAGGCAGTGCGACAAGGCAGTAGAGAGGGCTAGTAGGATGCTGGGGTACGTAGGGAGGGGTATCACTAGCAGAAAGAGGGAGCTGGTGTTGCCTGTATATAGATCACTGGTAGGATCCCATCTAGAGTACTGTGTTCAGTTCTGGAGACCACATCTCATAAAGGACACAAACAGAGTGGAGGTATTCCAGAGCAGGGCAACTAAGATGGTGCAGGGTCTGCATCAAAAGCCCTATGAGGAAAGACTAAAGGACTTCAATATGTACACCCTGCAACAGAGGAGGGAGAAGGGGATATGATACAGAGATTTAAATACCTCACAGGGGTAAATAAGGATAAGGAGGGAAATATTTTTCAGAAGAAAACATGCTCAAGAACAAGGGTACGTGTTATAAAACTGAAGGCAGGTAGATTCAGGAGAGATGTGAGGAAATACTTTTTCACAGAAATAGTGGTGGATTCCTGTAACAGACTTCAAGCAGAGGTGGTGGGGGTGAAAACAATGGTGGGGTCCAAAAATTCATGGGATAAGGATAAGGGAATCATAGTGAAAAAAAAGGTGGGGAGAAAGCTTCAGATTGGGCACACTTTGTGGTAATAGTGTCCGGAGGGGGAAAAGGCAGACTGAATGGGCCAAGTGGTTGTTATCTGTTATCAAATTCTATGTTTCTATATAAACCCCTTATGGGGTTCTGCCCAGATGTGCACAACCCTCAGCTACAGCACTTTATTTTCTCTGCCACCACAGTTGCTTTCACTACCTGATCTCTTTCCACCTAGACACACTTCTTGCAGCTTGGATTGTGGCTAAGAGCATCCCCTTATGTAAGAGTGGTGACACTGCTTTCCTCAGGGAACTACCATCCCATCTCCTCCCTCTGTACACTCATGAAGATTGAACAATGCCTTGCTCTCTCCTTTCCATGACTCTTCTGCCATAATCAGTCCCTACCACTCTGGAGTCTGCAAATGTTCTTTCATCACCGCCTCCCTACTTTATCTCACCAACACCATATTTAAAAGTATGGACCAAGGCCACATTATTGCACCATATTTATTGACCAGGTGGAGGTGCTTGACACCATCTCTCACCCTCCCCTACTGTCCAAACTTGTTGGTGCTGGTCTAACTAATTGAATGATCAGCTAGTTCTGTCCATAGCTATTTGGCAGATCACAGACCATCACTGTCAGTGGAGCCCTGTCACTCCCTCTCCATCAAGTCTGGGGTACTGAAGGGCTCAGTCCTTGGTTCTATACTCTTTTCAATATTTAATAATGACCTCCCCAATGTTTGTTCTTCCTCTTACATTCAACTTGATGATACAGTCCTTTTTGCCTCTATCCCTTTTGCCCCTGAATTGACAGCTCAGCTTCAGCTCAACAGCTGTAATGTCCAGAGCTGCTCCAAAATAATCAGCTCATTTTTAATTAAACAAACAGTCTACAAGACATTCAGCACTCAACAACACCTAGGTAACATCAAATCCCCCATCTTTTTGATCCTTGATAGCTCCAAAACTGATGCTGTTTCCTCCTTTATATACCTTGGTGTGTGGCTTTACTGTCACCTTAGCTTCTTAGTCCAAATCAGTGCCATCCATTCCATGCTCCTCCCCCAAACTGGGGGCTCTCTACATAACTAAAATGTGTATCCCTCCCCGTGCAGGTGTGACATTCTCTCTAAAAGTATCCTCCCAGCCTTTCATTTTGTTGGTATGTAGCAGTACCCCAAATCCACCCTTTCCAGACTGGATCTCCTTTTCCATTCCTTTTGCCATTTTGTTCTGCATTGTCCTCCCTATACTCAGCACTGCTCCCTGTATTCCTCCCTCTCCTCCCCACACCTTGAATGCTGCTGTCTATTACACTACACCTTCTTCATTGCTGAGTTCTGTATTGGCTCTTTCCCCTGTAATCTCGTCACTTCTTTCTTGCACACACAACCTCCTATCACTTTTGCTCTGTTGACTCCCACTCCTTCATCTCACACAAGAGTCTCTGCTGGGTCAGTTTGTTTTCCCCAGCAGGCTTCCTTTGCTCTGGTTCTCCCTTCCCTCCATATTCATGCTTTCACTTGAAATCCCCACTTCATATCCACACCTATCATGTCTGCCCCTGTACTTAATTCTCTTCCTAGGCTCATATCTTTCTGTGTCTTCTCGTGTATACAGTGTATGCAGCCCCCTCACCCTTACTCAAAAATGTTGCTTCTCAATAGTCACAAATTGTATTACTATTTCATATGCTAGCAATTTTTGGTTCTCATATGTCTGCACTACTCCTGCTGCCTGCTCCATTCATGCAGCTTGCTCAGTTCTCACAGCTGTCATTTGCTTTGGCTATTTGCCTAGTGAAGGTAAACCATAAATTGTAATTGTGATAGCCCTTTAAATAACACTGTGGCTATTCTTATTTATATTGCTTTGCATAATTACCAGTTCTGTACTATTGCTGGTGTATTGTATATTCACGTACCCTTCCCCTGGTATGCCTCTAGAAATGAACTATTATGGCTCAGCAGGACTTTCTTGGTAAAACTCATTCAATAACTAAATCAATCACACAGTCAATCAATCAATCAATCAATCAGTCACTCAATTAATTAATAAATAAGACTGGTATTCAGTGTAGTATGTTGCTGTTATTGTTCCCTTACAATGAGCAGCTAAACGAAGCAAAGCCACGAGAGCGAGGAAGCAATGACTTCAATAGTCTTCACTAAATAATAATCATATTTTAAGCTACCACATAGAATATACAACTTATACTATGGAATTAAAATGAAATTGCTGCAAGTACAGTACATACTGCAGCTACTAGTCCAATAAAATAGCTACTAGTAAAATGATATGGCTACTAGCTGCCTCCTAAAGTGTACCTGAATCTTAGCAGAGCCTGGGTGTTAAGGCAGTCAGAAGACTAAGAAGGTTTCCTGTGCTGTCAGACACTCTGCATCATTGTATGTCAACATTATAGGGGGAGAAATCTTTAAAGAAAACTTCCTTGTCAGGCAGGATGAAGGATGGGCCCTTGCAGGTTTGTCACCACTAGAGATGGGCGAAGTGGCCCCAGTTCGCTCCACGAAGTGATTCGCAGAGTGAAGGCGAATTCGTGAAGTGCTCCGCAATGCTAAGCGGAGTACTTCACGTTATAATGGGTAACACAAAGTCCATTGAAAATAATGACTTCACGATACTCTGCCTTCCCAAACAATGACTCCACCAATTCTTAAGGCGAAGTACACTGAAAACAATGTATTTCACCTCATTTTGCCTAGTTTTTAAGCTCCAAAGGCAAATTTTGCAGTGATTCATAGGATTTCAGGTCACATGGGCTCTAGATTGTTCTTCACAGCCTCAATTTGGGGTAGTGTGTGTAGGAAGCTGTAGGAGACAGTCTGCTCTGAGAGCTCTCTGTGATTCAAACCTTCTAAAAGCTGTTAAAAAAGCCTTTTTGAGTCTTTTTTTTGCTGAAACTTTAGTTCATCGATTGTAAGAAACCCTCCTGTGCTCATATCATCGAGCGTTTATTGTTTGTGTGTGGATTTTGAATGTTAATGTACAACATTCAGTCTGTGTACTGAGAGACAGTGGAAGTGTGCTTTGAGGAGGGGCGTATCTGTGGTATAGGTGGATTAACTTGGAGAAAAAGACAGTTCTTTTTGTTTTGGTGATATTTTTCTTGTAACTGTGTTAATGTACGCACAGTGATATTTTCAATAATTCTTGCCATTTTTTTGTTGATTGTTGTGGTGCATCAGTGCATAATTTTAGTTTGTTTAAAATATGTGGTTATATTACTGAAGTTTTCAATTTGCTATGCATTACTTGGTGTGTGTGTATATATGTTTGTGACGCGTGTCATCAAATCAGATGCCTTTTATTGTGCCACATAGTAATTTCAGCAATGTGAACCTGCTATCCACTGCAGCTGTGTGATTTTTGTACTTCTTTGTGGTATCTTTACTGGAACTAGTACTAGTGACTGTTACTGCAGCAGTGCAGTACAGTACACTGCCCCCCCTTCCCCATGGCCCGCCCCAACCAGAAAAGGTATTCTTTTCCAGATTGAATTTCTGATGGTTAGCACTGGTTAGGTGTTGTGCCTTCATGTCTGCATCTCTTCAGTGCATAGTGCAATCTTAATCTGTCTGTGCATTTGCATCTCTTTAGGGCCCAATCTCCATCTGTAACTTAAATCACAGTTGTTTCTTTGGCTTTCCTTCAGAGTACTGGACAGGTGTGGTGCATAATTCTGCATGAACATTGTACTCATTAATATGCGTTTTTAAGTCAGGACCATCATCACGAGTCACTCATGATACAAATCACATTCTTCATCATCACGGTCACAAATGCGGTCACAAATTACTATTCACGATCACATCACGAATCATAACACTCATTTTTTTTCTAGTTACTTGGATGTATTGTAAGCCTGTTTTGTAGTATCTCTCCAGGCTTCACCACCCCATCATTGTACTCATTGATACGTGTTTTTAATTCAGGGAGTTTTAAGCTACAGCTCCTCGGGGAAGTACAGCTGTAGGCATTCGTGTTCCCAATACAGTTTCATATTGGTTATCTCACACCATCGACATCGAATCACGTGCTTCATTATCACGGTCACAAATGCAGTCACAAATCATGATTCATGATCACATCATGAATCACAACATTAATTTTTTCACTAGTTACTTGGATGTATTGTAAGCCTGTTTTGCATTATCTCTCAAGGCTTCACCACCCCACCATTGTACTCATTGATACGTGTTTTTAAGTCGGGGAGTTTTGTGCTGCAGCTCATCGGAGAAGTACAACCACAGGCATTCGCATTCCTTCCTGTACAGCATGTGAGGTACAG
This sequence comes from Neoceratodus forsteri, assembly GCA_016271365.2. Taxonomy (NCBI): domain Eukaryota; kingdom Metazoa; phylum Chordata; order Ceratodontiformes; family Ceratodontidae; genus Neoceratodus; species Neoceratodus forsteri. Next base: position 829,262,815 of record CM028132.1, on the reverse strand, counting down.
TACTATAAGTAGTGGTGGGCAAAGTGGCCTCAATTTGCTCCACGAAGTGATTCATGGAGTAATGCGGAACCTGCAGAGTACTTGACAATGTGAAGTGGAGTACTTCGCTTCATAATGAGGAATGCAAAGTCCATTGAAACCAATGACTTTGCATTATTCTGCCTTCTTCAAACCACTTCTCCACCAATTTTAAGGTGAAGTACATTGAAATCAATGTAATTCGCCTCACTTCACCTTGTAATTGAGCTCCAAATGAAATTCTGCATTGATTAATGGGATTACAAGTCACATGGGCTCTAGATTGTTCTGCACAGCCTCAGTTCAGGCCTGGGTAGTGTGTGTGTAGTGGTAGCTGGAGACAGTTTGCTCTCAGAGCTCTGCAATTCAAAACATCTAAAAGCTGTTTAAAATGCCTTTTTGAGTCATTATTTTTGCTCAAAATTTACTACATCGATTGTAGGAAACCCTTCTCTGCTCATATCATCGAGTGATTATTATTGTGTGTGGATTTTGAATGTTAATTTAAATCTGTCAGTCTGTGTACTGTGAAGCGTGCTTTAGGGGAGGGGCGTATTTGTGGTGTAGGTACATTAACTGGTAGAAAAAGGCAGTCTTTCTGTTTTGGTTATATTTTCTTGTATAACTGTGTTAATGTACACACAGTAATATTTTCAGTAATTCTTGACATATTTTTCCTGATTGTTGTGGTGCAGCAGTGCATAATTTGTCTGTTTAAAACATTTGGTTATTTTACTAAAGGTGTTCAATTTGCTACGCATTACTTGTAGTGTGTGTGTGTAATGTGTGCCATTAAATCAGACACCTTTTATTGTGCCATAGAGTAATTTCAGCAGTGTGAACCTGCAATCCACTGCACCTGCATGGATTTTTTATACTGTTTTGTGGTATCTTTACTGGTAGTGGATTGTTACTGCTGTGCACTAATCCCCCAACTGGCAACATGTATTTCTTTCCAGATTTGGATTTGTAAGTTGACTTGTGCACTAGTTAGGTGTTAAAGGACAAAGAACCTCTGTGTGCAAGCACTGAGGCAATGGTTACCCCAAAGGGCATTTGGCTGAGAAGCCAAGTTTCAAAGAAATACAAAATCACACATGCCACCACAATGCAAAGCATCATGGGCTGCATATGCAAATCACCACAGAATATTATGCTGGTTCAACTTTAAGCAGAAATGCATGGTGCCGAAAGGCCTCTCGCACAGTTTGTAAAGGGTGCCAACAGAAGACATAGACACGTGTTTCATCCTACCAGAACTCATCAGTATGCCTCGTCTGTTTGACACCCCAGTGGAATGAACCAGCTACCCTAAGATGTTCGATCTGGGTTATGTTGTGGTGAACCCAATTAAAACAAAAAGGTGTTGTTGTGCCTTTTCATATGCGTCCCTTGAGTGCGCAGCGCAATCTTAATCTGTCTGTGTGTTTGCAGTGCACCATTAATTCTGGGAGACTGCATTTCTTGTTATGTTCTCATTTCACTTTGTCAGCACTGGGGAATTTTCTGGACACAAGACAGTAGCATTTTGGGGATGCATATTAATTCTGGTGACTCTGTGTGTGACCACTGCTTGCATAACTGAGTGCGCGCCATTAATTCTGGGAGACTTTGCATTTCTTGTTATGGTCTCATTTCACTTCGTCAGCACTGGGGAGTTTTCTGGACACAAGACAGTAGCACTTTGGGGATGCACATTAATTCTGGTGACTGTGTGGTGGGGTGCTGCCAATATTGTTGTCACTCCACCTTACTTCACGTTTAAAGCGGAATGACCATGCGAAATAATAATAACAGGGGCACTCCGCATAGCGAAGTGCCAATGCAAAGTGGCCACTTTGCGTTCACTTCGCAGGCAGATTTTAAATTCGTTGCATCTCTAGTCACCACCAAATGGGCACCTGCTTGGATCCTGCTTCAGAGGGACTAAGGCGAGCCCTACTGACCCTGGCCTGAGGGGATAAGTTGTCGGACAACATGGCTGAGTCCCGTGGATAGTAAATGAATGGGTTAGGGGGCTAACAGTCTGTCCCCCATTGAATATTTCACTTATGCAATAGGGACCAGTTTGGAGAGTGGATCATATTTTTTATAAACATTATATTTTAATTTTTAGATTTTGTTTTCTTTTTGCATCATCTATGTTGGCCCACTAAAAGGTATCAAACCATTTGCTTCTGGATCAATTTTTAAATTGAAATTTAAGCTGACTTTTTGAGATTTTTTTGTGTATACCTCTGCTTCACGACAAGATTGCTAGGAGGTTGCTATGGATTCTAGGGCATCCTGACAGCCATGATGTCACTAAAGTGAATAGTGATTGCTTTATTGTGCCTGAGAGAAACATTTTCAGAGAAAAGTAGTGGTACCTGTTAGTGAGCGGGGAAGGAAGGGTGATAGTACTGAGCTGTTTCATCTATTGCATTTTCTTTGTGCAGCCTGCACATTTTTCATTGTTAAAAAAATGCAACAGTTAGTTGAGTGAGCTATCATCTTGGCATCTTTTCTGTGGAGCAAGAGAAACAGTGTGGGTGTAAGTTTGCAGTTTGAGAGCTATAGAACAGGAGTAATAGTACTTGCCAGTTCATGGTTTTAATCAAAAAAACAACAGTTTTGTTTGCTGTGGGCAGGAGGAATTACATTCTGTACTGCAGGAGAAACTCTTTGTTTGGACAGCGGAGTGGGTTGTGGTGGATGTGATCATTAGTGCTGGCAACCAAGGACAAGTAGATGGTCACTGTGGCTGCAAGTGGATCAGACAGCCACAGTAGGAGTGAAGCAAGCAGGGCTGGCAGCTGCAGCATTTGGACAGAAGAACTTGTGGCGGTGCAGACGGCTCAGGGATGAAGTAAAATATTAACATTTTTTTCTGTTTAATGTTTGAGTGTGAATTTTGTAATGTGGAAGTATTGGGTGTGGAAAAGAGTAGACATCTGGAAAACTGAAGGAATGGCTCAGTAGCGGCAAACAAAAAATGAATGTCTGTGTATGTAGTGCCAGCTGGACATGGCCATGATCCAGCAACTATAGAGAGCTTTTTCAGTTTGGTCAGAACTGGCTCCCGAGTCCTATCTGCCACCCTCTGCTGCCCTGACAAGCATGGATCTACACAATGGAGGAGGGCCTGAGAGTGCTTGTGAAAATCATTTAGATTGCTTGAGGTAGGTGAGGTTTTACCCAGTGGTTTTGTGCCACCCACAGCAGACTGTTTACCTACAGGCCTCGCACATATGCAGTGTCCACCTGCCAAGAAGCAAACTCCCTGGCACACCACAGAGGTCTCTGGTGGCAGAACCTAGTACAAACCCTCTCTGGCTGGGAATGCTGCCATGCAGCAGAACCTCCCAGCCCCCCTGCTTCTGAATCTGCTCCAGAACCCAGGACAACAGTGGGGAAGCATAATTTTAGATTTATTTTGTTTATTTATTTGATAACCAGGAAAGAGTGCTGGGCTGAGGGTCATTTTTCAGGCTCTGCCGGAGCAAAAACTACAGTAACAATACATAAAAACACAAGACAGTAATACAGTAAAAACAGAATACATTAACCAAAATTACAATCACACTTACATTGACTATACAAAAACTGTAGAAAATTAAATTTTTTCAAATGTAAAAGGAGGAAGCAGATCACAATGTATCACAAAGACAATGCCAAAACTGAGGAGAAGCTATAGAAAAGAACTAGCACAAGCCTTAGATTTACATAACCTTCAACTAAAAGAAACCCTTAAGCTGACCTCAAGCTAGGAACCATTAACCTATGCTTTATTTAAATCTGAGAGAGGCCAAGAAACAACAACAGCAAGAACAAAAAAATACTTTTAAATACCAAACAACCAAAAAATACATAATATGTGAAGAGGGAGAACACCAACCAAGTGCTACCCACTGGTCCATCAGGTAGCCTTCTATTCTTTCCCCTTTTCTAATATCTCAGGCTCACATTATTCTTTTTTGTCTGTCTCACTATTTTCCATCACTAAGCTGTTCTGAGGTTCTGCACCACTGTCCTGCTTCCCACCCTGATCTTTGTTAATGGATACAAGATCCTCTTTTACTAATGCAGTATCAGCTATGCTACCAATATTTCCTCACCTTATCCCACTTTCTTTAAAGGGGAACTGTCATCAGCAGGGTTTCTTGATGTCTGAAAGAACATAAACAGTTAATTTGAGTGAGCCATTGTGTTTATCTGTGAGTCTTTGCAGTCCAGAGTTATTCATATGTAAACCAGTCTTTAATTAAGAGCTGGGGGCAGCCATATGTTTTAGGCTCCTGACAGGAAATAATGTCACCAAGAATCTTGGCCCTCCACTGACTGTAGTTTAAAAAGGAACTTGTCTGTTTTATTAAGTGTGTTTTAAGGTGTTATTACAACACTTTCTACATTCATAATACTTGTTTTGTATGTGCATTGAAACTAGTGAGTTATCACCTTTACATGTCAAAGTGTCAGTAAAAATATTAAATTTTTAGGGTTGCTTTAACCTCTAGGCTATACTGCCAGCTGATCATCGAAAACTACACATCTCAAGGCTGGCTCTGTGGTGCCAACAGGTATTGGGGCCCCATATAAGGATTTCTAAACCCTGTCTGTGTTCACGTCAGTACAGATTTCTGGGGCTTTCACAGCACCCACTTCTTTTCCCATTCTCCCTCTTACAGCCTTTTCTCTTACAATTTTGGGTAAGAACTCAGGTGTACAAGATTCAAATCTGGCTATGTACCTACTGGCCTGGCTTCATGGGGCAAGCCTTGGAATGTGAAGTTTTTGATTATCAGCTGGCAGTACAGCCTAGAGGTTAAAGCAAAGAGCTATGAATAAGCTTTGTTCATCCAGCAGAATGGATTTTGATTCCATTATGCTCTTCTTGTATATTGTGTGACCAGTGCAAGTCACTTAACCTCCCTGTGCTCCCAAAACACACCCAGGAACAAGCTGTAGTTATGTGTCTTTCCTGGATCAAGACAGTAAAAACAGTCTGAGCATGTGTTATGATTCTGAAAATATTACGCTCTTTCTTTTCAGATATGAATTGAAAAGAAAAAACAGGACACCATTACTTATTTATTAATTGCGGAAACGCAGTTTTTACACAGTTAAAACATGCATAACCTGAAATGCATTATTAAAAGAGTATTTTACTTCTTCTGATGAAGTTAAAATTATAACAATTTCTAACTGAAATATTTTGGATGGAATGGGATTTTTTACAGTAAAGGAAAAAAATCAGTCTGCTTGATCCTGCCACCCATACACTTTGTGCATGTCTTATACTCCACAGATATGCCGATGGACTGCAACTTTTCAGAATGCCATTCCAACTGTAATGTAAAAAGAACTAAGAAAAAACAAAGGGAGAGACAGGCTGTGTGTGTGTGTGTGTGTGTGTGTGTGGTGTGCATGTATGTGTGCATGGTGTGTGTGTGTGTGTGTGTGTGTGTGCATGGTGTGTGTGGTGTGTGTGAGGTGTGTGTGTGTGTGTGTGTGTGTGGTGTGTGTGTGAGGAGTGTGCATGGTGTGTGTGTGTGTGAGGTGTCTGCATATAGTGTGTGTGAAGTATGTGTATGTGCATGTGAAGTGTGTGTGCGTGTGTATATCTCTGACAGAAGTGCTGCACTAACTGAAACTGTGCTGAAAGGGAAAACAGTTATCACCATTAATTAAATAATATAATATATGGGTGGGTGTAAAGTGTAAAAAACAGAATTTTACACACATCCTAGATGTGGGATGCTTTTATAAACCACTTGGACTTTGCCATTGGGGTTAATGTAGCATCCCACACCTCAGGAGTGTGTACAATTTTGGTTACACACACACTTATATATTATTCTATCTTTTAATAATGCAGTTCAGTTTATGCTTTTTTTAAGCAATGTTGTCTATCCATGTGGTTTTGCAATTAATAAACAATTAATGGTGTCCTAATTTGTTTCCTTTCAAGTCAAATCTGGATAGAAAGAGCATAATGGGGCCATATGCACTAATGGGGTGGAGTGGCTACTCACACATATCTGGGGTGCACAACCACTCCACACCCTATGTGCCCTCCATGCGAGATTCACTAAGGGGGGCATGCAGCACATATGCGGCCGATCCCCCACCTGCATGAAGAGCAACACGCCGGAGTGGGTGAGGAGTGTGCCAGCACTACGCGTCAAGCACCAAGGCACATAGTGGTGGCTGCAGATGTGTGGATGGGTATGAAGGCTACACCAGGGAGAACCCTGCCATAAGCCTAATACACATGCCTCACACCCATCGGTGGGATGTCCACCAACACCCAGGACCATGGCAGCCTGGTCCCCTAATGTCCACCAGGCAATGTCTGGCCCAGCAGTGCCTATGAGGTGTGCCCCCCCACAGTGACCCAGTGGCACAAGTGCATTGGCACATGTAAGGTGCCCCCCCAACTGCACCACTGCCCCACTCTGACACCAGCTCCTTGGGCATTTGGAGGGGTACAGTGCCCCCCCAGGTACACCACTACAGTTCCCCATTGTGGATGAGCCAGTGGCATACTCACCTCTCACCCCTGTAGCCACTGGCCATCAGACATCCGTGGGGCATGCTGCCAACACACGCCCCACTGCTCAAGGAATCCAGTGTGGGACCCAGTCCAGGCATTCAATTGGATGCCCAGCTGGACCCATGACCCAGCTGCACTGCAGAGTCCTGCACGCTGTGGGGGTGGGGTCATGGAGAGGTGGCCGGCAATCATGAATGCCACTGGCACTCACCTGTCTGCAGGTGCGGAGCTCCACGAGTGGGTAAAGCGCCTCCAACATGTATTACCCACCCATTAGTGCATAGGGCCCAATATTTTCAGAATCATAACACATGCTCAGATTGTTTTTACTACCTTTGTCCAGGAAAGGCACACAGCTACAGCTTGTTTCTGGGTGTGTTTTGGAAGCACAGGGAGGTTACATGATTTAGTCTGTTCACACAATATACAAATAGGGCATGTTGGAATCAAACTCCATTATGCTGATGAATGAAGCTTGTTCACAGCTCTTTGCTTTAACTGCTAGGTTGTACTGCCAGCTGTTATTCAAAAACTTCACATTTCAAGGCTGGCCCCATGATGCCAGGCCAGTAGGTACATAGCCATATTTACATCTTATAAACCTGATTTCACACCTGAAATTGTAAGAGAAAAGACTGTAAGGGAGGGAATGGAATATAGCAGAAGTTAGTGCTGTGGCAGCCCCAAAAATCTGCACTGACATGAACACAGCCATAGTTTAGAAATCCTGATACAGTATGGGACCCCAATACCTGTTGGCACCACAGAGTCAGCCTTGAGATGTGTACTTTTTAATGATCAGCTGGCAGTATAGCCTAGAGGGTAAAGCAGTGCTAATGATAGATTATTTTTACTAACAGTTTAAAATGTAAGGGTGATAACTCACTAGTTGCAATGCACATACAAAACAATTATTATAAATGTAGAAAGTGTTGTAACAACACCTTAAAACACACTTAATGAAACAGATGATTTCCTATTTAACCTACAGTCAGTGGAGGGCCAAGATCCTCGGTGACATCATTTCCTGTCAGGAGCCTAAAACATATGGCTGCCCCCAGCTCTTAATTACAGACTGATTTACATATGAATAACTCTGGACTGCAAAAACTCACAGATGAACACAATAGCTCACTCAAACTAGTTTTTATGGTCTTTCAGACATTAAGAAACCCTGCTGATGACAATTTCTCTTTAAGAATGTTTCATGGTCAGGAGGAGGCAAAAGATTTAGTGACAGTTTGGTGATGGCTGGTAGGGGGCTGCACATATGTGCACCCTAATGGCATGGGCAGTCATTGGCACATTCAGATTATTCTGTGCTATTGAGAAGATGTTCCCTCTAATAGAGCACATGTCATCCTCCCACAGTGTTGTGTTCAAAAATAACTCCTATAGGGAGGTATCAGAACTGCTTGGTTACCAGCAACAGCAGTGGCAACATTGACATTACTTCCTCATGTGTCTTTGGATGAGTGTTGCTATGCAGCCTCCCCACCCCAGGAGGACGTGTCTCTGATTCCTGTTTGCTGACATCTTCCACTGATATCTAAGACTCAGGGCATAAACCCAAGTATCCAGTGTGCTAGAGTGGATACCTATGAATTGGCTCTACATAGATGACTCCCAGGCTCACAACCTTCTCATGCCACTTTAGTCATCATGGCCTTATCAGTCCCTTCCAGGCCCTTATGAACTGTTATCAAAAGTAGTAAGAGTAAGCTGAGGTGATACTGTTAACTGCTTTTCATACCTAGTGGTTGAATGTGTAGCATTTTAGCTGGAGGAAGAACCATGCTGTGATTAAAATTACATCACCTGGTTTACTATGACTACTCAGGTGAGAGACAGCAGTGAAAAAATGAAGTACAAAATACTATATGGTAACATATATTTTAACACTATATTTTATTTGTAAGTAGGTATTTTCTTTTGACTATATCTAAAAGCAATTTTCCGGGATCTGGAAAAACTTTTCAAAATATAGTATTAAAAGAATGTTTTACCTGCTTTTCAAAACTTTTCTGTATTTATCTCCCCCTCATTTTTTATTATTGAAGACATTTGGATGAAAACAGGATCTTTTCCCCCTGACTTCAGCTGCACACCATGACCCAAACTTGTAAGACCATCATACGGCTGGTTCCTCCTTCTTTTTAGCTAAAACAGAGATGAGGCACACTGATAAGTCGTGAAAATGATGCTTACCGTGAAATGACACTTACCATGATGCTTTGCATTATTGGAGTACATGAGATTTTGTATTCCTTTGAAACCTGTTTTTTTTTCCAGTGCCCTTTCCAAGTGATGCTAGCCTCAGTGCTTTTGTGCTGAAGCTCTTCGTCTCTTAGATTGCTTCATCTGCTGTTCCTGCTTTTCCTCCACTGAAGTCATAATTTTCTGTGGCATTCTAATCTGTTGCTGTGGAAATGACTATGATCTCACAAACTGAGGATTGTGACTTCAGCAGAGGAAAAGCTAGAGGATGAGATAAAGTCTGAGACACAAAGATCCTGTTGTCATGCAAATATCCTTAGTAATTAAGAGAGGAGAGATCTGTTGAATAATAAATATAGTGTAAAAGCCATTGCACACTGAGGAAGTCAAATACACCAAAGCAGACGGATATATAAATAATTGTCTCATACAGCTATTATCAGCACTGTCACATGCACCACAACTTCTAGATCCTTTTCTACAGCTCTGAAACAAGAATTGGAAACAAAAGGTGGGACTTGCAAAGGATTGAACACAATACTTATGTCATTTCTTCTGACACAGCTGCACCATGTTAAATGCATCCGAGTTTGTGTGCCCTATTTTCAAATATCCTGATGCATTTAGGACACTTTACTCATGGTATGGCAAACAAAAAAAAGATGCACATTTCAGAAATTTGACCCATCCATCACTTCTCAGGTGCAATTTGTGGTAACGTGCCATGAACAATTTTGTGCAATTAACGCACCTGCATCAAAATAATGATGCAGTTCTTTGAAAATACAGCATCAGATATCTTTGTACTATATTTATTTATTTATTTAAGAGTTTCACCAGGAGGGCACATTGAGCGGAGTACAGCTTGATTCCAGTTGCATCCTGCGGGAGAGGGGAGGGGAGAACACAATACAGAAAATATATATTGCAATCAGACATTACGTGTTAGATGCAGCTGACAGCACTAGAAATAAAATTATAGTTGAGCAGAGCAAGTCAACAGGGTGCTTCAAGGTACAAAAGAACAAACAAATACAATACAACATAATACAGCCATTGTACTCCAACTAGAGAAGAAGCGGTGAATTTAGCTTAGGTATATGTGCAGGTGGAGGCAAAATTCTCTTTGAGGCAGGTGTAAAGGTAGCAGTCAGAAGGGGTCTGCCTTATGTACACTGGGAGGGAGTTCCACAGCTTAGGCATGCGATATGTGAAGTCTGCCTGGCCAGCATCTGAGGACCTGTGCAGGGTAGATAAGAGTCTGGTGTCACAGTGGCTGAGTGAGTAAACTGGCAGGGGAGTGGCTGAAAGTGCAGAGTAGAGATGGGGGGGCAGGGTCCAAGACCAGAACTTGGTAGTGAAACGGGCACAGTGTATTTGGTGACAGTCCTGCAGTGAGAGGAGACCCAGTGACTGATACAAGACTTAATGATGGGTAGAGTAGGGACAGTCATGGGCGAAATGACATAAGGCATGGAAGAGTGAGTCCAGTCTGGCCAAGGTGGACTTGGAGGCGGCACTATAGATTACATCCATGTCATCTATAACTGGCAGGATCATTTTCTGTATCATATCATGGTGGGCTGGCAGTGGGATGTATCCACGTCTTGCTGGAGCCTGGACACCACATCAGAGGAAAATGGGTCTGATGTATACAGCACCGTGTCATTAGCATACAAGTGAATGGATGTGTGTGGGCAGGCAAAGGGCAGGTTATTGAGGAGATGAAGAACAGGAGTGGCCCCAGAACTGAGCCCTGTGTCACACCTATGAATTCCAACTCTTTGTATTACATTTATTTATTTACTTTTTGTAACACGCTTACTATTTACTGTAAAGAGCAGTTGTATGTTTATGGTTAGGTGACACATTTGCAACATTACAGCAGGACAATTTTTAAAACTGAGAATGTCCCTAGTAGTCAAATCCTGAGAAAAAAATGTTTTCACTTTTACTATTAAATACAGAGAATTAATGAAACATAAGCTAATTGTGTCTAGATATTACATTTTTAGAACAAAAAACATGACGCACCCACTCTGGAAAAGCATATAAAGTAACACTCGCACTGTGTGCTATGAAAAGAAATATCTCATCACCATGTATAAAAAGATGCACATTTTATTGAATACAGTATTTAGAAAAAAACATGGTACAAAACAGTGCAAGTGGTGCAAGTGAAGGTATATGGCAAGACAAATAATAGCAGAATAAAAGCTAAAAAGCTATATACAAAGAAAGAGCATAGAGGGACAGCAGTTCCTAATGATACAGCATCACACAAAAAGCTTCCTTGGATCCTAGAAAACCACTTTAAATACATCAGTGCCAGCCAGGATGCAATGCAGGAATGCTGCAGTACATTACAAAAAATTTCAGGGAACAGTATAATTTCATGGAAATTAAGCCCTTTTTTCTTCAGTATTTTGTGACACATCATTCACTGCAAGTTATTGCCTTGCACTGCAACTTGTTCCGCTGTACATCTTAAAAGAGGAAACAAAACAAAATTCATTTTTTACTACAGATTTTTCATTGTCAATGGGTAAAGAAGGAGCACTGCAACTAATTGTGTTGCAAGACTATAAAATAACATTGTTATTACACTCAAGAAAGAGTGGTGTGTTATGAAACCCTGCAAAGGGACAGGGGGACTCAATTCTCAGCTGCAATTTTTTTGTACACGAAAATGTAGAGTACAGTGCACCCTATTGTGCCAACCCCAAAAACTGCTATACTGAGAACTCTACTGGGGGGGGGGAGGGTATTAATATATTATTGACTGAACGTCCTTTTTTATCATATAATATTTTATTAATTTTTCCATGTACAATCAGCCATCAAAGGGCACATCCATACCATGTTCAGGTATGATCACACTACTATAAACTTACATACAGATTACTATTGAAATCTTGTACACATCGTAAGCTTCATTCAAATACAAAGGGATGATTTATCCTAAACACAGGTAGGAATCTTGTATCGTATACAAAAGGGAGATTACAGTTATATTCACACTAATCTCCATGAACTCCATGTACTTGGAGTTACTATACTATAACACAACCGGGTGGTACAGCATATTTCTAGTATCTTATATGTATATTTATCTATAGTTGGATGAGTATAACTGTTAAACACCTATCAAACCAGTGTAACAATTTAAAGCGCTAGTAGGTAGCAGCAGAGGGAGAGATAGAGTGGCATAGTATAATAACAAGAAGTGGTGGGAACATTCAGCAACTCACAGTTAATGTCAGTATGACTATCACTTATACAGTTCAAGAAACTGGGGGATTTTGCAATGGAGGAGGTGCCACAGAGCATATGTGGGAGTTTAAATATGCGTCCCACTTTCTGTAGTACCTAGTGAGCCCTCCCTTGGCCACAGCAGTGAGCCTCTCAAAAGCGGCCAATCTGGTCATGGCTGTTCGCCATTGTGATAATAAGGGGGGTACAGGCTGCCTCCATCTCAATAGGATGGCCCGTTTGGCCTCCATTAGGGCCACTAGGAGCCATGCCTTACTTGGGGGGGGGAGAGTGGGTGTAAAGCCGTAGTGTCTCCTAGGAGGAGAGAGTGATTGTAGAGAGAGAGTGACTTGCCTAGAATCCTAGAGGAAATCATCTAAAACCTGCATCCAGAAGACTTGTAAATTCAGGCAGGTTCATAATATGTGAAGTAGATGGGCAGGGGAAGAATGACATCTCCATTAGTGGTCATGTGGACTAATTTTTAAGCTATGTAGAACAGAAGGGGTTCTATACCACCTAGGTAGGATTTTAAGTTGTATTAACTGACTCTTAACATCCTCATATGCTGTATGGGCAGCTCTGAGGCAATCTGACCACTGCTGTGGGGATATGGGATGATGTTGTTCGTGTTCCCAAGTAGTTCTGCTAGATAGGGTAGTATCAGGCTGGGCATCCCTGAGGGTTTTATAAAGTAGACTTATGAGGCCTTGGTCCTTCCTGCATTGAGGGGGAGTGGTTAAGCAGTGCCATGGTGACTGGATTGTTGGTTGCTTTAGAAGGGGAAGTAAAGCACTCCTAATCTGTAAATGTTTCCAAAAATCTGATAAGGGTAATCCATACTGGTCTTGGATCTGTTCAAAGGACATAATGGTTCTGGTATTTGGGAAAAGAAGGTCTCCTACTATTCGGATACCATTGGTAGCCCATGAGGGCCATTTGAGTGGTTTGTGGTCTACTGTAATAAGAGAGTTATCTCAGAGTGGAGCATAGGCAATAGGAGGGAGGGAGGTAGTCTGAACCCGGGACCCAGGTGAGTGCCATTGCTCTGCGCCATGACCTACATGTTTCTGTCATGATAGGTGCAAGATGGTGTTCCCTAGGCTTTTTTCTAGATAATAAGGCATACAGGGGGTTGGCTGTAGATGGAGCGGCTTCCAGACTTACCCATTGGGGTGGGAGGGTGGTACGGGGAAGGAATCAAGTTGTAGCCTGGGCCATTCTGAAGGCCAAATGGTAACCTATAAACCAGGGTAGCCTGAACCCACCCTTGGTCCAATGGAACTGCAGCTTTGCGCGTCCCCATCTTGGGGCTTTACCCTCCCATAGGAAAAGTGAGACTAAGTTATCTAGGGCTTTGAATGGCTTTGGAGTGAACGGAATTAAGAGGTTATTTAATAAGCAGGAGACTCTAGAGAAAAGAAACATTCTGATGGCTTCTATCTTGCCTTTCAAGTCAGTTTCAGCTCTCTCCATCACTGGACCTCAGCTGCAAGGGAAGTCAAAAGAGGAGAGAAGTTAGCTGACTCTATATCTTTCCAGGATGAAGGGATATTTACCCCTAGGTATGGGAACCCTTGAGGGGCCCAAGTGATATCAGTACCAGCAAGACAGTGCCAGGGTGCATGCTCCATTCAGGGGAGAAAGGGTGGTTTTCTTTTGGTTTATTGTTAGTCCCAACAGAGAGACAAACTCTTACAAAGTGGTCAGAATTGTGGGTAGGGAGATCTGAGGGTTAGAAAGTATAAGGAGCATATCGTCCTCATATGCATTGACCAGGTAGGATTATTTTTTCACTGGGATACCAGTAATGTCAGGGGTATTGATAAATGTCCTTATTTGTGGGTTCAGGGCGATTAGGAATAGTAGGGGAGAGAGGGGGCAGCCCTCTCTGGTTCCTCTATGTAGTGTGAATGGGTGAGAAGTATCCTTATTAGTGACAATTCGAGCTGTGGGTGAGTGGTACAGTGTCAACACCCAAGAACAAAAGGAAGTTCCAAATCCATATAATTTAACTACGTTGTGGAGGTACACCCATTCCAGGGACTAGAACGCCTTGACAAATTCTATCGCCAGGGTGGCTGCTGGGGTCTTGGACTGTAGCGCCAACCATTTAAGATCTGGAACTAGCCGTATGTTGTCAGCACTTGATTTCCCTTTTGGGGTGGATCAGGGTAGGCAGGATTAAGGACAGCCTGTTCACTAGGACTCTTGCAATTATCTTGGTGTCTACTGAAATCAGTGATATGGGCCTAAAATTCGCACAAAGCAGAACATCTGAGGCTTTTTTAGGAATTAAAGTGATGAGGGCCTCAAGCATGGTGGGGGGGGGGTATACCATTTTTGGGGGCTTCCTGAAGGGCCCTTAACAGCGAAGTGGTAATATCATCTTTTAGGATCTGGTAGAGTGCTACCGACATCCCATCTGGCCCAGGGGCCTTTCTTTTCACTATCTGGGATATAGCAGTGTGCAGCTCATCAGTTGTGATAGGGGCATCCAGGTCTCTACAATGATCTATCGAAAGCTGGGGGAGTGATGTGCTCTGACAAAAGGCCTCGAGCCATTGGGAAAGTACCTCATCTGGAATCATGTTCTGGGATTGACAGAGCTCCTGATAGAAGCTAAGCATCTCCTCACTGATGGCCTTAGGTGTCACTATTAATTTGCCCTGCCTATTCTTAAGGGCCAGGAACCTGGAGGAGGCTTGCTGCTTCCATAGCCAGTAAGCTAGCAGCTTCCCACTCTTGTCCCCTCCCTCCCAAGATCTATGGTTGGCTTGGATCAATTGCCACTCTGCCTTTCTATTTAACAGCACATTGATCTTATATTTTAAACCTGTGATCTGAGCCAGCAATGGGGAATTAAGCGGAGTCTTGGAAGAAGCTTTAAACTGGTGCTCCAGTCTAGAGAGTTCGCCCTGTAGCTCTTTTATATGTTTCACTCGCTCTCTATTCTTGGCTGCAGAGTACAAAATAATTCTCCCCTTAGTACAGCCTTAAAAGCTTCCCATACGGTGGTCAGTCGGGCCTCTCCAGGAGTATTAAAAGAGAAGTATGATTATGCTTCTTCCTAAATATAGTCTCAAAAGTTTTCATCTTGCAATAATATGGGATTACATCTCCATCTCGTGGGGGGGGGCTTTGGCCTGGCGGGGAGAATGTAATCATTACTGGGGCAGGATCCGAAATGACTATATTGCCGAAGACTGCGTTTCCCACCCCTGGCATAGCTATATTATTAGTCAGCCAGAAATCTAGCCTGCTGTGAGTGCCATGAACCTTTGAGTAAAATGTGTAATCCCTCCCCTTTGGATGGCTCATCCTCCAGGGATCCCCTAAGACCCACTCCGAAGTCAAGGTATTTAGAGTTGCTAGCACTTTTGGGTGTGACTGTGGAGTGGGAAGGGATTTATCAAGAAATATGTCTTGGTCTAAGTTATGGTCCCCTCCTAAGAGGATTAGAAGATCTGACTCCCCCTCTGTTAATTCTGTGAAGGCTTGGCTATTTTCAGTATAAGTTTCGCCTGTACCAGTGTTATGTCTGTACACATTGGCTACTATGGCTTTGCCACCCGGGTAGGAAAGTTTAGCAGCTATCCACCTCCCCTGGGAGTCTAATAGTTGGGCTTCCAGGGTCCCGTCTTCTGAAGAAGGATGATGACACCCTTGGACTTGGTGGTGGCATAACTGGCCAGTACAGTCCCCACCCAGAGCTTCTTTAGCCATTGCACTGTACGGCTCATGAGATGCATCTTCTGGAGCAGGGCTATATCATCCCCCAGTGAGTGCAGGAAATACAGAACCTTGGTGCGCTTAGCAGCGTGGTTCAATCCCTTGACATTCCAGGAGACGCACCTCCAGTCTCCCCATATAGTAGGATGCGCTGCCATCAATGTTCACCACCAAACAGGTAAAAAGGAAACAAGTATACTCACCCTATATACAGTAGTACAGAGAGTCAACAGAGAAGATAAAAACACCCTGCCACCACTTCATGTTAAATCAGACGTATCTGTTAGCCACAGAGAAAATGTAGTTAGGAAGGGTTGAAGATAGGTTGGAAAACAGAAAGTGCGCTTGCCTTACTTATTTTTCGTACTTTGAGAAATTCCTAGTCAAGTTAGAGAAACAAACAGAAATATATCTCAGAGTAATATATCCAACAATATCTATCATGTTGTAAAATAATCTATAACAGCAGTTATACCAACGTAGCAACCAAAGAACAAGAACTTAGGTATTGGTGCTGAGGTGTACGTGTGAAAAGAGGCAGATATGCCCTGTAAGCCACACTGTTTCAGTCACCAATATGGAGGTGTAAGGGGAGTTACACCAAACATGGGTGATTTGTCCCAGCCAGACTCTATACATCCAGTTGTAAGGCCAGATCTGGAGAGTCGAGGCACGCTGCTAGCTCATGTCCTGCTCTGTCATAGACAGTCCTAAGACAGAAGGCAGAAACCACCTATGGGGGGGGAGAGGGAAGTGGGAAATGGGGAGGAAGGGGTGGGGGGGCTCTGTCAGTCACCCTCACCGCTAACAAGTATAAGGGGGATTCTCAGCTGTAATGTCCGGAGCAGCTGCATGATGTGCAGTTAGACCTGCCCTCCTAAACTTATGCTGCTTGCCACCATATGGAACTTGTGATACCCAAGAGTCCACTGATCATTCTCCCAGCTGTAGGAGGAGATCTTTGCTATAGAAAAGGGGTTTAATAATCTTAGAGCGTATGAGTGGGCCATAGAGGGGTACAGGAAAGATATGTTCTGTAGGTCAGCGCATGGGCCAAGGGAGCCCTATATGGGTAGCAGCGTCTGCGGCATCTGATTAGGGGATTCACAGGTCAGGGCTCTACTTGTGACAGTGTTGGGTCGGGTCATATTTCCTGAAGAGGACACAGGATATTTGTTGTGGCAAGAGTGTAGGATGGCTCGGGGACAGCTACACAAGCAGCTGTTATGCGTCATCAAGGCATCTCCAGTTCAACAGTTCAGATCAGTTCTAGCAGGTGTGGTGCACAAGGCAAGTGCCTCCATGAATGTCATGAGTCCCAGTTTCAGCAAGCCATTGCTTGCCACCTCCAGGTCTTCACTTTGTTCCACTGTAGTCGCCCAGTCTATAGGAAGTGGGTCATTCATCAAATCAGTCTCTTCTTCAGGGTGATCTGAGCTCTCGCCGGCAGCCTTAGAATGTGTGTCCACTCTCATAAGTTTGGCGGGGGGGGCATTAGCGTTGTCCGTGACCAGCGACCATGGGCTTCTGGATCGCTGCCATTGCCTAGCTGGCAGTGGTTGTGGAGTGGGATCCTGGTGTTTAGGGAGAAGTTTGGCTTTGGGCATCTCAGTAGCTGGGGACGGTGCAGCAGTAGCCTGATATCACCCATCCTCCATTTCTCGAGTGTTTTTTAACTGGCTGTGAGTGGGGGAGCCCTTACTGGGTGGACCAGTACATCTGTAGTTGTTGTCCCCTGGAGAGTTGGATCCTTTCCTGTTGGTTCCCATGTCCTTGTAGCTCCTCGACTCCCAGGTGCCTCTGGGAGAGGTAGTTCTTGGCAGCATACACAGCCAATGGCTCTGGATCCAGGCCCCAGCATCTTTGGGTGACTCAGCTGTGAAGGACTGGCCATTTTTTGAGAAGTATAATGCAGTGAGACCCTTGAATCAGTAAAGTACAGAATTGGCATTTAGTAACTTTTTCAGTGGGTTGTATGCCTGGTGCTTAGCCGGCACCTTCTGAGTAAAGTCTCTGTAGAATGAGATAGTGTTACCTCTCCAGATTAATTCCCCAAGGTCTCTTATGGCCCGGAGCAAGTGCTCTTTAACAGAGAAGTGCATCAGATAAGCAATGATTGTCTGAGGCCCCCTGGTGTTATTTGGGTTACTGGGAACCCAATGTGCAAGTTCTACCCCCACCGGCTCTTTCCAGCTCTCACCCAGTAGCTGTGGAATCCACTCACTTATGAATCTTTCCATATTCGGTCCTTCAGCCCCCTCCGGCACTCCCAGTATCCGTATATTGCATCTTCTGCTGCGGTTTTCCTGATCCTCTGCCCTAAACCTTAACCAACCCAGTTTAGCCTAATGGTCCCATAGCTTCTGTAATATGTGTATATGCTGCTGTTCAAGTTCTTACATCCGCTGCTCGAGGACATTGTGCTGGTCCTCCAGCCGGCGGACATCTGCAATATTCCCCGCTAAGGAGGTGCCAATAGTGTCCACTCTGATTAGCAGCACTTCAAGCATTTTTGTAATATTCGCCAAGGCCTCCCTACCTGGGCCTGACCAGTAGCCAGTGGGTTGCCCTGACAAGGAGATCCTGCTTGATTGTTCACTGGAGGTTCCATCTCACTGCTATGGGTAGTGTGCAGCTATCGCAATTAGCAGATGGTGTGGGTTCCAGAGCTCGCTGAAGCCACGTGGATGCCGCTATGTCTGCGGGTTCACTTGATCACTCTCTGTCGGTTGGTGTGTGGGGAAAAGGAGGAGGAGGAATGACTCAAGGAATTCCATACCATAGGGATGTAGCTCCACCTGCAGTAGGGAATAGCATCACAATCGGGACAGGGTTGTATACAGACCCCCGTCTCAAGGGGAAGAAACGGACAAGAAAATGATAGAGGACATTCTCAAAATGACTGAAAAAGTGGAGATACTGCTGATGGGGGACCTGAATATGCCAGATGTTAACTGGATGACATGTACTGCAGCCACATCCAAGAACAAGGTAATTCTCGATGCCCTGCAGGGGGCAGGCCTTAGACAGCTAGTGTTGGAACCCACTCGGAAGGGAGCAATACTAGACCTGGTACTCTCAAATGGAGAGAGGATCACAAATTTAGAAGTTAGTAGACATCTGGGAACAAGTGATCACTGCATGGTGAGTTTCACAATAAGCATAACCATGGAGACAAGCCATACAAAAACAAGGATACTGGACTTTAGAAGGGCTGACTTTGGCAAAATGGGTGAATACCTGAGGAATGCACTACCAAATGGCCAAAAAGGAGGGGTGGAAGAACAATGGAGAAAAATCAAAACTGCTATCATAGAGGCAACAAGCCTTTGTGTGGGAAAAATAAAGAAAACAAAGCGGAGTAAAAAACCACTATGGTTCTCAAAAGAGGTGACAGGGAAGGTTAAGAAGAAAAAGGCTGCATTCAAAAAGTATAAGGAATCACAGAAGGAGCACGACAGGGAACTGTATCAATTAAGGCAGAAAGAAGTGGGGAAGACAGTCAAAATAGCAAAGGCCCAAACCGAGGAAAAAATAGCCAACTCAGTTAAGAAGGGGGATAAAACCTTTTATAGGTACATTAGGAAGCACTGAAAGGTTAAGGAAGGAATAGTGAAAATTAATAAAGGAGAGGGGAGGTGGGCAGAGGGAGACAGTGAAAAGGCAGAGATACTGAATGAATACTTTTGTTCAGTATTCACAAAAGAAGATGAGGAGGAGTTACCTAAACCAGACAATAGACTCTCTCTGGGTAGGGGGGTTGACACCAGTCCATTTACAGAAGAAAGAGTCCTGAAAGAACTCCTAAAACTCAAGGTGGACAAAGCAATGGGGCCTGATGGGATTCACCCCAGAATCCTAAAAGAACTAAGGGAGGACCTAGTGACACCACTGACCACACTTTTTAACAAATCATGGGAGGATGGGGTGGTACCTGAGGACTGGAGGAGGGCAGATGTGATTCCCCTTCACAAAAGTGGGAACAAGGCAGAAGGAGGAAACCACAGACCTGTAAGTTTGACCTCAGTGGTAGGGAAAATGATGGAATCACTTCTGAAAGAAAGAATTGTTGAGTACCTAGAGGCCAGCAGGGCACAGGACCCAAAGCAGCATGGATTTACAGCAGGAAGGTCATGTCAGACAAAACTAATTGATTTCTTTGACTGGGTGACCAAAGTAATAGACCAGGGAGGGGCTGTGGATATGGCCTACCTAGACTTTAGCAAGGCATTTGACACAGTCCCACACAAAAGACTAATAATCAAGTTAACCAGCCTGGGAGTGACTTCCAGGGTGGTAGCCTAGGTAGCAAACTGGCTGCACAACAGGACACAGAAGGTAATAGTGAATGTAACACATTCCGAAGAAAGGGGGGTTACTAGTGGAGTACCTCAGGGCTCAGTACTGGGTCCAGTCTTCTTTAACATCTTTATAGGTGACATTGCAGAGGATCTGGAAGGAAAGGTATGCTTCTTTGCAGATGACACAAAGATCTGTAACAGAGTTGATACACAAAGGGGGGTATAAAGGATGAGAAGGGACTTGGCAAGGTTAGAGGAATGGTCAAATGTATGGCAGCTTAGATTTAATGCTAAGAAGTACAAAGTAATGCACCTGGGAAACAAAAACCCAGGAGAAGAGTACACAATATCAAGGGAGGTATTAACAACAACAAAAATGGAAAGAGACTTGGGGGTAGTCATATCAAATGACTTAAAGGTGGGTAAGCAATGTGAGAAGTCAGTAAGGAGAGCCAGGAGGATACTGGGATGCATAGGAAGGAGCATCACAAGTAGAAAAAGGGAAGTGGTTATCCCTCTGTAAAGACAGTTGGTGAGACCCCATCTGGAATGCTGTGTGCAGTTTTGGAGACCCCATCTACACAAGGACATAGACAGGATGGAAGCAGTCCAGAGGAGGGCAACTAAAATGGTGCAGGGTCTGCATCAGAAATCATATGAAGAGAGACTGAGAGAGCTTAATATGTATACCCTTGATGAAAGGAGGGACAAAGGGGACATGATAGAAACTTTCAAGTACCTCAAGGGAATCAACAAAGTCCAGGAGGGCAGCATCTTTCAGAAAAAGAGATGTGTAAGAACAAGGGGGCACAATTTAGAGATAGAGGGGGGACGGCTCAGGGGTAATGTGAGGACATTTTTTCATGGAGTGAGTGGTGGATGCATGGAACCACTTTCCTGGGGAGGTTGTTGGGTCTAAAACAGTGGGGGAATTCAAACATGCATGGGGCAGACATAAGGCAATTGTAGTGGGGGGTTGCAGGAAGTAGGCTTTTGGTTAACTAGAATCTGCAGCTTATCCAATAGGAAGGGAAATGGGCAGACTGGGTGGGCCAGGTGGTCCTTATCTGCTGTCAAAGTCTATGTTTCTATGTAGTCCACTGAGGCCTTTGCGACCTAGTAGTATCAGTAGCTCCGGTCTTTGCACAGTGCTATTACGATAGCAAAAGCATGGTTTTCCCAAGAAAAAATTGTTCTATAGTGGTGACAGAGGTCAAAAGATTTAGTCCATAGTGAGAGTCAGCATTTCAGTCCAGCATAGTGGCGGATTCTGTTCGATTGTTCGTCAGACTGGGGCAGAGGGAAGAGGTTATGCTGCCATCTTCTCTGGGCCCAAGCCACGGCCCCATTATTTTTATTTATTTATTAAATTCTCGGATTACAAATACCTTTGAGCAGAAACTGCTCATTTACAAAGGTTCCACGTCAAAGGATGAGGGTCAACATACATACAGAGGTAGTAAAAGAATGCACAATAAACAACCAAAACAACTAAAAGAAAAAATAATGATACTCAGTTATAAAATACATTGTGATATTATTCATAAAACTAGCAGCTTGAGTAGGCAGCTGGCTGCCGTAACAATAAGAGATTGAGGGCACCATAGGCAGTTAGTATTGCAGGCATGCGACCGGGAGAGGAAGTTGGCAGGCTAATGAGCCATTGTCCGATGGTGGTGGAAAATGTCTTGTACCAGTGGAGATGTGAAGCAGGAAAGGAGTCACAAGGAAGGCCCAGTGCCAGAGGGAATGAGATTGGGAAAGGGCGGACTGTGAGACATGAGTGAGCTGGGAGGTGTTTAGAGAGATCTCTGTTCAACGAAACAGTCACATTGAGTGGCAGAGGCGAGGTAAAGTTTGAGATTCCTTTGAAGGGTCCAAGTGTAGTAGAAGATGCTTCTTTATTGAGGGAATTGAACCATTGAGCGGCTTTATAGATAAGGACCGCTGACCCATGGAGAGTACGACATCTGGGAACCTGAAGGTTAGAGATTGGGCACCACGTGTTTGTTGAGTGCCACTGTAGGTAGTAAGGAGTGAGCTAACACCAGGTGGCATGAGACCAAGGAGAATCTTTTTGATAAGTAAGCAGGTCTGGTATTGTATTCTGCTGCGTAGGGGTAGCCAGCTGGCCTGTGCATAGAGGTCACAGGTGTGAGTTTGTCGGGCTGCACCCATCAGTAGTCTACAGGCTTTGTTGAGAGCAACTGAGATCCTGTGGAGGGCACTTGTTGGGGCACAGCCATAGATGGCAAGGCTGTAGTCAATGATAGAGGTGACAGAGCTGTAGATGGCTAGTTTAAGGGCATCCACAGGCATGCAGTGCTTGTGTTTGTGTAGTAGTCCAATCCATATATTGGCGGTCTTGGCAACAGTGTCAATATGCCGAGTGTAGGAGAGGGTACTATCCAGGGTAATACCAAGGTACTTGAACTCCTTGACATGTTCAAGTGGGTTCCCAGCGTGGTTCTTGATAGTGAGGGACAGAGAGTTGTGCCTGCTCTGTCAGTTACAGAAGGACATGGCTTTAGTCTTGCTGTGGTTCAGGACAAGTTTATGAGAATTGAACCAGTCTTCGATGCAATTGAAGTCGAGCTGCAGCTGGGATTCAAGAACTGTAATGTCATGGTGGCTGGAAAACAGGACTGCATCGTCTGCGTATAGTAATATTTTTGGTGGCAGGCACTGGGAGATTGTTGATGAAGAGGGAGAAGAGTAGAGGGCCCAGAATAGACCCTGGGGACTCCGGAGTGGACCGGTTTCTCATCCGAAGAGATCCCTGCAATCCTTACGTTGGATCCGATTATCAAGGTAGCTGGTGAACCATGGAAGGGCATCGCTGGAGATCCCAATGGAGGACAGTTGCTTGAGCAGTAGGGAGTGGTTAACTGTGTCGAATGCCTTGGTAAGGTCTATAAATACTGCCCCTCCACAATTCCCTTTGTCAAGCGTGGCATGGATGAAGGTTGTAAATTCCAGTAGTGCAGTGGTGGTGCTGTGCCCTTTTCTGAAGCCATGCTGCTCTGGGCACTGTACATTGTACTTATCCAGGAATTCAACTAGTTAGTCCGACACTATTCGCTCCAGCGCTTTGGATAGTGGGGGGAGGAGTGAGATCGGTCTGTAATTGGTGTGCAGTGTCCTATCTCCACTTTTGTGAACCGGTGCGACAGTGGCTTTCTTCCAGAGAGAGGGGAAATGGCCCAATCTAAGCGAGAGATTAAAGATCTTTGTAAGTGGTTCTAAGATTTCATCGAGGACTTGTGCCAGTAGTTTCAGGTCAAGGAGTCACCACTGTACCCTTGTTTGCCGATGGCCTTTGAATGTATTTTCTAGCTACTTGTGGTGGGACCTCCTTAAAAAACTTTGGGGTTGTGCGTTCTGGTTGGGGGTAACTTGGGAGGAGCTGGAGGAGAGGTCGTCGAAAAGATTTGGTGGAAGGACACTGTCCAGGTTTGTAAATGCATTATTAAAAGTGCTGGTGATGATACCTAGGTCGAGTGTAGGAGTGCCATGAAGGTTGAGCATAGTGGGTGGTGCTTTAGGATACTTGCCTGTGAGGTCTTTCATGTTGTTCCAGAATTTGTTTCCCTGGCCCCAAGAGTTGGTCAGAGCCTCTTTGTAATAGCTGCGTTTAGCATTCCGTATTCTTCGAGTGCAATAATTTCTGGCTGCTTTGTATAATTGTATGTTTACTTGCGTCAGAGTTGCACGAGCACAATGCCAGAGGTGGTCTCTGTGCTTGAGCAGAGTTAAAAGGTCAGTAGTAACCCAGGGGTTAGTCTGTCCTTTGACCTTCATCTTTTTCACTGGTGCATAGATGTCACAGGCTTCGTTGAAACGTTTGATAAATAGGTCCAGAGCTTTGTTGGTGTCATTGAGGGAGTCAAGCACTGCCCAGTTCAGCCTGGTTAGATGGGATTTTAACAGCTGGAGGTGCCCTTGTTTGATAACCCTGGCATAGATAAGCTTGGGAGGGGGCTTGTGGTATTTGTTTGACCAGGAACAGATGACAGGTGAGTGGTCACTTATTGTATCCGGGAGTACAGAAACATTGGAGATGCGTTCAGGGCGGTTAGATAGAATCCAGTCTAAAAGCGTAAGGGAGCCTGTCCTATAGTTACACCTGGTGGGGGCATTGACCAGTTGAGTGAGGTGATGCACCGTGGCTGCATCCTTATAGGTAGCAGCCTCAGCGGAGAGCCAGTTAAGGTTAAAATCTCCCATGATTATTGTTTCAGAATTATGTTGCTGGACCCTTAGATATTCCATGATGCTATGGAAGCCAGCAGCCTGGTCTCTTGGGGGTAGGTTAACCGAGATGACAGTGAGTTCCTTGTTATGTGCACCAAGGAGGATTTTGATTGTGAGGACCTGAGAGGAGTTGCTCAGGCTAGGGGATGGGATGATGTGACCCATAAGGGTATCCTTAAGATAGATGGCACAGCCCCCCGCCCCGTTTAGCAATCCTGTCTTGCCTGAAAATGCAGTAGCCAGGGATAGAGACTGAGGTATCAGGGATTTTAGGGTTTAGCCATGTTTCCACAACTGAGAGGACATCAGGGTTGTGCTGTAGGATCCATGTTTGGAGGGAGTCAAGTTTGTTGAGGATGCTGCAGGCATTGATGGATGCCATGGTAAGTGTCCCTGTCCTTCTGATTGGTGCCACTGCTGGCTGCCCAGGTGGTCCTGGGTTGGGGTGAACATTTCCTGAGAGCAGGAGCAGCATAAGGAGAATTTGTAGGAGAAAGGATTTCAGCATCTTGTAGATACCTGGTGGTTAAGTCATAAGCCAAAAGAAATTATCAACAGCTGAGGTCCAGAGTCACAGAATGTGTTAGAATTCCTGCAGGTGATGAACTGTGCCTGCGCATATGCAGGATGTGAAATCCTTTTGCCTGCATGCTTCTTTGTCATTCAAAGAGGTTGTTGATAAGCCCACATACAGATCATGGAGCAGGTCAGACGAAAATGTGGATTCAAGCAGACCTAGAGTCATTGAGTTTATCAGACTTAATTGCTTGACTTATGTTTTGCTTGGGATAGCTTCCAAAAAGTTGATTTTTAAATGAAAAATGCAGATTCCTGGTTGTGATGTTTTGCAGAAATCCAGTTCAGCAGACTTTCACGGATGTAGTGAGCAAGAATGGTGTAGTTACTCCAAGCAGAAAACCATGTAAATCCACAAAAACTAAGCTACAAACACAGACAAGCAGCCACAGAGGAGGGAGGGATGCCCCTCTCAGAGGGTATTGACTGAACTTGAACAATAATATATTAATTTATTATTATTATTATTAATATATTAATTTTTGAAAAAAACCTTACCTGAATGTCCCTGTTTCCAGGGCAGCTGCACATGAGACACTCTTCACAGCATAAGAGT
This sequence comes from Neoceratodus forsteri, assembly GCA_016271365.2. Taxonomy (NCBI): domain Eukaryota; kingdom Metazoa; phylum Chordata; order Ceratodontiformes; family Ceratodontidae; genus Neoceratodus; species Neoceratodus forsteri. Next base: position 829,237,374 of record CM028132.1, on the reverse strand, counting down.
GTTTCACGTGCAGAGGAAAGGAGCACTCAGTTGGTCGGGAGTGCTCCCCGATCTATAATATAAATTAAGATACCCAGACTTTATCATTTGCAAATGTGCTTTTTACACAATAACAGTACCAGATACTGCCACATGTATGCATTGCAAGAAGCAATACAATATACATAGATAGATGTTGTGGTACACTTGGATGTCATGCCCCCCAACCGACCCATACCTAAAGCATGCCTCTGGCCCACAACATATCTTGACACAAGGTCCATAAAAGATCTTCCTGATAGTCTATCAGGATCCAAAACAATGTAATCCCACTGTACAGTCCCTTGAAGTCCAGTGATTCCCCCTCCCTAGCCATGTACTTTCTGCCCACAGTGATCTGGTCCCACACTGAACTTGGTCTCCTGCTGGTAGTGCATACATGATGCTGCATGCCGGAGACCCCCTACCACTGATAGTTGGCAATGCGAATAGCACTGTATGTCATTTACATACCCGTTTCTACTACTTCTGTGCACTAATGCAGTATGATGTGCACTGGCGCAGAAAGGACCCCAGCCAACATTGAGCATGGGTCAAAGGGGTAACAAGAAACAAAGTGGCACTAAATCAGTTCACACTGATTGAACAACAGTCCCTGGTGACTAAGAATTGAGCCTAGAGTCTTTGCATCACTGTGGAATCCCCTATTGGGTGTTACTATAACTCATTATGTTTAAAATAGTTTTTGAGATATGTTGTACAGCATATGTGAGGCATCACATAAAACCATTTTTAGTCTTCTTAAAATGTTTATGGAAATATATCATTGAAAAAAAAACTGCCGTGTCTTCAACCACAAAAACTGGACAGTATATATTTTGTTTTCATGATATCTTAAGTACTGTATCATTAGAAGGGCTTTACTGTAGCACTGCATATGAGCCAGCAGTCTGGTAAGGAATTTTAAATCCTATCCTTGCATCTAGTGGCATGGATGCTACCAGTAAAGTACACTGACACTGACACTAAAGGAAACAAGATAAAACCTTAAATAAAGAGGCAATTGTGAAATAAACAATATGTTTTTCATTTTCATTGCACATTGCCTTAAATAGCCACCAACAACCCAGGGGAGACATTGAAAAACATAATTATTAGATACATTTTAGGTTAAATTGTATTTCATGTATTTTCTGAAGTTATCTTCCCATCTGTCCTCATAACCATGTTAATTTATGTGAAAATGGGAACACTGATTCCTAGATGTCATCTGCTCTGACTACTTGTCTCAACTGTCATCACAATTAGAGGTGGGCAAAAAAACTTGCAAGTGAATATTTGCAGATTTTTATTGTTTGCATTCACAAAATAGATAGCATGCAAAAGGGGACTCATTGAAGCAGGTGAACCTTTGTTTGTGGGCCCTTCCCCGATGCCTGGTAGTAGGTGGGTAGTAGAAGCCTGTCAGGTGGATGGGAAAAGGGGAAGCATTAGTGTAGAAGATTAGGGCTGTCCAGGAGGTGGGAAAACTTGGGCTCTAGGGGAGGAGTAAGGAGGATACCAAAGGGCAAGGGGGCTGAAGCCCAGCCTCTTTGTTCCTTCCATCTGGTCGGAATTCATAATCTGACTGGCAAGCAGTGAAGTCAGTTTGCAGCAGCAGGCTCAGTTGCTTTTGATTTCACTCCTGAAGCATAGCAGAGAGTGGCAGGGGGAGATGTAAAGAAATCTATCAGAAGCAGGTGTTGTGACAGAAAGGAAGCCTAGGGGGCTTCAGCCCTGTGGTGCGATTGACAGCACTGGGCAGGTAGTACAAGGCACCAAGAAGAAGAAAAAAAGAAGAATGACAAAGTGGCTACAGGTCAGCTACCCATTGCTTTAGATCCCTTGGAGCTCCATAGCATGACTGCTGTAGAGCAATGGCCAGGGGGCAGCTGGTGAGGATGAGATCCATTTGAAGTGGCGTGACCAGCAGTAGCATGGCAAGAGCTGCAGTGTGGATGCATGTCTGGCACATGCGTGCCAGTGGGCTGACCATTTTGTGCATGGCTGCTGCTGTGCAGTGCCTGGTGAATGCACACAGGGATTGACACCATGTTGGGCATGGCAGTTTCTGTGCTGGGCCCAGCAGGACAAGAAGATACAGTAGTATGGAATTCCCATCACCATTAAGGGATAGGCAGTAATGGTTAAGGGTGTTGGGAGGCCACTATCAACACAGTGAGGCTTTGGTTGTTAAAAGAAAGTTCATCATGTGGGATGTATGTGCACCAGGGGCCCCACCATTTTGTGATGGTGGCTGTCATGCGGCACCCAGCTCATATGCATGTGTATGGGTGCCATTTTGGGCATGATACATAGATATATAGATACATAGACAGTGTCGGCAGATAAGGGCCTATGACCCACCCAGTCTGCCCATTTGAGCTTGTAAGTTCAGTTTGTTTTCCTAGAAGTCTGTTGCCCCTTAACCCTGACCTCCAGAATTCCTTTATGTCTATCCCATGCATTCTTAAATCCCGTGATTGTTTCAGCCCCCACCACTTCCTCTGGCAGGGTGTTCCACTTGTCCACCACCGTTCTGTGAAGAAATTCTTTCTCATGTTTCCTCTGAATCGTCCTCCCTCCAACTTCATCCCATGCCCTCTAGTCCTGGAACATCTTTTTCATTTAAAATAGTGTTTTCCTGCACCCTGTTCCTCCCTGTAAGATACTTGTATGTCTCTAACATATCCCCTCTCTCCCTCCTCTCCTCCAGGAGTACATGTTCAGTTCCTTCAACCTGTCTTCATAGGACTTGTGATGCAATCCATGCACCATCTTTGTTGCCCTCCTCTGAACCTTCTCTACCCTGTCTATGTCCTTACGTAGGTATGGTCTCCAGAACTGTACACTGTACTCCAGGTGGGCCTCACTAGTGTCTTGTATAGCGGAATTATAACCTCCCTTTTCCTGCTGGTGATGCCCCTGCCTATACATCCCAGCATCCTATTTGCTTTACCTGCTGCCTTGTCACACTGTTTCCCTACCTTGAGGTCATCAGAGATGATAACTCCAAGATCCCTTTCCTGCTTGGTGCATGCTATATCCTCACCCCCAACTGATATATTGTGCCAGGGTTTTGTGCCCCATATGCATTATCTTGCACTTCTTTGCATTGAATTTCAACTGCCAAACCCCTGACCATTCTTCAAGTTTCTGCGGTCGCTTCTCATTCTGTCTACACCCTCTGGTGTGTCTACTCTGTTACAGAGCTTTGTGTCATCAGCGAACAGTGAAATTCTGCCTTCTAGGTCCCTGCGCAATGTCACTGATGAAGATATTGAATAGGACCGTCCCAGCACTGATCCCTGTGGTACCCCACTGGTCACTCTTCCTCTGTGGAGTGACAGCCATTTACCACCACCCTCTGTGTCCTGCCACCCAGCCAGTTACCTACCCACCACACTACTGTCCTGCCCACCCATATTCCCCAGTTTGTGTAATAGTCTTCTATGTGGCACAGTGTCAAAGGCCTTGCTGAAGTCCAGATAGGCCATGTCCACTGCCCTCCCCTGATCCACCTCCCTAGTCACCCAGTCAAAAAATTCAATGAGGTTGGTCTGACATGACCTCCCCCTGGTGAAACCATGCTGCCTTGGGTCCTGTAGTCCATTGACAACCAGATGTTCTACCAATCTCTCCTTCAGTAGTGCTTCCATGATCTTCCCCACTACCGAGGTGAGGCTGACTGGTCTGTAGTTCCCTGCTTCCTCTTTGTTCCCACTTTTGTATAAGGGGACTACATCTGCTGTCCTCCAGTCTTTGGGTACCTCCCCTGTTTCCAGTGATCGGCTAAACAGGATAGCCAGAGGTTCAGCCACCACCTCTCTTAGTTTTTAAGGACCCTGGGGTGTACCCCTGATAGCTGCCATACAGGCCCAGCCTGAAAATAAAATACATAAGTTAAAAAAAGGGCAAGGGGGATCGCCCTCAACAGGAACATCTATTTATGTGAAGTGTGTTAGGGATGCAACCAGCAACACAGTGAGAACAGCGTCAGTAAAATATAAGAATTTATGCAGGGCACATGCTTCATAAAGGTCATTTTGTACATGTTATCAGCTGTGCAGTGCTTGGCACATGTCTGTAGGGAAGGGCATCATTTTGGCCATGGGGGCTGCCATACAGGGCCTGGCCTGACAAATATATATGGTGAAAAATGGCAAGAGGGATCACCCTTATCATTAGCGGATGTGCACTTATGAGTAGTTGTGTTGGGCAGGCACCAGCAGTGCAGTAATGCTTGTTGCAAAATAAAAAAAAAATCAGGTGCATATGCATGTAGCAACAGCCGCCAGCTCTTGTGCACCAAGGCAGATGCCATTTTATGCATGGCAGCCCACAGTTAGATAGATATAAAAAATTAGAATAAAAGTAATACACTTTTCATGCAGGAGGATATGCCATTTGAGGTGGTAAGGTAATTATGGAGACAATCAGAGTATGAGCCCTCCGCTCATGATCTGCCACGGGGTGATTTGTGGCAGTGCAATTGTGCAAGCTTGGCCTGCCCGCTGCCATTATTGGGCACAGTGAGGCTTTGAGGCAGCAGCTGGCAAGGTTTTTTGTGGGGGTGCTAGTCAAAAATGAATTAAGGTAGAAAACCAAAAAGGGTTTAAAAATACTAAAGAAAGAAAGAAAGAAAATGATGATGAAGAAGGTTTGTTAAGGGAGTATTGGTGAAAAGCTGGGACTCTGCGGCAAGACTGTTCCCCATTGGGCTGAGATTCTTGAAGATGGTCACAAAAAAATAATTTTATAAGAAAATAAATGATGAAAGGCCCAAGTGAAGGATAAGATATAAATGAGTATTAACATCTGCTTTGTTAACACTGTACTGCTCTGAGGTGACATTGAGCTACAGTGTACAGAGGGCAGTTTGTCTCTGTTTGCATTTTGCAGACTGCGGGTGGATACTGAGATGTCTGGAAAATGAAAATAGGTGAAACAGAGGAGTTTGAGAAGCAGCTGATGGCCCTAGCCTAGGCAAGAAGCAAGGCATGATGAGATGTATGGTTAGCAACTCCAGGAGGAGATTTTGCAAACTCAGAGAGTGAAGGGCCATTGGGGCTTCTGGCCCAGCCATCCCCACCAGTGTAGCCAGCAGGGCAAGAAACAACACCCTGGCAAACAGCATCCAATGCACATGGCAAGAGGAAGGCACCAGCATCATGGCAGCCAGTGGGCAGGAAGCCAGTGGCCAACAAGCCAGTGACCAGGAAGTAGAATCAGACCAAGAGTCAGTGTTGGATACCACCAGTGCCAGACATCACAGATCATGGTAGGCCCGATTTTGAAGACTGGAGTCATGACCAGATAAGGGCATTGATGGCTAACACTTTTGAAGTAGCAACCCAAGAGGGGAGATGGTGCTGAAGAGACCCAGGCACAGCAAGGGCCACACCCTCAGCTGACCCAGAAGACCAAGTGTGGAGGGGGGTTGCCCACCTTCCCAACGTCTCCCTCCCAGATGAGGCCTGTTTGGGTCCCATTTCTGATTCCTAATCTTCCAGTAGCATGGTCTAGTGAACTGGTCTATTTGAGACAAGGGAGTACAGGTGAGGTACCAGAAGTTGAACCCCTATCCTGGAAAAGAGGCCGGGCCTTGCCAGTTGCAGTGCTCACTCAGTTACCCACTGTCCAGATGGGGGAGTGGGGAATGCCACAGCCATCAGCCTTAGAGCAGAAGCTCGACCAGGTCCTTGAAAGGCAAGTATGAGGCAGGGAGGAGCTTTGACCCTGGGGACAGGTTTGGTCCTCATGCAGGGCAGAGGAAGGATACTATTAAGCTCAGATCTTGGCTCCACCTCAGATAGGGGAGGCCAGAGTCCAGGTGGTGGTCTTTCCTCAGACAACTGACCTTTTAAGTTTTGAGGAGCCAATTGGGTCTCACCTTACTGAGAAGGTGTGGTTACAGATCTTTTGTGGGGAATATGTGGATATTTTGGGGGATTATTCCCCCATGGGTGGTCTGGCTATAACCCCCTCTCTGTTCAAATATCTTGGTCCCCTCAGCGAAGCAAATGCATATTTGCTTTTTGGTGACTTCATTTTAAACTGTCTTACTAGCTGTAGTAAAAGTATCATGCAGTCCTCAGTTACCTCTAACTCTACCACATAATATCAGAACCTACTATACATTCTAATAATGGGAACAGCCAGACACTAATAATTAGGCCCTGGACACACTGGGGAACTTAAAACAGTTTAAGTGCCTTAAAATGTTTTAAATCCCCCTAGCACTGTTTGCAGACGGACTACAAGCTCCTTAAAATGTTTTAACAAAAGTGTTTTTAAACCCTGCTAGATACCTAGTCTTAAAACCATTTTTAAAAACATTTTAGAGCCAGCATGGTTTTATTCACAGGTCTGGACAGGAGTAAAAACATTTTAAGCTGTAATGGTTTAACTAAAACAGTTCTAGCTGCAGTGTATACAGGCAAGCACAGTTCTGTATGTTAGACTTAACACTAAATAGTTACAAAGAGAACAGGTGTAACACTAGCAGTGTGGACACACCAAACCATTATCAAAAATGGTTGCTGAGTAGTGTGGATGCACTGAAATGGTTTCGCTAAACTGGTTTTAAAAACGGTTTACAAAAACAGTTCTGTAGTGCGTCCAGGGCCTTACTGACTGGACTCTCACTCCTAGAATTGATAGGATCAGATGCTCTGGTGTTCTTGTTGGTGCAATACGTGATCACTCGCCAGTCTTCCACATCTGAGGTGCTAAGGTTGTCAAAGCTCCACTCAAGAGTCATTCAGTTCAGAAAGTCTTCTAGTCTTGATCCCAAAAATTTCAAGGGCCCAGATATTCAAACTGCGCCAGTTTGTGGCGTAAGCCCCTGCGCCACTCAAAATAGTTGTGCAGAGGTGTGGCCAGGGCGATATTCAATGGAGTTGCGCTATGGCGCAACTGCTTTGAATATCGCCCTGCTACCCCCCACTGTGCATGGCGCAGTGGAACCGCGCCAGCGCAAGTGGTCAGAATGGAGCATTGAGATGCGGTGGCGCAAGTTCCATTGCGCTATGCACAGCACTGCGATTTTCAAGGGTGACATGCAAATGGGGCCATAATTTATGCAAGGTGCACGGGGCCATTTGCATCTGATTATGGCTCCATTTGCATGCCATTAGCATGCAGGTGCGCCGATCCCAACGACTTGGCGCCTGGCACCTGCCAGGCAGCAGCCGTCGGGACGACGCCCTCTGCAGCCCGATCGCGGGATGTCGTAAGGGACAATGCATGTCTCCAATCCCTGGTGGTCCAGTGGACGCGTTAGCCCGATCATGGGCATAAGTGTAGCGTCCCCCATTAGCCCGATCATGGGCATAACTGTATGTCCCCCAAGTAGCCTGATCGCGGGCATAACTGTAACTTATCCCCCATTAGCCGATCACGGGCATCGAACCCTCCCCAAGTCCAGTATCCCTGGTGGTCCAGTGGACGAGCGGAGCCCGATCACGGGCGGCATTCCTCACCCAAGTATGAAATCCTGGTGATCTATTGGACCCCCACACCGCCCATGGGCCCCACACGCTCCCCGTGAGCCAGGCGGCGGCCTCCACCACCTGCAGGCCCGCCGCCTGCCGACTGACAGCTCGGTATGGCTGCACACACCCATTGGTTCAAGTAGAACCAATGGGCATGCAACCATACGTACTAGTCAGTCCAGATATGTGAATGAATTTCATTCCATATCTGGACGACTAATGCGACATGGGCTACCGCCCACTGGCTCATGCTCTGAACCAATAGGCGTGCTGCCATACCGAGCTGTCAGTCAGCGGCGTGCAAGGCGGCAGGCAGGTGGTGCTGCTGCCCGCCGGCTGACGGGAAGAGCGGTGGTGTGGCTCGGTGGGGGTGTGGGATCCACTAGATCACCAGGGATTTCATACTGGGGGTGAGGGAATGCCACCCGCTATTGGCTCCGCTGGGTCCACTGGACCAACAGGGACATTGGACTTTGGGATCGTTACCCATGATCGGGCTAATGGGTGAACAGGTTACAGTTACGCCCGTGATCAGGCTACACGAGGGGACATACATGCCTACGCTCGAGCTAATGAGGGGCGTTACACTTATGTCGCGATCAGGCTAATCTCGCTCCACCGGACCACCAGGATATTGGACTGGGGGATACTGATGCCCGCGATCGGGCATGGGGGTGCCGCTGGAGGGGTGAACAAGCGAGGCCACCCACAGGTGAGCTGCTGAGCTGGCGCCGCTGCACGCGCAGCTCACCCGTGGGTGGCCCTCGACTTGTTCCTTTTTTTCGGCGTAACTTTGTGCAAGCACAGGTAGGGGTTGCACCTGCATAACTCTGTACGGCCCGGGCTGAATATTGGGCTGTGCAGTTTATGCATGGTTCCTCCCTCTTCGGTTGCGCATGCCTTCATTATCATTGCACTGTTGCTCAGCATGATTTCGGGGGCACAACTGCCTCCTGCTGAATATCGTAAAATGGCGCATTTCGGACTTGCGCAGGCGCAACCCTATTGCGCATGGCTCAACTCTTTTGAATATCTGGCCCATGGTGCCAATGTCTCATAACGATTGGCCTTTTCTATATAAGATCACTGATAGTAATTCAGCCACCTCTTTCTTCACCTCAGCTTTCTCTGAAAGGCAGGAAAAATTTGCCTCTGAGAAAGAGTTCAAGGGTCAGTCACTAAGGCCCTGTCCACACTACACCACTTGCGCCCGGTAACGGATGCAATCCGTTACGGCCGCGAAGCGGTGCAGTGCGGCCGTACCTTGGCGGTGTCCATTACGGGTCCGGCACCACTGGTCCACACATCGGGAGCCGGGCGACCGTTACAGCGGTGCCCAATCCCACAATGCAGCTCGTGCTGCACTTGGTGCCCTGCAGGGGACCATTACTGGCAGTCCACACTACCGCCGGTAATGTTACCAGGGCGGGACCAGTTTCATAACCGTTGTTGAAACCACCTCATATGTGGTTTCAACAACAGTTATGAAAACACCTCCTGTAACGTTACAGGTGTAAACGCGACCTGCTACGGTAACGTTTTACACCCTCTGTAATGTTACAGAGGCGTAGTGTGGACAGTGCCTAAATGGCTGGATCACAGTTTACTTGCTAAACTGATTGAAAGGGACAAGAAGTGGGAATTATAGAAGGCTTTCTCCTCAGCAACTGGCTGAGTGGCTTATAGGTAACTCAGAAATATGTGCAAACAAGATATTAGGCATAACAAGAGCCTTTATCTGCCTGTAATCAACTATATATAATTTGTATACACTAAGGGTCAGATATTCAAAACTTTGCCACAGGGCTAAATTTGCACTGCCCAGTATGCTAAATTAACACGGAACCCATAGCCTGCTATATTTAAAAGGGACAGCCTCGGTGCTAAACCTGCTGAATATAGTGTGCTGAGGAAGCTGGGCAAACTGGGCTGGGATCGCAGTGTAAAAATAGCCCGGGAAATAAGACAGCTCTGAAAATAGCAACCAGGAGTGCAAAACAGAACAGCAGCCCAGTGCACAGCAATGTGAAGGAAGGTAAAGGTGAACTATGTGGCCAATGTGTGTGCTAGCAAAGGGGTGGATTCATTAAAGCTGCTAGCACCAGTGCATGTGGAATTCTGCAGAAATTTTTCAGAAATGTACTATGTTTCTGAAACGTTTGGGCAGCACAGACACATTTGCACAGCTTTTGCATGGAGCTAAGACTTTTGCCCAGCACCAACTTGTTAACCCGGGGAAAAAATTTGCTATATTCAAAAGTGACATGCAAGTGAGCATACTTAGGCAGTCTGTGGGCAAACTTCCAGATTAGCATCTCATTATGTCCTGATTTGCATGCAGTTTGCCCAGCCCTATTGCAGAGTCCTATGGCTCCACCTGTCGGTCAGTCTGGAAGTACAGGGACTGGCTGGGTCTGCCCACAGCTCCACCTGTAGGTCAGTCTGAAAGGGCATGGTGGTAGCTGCAGGCTACATTTGTTTAGAACCACATAGAATATTGTGCCCCAGGGGACTACACGGCACAGGCACAGGTAGTGGTGCTGCATTCAATAGTTGAACTGTAGTTCATGCTACAGTACACAGCAGACACTACAGTAACAAGAGGGCCAATAGTGTGAGGGACACAGCAATGCTTATGATGTGTAGGGCATCAGTGACTGCTGCACTTTACACAGTGACAGGCCCATCTTGCAGTGGTGTACTGACAGCGGACATTACTGCTATGCTGTTGTGCAACCTACAGACGCTGCACTACTGGCATGGGATACTCACAGTGACATATACATGTACAAACATACGAACATACAAACATATGAAATTGCCAGCAGATATAGGCCTTATGGTCTATCTAATCTACTTGAGTGTGCAGCACATCAGTCCAATAGACTGCAGTTGCCCCTCATCCTCCATCTCCCCTCCCCACCCTGCCCCTCCCGGTATGTACTTTCCCTTGAATCTGTCCCACCCCCTCTTGATGCTTTCCACTGTCTGCAATCATACCCAGAGTTCCTCAGGCAGTGCATACCACCCTGCTACCACACTTTCAGTGAAATGGTGCTTCCTCATTTCTCTCCTGAATCTGCCCCCCTTCAACTTCAGGGAGTGCCCTCTGGTTTCTCTTCCGCTCTTGACAGTGAACATACCCCTGAAGCCCACTCTGTTCATCCCCTTCCGGAACTTGAAGGTCTCAATCATGTCCCCTCTCTTTCTTCTATCCTCTAGGGTATACATGTTGATTTCTCTTAGTCCTTCCTCATAAGGTCTGTCCCCCAACCTCAGGATCATCTATGTTGCTCTTTGATGCACCGCCTCCAGTAGATTGATGTCCCTTTTTCAGTAAGGGCGCCAGACATGCACACAGTACTCCAAGTGCGGCCTCATGAGGGACCTGTACAGGGGCAATATGACTTCACTACTTCTAGATGTAATTCCCCTTGCTATGCACCCTGGTATCCTGTTTGCCTTTGCCACTGCCTTCCTACAGTGAGCCAAGTGATTAAATTCCCCGGTCACCAGGACCCCCAGATCCTTCTCCTCATTGGATGTGGACAATTGGACACATTCCAACCAGTAACTGTATCCTGGGTTCCTGGCTCTGAAATGCATCACCTTGCACTTCTTGGTGTCGAACCCAAGCTGCTAGGTATACGACCACTTCTTCAGTTTTGCCAAATCCTCCTGAAGTAATTTGCCACCCCCCTTCCCCCATCCACCTCAGCACAGATCTTGGTATTATCAGTGAAAAGACTGATCTTATTCTTGATCCCTACTGCTACGTCTGTGATGAACATGTTAAACAGGACTGGTCTCAGTACTGAGCCCTGTGGTACACCACTTGTCACTGCCCTGGACTCCGATGCCTCACCTCCCACCACTTCCTTCTGCCGCCTCTCCCCAGCCAGTTTTCAACCCATCTGGCTAGTTTCCACCCTACTCCTAGACTCTTCAACTTGCAGGTCAACCTACCGTGTGGCACTGAATTGAAGGCCTTGCTGAAATCCAGGTAGAGTATATTCACCGCATGGCCCCTGTGCAGTGCCCTCGTGACCCAGTCGAAAAGGTGAACCAAGTTTCTCTGACAGGATCTGCCAGAGACAAACCCATGCTGCCTGTCATCCTGTAGATCTTTGGCCTCAAGAAATTGCACCAGCCTATCTTTGAGGATAGACTCCATCAACTTTCCTACAATTGCGGTAAGGCTCACCGGTCTGTAGTTCCCCAGTTCATCCTTGGACCCACTCTTATGGAGAGGTATCACATGCATTTCTCTTCAATCTCTGGGCACACATCCCATATTTAGCGAGGCGTTGAACAGATCTGCCAATGGCCCTGCCAGGACCTTTGCCATCTCCCTCAGCACCCTGGGATGAACTCTGTCTGGCCCAGGTGCCTTGTCCACCCTCAGGGACCTAAGGCCCTCCAGCACCCTTTCCACCATGATAACCACATCTGTGGTTGTCTCACCCCCCCTTCCCACTCCCCATTTCACTTCAGGTATGGGCCCATCCCTCTCCCTTGTGAACACTGAACAGAAGTACTTATTAAGTACTTCTACCTTCACAGCCCCCTTATCTACCCACCCACTGCCTTTCCTGATCCTAACTATTTGATCCTTGCTCTTCCTATTTTCCTTGATATACCTGAGGAAATCCTTTTCCCCTTCTTTAATTCACTGTGCTAAATTCCTTTCCCTGGCTGCCTTTGCAGTCCTTACCGATCTGCTCACTTTCCTGGATTTCCTCACTTAATCCTCTCTGTCCTCTTCCCTTTTGGTTCTCTTGTAGGTCCGGAAAGCCCTTCTCTTATCCCTCACCTTCTCCGCTACCTCCCTAGTCATCCAACTTGGTTGCTTGGTCCTTGATTTCTTATGCTGGCTCTTGACACAAGCTTTAGTCTATTCAGTCAGTCCTAGTGTTATGATTACCCATTTCTGTTCTGTGTCCATATCAGAGTGTATGCTATCTATGTGTGTTCTCAGTAAATGCCCCATCCTGCCAAAGTCTGCCCTTCTGAGGTCCAGGACCTTAGTTTTTGTAGTAGTGATCTCCCTACCCAAATTGATAGAGAACCACACTGTGGTGATCATTACCTGACAGTGGTTCCTCCACCCATACATCCATGATATGTTCCCCATCCTTCAGCACCAGGTCAAGATATTCTCCTCCCTTGTTGGCACTGTTACCCTTTGGGTCAGGAAGCCATCCTGGATTGCTTCCAGGAGGATCTGCTCCCTGGTTCATGTGGTAGCTGGTATGCTTCAATCCACCCCTGGTAGATTGAAGTCTCCCACCACCATGGTGCTCCCTTTGCCACAGAGTCTCCTTAGCTGCCCCCCTAGCTCCCTATCCATGTCCTCTTTCTGGGTTGGGGACATATAAACAACCCCCAATTGGACCCTAGCCCCCTTTGGGGTGTGAAGTTGCATCCAAATGACTTCTGACTTGCCCTCCTCCCTAATACATACAATCCCTTCCCTTACATAAATGGCTACTCCTCCCCACTTACCTTTTTCGCTGTCCCTCCTGAATAATTTAAATCCTGGGATGGCCAAGTGCCAGCCGTGGTTTTGGGTTGCCCACTTCTTAGTAATGGCAACTATGTCCACCTCCTCTTCTGCCATCAATGCCTGCAACTCAGCCATCTTGTTCCCCAGGCTCCTAGCATTTAGTGATACTAACCTCATCCATGGAACTCTCCCTGCTGTTTCCTTACCCTCCAATTCACTCCCTTTCCTAGTCAAATTAGGTCCTATCATTGCTGTGGGGGGAGGTCCTCTGGACCTCCTCTCCTGATTCAATCCACCTCCATAGCCCCCCCCCAAGTTTAAATTATACCTTTCGCTGATAAATTCCCTCCGTCTCTGCTTTAACACCCTAGAACCCTCCTTACTGAGATGTAGCCTGTCCCCTGCATATAGATCTGGGTTATCCAATGTGCTACCCCGCTCTCCCACCAATCCATACCCCATGGACACACACCATTCCCTCAGCCACTTGTTGAAGTCCATGATTCTCTGTTTCCTGTCCATGCTTGCTCGTGGCACTGGCAGGACTTCTGAGAAAGCTACTGTGCTTCCCCCCTCACTGCATAGCTTCCACACTTCCCTGAAGCTGGCCTGAACCTCCTCTATCTGTCTTCCTTCCAGATCATTTGTACCCAGGTGAACAATGATGTGTGGTCCTCCCCACCTTCTGTACACACCTACCAATATGCTGCCCCAACCTGCCTGCTGTCATGCCAGGCATGCACTCCATGCAGATGCTGCTTTTTCTGGCACTCCTTCCCCCCATCTAACCCCCTTAACTATAGAGACCCCAGAATTATGACTCCCTCCTTCTTAGTGTGCTCTTCCTCTTGTTGCTTGACCTTTTCCTTCCCTCCAACCTGACCCCTCCCTCCATCCCCCCCAGCTACTCCACCCCTTTGCCTCCCCATTCTGTGCCCTGATTTCACCCACCACCACCACCAACTATGGCTAGTGTATTGGTTTCCCCTACCAAACCATTCTCCTTGTGCCCCCCCTTCCACCCCATGCTGTTTACACTGCCCTCCATCCTGCCACCCTCCCAACTACTGTTCTCCTGTGCCTTCCTTGAGTAGTGTGTCCCCCCTACCCAAGATTTCTTCCTCACCCTTGTTCCAGCCTCACCCTTGCTGCCTACTGTTTCCTCCTTCGCTACACCTCCCTGCTCCTTTATCCCTGGCTTTACTTCCTTGCCACCTTCCTGCTGCCCCTTGCTACTAGGGCTATTTGGGCTACAGCTAGCACCTGCAATTTCTATGCTGCATCCTTTTTTCCTGGTAGTGACCTCCCCCTTTACCATCTCAGTGGTTACACTATCCACCCCCTCCTGCTTCTCCTGGCTAGCCATATTATTTACTTTATTTGCACTGATAATCCCCTTTTCCTGTTTATTCTCAGCCCCCCTTCCCTGAGGCTTATAATCTCGCACTGGCACTGCTGTAGCCTTGTCCCCTTGACTAATCCAACCCCCATCTCCAATTCCTGCATGTGACTGCACCAGATTGTGCAGCCCACCTCCTGATTCCCCTGGCATTTCCTTTTGCCGGCCTGCCATTGGCTGTGTTGTTTGTCTCAATGGGTTCCTCTTGTGCCCACAATCTACCCTAACCTGTCCCTCACCATGCCCCCAGCTCCCTCCTCAGCCACCCAATCTCCTCCCTCAGCTGACTCATCTGCCAGCACACCATGCAGCCTCCAGCCCTCCATGCCACTCCCAGGAATATGGCTGCTCCACACCCTTGGCAGCATACCACCCTCCCTAGCCCTTGCCCTGGCTGCCTAATTCCATCCTCCCTACCCATTAATTGGTCCTTCCTCACTCCCAAACCTTAACCCACGCTGGCCTCCTCCTATCTTTGATGGTCATGTTTGTTCCTCCCTATGCAGGCACCTATTCCACACCCAACATGAGTTTTGGGAATCTATGCCACTACTGCTGCCACCTTAGACAGCTCAGACACATGTTCACAGGTGTCACTTTGTCCCTCCCAATACTTCTCTCCCTTGTCTATCACCCTCTTCCCCATTCCACACTCTACATCCTGACTGCTCCCGACCAACAGTTGAACACTACTAATACCTGCTATGCTCGCCTTAGTTAAGTGTCTCCCTCAGAATATCCCCCATAACACACCAAACAACACTTCCTTGTGTATGCTGTTATTGTGCTAATGGTGAAATTACCCTATTAAAACAAAATTATGCCTTTTCCCCCACCCTGTGACTACAACCACTGGATAAGGACTACATGGGCTGCACCTGGCAGTCCCATCTGCCAATCGCAGGGTAGGCTTCCTCCTATATATGTGTAGCACTCCAGAATGGGATGGATGGGGGAGGGTGGGATTAAGGGCCACTCTCGACTCTCATGAGAGATGAGATCCTGATCCTGTCCCACACTGCGACCTCCAATTACAGCACTCTTCCTCCTAAAGGGTTATCAGGTTACACCCCCACCAGATGAAAGGCAGGTCTGCTAGGAAACAACAACTGTCCAGGATAACTGAAAGCATTCCCCCTTTACCACTATCACAAATATGCAACTGCTGAACAGGATTCGGACTGCTGTTTAAAGCAAATTACAACATGCAGGATGTCTAAATCACTTCCCTGTTGCCCCAGTTCCTTCAGTCGCACTGCAGCAGCTGCTCCTCTGCCACCCTGGGACTCAATTACTGCTCCCCTCCACCCGCCGAATCTCTGTGGCCCACTGCACTCCCTCTCCTCACTCCCCCATGACTTCACTCCAACTATCGGCATGGGCCTTCTCCACAAGCACTCAAGGCCCTCGCTCCTTTTTTTGGGCTTCACACCCTTTTCCCCCAACATTGATTGGCTCCTCTCCCCTCCCAACTTTCACGAGAGAGTATCAGCCCTGATCTTGTCCCACACCATGACCTCCAATTACACCACTCGTCCTCTTAAAAGATTACCAGGTTACACCTCTGCTGAATGAAAGGTAGGTCTGCTACGAAACAGCAACTGTCCAGCGTATGTCTGTCTGTGTGTGCTATGGTGTCTGTACAGATGTGCCTTTTGTGGCTGGGGCTGGCACATATCATCAGACAGGCACACTGCTGTTGAGATATTCCCTACACTGTACCATTTGCACTGTATGGATTGTCCTAGCCTTGTGGCAGCAGCCAGTATATAGTGCAGATTGACCACCTGTATACCCTCTCCTCAACACCCTCCACATACCCAGTACTTCATGTGTGTGCTGGATTTTGTTGGTGTTCACTGAAGGGTGGTCTGCAGGTGTGTGCTGTATGGACACACTGCCATGGTGTCCACTGGGTGCTGGGTCACCAATTAATGGCTGACATGGTTGGGACTGGTGGCAGATGATGGCAACATAGGAGGTGCCATCCATGTGTAGCATGTTTCTTCCATGTCTGGTTTCTTTCTATGTTTAATATTTACTGGTTAGGGTCAATAAACCACTGCTGGCAGACCCTCGCAAACTCCATAATTCACACTTGTGAATTACAGAGTTCCATAAACCATGGTTCTGTGTCACACAAAGCCACGCAAAGGTTTGTCCAGAGTTAAGACTACCTTTTCCTGGGTGGTAATTTGCACCAATCAAAGTGCCATGCTAAGTCACTCAAAAACACTGCGCAGCGCTAATGCACTGAATATAGCATTGCAACTGTATTCATGTACACGCCCCCTCTTTTTGCCTCTTGCATACATTATACTTTTGCCCGGCTCTAATGCATTTTGCCCTTGCTATTTTGCCTTTTGAATATAGTGGACTCGTGCAAACCCTGCACAAACCAGGCACAAACGGTTTGTGCCCAGAGCAAAGTTTTGAGTAGCTGGCCCTGAATGTCTTGCGTTGTCCAATTATGTTGCAGTCTCCCAGGTTGTGCCTGAAAATATGCATTTGATTGTCTAGTGCACCTGTCTAGTAAATAAATACCAATTAAATAAATGGATAAATGTTCACACTCCTGAATCAACCCAGGGAGTCTGAGGAAGAAAAGGATAAGAAGAATGATGATGGGGCATAAATAAGAAAAAGAGTTCAGATAAACTACCTGGGAAAACTGGTCAGCAGCATTCGCAGTCTTTGCATGGATGATATAGCAGGTGACCCCCAGAGAAGGCAAATGGGCTATATAATTATTACAGTAGGGTCAATTGTCATGTGCGAGTAAGCCTGGTTATGGCTGGCTTGAATATGATGAAGAGTTTCATAGGCAGAAGCAAGCCGACCTGCCAAGGCAATGGCATGAATTGGACATGACTTTGCAGGGGCCATTGAGCATGGGACTGTCCAGAACATGGTAATTAATTTTCCAGTTAGAAAGGTGCCATCCCTGAAGAGAGACTTACAATCTTTACATCTGGGGGCTGAGTGTTTTACAGCTACAGCCAAGAGGTGTGTAAGATGGCATGATGCAGGTTTACGCATAAAGGCATGCTCTGCAGCAGGCTTCATACTTTCATGTGGTGCAAGCTGGGTGGCACTCACCTCGGTCATTTCCAAAAAGGTGCCACAGGCCTCCCAACCATATTAAGGGAAGACTTAAATAGACTGTGGCTGGTCAAGTATCTGGATCAGACAGCTGCTCATTCTCTGGCAAAGGGATTCATGGTTGGCTTTAGAATTGCATATTAAGGCCCTCATCAGAGATAGGAGGAAAACAATTTGAAGTCCATCAGGTAGTGACCAGACCTGTCTGAGGAGAAATTACAGGAGGAGGTAGCAGGGCAGATCAGCAGCCCATTTTCAGCCTCACCCTCACCATGCTTGTGAGTATCCCAAATTGGACTGGTCCCCTAGAATGTACTGGGTGAGTTCAGGATGATAACTATCTGTCTTACCTAGAAGGGGATTCTGTCAATAACTATACTGACCCATGCTTCATTGCGGTGTCATGTGCACTATTTGACAGAGCAGTTGAGGTGGTGAGGTAGCACAGAAAGGAGCCTTGTTGGTGAAGGCAAACAAAGAATCCACATTTTGTCTTTTGCCAGTTCATAAAAAAAGACAGATCTGTTGAGAATGAAATCTAAAGGGCAGTATTACATATGGAGAGGTGCATGTCAATGGGGTGTTCAATAGCATGCACTGTGTTTGAGCAATTCAGTATCATCTGCATTTGGGTAGTAATGACCAAGGTAGAGCATATGCAGGTGGTCCATTACCTGAATGACTTCTTGTTTGTAGGAAGACCTAGCCCAGATAATATGGGCATGTCCTTATGGTGTTGTAGGAGATGTGCACAGACTGGTGTGCCATTGACAAGGGACCAAATGGAAGGGCCCTGTACTGTTTAGTCTTTTCTGGGCATCTACATTGATTCTGAGACCACAGTTTCCCATCTTCCAGCAGAAAAGGTACAGATCCCTTGGGAACGACTCCCCAGAGTGGCAGGGGCAAGATAACCTTGTGGAAGCTTCAGCAATTGCTAGGTCACCTCAACTTTGCATGAAAAGTAATCCAAATGGGAAGGACTTTTCTGCATCACATGGCAAAGGACTGAGCTAGATGCCAGAAACCTGATCACAGGCTCTGGGTGACCAAATGCATGAAAGAGGATCTGGCGGTTTTGATGTTTTTTTTACATTTTTTAATAGAGTGTCAATCTGTCCTAAAGTCACTACCAGCCAAGAAATAGAGCTCTACACAGATGCATTGGGAGGGGGCTTCCGCTTCAGGGCATACTTTCAAGGAACTTGATGGATGGAACAGTGTCTACCATGCTGGCTGTAAGATAGCATGATCTGGGAGTCACGTGATGCTGCAATCCGAGTAGCTGCTCTCTGACTTCGCTCCAGCTCACTCATGCTTTTAATTTGATTTTTCAGTTGAAATTCAGCAATTTCGATATATTTATTTGAAGGGTCTGTGTCTGTTGACATCCTGAGTCTCTTTCCATTGCCACTTGCCTGAAGGATTTGCTCTCATGAATGCTGAAAAGTGGCAAGCACCTCCGTGGCACACACCACCTGCGACACCCAATAAGTCTACTAAATGATCCAAGGGCCAGGGTCCAAATACCGGGCGTTCAAGTACTGCAAGCCAGGTGCCCACCCTGCTCACTGAAGAGAAATCTGTGTCTGAGTTCCAGCCATTTAAAGACTCCTTCCAAGAGCTCACTGCCAAACTAAAATCATTACTCTCAGATCTGGGGAACATGAATGGTTGAATCAAGGATGTTGAGGCTCACACATTTTCCCTGGATCAACGGCGAGATCAGATGGAACCAGAAATCTGTACCCTCAGGCAAAAACTGTCTAAGATGGAAAGTAAGATGGAAGGCCTGGAAGGGAGAAGAAGGAATAATATTATTATCTTCAGCCTCCCTGAAGATGTGGAAGGCTCAACCCCCATCCTCTTTGCCCAAAAGCTTCTAACTAAAATTACTGAGCCTTTACTAAACAATCCTGCCTACATCATTGAATGGGCACATCATTCACTTTGCCCTAGACCACCAGAGGGTTTGTTGACTTGGCCTCTTTTCCTGAGGCGTTTGCATTTTTTAGATAAACAGCATATCCTGTAGAAGATTCGGGAGCACTGAGAGATTTTGTGGTAAGGGGCCTGGCTGCGAGTGACTCAAGATTTACTTGCTTCTGTACATCAAATGAGGGCTGCCTTTCACCCTGCGGTAACCAAATTAATCACTGCTGAGATCCATTTTTGAGTTGCCTACCAAGCTTGGCTCCAAGTCATGGTACAGGGGTCCTGGCATTCTTACGACTCTGCGAGCAAGCCTCCAAACAACTCAAAGCATTTCTCTTGGATCTTTACAAGGATTGTTGACTGTAAGTCATAATGGTTTGGTTCCTTACATTTAGTCTGAAACTCTGGATTTTATCTTGTAATTGTGCTGTCTTTGCCCGTATTACAATTATACATCGAATCAGGATTGTGGACTCAAGGGGGAATCCTTCTGGAACTCTCTACTATATTTCTGGTGTAGGTCAGATCATTGACATTCCCCTGGGTCGCTTGATCATATTAAGAATCCCTATGTATCTTGAGACCCTTGACTTGTGGAACTGGGACAGATGGTCTGGCTGAATCTGGCTGATTTGTTGCCTTTACTTTGTTTTTAGTTGCACCCTTATGGAGAACTGATAATACAACCTACATCGATCTAGGATCTTGGACCACACAGGCAACCAATTTCGAAGGAGGCTATTATGTCACACTTCTCTTTATTGTGATCCAGATATGGATACCAGTCTTTTGTGTCATCCAATTGTTAATGGACTTTATTATGGCCCTTCTCATTTGATTGATGTTTTAATAGATTTGGCAAGTGCACTGAGCTACCCTTTTCCATGGGCAACTTGGGTAGTGGTCTTTATTCCTCCTGCACTGATCGATGTGCTCAGCAGTCCCTGTATGGCATGGCTTGTATCGAATTGGGATTCTGGATCAAACTGAAAGCCTGTACCAAGGGAAGATGTTATGACACATTTCACCTCTATTAGGATGTTGATTGTGAAATGGCATCCTTGCAAAGGTTGCTCCTTGGTATCATTTTTCAAGTTGCTCCACATTGGCAAACAAAAGTTTTTTTTCTGGAAATGTCTTGAATTCTGGGGGACCCAAATCCTAGTGATACAAACAGACATAAACAAGGAGTTATCATGGTTCAACATCACAGTGTTATCAAATACTTAAACAGCTGATACAGTTACAATGTAATATAGCCTTCTTTCAGAAAACCCACCTCCTTACTGCAGCAGGTAACTTATTGCATAGGCAGTTGGTAGGTCAGGTTTTTGTAGCAGGGAATAGCATGGCCAGTAGGGGCATGGCTTTTCTAATTAACAAGAATATTAGCTTCCAATGTAACCAGAGTCTCTTGGACCCCCAGGAGAGATACATCATTGTTAAAGGGGTATTAGACTGAGTAGACATTGTGCTAGGTAGTGTCTATGGCCCCAACTCAGATGATCCCTCCATTTTTATGGAGCTGGCTTTGGTTCTTGCTCCGTTTCTCCTGATCCTTCTGATTATTGGGGGAGATTGGAAAATCTCTTTCACCCAAGATCTGGATAGGACCGGCAGATCCCTGGTTGGCTTGTCTCCTGCTCGGCACTCCATCCATGAAATGACTGAACCATTAGGGCTATGTGATCCATGGCGGGTGCTTCACCCTCAGGATAAAAAGTATACTTTTTACTCACCTGCTCATGGTTCATATTCTCGAATTGACTATATTTTGATTAGTCAAGCAGGGATAGGTGGAGTGATGGAGAATGGGATTGCCCCCAGGGTCCTGTTGGACCCCTCTCTGGTGTAGTTGAAGCTTTCTTCGATCCTTAACATCCAGAGGGGCGTGTCTTGAAAGATGAATAACCAGCCTTTAAAGGATAAATATATTGTTACCAGAATCAGAGAACAAATTGAGGTTTTCACATCCCAAAATGCTGGTTCCATAGATAAGGGGGACTTAAAATGGTGTGTCTTTAAATGTTTTCTTAGGGGAGAATTTATCTGGCTGGCATCGCAGAGGAAACAAATCCACTTGAATGATGCCTCAGTTCTACTACACCATATTGCTGAGTTAAAGCACTCTTTATCTCCTCAAACTCCAGATGAAGTTCATAAGGAGCTGATATTCTATGAGATAAAAATGCTGACTTTTTATGAGAAAAGGCTGAGTACATTATCCTTAAAATACAGACCAAATATATAGACCAGGGGGAGAAGTCAGGCCATTTTTTAACCCTGCAAATTCAAAAACAGGAGGCATCCCATTTGATTTTGTCTATTAAGTTAGCGGAAGGTGCTGTTAAAACCTTACTCAGAGATATAGTGAGGGAATTTGAATCCTATTATAAAGACCTTTATGGGCCCATGGTTACCCTGCCAGCCAATTTCACAGTCGCATGATTACCAGAATTTACTTTCCAGGGTTAACTGTGGCACAGCAGGCTTCCCTGGTTAAGCCCCTGTCTCCATCAGAAATTATGTCAGCCATAGATAGTCTGGCCATTGACAAGGCACCTGGACCAGATGGTTTCACATCTAATTTTTCAAATTGTTTGCTAAAGAGTTGGTACCCTTGTTACACCATTTTTTTCTTTAATATGAGTTTCTTACCTCAGACTCCACCTTTTTTTATTGAGGCCATAATCGTCCTGCTTCTTAATCCAGCTAGAGCACCTGATAAGATCACTAGTTACCAGCCTATATCCTTACTGAATTATGATATTAAAATTCTTATGAAGATCTTGGCCTCAAGGATTAATGCAGTCTGGGCTGGGCCCATTAGTGAGGAGCAGGTGGGATTTATGCCTACCCGTTCCTAAGTGGATCATTTATGTAAACTCTGTCATATTTTTTCCACGTCCAGGGATTCTGTCATTCCCATGGTGTTGGTATCCCTGGACATGGAAAAAGCCTTTGACAGAGTCAATTGGAATTTTTTGTTCCTCACCCTAGAGAAATTTGGTTTCCCTCCAGCTTTCCTCCATTGGGTTAAGGTCATATACTCCTGTCCGAGTGCTAGAATCTATTGCAATGGGGTGTTCACCTCCAACTTTGCACTATATTCTGGCATCCATTAAGGATGTCCCCTTTCCCCTTTGTTATTTAATTTATATCTGGAACCCTTGATTTGGAAGCTTAAGTCTAGTTCTGATCTGACTGGAGTGAGGTGGGTTCCAAGAACCCTCAGCTTTTGATGTATGCAGATGATATTCTGCTTCATGTTACTTACCCTCAGGTTGCCATTCCAGCTGCATTGCATCCCATTGAAGAATTTAACTATCTTTTCTAACTATAAACTTAATCTCAATAAATCTGAGGTTATGCCTCTTACTTTGACTGCTATTAAATCCGATATTACATCCCTTGGGTTGAGTTGGGCTCCTCAGCAGGTGAAATACTTAGGTATTTATCTTCTGAGGAGTGAGTCCCTTCTGCGGTAACTTAACTTAGATGACTTGATAGCCACTCTGTAGCAGGATCTCAAGAGGTGGCAGGCTCTTCCTTCATCCTTATTGTGGGAGGATCAACATTGTCAAAATGAATGTCCTGCCCAGATTATTTTATCCCATCCACATGCTCAATCTCTGGCTCCCCCTCTCATGCTTTTGACATATTCACAGCTTACATTTGGACTTTATTTGGTCTAGTAAAGCCCCGAGATCTTACAAAAAGCCAGCAGCCCCTAAGCAGCAATGTGGCCTTAGACTTCCACACTTTATGGTCTACTATTTTGCTAGTCATGTTAGTAAATTTTTCAGGTGGTTTGGTCCACTTCTTCAAGACTGAGCTATTACTCATGTTCCTGTTTGGTGGGAATTGGAACAGGAACTGACTGGTAAAGCCGGTCTTTTGGTATCATCCATGTTCTTTACTTCCCCAAAGACACTCCCTGGGGGTCTCAAAGACTCTGGTAAAGGCACCTTGGTCCATGTTTATTCACAATTTTGCTCATTGTTGAAATACACATTTACTAAGGTGTCCTGCAGCCGCCTACCTTATGAAACCCTAATTTTAAGATTGGGGGCTGGATAATCACTGAAACCTGGCTGCCTCAATTGGCTAATATTAGGGTTTGTGATTTACTTCAGCATGGGATCCTATGTAGGGTTGTGCAAAATTGAACAATTTCACCCAGTGAAATATTTCACATGATTTGTGCATTATGCGAAATATTTAGCAGGGCGAAATGCGAAATTTCACCCCCCCGCCAGATCGAGCAAAAATTTGCCTGCAAACCGGCGAAACTTTGCACCAGTGAGTGAAATTTTGCACCTGCAGGTGAAATTTATAGTTTTCAAAGTTCTCCCTTCAGGTTCCACCCCAGCCAATTACCAGCTGTAATTGAATTAAGCCCCCCTCCCAGTTACCCTGGTCCCCTCATGTCCTTTTTTAATAGAAAAAAAATTAAACTCACACTCCCTTGTGTCTAGTGCCCCCCACACAGCCACTCACAGCCCAAATTAATCTCCCTGGTGTCTAGTGGTCCCCCCCGCCTATCACAAGCCGTAATTGAAAATAGCTCCCCCCAAGTTACCTGGCCCCCTCATTTCCTTTTCTTGAAAAAATAAATAAATAAATAAACCCCACACTCACTGGTGTCTAGTGGACCCCCAACCTGTCGTCATGAACTAGCGCCCACCCCACTCCCCCCAATACCCCGATCGGGCCTCCGGCACAGCCCTCCACGCACGTCCACGGCCAGCAGCCTGACTGAGCACTTGACGGAATGAGCATGTGCTTGTACCAGCATGCGTTCATTCATTCAAGCACTCAATTGGGCTGCTGACCATGGAGGTGAGTGGAGGGCTGTGCCAGTGGCCAGACTGGGGTACTGGGGGAGTGGGTGGGCACAGCTCATGATGACAGGTGGGGGTCCAGTAGATACAAGGAAGTGTAGGTTTTGTTTAATTTTTTTTTAAGAAACAGAAATGAGGGGCCAGGTAACAGGGGTCTTTATTCAATTATGGCTGGTGATCAGCTGGGGGGACTACTAGTCACCAGGGAGAATCATTTGGGCCATGGTGGGGGGATCACTAGCCACCAGGAAGTGTGGGTTTAATTTTTTTTTTATTATTAAAAAATGACATGAGGGGGGCCAGGGTAACTAGGGAGGGGGTTATTCAATTACAGCTGATGATCAGCCGGGGAAGGGGTACTAGACACCAGGGAGAATAATGTGGGCTAGTGAGTGGCCGGAGAGGGGGCAGGGGGGACCACTAGACACCTAGGAGAATTTTACATAGGGAATGGCAGGGTGCAAAATTGTGGCAACATTTTGCTATTTCACCTCAATTTCGCGAAACATTTTGCACTGCAAAACTGCCAATTTCATGGCTATTTCACAAGTGAAATTTAGTTTTTCAACATCTCTAGTCCTACAATCCTCTAAAGATATCCTGGATCATTGTCATCTGGGCAATGTAGCAATCTTTAAGAAGATTCAGTTGCGCCATGCCTTGTTGCAATGGTTCGGGGCTGGCCTTTGGTAGATTAATCAGTCTGAGTTCTTGCAATTCATTAAATAATTAGTTTTAAAACCACATGAAGTTGCAACTTTGTATCCCCTTTTCTTTTCTAAGTTATTCCCAGAGCTAGATGGGACTTCTTACCACAGGGATGTACATTTTCCTCTTAGTCCTGTTTAGTGGCAGAAAGTATGGATGGACCTTTACACTTATGTTTCCCAAGATAAGCTGTGGCTTCCTCAGTTTAATATACGGAATAACGTGTATTTTATACCTATGAAACTCGCTAAAATGGGCAGGTTACCATCTCCTCTCTGAACTAGATGTAGGCAGGATGATGGTACCCTCTTAAATATTTTTGGGACTTGCCCTAATGTGGCCTCATTATGGAGCTTAATTGAGGCCAAAGCGGACCCTTTACTAGCGATAAATGGATTTTTTACATCAGAGGTATATAGAATTGGTGATTATAGTTCGATCCTGATTAAAGAAAAAAAATATTATATGGCCTTAGTTTCTCTTTCTGTGAAGAAAGTGGGTTTACGTCATTGGCTTGATCAGGTTCTCATTTCATATCGGGAATGACTGCAGGAGCTCCTGTTTAATCTCCATGTCGAACCTATGATTGTCAGCCTTTGTAATAGATCCTTATTACTTGATAAGAGATGGAGTAAATTACATACTTTGTACACAATTTAAAGTTTTTTCCCCAAGTATTGTATATAGGTGGAATTTTTAATGCACTGTGAGTCCTGGGTGGACTTGATGTTTTTTCATATTGTTCTGTTATTACCTTTTATTATTGGAATTACTGAGCTGCTCTCTGTTTGGTCACTCCGCTGGGGTGGGTTGCAGGTGGGGTGGGGATAATAACTTGTTCATTGGTTATTTTGTCATGTTGTACTTCTTGATACTGATATCAGAGAAACTTGATTGTAGTCATTGAGTATGCTTCTCTTTCAGATGCTGCAGTTTAAACTCCACTTTGATTTCCTGATCCCCCTATGCTAGTTGCTGTGCCACCAGCTCTGTGTACTAATTTGTGAAATGTCTCTTTAATGAATCTTTAAAAATCTTATTCACAGAAATGTCTAGTGGCTGCAGAAGATCGGTGCATGAAGTGGGGACAAAAAAAGTGGGATAATGTTGGAGTCTTGTAGTTTGCTTAGAACTTGGGTGGTTGTGTGCACCCTAAACGATTCCATTACTAGCAAAGTCTTCTGTTCATCAGGGAGGTCAAGATGATGCCTGGTGTTTTTGAAGTATGGCACTATCACAAAATCCACATATTCCAGCATTGTCATCTCATTGGCCCAATGGTTAATGGAATGGTTAATGTGCCAATCTGAAGGAAACTTATGAAAAGGATGGCACGCAACTGTCTTTCCCTTGTATATCACCTGGGGAGCATGTACTCACCAAAAAGTGTGCATGCTAAGACCACAGATATTTGACATTTGTCCCCTAAGCCTGTAACTGACACCGGCTTTGATTCTGTAGCTGCCATTGCCCATTCTGAAACTGGCACCATGTTAACACCAGTTTCATCTAAGTTAATAACCAATTCTTTTGGAATGAGTTCTCATGCACATGCAGTGGCAATCCGCTTTAAGAATTCTGCTTTAAGTTATTTAAAATTAGAAGGCATTTTTCTACCAGCCTTAGTTCCTTTTCTATGATTAAAGCTCATAATGCTTAAAAATTTCCAGGCCCACTTAAGGGTCAAATTCATATGCCCTCCATTCTCAACAAGCAAGTGACGTCCAGCAGCTTTGACAATACCCAGACCCACTGCTTGCACCACTCGTACATTGACAACCACCACTTCGGCCCTTAAACTATGAACTACATTTTTTAACTTGTTCTCTAGATGAGTTAGCAGAATTGTTGGCCTTCCTCTTGGTTTTCTGGGGCAGACAGGAGGGAGTTGAGTTTAATCTGGTGTAACTTGTAGCTTAACAAGGTAATTACTTTTGAATTTGCTAATGGTACTTTCATTAATTGTACTAGTGTGTTTCATTGAGTAAAAATGAACTAATTCAGTGAGGTGTGATTATGGACTGACAGCTGATCACAATGAAATAAAAGGGACGCGAAATAAGGGTACCATACAGTATATTTTCAATAAAGTTTGTTAAAAAAAATGATAAGATGACAAAACTTTTCACCTTGTTGTAATTTTTCCCAATAACTGTAGCCTCTTGGGTGTGGGACAACCAGTTCTGGGATAGCAAGGTCATCATCAAGACAGAAAATATGGGAGTGGTACACCATTATTGAGCAGCTAGGAGGCAAGGGTCTGATGAAGGACCTCATCAGGGTGTTTGTTCTTAAGTGCCTGATGCTATATATTCAGCTTAAAGTGCTGCATGTGCCTTCAGCTGATAATGATATCTCTGATTATCTTTGTCATTTACAGTGGAAGAGGTTCCAGAAACTGTCACCCAAAGAGGTAGAGCACCCAGGGAAGTCCCAGACCTCCTCTGTCAATTGGTGAGCCAGTTGTCTGGGAGCTAATCAGGAACTCATTAATCTCTGGGCATGCAGGCTGCATACAGGAGGAAGATTGAGAGTTTCTTGAGTATACAGCAGGCCCAAGGCTAGGCTAATGTGCTGCCAATACTGGTTTACCAGCTATGCCAGTATTTGGTCCAGAAAATACAGGATGGCTTCATGCCAGTGGTAGTTGGGCAACATCTGGCAAGGATAACCTCAATTTCCAAGCTCATGGAGTTCAAGGTTAATATTTGAGCCTTTCATCTTCACAAGAAGTTTGAAGGAACACCAAAATGGTTGATGTCTGGTATCCAATTAGCTATGACCTGTGGTAACATACATGGGGAGAATTTGGTGAGGCAGAACTCTTCCCCATCAGGAGTCTTGTCATTTAGAACTGCCTTCTTAGTAGCCTTCAGTAGGGAATTTCAAGTGTCTGAGTTGGTACAGCCAAACAAGGTGACTGTGGCAAAAGTGGTCTTAACATATGAAGAGGTGGCCCTGACAACTGAAGGGGAGTTTGTATAGATCCCCAAGAGAGAAATGGAGCAGCTTGCTGGTGCAACTGAAAGGCAACCCTATGGGACAATATGGAATGTTAGGGCAGAAGTACATTGTCCAGAGGTCTGGGGATGGGGATGCATTCTTGAGGCACAGTGATGTAACACCACTGATAATATTTCAATTCTGATACATCCTTGGCCAGGCAATGAAGGGGGCTGGGTTTTAACTTGGCTGAGCTTAATATTCATTCTTTTTGCTTCGAGGCAGTGACTAATGTTAGGGTGGATGGTTTGTGAGACAACCAGATCCAGCCATCTGGCAATGGAGCCCAGATGGATTTGAAGGGTATGTGCATCCGCATTTGCTTTTATTATCTTTTTGTTTACTGGTGGGTGTCAAGTTACAGACAAAGTAGGTGTGGATTTCTGGACACTCTTTGATTCATTGGGCAGAAAGAAGAGTGAGGCAGATGCCAGTAGGTGAAAACCTATTCCTGGACCTGAGACAGCAGTAAGTGCATTGGATAAGGCAGCTGGGAAGCAGGTGGCAGGACTTCTATCTGTGGGTCATGGCTGAAGCCCACCAGTGTGGCACCCCCTGGAGTATTCATTGTCCATTAGGGCAGCAATGACCTGGGGCTGGTGAAGCCACTGGGTTTGCTTTGCCATATAAAAAATTACCTAGGCTGCATTTCCAATGGAGCACTTGGTGGGGGTAGTGTTGGTATGGTCATACATTTTACAGAGATAGTAATGGTGACATGTGATGACCCTTGCAGCAATGGAGAAGACTCACAGGATGATTAATATGTCAATGCTGAGCTTAATGGGTTCAATAGGAGGTGTGGTGGTATGGCACAACAAAATCATGACTAAGTTGCCCCAGCTGTATGTGCAGGATGGGATGCATCTGTCCAGTTTAGGATATCATAGGTTTTTAGCAGATATACAGGGTGCATTGGCACATAGGTAACATTTTAGCTTTGTTTGCTTTGGGGGAATGGACTTTAGCCATCCTGCGGTGGCACAGTAGTCCCACAAGTAGTGTACAAAGGGGGTAACAGGGAAACTTGTTACTGACTCAGCTAGGTTCCTCCCGAGGCTGGCAAGAGGTGAGGTCCTGATGACTGAGAGCCCTACTGGCCAGTCAGTGGACAGCCTTTTTGTGTTTTGCCTTACATGTGTAGTGCCCTCTTTTGGGGATGGGCACACATCACACAGCTCAGGAGCCAGACCGTATGCTTCAGAGGCCATAGCCCCTCCAGAGGTCATACTATTTGGAAAATGGAAGGTCAGCCTGGGTCAGCCTGGATGGTCCCCTGTGGGTAGGTGGATGGACTGATTGATGGCACTGACCATCCTAAAAATGACTTGCTGACACTACCGAGCTACACATATCATACTACTTGTTCTAACCTTGTTTATTAATAAAGACTTGGCTGTGGGCATTTGTTTCCAAAGCTCTGTAAATAACTCATCTATTCAGGTAAACAGGATATGGGGCCTACTAAGACAAATGTGCAGATGTTTTGCTTTATTTAATGCATGCGCCCATTTAAGCTGCATGAGAATAACCTCTGCATCTAGATTTTGCAGAGGCTTTTCTTGTGCAAACCATTAGCTCTACCAACTCAAATGCTGACTTTAGAATGAAACTTAAGGACTGCTTGTTTAGGAATGCAGACTGTAAATGATTTTAACTCTTTATACATACCATTCTATGTACTGTATTATATGGAAGTCTGTATCATGCTCTGTCTTTATGTGTTGTGCTATGTACCCAGATGACTTCTGTAAGGGGAACTGATTCCAGTGAGCCCACACAGTAATGAGAAAGAAAGAAAGAAAGAAAGAAAGAAAGAAAGAAAGAAAGAAAGAAAGAAAGAAAGAAAGAAAGGAAGAAAATTTTCTTAAATAAGTTGTGTACTGAGCAAGTAAAATGTAAACCACTGCTGACTGAGCAAACAACTGGCTGCTTGAGCAACCTTTTAGTTTGTATACCTGCACAGTCAGCAACAGCATAACCAATCAGTAACCTTTAAGTCTAGAGAAAACACTGGTAACTATGTAAGCTGCAGAATGAGCAAGGTTCATGGACAACCCAGAATAAAAGCTCTATGCCCTGTATGACAGGGGTCTTTTCAAATTTCTAAAACAAGTTGACCTCCACAGGCACAGAAAGGAGTGGCGTGCGGTCATCAAAATGCTGCCCAATGTAGGAAAAGCTGGCTGAGGATATTTACAAATAAATATATACCTTTACTATGCAAACAATGGAACTGCCCCACAATTTTTGTTTATTGACTACTTGGGTGGTCCTGACAGAATCCTTCAGAACTAACTTTTCCATAGTGGCCCCAAAATGACCTCTGCAACTAGAGCCTCCTCCTTTATCACATGATCAATTGATGATATAACTTGTAATAACAGTGACAACTACCTACCACAGCCACTGCTTTGCCTAGGTAGGAATGGACCAAATGGAGAATAAGTCTTTGGCATCTCAGAATTATTGTACTGCTGTGGCAGTGCACATCCACAATCATTTTGTAATGCCGCACACTGTCTAACACATAATTTATAATGTTTGTGCATACTGGGGACTATTCACCAATGGATGGAATCTACATGCCAAAAGTGTGCATTCTACCTGTGCAGCTCCACAACCTCGGGGGATCTGCACACAGACCACATTCAGAAACACCGGCTCTGACCAGCCCCTTGCATGGCCATACCCTCCCAGCACACAGGCTTGCAGGGGTTGTTGGGTGCGGAGCAGAGGACCCAGACAGCCAATCAACTTCCTGGCCCAGGTCCAGCAGTGGATTATCTGTGCCTGTGGGGTGCCATGCTGGCAGGTGGCATACAGTGCACAGACCATGATGTGGGGGGACCCCAGTTGTCCGCTTCTAGCACTCCCAGTGTGCCCTGATGGCTGAGGCCTCAATATTGGAGGGCCACTGCCCCCTGCAGTCCCTGCCATGGCCAGCAGCTGCATCCCCGAGAAGTGCGTAACTGGCCACTTGGGGTTACTGATCTCTTGATGTCACATAGCTGTCAGCCACTGTGTGTAGCATGCCATGGTTTAGTGAATCACATGGAGTGCAGGCACATCCCCTGCTCTGGCCCAGTGTAGAACTGCACGATCGGCCGGGGGATCAGGTGTGTGAGGAGGGGCATATTTGGTTAGTGAATCCCAGACAGGGGGTACAGTGGGCATTGGCAGGTGCTGGCAGGTGTGGGTTGGGCTACTCACTAGATATACATGGTGCGTACCTACTCTGCACCTTCATGAATAGCCCCCATTCTCCATAAAGGAGTAGCACATTTCTTTGCACACCTGATTGTATTATTGTATATGAAAATATGGCTTACGTACATACTGTATTGTAATGTCTATAAATCTCTAAATGCATCATAAATAGGTAAGCTCACGGGCATGCCAAAGCAGGAGATGGAGAAGAGGGAACAGGAAGCTGAGACAAGTCAATGGTAGCACCAGATGATTAGAAAAATGAAGAGCTTCAAACTGGCCTACAAAACCACAAAAAAAAAAGAACTCACATATAGAAAGGAAGAAGACTGAGGAAAAGGAAAAGGTTGACAATGGAAACAAAAATAAGGAAGAGGATTAGTTCAAGTTTGTATTCTGATAATACATCACTGTTGCATGGAGTCAAGTCACTGCAGAGCATCCAGTGGGTCAGCAGATGTGTTTCTCTTCACATAGATTTCATGACTGGATGCTTAAATGGCAGAGATGATTGGAAGGCTACATCTTGCGGAAATGCATCAGGAGAAGGGCCTCTCCATTTTGAGGGAGGCTCCATACTGTAACTAAGCAGTGGTATTGAGAAGCAATGATGGTACTGCTTAATCCTGGCAGGTATGTTCAGAGTGTCTGTTACGTAGCATGTACTGTAGCTCGCAACATCTACTTCCAAAAGTACCAAGTACAATTCCTGTCATGTTAATGCTTTTTTTATACATTTGGTCTCTGTTTTCATCACATTCACTTTTCTTTTTGTTATGTCAAATTTTATTTAGGCATTATGTATTTTTTTGTTATTATTTCTATTAATATATTACTTATTATTAGGGCTGCATCTATAATATGGAAATCATGGATTTCATAGATACCAGGATTATCCCTACTTTTATGAAAACTAAAAAAAAACATAGATTGTGGTGTTTGCAAATAACAGACACATCCTTTAGCAGGTATAATGTGAGCCCAGGTCTATGCAGTCAACATACTTTGCCCACTTCAAGGCAGCTGGCTGAATGGTATTGTACCCTAACCATCATACTAGCATTTTGGCTGACAAAGTTATAATTGGATGGGGAATACCAATCTTGCAGAAATAGTACAGGATTCTTAGTAAACCTGCTGGGGCAGGTAGTGGTAGACTAATGCAGTATTGGGTCACCCCCCTTAAAAATATCAATGGTGGGATTCAAACCAGACTCTCCAGATGGATTCTAAATAACTCCAAGTAGGTTATGTGGGGTCACAGACTTCCCAATAACATGAGAGTAGAAGAAAGTGAAGCCGTTGCTTCACTCTAGCCTTTTGAGTAAAGCAGCTAACTACTGTGTAACTTTGCTGTATGTTTCTGATTTGCCTAACCCAACATGACCTGAGTCAACCTGTCTGAAACAGAAAAGTCAAACTGTACACTCCAAATAGCTACATATTCACAGTATTGCAGTTGATCATTGGTTGGTTACCTGCCAACCAACATCTGAAAATATCTACTCAGAAGTTAAATATAAAATGAGAAATATTGTTGCCTAATAGGAGTTTCAAAACGGGCCTGTTCTGCCTATATGCAAGCTCTGCATTCCAATGGTATAGAAATAATTACACAGAGAAATAATGCCTTTTCAACTTTCTCAGTTTAATCCAAAATTCTTCATGAACTTTATAGCATTTCTCCTTCACCTGTTAATGTCTCCACGCTGGCAAATCTTTCCTCAGCGCTTTGACCAATCATGTTGGTCTTCCTCAGGGGGTGAAGTGAACCATTCACATACTCCCTTTTTATAGCCATAATTTTGCACATGAGGTTGCCCTCTAGTCTTTTGGTTACATATAGCAATCTAAATAATTTTGCAAAATCAGTGGCTCTAGGAGGTTCAGAACCTGTAACCATCAATTTTTCATTTTTGATCTTTTGAGTACTTTGTTTCTAATAATCTTAATAAATTAAATGTAACCATTCCATACATTAATCAATGTCTACATCTCTTTAATGCTAGATTTAAGGAACTTACAAAACTGAAAAAAAAAGAGAAAAATGTTGCCAGAATTGTTCAAACCTAAGATGTTGCCTGATTTCTATTTTAACTATATTTTCTCTGATGTATTCTTTACAATGATTATGAATCAGGAAACCTAAACAATAATTCTGTAGTAACCATACGGTATAATGACAATGGCTCAGTATAACTTTTTAAACTTGAGTGCTTGCATCTTACATATGTTTAATCCAATTTTGGGTATGTACATTACTTATTTGAGTTCCATGTTTATTATTTCTTATTCTTTTTCAGGGAAGTTCTGAATGTCAATGGCCCGAGAAGTGACCACTCCCTCAAAAGTGTACAGCTGAGGTATAGGGGGATCCACCAGTCCAGCGTCCATATTTCCAGATAGAACTACAATTAGAAAAAGAATGTAGAAAATTAGAATTCAATAGTGTTTAATAGAATCTGCAAAAATTGTTCCAGGTTAGAGGATTTTGAAACACAAGCATTAGGCATCAGAAATGTACAGCAGGTTTGAATCCAGGGGTTATAGTAAGGAATGCTTAAATCTATCATTAAACAAAGCAAGAAATACGGATAAGAATACATTACTAATCTCTTGCTATGGTGCCCCAGGGTGTGGTATTATGGTGGCAGTGATCCCCATTTTCCCTGATCCATGATGCAAAGGTGACTGGTGTGGCTGCAGTACTGGTCATCATGGCATAAGGTGAACAGTATCCTGGATGAGATGCCATCCAGTACCCACAGATGCAGGGGTGGTGGCCAGGCTGTTACATACTATTTTCTGTTAAATGTGTATTTTATACATTTAATGCACAGACAAACTCTGATTCTAATGATGCAGATTCTAGAATAGCCATGAGACCAGAGCAATGAGCTGTTAATGAGCCTGGGACACTCAGCAGACCTGGGTCTGAACCCTGCAACCTCCACCTGCATACTGTGCAACAGTGCACAAGTCACTCAACCACTACAGCACCCCTAGGTCACCCACCAAAAACAGGCTCCTGTGCCTAGTGGGCCTTGCCTGGTTACCAAAGAATAAAATAAAATAGAAATAAAATAAATGAGCCTGTCTTCATCGTGCAAGGTCAGAATTGTAGACATCTGCATTACTCATAACTAAAATTATGTAAGTCGCCCCTAGCCTTTTGCCATGTAGATACATATGTGAACAGGATCCACCTTCTAAAATGTAATTCAGTGGCATACACATCCGGTAGTGTTATGCTTGTGCAACTGTGTTACATTACTTTGGCTGTTCGCACTCTCTATTCCAGGAGGAATTACCAACCTGTAGGGATACCAAAGGCAACCCTCTTTGAGGGTTCCACTCCTAAAGGTGCCATGGGAAGTTTCCTTTGGCTAAAGGTACCTTAGGAAGAATCCCCTTGAGGAGAGAGGCATGCCACTGGAGGAAGAGGGGAGGATGAAGGAGGCAAAGCAAAAGTGCTTCTGAGGGAAGCTGGGAGAAACTGCTTATATAGCTCAGGAAGGGGGAGTGGCTGGTTGCTCAGCTATTGAACTACATGCATAGCCTTTCAATTCAATGGCCTAAGCAACCAGTAGTGTTATGCTTGTGCAACTGTGTTACATTACTTTGGCCATTTGCACTCTCTATTCCAGAAGGAATTACCACCCTGTAGGAGTACCAAAGGCAAGGACCCTTTGAAGAGGGTTCCACCCCTAGAAGTGCCATAGAAAGTTTCCCTTGGCTAAAGGTACCTTTTAAGAATGCCCAAAGAAAATGTAGCAGTGCCAAAAAGAACATACAAGATTTGTGACCACGAGGCAGAGAAGCAGAATGTCAGCAACAGGCAGCTTGATAAAACATAAATGAGATGTGCAGGTTAGTAGAATAGCATGAGAACATGGATTACATTGGTGACTGAGGGGGCCTCCTAAGGAGAGAGGAAATGGCAAGTAGAGACACCATCCTCCTCCATCCAACAGCGGAATCTAACTATTTAAACTAGGGATACTGACTAAGACTAACTAACTTTTATGACCTGAGGCATGAAGGAGAGAAAAAAAAAAAACTTTGAGGAGGAAATCTCTGGGGATCCAAGGCCTAGATCACTTTTCCTCCAGGCTTGGGATATTTTGTTTAGTGACAGCTCTGCTGCTGCAATTTGGAAATCCAATTAAAAGGGGGTGGAAAATATTCTAATTTGGAGGAAAGTGCTCCTCTATCCCTCTAATGGGAACACTGTGGAGGGTTGCAAGCCCATTTGGTCTGCAACAAGCCTCCTCCTAGGCGGGAGGAGGAGAGCAATGACTGCTGAGGCACTCACTTGGCCTACCGATCTAAAAACAAACCAGGTGAACCAGAGGCAGATGTAGAGAGAATAGCTTAGAAGGTGCCACTGAACCCACTTGGCTAGCCAAAGGAGTCCCCTTGGACTTACAGGCCCCACCCTTCACAGCTGAAGTCTTTAATTCTACATCAAGAGATGCCACCAATACATCTGCATGGCTAAAGCTCTGGTTGGAGTGAGGACATTCCCACCATGGGCCAAGTGAGAAGGACCACACCAGAAGTTTCACACACTCAAGATGTGGACTTCATGGGTGCAGAGCGAGACCGCCGGTTAGGAAGGCCTTGCACCATGGTAATTAATGGTCATGACTGGCACACCCCAGAAAAACAAAAATGAGAAGGAGAGCTGAATGAAGCATTGGATGTTGTAGACCCTCACATAGGTCAGACATGTTTACAGCAAGCACAAAGCAAACTAAACCTGCACATAAGCAATGATTGGACCTGCACGTAGGCCTGTAAGGCAGTGTAAGCAATGATCTGACCCGAACTTAGGTCAGACGGGCAGCAAATACAAGATTAGAAGGGGCAAGCCAGCCAGTCCAATTAAAGAAGACAATTAAAGGTGACATAAATACTCTGAGGATTTAAGCAGCAGAGGCAGGATTTGAACATGAGGTAATTAAGCCACACAGAGCCATGGCTGTTCAACGAAAAAAAACAGTCCCCCACTGTAGGAAAAACAAGGAAGCAATGGGAAAGTACTGTGACCCACATGCAGATTTTAAAACTAGTTTACAGCAACAGCAGTAGCTGAGCTGACCTCCAGAGTATAATAAAGCAGTGTGCAAAAGTAATTGAGTAGCATCCAGCAGCAATTAACTATAGCTTGTAGGGGTAGTAATCTGAATGAACATAGAAACTGTAGGGAGAGGTAATGCACTGAAAACAGCAGCAATATTGTCATGGTATAATTTCAGGAAGCAGGACTGAGTTCCATGGACTAGGTTGCAGCGTGAGCCTGAACCAGGTATAAACAATTAAGGAGTATAGCATAGGAGAGCAGGAGCAGGGAAGCAGCATTTAAGCTGAAACACATGGAAAACAATTGTAGTAGCACTTGTGAGTAAATGGGAACAAAATAGCACAAGCCCATGATTAGCAAAATATGAGCAAAGACAAAGGATTCTAAAACAGAAGTCACCCAAAAAAGACTGCAAAACAAAAACACACAAACACAGAAGCACAGGAAACAAGGACCACAAAGAAGCACACAGCCGGAGCCAAGCAATACAAACCAAATGCAAACAACATAAAAACAGAAGTCCAACATAAACCAAGCAGAGGCCAAAACACAGCAAGACTGTGGAGGGGGAAAGCCCCATCAGGCTGCAAAAGAGACAACAGATCGACAGAGCCTCTGGCTGCAAAGAAAAAGTGTTTCAGAGGGAAACTCTCAGGAACCGCTTATATAACTCTGGAAGGGGGAGTGGCTGGTTGCTCAGCCATTGAACTACAGGCATAGCCTTTCAATTATGCTGATACAATAATCTTTGTGCTTTAATAACATAAGTATGGTTACCTTGGGACCAAATTTTCTCCAGATCCTGCCTCAGGTTGCAGCTCAAGGAGTTAAAGTTTGGCATGTGTGCAAACAGCTGGTAGTACCTAAGGAGTTTAGGCAACAGCTACTTCACATTGCATACAACATTCTACTTGTGGGATACAGGGGTGTGGGTGAAACGGACCATGCAAAGGTTGATACAAAACTTCTATTGGCCTGGCATCTAAATTTAACTTGCATTATTGAAAATATTTCCATTAAATTAAAAAGACTGTTACCATTTTTTATAGAAATAGGGAAAGTTTTAGTCTGACCATTTGGAAACAACTGGTTAATGAATAATTCATGTCACAGTTATATTTTGGGGATTGTATATATGAAGGCATCTGAAACAGTATTGGGAGTGCTAGACCCATTATATCATAGTGCTCTAGAATTTGTCTGTGGCCTGCCTTGGAGAACTCACCAATGCAGTTTGTATACTGCAGTGGATTGGCAGTCCTTGTCAGCTCGCAGACAAAAACATTGGCTAATTGTTGCTAATAGATTTGTAATAAGAACACTTCCTTTTTATTTGTTAGAATTATTGCAACCTAAACCTCAGAAAAGGTATGGTTTAAGATCAGCCAAATTACCTCAATTTTTCATACCAAGATATAATATAAGATATGGAGAAAGAACTCTAGCGGTTGCTGTATCACATATGTGGAATGCTGTTCAAAAAAAATTTGAAAATGGTTTTACTTTTATCAGTTTCTCATTTTAAAACCCATGTTGATGGATTATTGAATTTTAAATGAGATTGTTTGGAGTGAATTTACTGAATACTATGCAATGTGTTATCTTGCAATACGTTTTTCTAATTTGTATATTATATATTATTTACCATCTGTGTTATATGTAGGATGCAATTGGAAAAGAGAGTATACTCACAATTTGCCCTCCAATAAATGATTGATTGATTATAAAGATGTGGCTGAGTACTGTCACACTTGTGACACATGTCAAAGAGTGGGAAAGCAAGGAGAAAAAGGCGTTCTTCCCATTAAAAAGTTTATTGATTTTTTAAAGAAAATAAATGAAACGAAAAGAAAAAACAATAAAAGTAAGCACATGATATTAACACTAGCTAATACATATTTCATAAAGCAGCAGTACTGATTTTGCCACTAGCATTGAAATAAACAATTAGATGACTAATAATTCTATAGAAGAGTTGAGCAATACTGTAACATAAATAAGCTATACCCATTAAAGTGTACATAAAAAGGCATTTTAGTAATCACCTACTAATTCATAATTACTACAAGTATCAGTCCTATTCTTATACTTGTTTGACCTTCATGGACCAAGTAGAGGCTGATACAAAACTTTTATTGACCTGATGTCTATAAAGATGTGGCTGAGTATTGTAACACTTGTGACACATATCAGAGAATGGGAAAGCATGGGGACATAGGCTGAGCATGCTCAGTGGGTATTTTTGATGGATGTTTGTGTGAAACCATTTGGGCTGTAGGCAATGACAAACACAACTGCACAAAATCCTGATTTTCCCGAAAAAACACTACAATGGTCTCTTTTAAAAAAACAATCACCTGAAACCAGCTAAACGGGACCTGTTTAGCTAGATGCTGCTGTTTTTTTTTTTGACTTGCCAGAAATACCTTTTCTAGGCACCCAAAAATCTAGGATGCCCAGCTTAGTGAGAGGAGCCATTGACCTGCTTTCTCTGCATGAGAACTGCAGGACTTTCTTGAGTTCTGCAACACCAGCTGAAAGTCATGCTGTGGGCTGCAGTTAGAGCAGTGAGCTGCCAATCCCCTGTTCTGTCATCTGTCTTTGTCACTGTCTTTGTCTGCCTGTCTGTCTGTTTGTCGTTCTGTCTATCTATCTATCTATCTATCTATCTATCTATCTATCTATCTATCTATCTATCTATATATCTATCTATCTATCTACTGTGTCTACCTATCTAACCATCTATTACTCTACCAATTTATTAAGCATACTGGTGTGCGTGTGCACACCCCGGTACTGTTTCTTTCACCCCCCCACCTCCAGGTCACCTGTCCACCATTCATAATGTTTATTTTTGAAATACATAAGAGGACCGGGGTGCCACTTCAGTACTGTTTCCATGAACCCCCCTCCAGGTTGCCTGCTCTATTCCCTGAAGTGTAACCCAACACTGGAGAGCTCAATCCTCAGTGTCAAAATCCTCAGCTGCAACAAAAAAAAAACTGTTCCTCAATGATTTTTCTCTTTTAAAACCTGTAATAAAAAAATGGTCCCTCACCAATCTGACCCCACCACCATGACCATCCACTTGGCACTTACCACCCACGGCCCCACACATCTTTACTCACTTGAACAGGTCCCATGCATAGATCCACTCTCCAACTGAAGACACATCTTGCTACTGGCCCTGATGACTGTGATATGAGAAACTAAGGTAAGTGCGGGTCAGTGTATTTCAATGGGGTTGTGAAATTTGCTGCATAACTTTGTAATTTTTATATGTTTTCACCCTGAATTTTCAACATGGTGTTGCTTGATGGTCACTTGTCAAAATCACCTTTTGAGCAGGATTTGAAAATTGTCACTGCCATTGTTCATGAGGTGAGGCCATAAGAAGGCTATGTTGAAAAGTTGGGGTCAAAATATGCAACAATGACAAAGTTATGAGCATATGTTGACATTTTTTTACACTTGCTCATAACTTCAGTAATTTTAAATATTTTGACCCCAGATTTCCAACATAGCCATTTTTTCACATCACCTTGTGAATGTGGTAGCTGTCGGTTTTCAAATCCTTGCCAAAATGTATTTTCATACCGGGCATGGAATAGAAACATAAATATAGAATCTGTCGGCAGATAAGGAACATGCAGCTCACCTGGTCTGCTCAATACCCTACTCACTGCTGCAGCCCCAGATCCTATTTGATCTGAGGCTCTCCTGC
Organism: Neoceratodus forsteri; assembly: GCA_016271365.2. Taxonomy (NCBI): domain Eukaryota; kingdom Metazoa; phylum Chordata; order Ceratodontiformes; family Ceratodontidae; genus Neoceratodus; species Neoceratodus forsteri. The sequence goes on along the minus strand of CM028132.1, from coordinate 829,197,343 downwards.
TCTGCACATTTCTAGGGTACCCTTATGTCTATCTCATGTACTCCTAAACCCCTGTATTGTTTTCCACCCCACCACTGGAATAACATTTCAGTGGCACCAAATGATGTTTCGGTGGAGATTTGAAAATCTTCTCCTATCTTGTTCATACGGTGGGGTAATAAGAAATCTATGATGAAAAGTTGGTGTACAAATACAGTACATTGCCCAGGTTATGAATGAAAATTGCAGTTTTTCAATGTTCAGTGATAACGTTGCTAATTTTCAATATTTTGACTCCAAACTTTCAACATAGACATTTTCACTCAATCAATCAATCAATCAATCAATCAATCAATCAATCAATATCTTTATTTAGCCAGACAGAATACCATTGAACAGGGCTCATTTACAAGATGGACCTGGTAGTTTAAATAACAACAACAAATCAAAATACAGCAATTTGGAGTAGGTGTAGCAACATTAGCAGCCTATGTACAGTCATTACAAGTGAGAAAGGCATGGCTTGACACAGTGGTGTACAATAATTTACAAATAGCAAGATAAGGCTTGACACTGAGAACAGAACAAGGCAGCATAATTTACAGGCATGGTACCAACGGCAGTCATCATACAGCTATGTGCAAGTTCTATGCAAGGCAGGTCTCTGATAGACAGTTGAGTATAATATTATATTGGGATGAGGTCTAGACCAGCAAAGCATTATGTGGCCTAGGAGAAGACTATAAAGCAAGGGCATTGAGCTCACAGGATGCACCAAGGATAGTGGAGGGAGGAGAGGTTAGGAGGGGGTGGGAGGGAGCAATTTTAATACCTTCAGGAGTGACATAGCTGCATTAGTCGGCTCAGTAGGTCTAAGGTTAAGGGGGAGGGTATGGGGGTGAAAAGGTACCATTAGTAGGGGGGAGGTGACAGACAGGTAGGAGGAAGAGTCAGAGATTCAGCGTTGGAAGCAGTTGCAGGACTCCATAAATGATCATTGGATAAGATTTTTGAAGGCAGCTAATGGTACATGTGAAATGAGCTGCAGTAAATTTTGAGCAGTATTCCAGAGGACTGGTAAGGTTTGACTAATTGCCACCCAACCAAAGCGTGTCCTAACTCTGGGTATATAAAGGGCGATACAAGTCTGGCTTCTCAGCAAATAGCTGCCAGGAATGCAAGAAGGCAGGCAATCCTTAATATACTGAGGCAGCTTGTTAGAGATGGCCCTATAGATCCAGAACATGGTGTTCTTTTGTCATCTAAGACTAAGTGAGCCCCAACCTACAATGTTGTAGATGGTACAGAGGTGTGTTGAGTAGGGGGCACCGGTAATGAACCTGAGCACCCAGTGGTACAGAGTGTCTAGTTTGACAAGGGTCACACTAAAGCAGTGCCCGTACAGAAGTTCTGCATCATCAATGAGAGGCAAGAACGTTGTTTGTACCAACCTGGTTCTCCCCTCCTGCATTAATAGATGCCTGATTCCGAAGAAAATCCCAAGCCTCTGTTTCAGCTTTTTGGAGAGTTCTTCGATATGGACTTTAAAGGAAAGATTAGAGTCAATCCACACACCCAGATATTTGAAGTAATCTACATAGTCCAGTGATTCGCCAAGCAAGGTGTGAATTTGAGGGGCTGTCCCCACTGTGATAGAATAGGGGGAGTTTACTACAGGGAAAAAGATCATGGCCTTTGTTTTCTTAGCATTTAACAGAAGTTTAGAGTAAAGGAGATTATTCTGTAAGTGGTTAAATTATATTTGGAGGTTACCACACACAAGTTCCAGAGTAGGTCTGGCTACATACAACACAATGTTGTCCACAAAGAGGTGTATGTCAGCCAGCTTGACTACAGCACCTAATTCGTTTATGTAAATGGCAAAAAAGAGAAGACCCAGGATGGACCCTTGTGGTACTCCTCTAGAGAGTGTTTTTAGGGGGAGAGAACCCCCCAGCCTTGATCTGTTGGTGTCATTCAGAGAGGTAGTTAGAAAACCACTCTAGGTTCATGTCACTGATGGCAAGATTCTGTAGGGCAAACAGGAGCAAGGAGTGGTCTACCTTGTCAAAGACTTTGATAAGGTCGAGAAACAAAGCAGACACATAACTTCTGGCATTCAAGGCTCTCAACCAGTTGTTCGTGACCTTAGCAAGCACTGAGGTAATACTATGGTGAGGTTGGAAGCCAGACTGAGCAGGGTTTAGAATGTCTGAGTCACTGATGTGCTGTCTAAGCTGGGTATTAACTACTTTTTCCAGAAGCTTAGAGACGGTAGGGAGTAAGTAGATGGGGTGGTAGTTATTAAGATTGCTAGTGCTGACAGATTTAAATGTAAGTAATAATACCCAACAGGGTGGGCATTATTAGGATATAAAGGAACGCCCAGGGGAGTAATGAGGCCCAACGCCACAGGCGGAGGGCCTTATAGCCCCTGGAAGGCTCATTATATCCCATAACGCCCACCCTGGAGGGTATTATTAGACTTAGATAATGGGTTCCAGATGTGATCATTTAACAAAATATAGAAGAAAGTAAATGCACATATGAAAAATAAGTAAAAAGCAAGTAGAAATATTGTTTGCTGTAAAGTAGTGCCTAATGTGAAGTGCTGGAATTACCACTAGAGGTCACTGTGGTGTATTTGTTTATGCTGTTTGGGATTAGGTTGTCCTCCTGGTTTATGAGCGTCTGATACACACACACACACACACACACACACACACACACACACAGCACTAGAATAACGCTGTGACAATGGCAGAAATGTAGCCTGTTAGTGTTTAGAGGAAGGTGCTTGGTTTTAATGTGAGATGGCATGAGTGTGCAGCTCTGTTTGAAAGTGAGGAGATGCATTGCTGGTAGTGTGAGTAGGTTTGGAGTGTGAAAATGGAGCACGGAAGGTCGGGAGGTGGAGCTAGTTGGCAGGTATTTAAAAAAAAATTTGTTTATTTTGGCAGTGCTGAGAAGGAGCAGCAAGCAGTTTGGGAGCCCATATCAGGCTGTTGGTGGAATTTCCATTTAGCAGAGTGGCGGTGCCTGGGTGGGGGCTGTTGTGTCAGGAAGTGTGGAAAAAAATGGCGGCTGGCAAGTTTCGGGTGCCGAATGATCGAACTGGCACTTGTTTTCAAGCGGGCAGTTGTTAAGAAATAATGGCCAGGTGGCAGGCTGTTTCAGCCAATCTGGATGCTAGTTTCAGTCTAGCCATTATCTAAAGTGTAATAACGTGGTCAGTTTTCCAGATGGCCGGGAGTGAGCCCTGGGTAAGGGACATGTTGATGAGATGGGTGATTGTGGGCAACAGAACACGGTAGCCAAGTTTGAGGATGAAAGTCTCTAACAGGTTTGCCCCAGCATTTTTCCTACAATCCAGATGGAGCAGAAGGTCCTCAACTTCCTTTACTGTGACAGTGACACACCACCTCAAAAACGTGACAGATGTCATTTTTTAAATACTGGATGAGATATCTTTTCACACTTCTGGTGCAAAATGACGTTCCTGCCAGCATACTATAAATGCCACATGTCATGTTTATAGGGACAGTACTAGAATGACTGTCATGAAAACTTGGGGACAAAATTCAGTAAAAAATGAAGGAATGCATAAAGATTGAATGTGTGAAGACTGGATATGTAAATAGTGAGTCTGTGAAGAGGAATGTGTGAAGAATGAATGAGTGAAACATAGAAACATAGAAATTGCCAGCGGCTAAGAACCTCTTGGCCTACCTAGCTGGCCCTATTTTCCTTACCTACAGTGCCACCGCAGAACCTATTTGATCTCCAGTCTACCCCCCCCCCGCCTTATTTCTAAGGTTCCCTTGTTTCTATCCCATGCATGCTTAAATCCTGCTACCGTTTTAGCACCCACCACCTCTGCTGGGAGACTCTTCCAGGGATCAATCACCCTTTCCATGAAGAAGTATTTCCTCACATCTCCTCTGAGTCTCCCCCCTCCAACTTCATAATGTGATCTCTTGTCCTTGAGCATCTTTTTCTATGTAAAATGCTACCCTCATGTACCTTATTAATATATGTGAGGTATTTGAATGTTTCTATCATGTTCCCCCTTTCCATTATTTCCTCTAGAGTGTACATATTAATTCCTTGAGTCTTTTCTCATAGGGCTATTGATGCAGGCCCTGCACCATTTTTGTTGATCTCTTCAGTACCACCTCCACCCTATCTATGTCCTTCCAAAAATGAGGCCCCCAGAACTGGACACAGTGCTTGAGGTGAGTTCTCACAATCAATCTATATGGGGTAACACTACTAGGGATGGGCTACCCGTTGGGTAGCTGGAGTGGGTAGGTCGGGTATTGGTATTTTTTTGCCAGGTAGGGTAGTTTGGATATTTTACTACTAATATTTCACTACTATACCCTAAATAACATTGTACTTTGTGGGTCAGGTACTGTTGACACAGGTAACAGGTAACAGGTTATGGGTAATTTATTTTTTTAACAGACATTACAGACAGCCTGTAGGGTCCTGGGACAATTCCGAAGTTGTAATCAGGGATAAAAGGGCAGCCTGTGGGGTCCTCACAGCAGAAATGAACACATGATACCCACCTGACAATCTGATTAGTTAGTGATGGTGTCTCTGCTCTGTGTCTGCAGACAGAAGCTGCGTTTGCTGGGAGTGGGAGGAATCAGTGCTCACTCTGCAGTCGTAATGAAATAAATTGCAAAAAAGTTTTTAAACTTAAATAAAGAACAAGCAGAAATGTTAGTCCACAAAGGAGCAAGGGGTTGGAGACTGAAGGGGGAATAATTAGGGGACCATCCAGTGTGGTGTTCAGGTCCAGAGGAAAGGGAGAAAGGGGGAGGGGTGCTCATTGCTAGTAGCAGTGTGAAAGCCATTTAGGCTGTATTGCACAGTGTCTGTTAGGTGCACCGTGTCCTGTCTGTGACCAAGTTACTCTGTGTGTCTCTGCAGTATAGTGAAAGTCATTTAGGCTGTATTAAGCACCATCTGTAAGGTGCCACAAGTCCTGTCTGTTCTGTATCTTTCTGTAGTATAGTGAAAATCATTTAGGCTGTATTACACACTGTCTGTTAGGTGCCTTGAGCCCTGTCTGTGACATAGCTACTCTGTGTCTCTCTGCAGTACAGTGAAAGTCATATAGGCTGTATTACACACAATCTGTTAGGTGTCCCAAGCCCAATCTGTGTCATATCTACTCTGTGTGTCTCTGCAGGACAGTGAAAGCCATTTGGGCTGTATTACACACTGTTTTTTAGGTGCCCATAGGTCAGTCTGTGACATAGCTACTCTGTGTGTTTCTGCAGTATAGTGAAAGTCATTTAGGCTGTATTACACACTGTCTGTTAGGTGCCCCAACCCCTATCTCTATGACATTAGCTACACTGTGTGTGTCTCTCTGCTGCATAGTGAAAGCCATTTAGCCTTATTACACAGTGTCTGTTAGGTGCCCTGAGCCCTGTCTGTGACATAGTTACTCTGTGTCTCTCTGCAGCATAGCAAAAGCCACTTAGGCTACATCAGACTGTTAGCTGGTTTGGTGCCCTGCACCCTGTCATAGCTACATTGTGTGTGCCAGCTCCCTGCAGCACAGTGGAAGCCATTTAGACTGTTTTACACTGTCTATTAGCTGGTTAGCTGCCCTGAGCCCTGTCATAGTGACAATGTGTGTCATGTCTCTCTGCAGCCTTGCGAAAGCCATTTAGACTGTATTTCACACTGTCTGTTAGGTGCCTGAGCCCTGCCTGTGACATAGATACTTAGTGTGCCTCTGCAGTATAGTGAAAGCCATTTGGGCTGTATTACACACTGTCTGTTAGATGACCCAAGCCCAGTTTCTACAGTGTAATGAAAGCCAGTTAGGTTGTATTATACACCATCTGTTAGGTGCCCTGAGCCCTGTCTGAAACATAGCTACTCTGTATGTTTCTGCAGTACAATGAAAGTGATTTATGCTGTATTACACACTGTCCGTTTGATGCCCAGAGCCCTGTCTGTGACATAGCTACTCTGTGCCTCTCTGCAGCATAGGGAAAGCCATTTAGGCTGTATTACACTGTCTGTCAGCCTGTTAGTTGCCCTGAGACCTGTCATAGCTACATTGTGTATGACATCTCTCTACAGCATAGCAAAAGCCATGTAGTCTGTATTAGACTGTTAGGTACCCTGAACCCTGTCTGTGTGACATTAGCTACACTGTGTGTGTCTCTCTCTTTTGCATTTTGAAAGCCATTTAGCCTGTGTGATGTGGACAGCCAGTTCTGAGTGCAGTATGATCATTTTTTGTAATAAATAATAAAAATGGGTTATGGACTGTCTCCCATGAGAAATGCTAAAACAGCATGTGAGATCACACACACACACACACACACACACACACACACACACAGGTTTTAGATACAAGGTTACCTGGAAGGCCTGAAGCTAATTACAGAGTAGAATGGACCTTGATCAAGGATCTCCTGTTTTATCTAAAGTGAATTACAGGTTGGAAGAGGTTTGAGTTGAGCATATCCATTTTATGACATTTCAAAAGGAGGAAACCAGTTTTAGTAAAGTGGTGCAAAATCATAAATGCTTTTAAGTCTGTGTGAGAAAAGGATGCAGCTAAAGATCAAAGAGAGTCATTTGCAGAACATAAGTTATGTCGAGGTTGCAGAATTTAATACTTTGAAAAGACATCCTGTTTTTGTATAGATATATTTTTTTAGATATTCTGACAGAGGAGGAGCTAGGTGACCTCACAAAGGGGTTGGCAAATATAGTTTTCTTTAAGGAATATTTTGTTTTCTTTCAGATATACTTTTTTCTAGACTCTGACAAAGAAACATCTGTGAGCACTTTAAGCAGGTATTTAGAACAGAGAGACAAATCTAAGTACTGAAGTAAGAATTGCACTGTTTAAAACTGTGTTCTTTAAAAAAGATTTGTATGTCTTGTGATATAATAGTTCTGCATTGCATGTTTTACATATTATTATCTATTTTAGTAAAACTCTAATTTTAGGGCATACTTGGTCTGTCTTTAATTTCTTTCCTGTGCAAGTAGAGTATATATGGTTACAGCAGACACTGTGCATAAGCTTGAATGGTGATACCAAACTGGAAAAAGGTAAGAATAATCTGAGGTCTTTATTTAAGTTTTAAGGGTTCATTTTTGTACACCTGGTTAGGTGCCCATAGGCAAAGATATCTTCCCCCCCCGAAGACAGAAATATCTAAGCCTGTGCATTGGGTATACTAACAAGAGGTTCACAGTTTGAATCCCTCCAAGACTGGAGACCAAAGGTTGATCCGAACTCACAAAACAGACAAGAGGGTTACCTTGTTCTGTTAAACTGTTCACAAGACTGTGCTCAGAGGCTGGCACTTTGGGAGTAGAGGGCTGACCTGCTGAGTGGGTTTGTGACAGATTGGTTGGCAGCAGTGGCATAATTTTGGTATTACAAGCTTTTATTGTTCTGTGTCAGCTTGAGACTGTCAGCTCACTTGCAAAGAAAGAAAAAAGGCAGAGTTTTATTTTAAAAAGGAAACAGAACTATACCACTTGGCGTACAGTCCAGTTCCTACCCGTTTTATTTTTTTTCCTAAAGTGCAAGTCAGAGTAGCCATAGTCAGGAATGAAGATGGCTTCCGACTACAGCAGGCACACTGTAGATTACTTGAAGCAGTTGTGCAGGGACAGAGGAGTCCCATTCAAGGTGACAGCCAAAAAGCAGAATCTCATAGATGTCCTGATGGTATCAGATACCCAGAGCAGCGAGTCATTGATCATGACTGGAAAGGACCAAACCTCGAGTGTGGTAGGGCTAGCTGCCAGTGCAGAGTCCAGATCCAATGAGGAGGGCAACAGGGCCACTGTCAGTGAAGGGCTACAGCAGCAGGGGAAGGTCACCAGTATCCTGAATCCAGAGGTACTCAGGCTGCGAACTGAGTTGCACAGGATGGAGCTGGAGTACCAGGAGAAAAGAGAGTGGGAACAACAAGAGGCAGAGCTAGAACACTGAGACACAGACCATGAGGAGCGTGAGCTCCAGTGAGCTGCAGAGGAGAAGAGAGAATGAGAATGCCAAGATGCAGACTGTGAGGAGCAGGAACACCAAAGGCAACATGAACTGGAGAAGATGCAACTCCGACCAGCAGCAAAAGAGTAGGTAAGTGGCTTGGGTTTAACTGGGACTGCAGGACTCAGTTACTAATTGAATTCCAAATTAATAGCCAAATTTAAAGAGGGTGAGTACATGGATGCCTTTTTAAATTCTTTTGAAAAAGTTTGTATTCAGGCTAAAATTCCTAGAGAGTCCTGGAGCTTCCAGCTATCCCCGCTACTTGCCGGGAAAGCTCGGGATGCATTGGGTCAAATGGTTAATGAGGACAGTAATTATTACAGCAAACTAAAGCTGCACTGTTAAAAAAGTTTGAATTAACTGCTGAATCATACAGAGCTAAATTCCGTAAGCTCAGGAGAAGCCCTGATATGAGCTATGAGGAGTTAGCCATGAAACAATGTCAGTTTTTAAAATGCTGGTGGGAAAGAATTGAGGCAAACACTGTTGATTAAATTGAAAATGTGATTTTATTAGAAAAGTTTTATTGGGCATGCCCAGCCGAGCTAAAAACCTGGCTAGAGGACCGAGATCCCGAAACAGTGCAAGAGGCTGCTGGACTCTCGGACCACTATGCCAAGAGCAGACCTGCTCTGAGAGAAAATGGGGCAGGTGTGGCAGTGCAGAAAGGGAGAAGTGTGCCTTTAGGGCAGCTAAAACCCTCACTGCCTCCACTGAAACCAGTTAGCCCCAGGTTTCAGAGAAAAGATTTCTCTGACAGAAGAAATGAATGTTGGTTGAGTAAAGAAACTGGGCATATTGCCAGACAGTGTCCCAAAAAGGTGAGCAATAATACACAACCAGGTGTTAGAAAAGAAGTGGGTTGTTTGTGTGTCCCTGGCAGCATGCCCGTGAACATGAGGGAACACATGCACCCAGTCATGGTGAATGGTGTACAGATGCAGGGGTTAAGGGACACAGGGGCATCCCTTACCTTGGTAAAGGGGGATCTGATACAGCCTGGTCAGCTTATACCCAATAAATACATCACTGTACAAGACTTTGTGGGTGAAGAGAAAACATTGCCACTCACTAGTGTTCTCTTAGACAGGAATGAAACAGGGGGAACTGTGCAACAGGTAGCTGTAGCCCAAACCTTAGCAGTGAACGTGATCCTGGGCAACAATCTAAAACAGTGGATGATATGAGCACTTACCCATAGCCAAGTGGCCAGGGAAAATTGTAGTTCCCTGAACCCCACAGAAGCCATTGTGGAAGCCACTGAGAGGCTGGTTCTCCAGCCTGTGTCTCCAGATGGGGAGATTAATGAAAAGGGGATAGAAATTTCCCCAGTAGCAAATAACCACACAGCTATAGAGGGTTACTCCAAAGAGGGAGAGGTGACTCATTGTGAGAGGGTTGGGATTGACAGTGATCCTGAATGCCCTGACGCTAGTGCTAGGGACTCTAGCAATTGAATGGGACCTGTTCCATGCCTTGGGAATGTGTGAAGGGTTTGCAGCTGCTCAGAGAAGTGACCCTAGTTTAGAGAAGCTGAGGGCTTGGGCAGACTTGGACAGCACACAGGGAGGTGATGGCAGACATAAGGTTTATTGGGAAAATGGACTTATGTATACTCAGGCAGCACAGACAGAGGGAGGGATGCTAGGCAGGCAGCTTGTCATTCTCCAGGGATATCGTGAGCAGTTGCTCAAAATTGCACATGATATTCCCTTGTCTGGTCATCTGGGAATCACACGCACAATGCAGCGGTTGGCCCAGAATTTCTACTGGTCTGACCTTACCCAGCAGGTGAAGCAGTATTGCAGGTCTTGTCACCGGTGCCAAGAAATAGGGAAGGCGGGCAAGAAAACCCAAGCCACTCTGATTCCATTGCCCATAGTGGAGGAGCCATTCCAGAAGGTGGGAATGGATATTGTGGGGCCTTTAAATAGCCCCACCTCCTCAGGAAGAGATTCATCCTAACTGTGGTGGATTATGCCACCCAGTACCCAGAGGCAGTCACCCTATCCTCACTGAGGACAGACAAAGTGGCAGATGCCTTACTTGGGATTTTCTCCTGTGTTGGGTTTCCACAGGAGGTAATCACCGATCGAGGGGGTTCCTTCTTGTCGGACCTGATGAAATGTTTATGGGAGAAGTGTGGGGTGGTGCAGAGATGCATGACACCATATCACCCACAAGCCAATGGGCTTGTGCAGAGATTCAATGGTACCCTAAAGTCAATGCTCTAGGTGTTTGCTGAACAGCATAGGAGGGACTGGGAGAAATACCTTCCCTACCTGTTGTTTGCATACAGGGAGGTGCACCAAGAGTCAACAGGATTTTCCCCCTTCGAACTCTCATATGGATGCCCAGTACATGGGCCCCTAGACTTGGTCTGGGAGGACTGGGAAGGCAAGCACACCACCCAGGGAACTCCCATTGTAGATTACGTCCTTAGGTTTAGGGAAAGGCTAGAGGAGCTTATGGGGACAGCCCAGGGCAACCTGGCAGCTGCCAACAGAAACAGAAAGTGTGGTACGACCGCAGAGCCAGAGCTTGCTGGTACATGGTGGGTCAGGAAGTCATGGTTCTTATTTTGGTCCAGAAAGACAAGCTGCAATCTAAGTGGGCAGGACCGTACAAAGTGGTTAGGAAGGAAAATGCATGAACTACATTGTGGAGTTACCTGACTGAAGACAGACAGAAAGGATGTACCATGTTAACATGATGAAGCCATATGCAAATAGGGCTGAAATGGTGTTTGCAGTGTGTAGTCATGGGGAGGGGATGGACAAAGGAGACCCCCATCTGGATTTGCTAGAAGAAAGTAAGTGGGAGTCCTCTGTGGAGGCAGTTAAATTGTCTCTGAAGCTGGCCCCAGACCAGATCCAGAAAGTAAGGGAGGTTTTAGCAGACTTTGCCCCATTATTTAGCACCAAGCCTGGACTAACCCCCTTAGCAACGCATGATGTGGAGACAAGGACACAGACGCCCATACAGCAGACAGCATAGAGGGTGTCAGAGGCTGTCCAAAAGGACATTAGGAGGGAAGTGGAGGAGATGCTGTATTTAGGGGTAATCCAGAGATCCCACAGCCCCTGGGCCTCACCCGTAGTCCTTGTGCCTAATCCAGATGGCTCTACTCATTTCTGTGTGGACTATTGTGGACTGAATGCAGTCACGAAGTCATACGCCCACCCAATTCCCCGGATGGATGAACTCCTGGACAAGTTGGGAAGGGCGACCTACCTTATGACCATTGACCTGACCAAGGGGTATTGGCAGGTAGAGTTGACAGGCAGAGCTAAGTAGAGGTTGGCCTTCATCACTAGGCCTTTTTTAGTTTAAAGTAATGCCTTTTGGAATGAAAAATGCCCTGGCCACTTTCCAAAGGTTGGTGAACCAGGTATTAAATGCTACTGAGGAGTACGCCGTGGTGTACCTCAGTGACATTGCCATCTTAAGTACCAGAACACCTATCCCACCTTAGGGAAGTGCTGGGCAGGATATAGAGGGCCAGGCTCACTTTCAAAGCCGAGAAGTGCCAGGTGGCCATGGGGGAAGTGGCATACCTCGGGCATGTGATAGGCCGGGGACAGCTCCATCCTAACCAAATAAAGATAGAGGTGACCCAGGTGTGGCCCAGACCAGAAACACAGAAACAGGTCAGGAGTTTTCTAGGGATAGCAGGGTACTACAGAAAATTTGTACCCAATTACAGTGCTCTTACTCCTCCCCTATCTGACCTGACAAAGAAAAGGATGCCCAAGAAAATTACCTGGGGCCCAGCCTGTGAAAGAAGCCTTTTACAAACTAAAGGAGGCACTGTGCAGTGCTCCTGTTTTGACAAGTCCTGACTATAGCAAAACCTTTATAGTTGAGACTAACACCTCAGACGTGGGTATTGGGGCAGTACTGAGTCAGATATCCAGCCAAGGGACAGATCACTCAGTAGTGTACCTGAGTAGGAAGTTACTTCCCAGGGAGCAAGCATACTCCATGGTGGAAAAGGAGTGTCTTGCCATAGTGTGGGCCCTAAAGAAATTAGAGCCATACTTATATGGGCAGCATTTTGTGGTGCAGACTGACCACAACCCCTGGTTTGGCTGACGTAGATTGGGAAAAACAATGGTAGATTGCTAAGATGGAGTCTTGCTTTGCAAGGGTATGATCTGAAAATCGTACATAGGGCTGGAGGAAAAAAAACAGAACTCAGATGGGCTGTCTAGGCTGTTTGAGGAGTGAACTGATTTTGGAAGCTCATTCCATGCAGGGGATAGAGCCCCTAAATTCAGTCTACGTGGGGAGGATTGTGACATGGACAGCCAGTTCTGAGTGCTGTATGATCATTTTTTATAATAAATAAAAAAATGAGTTATCGACTATCTCTCATGAGAAATGCTAAAACAGCATGTGAGATCGCACACACACACACACACACACACACACACACACAGGTTTTAGATACAAGGTTACCTGGAAGGACTGAAGTTAATTACAGAGTAGAACAGACCTTGATCAAGGATCTTCTGTTTTATCTAAAGTTAATTACAGGCCAGAAGAGGCTTGAGTTGAGCATATCCATTTTATGACATTTCAAGAGGAGGAAACCAGGTTTAGTAAAGTGGTGTGAAATCATAAATGCTTTTAAGTCTGTGTGAGAAAAGGATGCAGCTAAAGATCAAAGAGAGTCATTTGCAGAACATGAGTTATGTCGAGGTTGCAGAATTTAATACTTTGAAAAGACATCCTGTTTTTGTATAGATATATTTTTTCGATATTTGACAGAGGAGGAGCTAGGTGACCTCACAAGAGGGTTGGCAAACACAGATTTCTTTAAGGAATATTCTGTTTTCCTTCAGATATACTTTTATCTAGACTCTGACAAAGAAACATCTGTGGGCACTTTAAGTGGGTATTTGGAACAGAGAGACAAATCTAAGTACTGAAGTAAGAATTGCACTGTTTAAAACTGTGTTCTTTTAAAAAGATTTGTATGTCTTGTGATATAATAGTTCTGTATTGTATGTTTTGCATATTATTATCTATTTAAGTAAAAACTCTAATTTTAGAGCATACATTGTCTGTCTTTAATTTCTTTCCTGTGCAAGTAGAGTATATATGGTTAGAGCAGACACTGTGCATAAGCTTGAATGGTGATACCAAACTGGGAAAAGGTAAGAATAATCTGAGTTCTTTATTTAAGTTTTAAGGGTTCATTTTTGCACACCTGGTTAGGTGCCCATAGGCAAAGATATCTGGCAACCAAAGACAGAAATATCTGAGCCTGTGCATTGGGTACGTTAACAAGAGGTTCACAGTTTGAATCCCTTCAAGACTGGAGACCAAAGGTTGATCCGAGCTCACAAAAAGGACAAGAGGGTTACCTTGTTCTATTAAACTGTTCACAAGACTACGCTCTGTGGTTGGCACTTTGGGAGTAGAGGGCTGACCTACTGAGTGGGTTTGTGACAGCCTGTATTAAACAGTGTCTGTTAGGTGCCCAGACCTCTGTCTGTGACATAGCTATTCTGAGTCTCTCTGCTGTATAGTGAAAGCCATTTATGCTGTTTTACTCTGTCTGTTAGCTAGTTAGGTGCCCCAAGCCCTATCATAGCTACGCTGTGTGTGATACACTTCTGCAGTATAGCAAATGTCATGTAGGCTGTATTACACTGTTTGTTATTCTGTTAGGTGCCCCGAGCCCTGTCATAGCTACACTGTGTGTGATGTTTCTCTGCAGCATAGCAAAAGCCATTTAGGCTGTATTACACTGTCTGTTAGCCAGTTATGTGTCCTGAGCCCTGTCATAACTACACTGTGTGTTATGTCTCTCTCCAGCATAGTAAAAGCCATTTAGGCTCTATTACACCCTGTCTGTTAGTTGCCTGAGACCTGTCTGTGACATAGCTACTCTGTGTCTCCCTGCAGTATAATGAAAGCCATTTAGGCTGTATTAAACTGTCTGTAAGCCTGTTAAGAGCCCCAAGCCCTGTCTGTGTGACATTAGCTACACTGTGTGTGTGTGTCTCTCTGCAGCATAGTGAAAGCCATTTAGGCTATATTACACACTGTCTGTTAGGCACCATGAGCCCTGTTTGTGACATAGCTACTCTGAGTCTTTCTGTAGTATAACGAAAGCCATTTAGGTTGTATTACACTGTCTATTAGCCTGTTAGGTGCCCCAAGTTCTGCTTGTATGACATTAGCTACAGTGTGTGTGTGTCTCTCTGCAGCATAGCAAAGGCCATGGCTGTGCCTACTATGTCTCATATTTCCCAGTCTAAGTCTACTAATGGAAGCACAGTGCTGCTGCCCAGGCAACTGAAAATGATGTGGACAATATGAATCCTAGCACTAACAAAGAACATAGCAACAATAATAATATCACCAAAACTGTCAGTAAATGTCCTCTCGAATCAAAAAAGCATGTTAGCAATGAAATGATAGTAGAGTTTAAGAAAGAATTGACTGGAGTTACTCGTAGAGTTACTGAACGTTTTGTCACATGTGCCAGGCTACTTCCAGCTGCTGAAGCAGCATGCAAGGACAAGGAGGTATCCTCCTCAAATATAAGCTCAGATGCTGAGGCAATGATGGCTGATAAACATAGTGATGATAATGGGGAATGGGAATGAGATAGCCCAGGCTATGTCCCACCTGATGATGATGGCACTTCAAGTTCTTCTGAATTTTGTGCTGTTGAAGCCTGTAGTTTCAATAAGGATGTAGGAGAGAATGCCAATGTAAGGCATGAGAGGCAAGTGCAGAAAAAAATCACATACTAAATGTAAGAATAAGAAGATGAGCATGAATGAGAACAATTATTGTCAATAAGAAAATGGCAGTGTAGTGTTTCCTCCAGATCACTTGACTGCACAAGAAATAGTGCCAGGTACCATATTACAAAGCACAAAGGGTAAGTCTTTAGTGTGGAATTTATTTTCTATTGACCGTGCAGACAAATCTCAAGCTGTATGCAGTCTGTGCAAAAAGAGCACCAGTCATGGTGGCAAAGCAGGACATTTTGGAACATCATTAATGATGAGACATGCAAAGGCAAAACACCCAATTTACTGTGGCAGGGCAAGGGGCAGTGTGGTTGGTATGGGCGGTAGTGGAGGTGGTGGTGGTGGTGACCATAGTGAGAATGAACTGGAATCAGGAACTGACACTGAATCACTTGGTGTCCTTGCAGTCTTCCCAGACAAACAGAGATTGTTTTCTTTTGACACCAAGTACTGCAAAATCCCGAAGTAGTACTCCTCATGAAAAAGGTGTGACTAATACAATCCTCCCAAAATTAAAAAAATATCTCATCATTCTCATCAAGTAACATTAAAAGAAAGTGTCACGAGGACATCAAAATTGATCTCCAAGCATCCAACATGCTAACTGTTTAATAGAGCCATTGTAGAGCTGTTGGCCGATTGTCAACTCCCTTTTGCTTTTGTTGCCCAAAAAGGTTTCCTCAAGTTCAGAAACCAGACTGAACCATGGTAAACTGTTCCCTGTCTAACATATTTCTCAAAAAAGGCTATTCCACAGTTGTCTGACTTGGTGTAGTGCAGTCACTAAGCAGATGAAACTCTCAGAGATGAAGTAGGTTCACATAACCACAGATACGTGGACCAGCAGTCAAACAATTGATCACATGACTGTAGCAGTTAATTGGGCAAGTTTTCACTTAGCAAGTAATAATCCCCACTCTATCATAAGTAATAGGAATCAGACTGTATTATGTGTCACCATGTTTGAGGAAAATTACACTACTGTGGATATTTTGCAGGAGCTGCAAAATCAATTCCAAAAATGGCTTACACTCTATTCCTTATCTCCAGGGTTCATAGTGTCAGATAATGTTGCCAACATAGTCAAAGCTGTTAGAGATGGCAACTACCAACACATACCTTGTTTTGCACTTTGTTTAAATCTTCTTATCTGTAGTTTCCTAAATGGAAACAGAAATGCTGAAAACCTCTTAGATCTTGCTAGGAAAATATTGGTATGCCATCCTGACGGCGACACCAACACAGTGACCTACTAACCCATTGACAATACCGACAGATTGCCATCAGGTCACTGTGTTGGTGCACCTGTCACAAGAGCACACTGTCTCCCAGTCCTGCACCCCCTTCCCGAATCAACTCTGACTGGAGTTGATAATCCTAAGTATGTGGGGTGCGGTGGCAGAGCCCCCTGCATTGGGGGGGTTCGGGGGAGCAGAACCCCACAGATGAAAAAATACTCCAAATGTGGACATACCATAGACCTGTATTGGGGCATGATCTCCTCTGTTTTCCTACTAGTAATACTCCTCCCTATGCAAACCAGCATTCTGTTTGTCTTACTCACAGCCTTATTGCACTGATTTGCCTCCTTTAAGTTACCTGCAATGATAATTCCCAGATTCCTCTCCTGCTGCGTTGTCAGAATCTCCTCCCCTCCTAGTGTGTAACCTTTGGATTATTGTGCCCTGTGTGCATTATTTTGCAGTTCCTTGTATTGAATCTCAATTGTCAACTTTCCGACCACCTCTCCAGCTTTACCAGGTCCTCTCTCATTTGTTCTACCCATTCTGGTGTGTCGACCCTACTCCAGAGTTTTGTATTGTCCACGAATTGGCACACTTTCACATTTAGTCCTTTGCTAAATCACCAATGTAAATGTTAAACAGCATTGGCCTCAGTACTGATCCCTGGGGTACCCCACTGGTAACCCTTTCCTCCCTTGAGAGAACCCCATTTACCACCACCCTCTGGCCTCTGTCCCTAAGCCAATTTTCCACCCTATTAGTTATTTTCCTTCCTACCCACAGATTGCCCAACTTGCTCAGCAGCCTTTTGTGAGGGATGGTGTCAAAGGCCTTGCTGAAATCCAGATAGGCCACTTCCTCCGCCCCTCCCCGATTGCTCACTCTCATCACCTAGTCGAAGAATTTGATCAGGTCCATCTGGCACGATCTTCCCTCCATGAACCCATGCTGTCTGTCATCCTGAAAACCACCTTCTGCCAGGTATTGTACTAACCTTTACTTAAGGAGTGTCTCCATAAGCTTGCCCACCACCGCAGTGAGACTGAACAATAGTTACTCGGCTTGTCCTTCTCATCGTTCTTGTGCAATGACACCACATCTGCCCTTTTTCAGTCCCCTGGAACTCCCTCTGTGTCCAGAGACAAATTAAAAAGCCTCGTTAGTGGGCCACCAGCTCTTCCCTAAGCTCCCGGAGCACCCTGAGATGTATGGAATCCAGCCCAATTGCCTTGTCCACCCTTAGCTTACCCAATTCTTCCAATACCCTGTTCTCCATGAAAGGGCTAGTGCCCATGTCCCTGTCTTCCTTGTCTTTCCCCCTCAATTCTGGTCCCCTTCCCTCTTTTTCGATTGTGAAAACTGAGCAGAAGTACCTGTTTAGTAAGTCTGCTTTTTCCTCATCCCTCTCTACCAGTACTCTCCATTCCCCGTTTTATTATACCCTTCTTGTTTTTTACTCTCTCGCTTATGTATCTGAACAATTTTTTTGGTCCCCCCTTCGGGTCTCTTTCGCTATCTTCTCCTCTGCATCTGCCTTCTCTCTTCTGATTGTCTGCTGGCAGGCCTAATGTTTTCCCTGTATTCTTCCCTTTCCTCTCTTTCTTGTGTTCTTTTGTATGCCCTGAAAGACCTTTTTTCTCCTCTAGTACCCTTCCTACCTATTTAGAGAACAAAAGCTGCCTCCTTTCTCGTTTGCTCTTCCCCACCTTTCTAATGTACCTCTCAGTGGCATTCAAAATTGCTCCTTTTATTGCCCCCCCCACAGTTCTTCCATGTTCCCCATCTTTTCCTTGCCTTCCATTTCATCCCTGAAGAATTCCCTCATTTTATAGAAATCCACCTGCTGGAAGTCCAGCACTTTGGTGGACGTTTGACTCCCTTCTGCCCCTGTTCTAAGGCTAAACCGAACTACTCTATGGTCACGTGCCCCCCAAATTTACCCCCAGTTAGACCTCCGCTACACTGTCCCCATTTGTCAGAATTAAGTCCACTGTAGCCTCACAACTAGTCGGTTCACTGAACAGCTGTTGCAGGAGAGCTTCCGGCATGGTATCCCGTATCACCCTACTCCTTGCTGATGCTGCCATTGGAATTTTCCAGTCCACATCTGGGAGATTAAAATCCCCTACTAGCAGAAGTTATCCCTTGCTTGCCATCTTTTGCACCTCTTTTTATAAACTCCTTGTCCACTTCCTTCACTTGATTTGGAGGTCTGTAGGCTACTTCCAGGTGTCTTGTGTCTACAATCCTTTTGAATAACGTGAACCGGAGGACCTCTGATAATTCCAGACTGTCTTGCCTTTCTGTCACCTTTATCCACTCCTTATCATATAGTGCCACCCCTCCCTGCTTCTTCCCTGTCCTATCCTTTCTTAAAAGGCTGTATCCTGGGATAACCACTTCCAAATCATGATTTTCCATCCACCACATCTCTGTTATGACAACCAGGTCCAGTTCCTCCCCCACCATCGTGGCCTCTAGCTCTTCCAATTTATTTTCCATACTTCTAGCATTTACCAGTATACCCCTGCACCTTCTCTCCTAGTCACATGATGTCAGTGTGAACAGTGCAATTCTGAGTCAACATTTTCCTCAAATAAAATATCTTCATATTTTCCTTGATGACATTAAGAAAGACTTTCAGTTAAAAGAAGACACCACCGCTGTTACGTTGGCAGATGACTTGAGTCTCAGACTGTTGACAGATCAGAGAATAACTGACATGTTTAAGAATGACACCTGTGTGTTGGCTACATTGCTGGAGTCTCATTTTAAGTGGAACATTGAAGCCATCCTTCTTTTAGGGTAAGACATTGAGTACTGGAGAGATCTTCTGCTAATCAAATGTGACATTGCCCAAACAACACTATTATGATCCACAGCAGTCAAACCTTGCTGAACTATCAGAGTGCGCTTCCGGCACAGACTATTACACATGTATCAATTCTTCACAATCATCAGTGTCATCAGCGAGGGAAAGGACATCTACAGCTACTTCTCGTGGCATCTATGTTCAGGGTCAGAAAGACAAATCACTTCTGAGTTGCCTGCAACATCACGGACCAGTATCCTGTAAAGAAAGTGTAGTTGGTTCATCTGCCAGACAGGTAGCCGTCTCATGCAGCAGAATGACCCTGGAGTATTTTGCAGACCATACAGTGACTGGTCTTGAGGAAGATCCATTATTCTATTCGGAAAAAAAAGAGAACAATATGGCCAGATCTAGAAAATCTTTTAATAATGTACCTCAGTTGCCCACCTTCAAGCGAATATTCAGAAAGCATATTGGTGTCTATTCACTAATGTGGGTGGGGGTTCGCGAAAAAAGCAAGTATCCCCCATGCAGCTCCACACCCTTGGGAGATCCACACGTTAGCTGCATTTCCAAACACCGGCCAACATGTGGCTCCCGTCCGTGGCTCCCTAGCATGCAGAATCACAGGGGAAGGTTGGGTGCAGAGCTGTGTACCTAAGCAGGCGGCCAATCAGCTGCCCGACCCAGGTCCCTCGGTAGATTTCCTGCACCTGTGGGGCACCATGTTGGTGGCCGGTGCATATCACACTGACAGCATGGGGTGGGGGTGTCCCCCAGAATTCTTCCCCCAGCCCATACAGTGTGCCCTGATGGCTGGTGCAGCCTCAGTGGGGGGTCCAGTGACCATCACCATCATCACCGCATAATTCAGTGGCATCCTGGAGGGGCACATAACAGTTATGTCTGCCTTCACAAGGCATAGCCATTGCCCCCATGGAATGTCCTCCATGCCTTTCTGAATGGCATGAAGTGCTGACAAGCCCTCCACACCAACCCCTAGCCCACACCCATGTGGAACTGCACATTCTGCCTGGGGTTCAGGTGCATGGGGTGCACAATGGCACTGTGAATGCTGCACAGGGGGTGCAATGGGTGCTAGCAGGTGCAGACATGTGCTGGGTGGGCTATGTGCTGGGGTTACCTGGTGCATAGCCACTCTGCACCGTTCATGAATAGATCCCATTTATTGCAGCTGGAGGAATAGTCACTGACCACAGAACACTGCCAAGTTCTGCAAATGTGGAATGGCTTACCTTTCTCAAAATGAATGCTGACAATTTCCCAGTTGTCCCAAACACTGAATTATGCAAGTCTGACTTTGAACATGAACAACAGCCTGCAAACAGTGATTTTGAATATGATGACTAGGTTGTGCATGAAACAAATAGAACCATCACCACTACCACCATGCCAGCCACATGTGCCTCACTACGCTTAGTTTTCCTTTGTCAGTCATTAGTTTTATATTACGTGAGTTTGATGTTCACCAGGTGTATAATTTCTGGAAACAGTAGCAGCCTCACTCAAAGCAGCTGCACCTCCCATACTTTCCTCATCAATGCCTGCCATGGGTATAATTTTTGGGAAACAGCAGCAGGCTCATTAAGAGCACTTGTGCCTCTCGTACCTGCCTCAGCAAGGCCTGCCATGGGTATAATCTTTTGAAACAGCAGCAGCCTCACTTAGAGCAGCTGCACCTCTTGTACCTACCTCAGAAATGCCCACCATGGGTAAAATTTTTGGAAAAAGCAGCAGGCTCAGTCAGAGCAGCTTCACCTTTTTGTACCTACCTCAGTAATACCTGCCATGGGTAGTTTTGGGCAACAGCAGCAGGCTCAATCAGAGCAGTTGTGCCTCTTGTACCTACCTCAGAAGTGCCCGCCATGGGTGTAATTCTTGAACACAGCAGTAGGCTTGCTAAGAGCAGCTGCACCTCCAGTACCTGCCTGAGCGATGTCCATTATGGGTATAATTTTTGGAAACAACAGCAGGCTCACTAAGAGCAGCTGCATCTCTCATACCTGCCTCAGCAATGCCCCCATGGGTATAATGGCTCATGGCACCTAACAGACAGTGTAATAGTCCAAAAAACAGTCTTTCATATGATTTTTGTTATGGTCAGGGACAGGTAATTAGGTAGTAAAATGGGATGGGTAGTAGCTACCTGACTCAACCCGACCACTTGGTTTTCATCTGGGTATTTTTAGGTTACTTTTGAGGTACCCGTGGGTAGTCTTGGGGGTCAGGTATTTTAGTACCTTCACATCCGTAAACACTACCTCCCTCTTTCTGCAGGTGATACCCCTCCCTATGCATCTGAGCATCCTGCTACCTTTCCCACTGCCTTATCACACTGCTTTGCTACCTTCAGGTCATCAGGTTTACCACCATAACATCATCAATACTGAGGTGAAGAGTGCATGAAAAGTGAATGTGTGAAGAGTGAATGTGTAAGAGTAAATATCTTAGGCCCTTCACTTCTGTAGGCAGATGCAGTTTTCCTATGGTGCATGGCCCAAAGGGCACTGCACATTGGCACCCGTTCACAAAGGTCCCTTCAGGAGCTACTTGGATGAAGATATGATCCTACCATCTCAAAAAGAAAGGAAATTATTTGCAAAAAAGATTAATACACCAGTTAGGGTAACTTAATGCGACAAATGTAAGGAAATGTGGCATTAAGGTTTAGTTTAGGAGTTATTCACATTTGTTTATGGGATGGTGTATGTGTCTGACATTTGTCCCTTAAGCCTCACCTAAGAATCTTGAATAAATAGGGAAAAAATACGTATTTTATATTAGAAAAATTGCTTTTTAGTACAAAATTATTCTTGTACCTACATCTAATGTATAGCTGTTTCATTTGGTGTTCATATGTTACATAGTTTCCTACCAAAAATGGTTTATGTTGGCTTTTTTATTGAAAAAAAACAAACACTTTTTTTGCTATTTCTACTAATACAGAAAAAAAATGCTTATAATTAATTGCATAGCACCATTGGAAAGGTAATTTTGTGCTGAACAACTTTGCTGCTCATACTTTGTATGTATACTTACAGTTCATGAGGTATTCACATTTGGTTGTGGCATGCTGATTATGGCTTGATTTTGCTTAGAAAGGCCCAGGATGCAGTGTTATGAGTATTTAGGACACACGTGGTGGAACTCTCAAAGAGTTCCTGTAGAGTGAATTAGTTAAATGGTGGCTTAACAAAAATTTTTGCAAAGAATATACAGGTATCTATATCTATATCTGTATGTAACTGACCATGAACATTTAGGCTGATTTTGCTTGGAATGCAGGCTGCAAAAGGGCCTTTCTTACAATCTGCAAAGGGTGAGAAGAGAAGACATAGACACATGTTCATCCTACACAGGACTCATCAGTGTTTCTCATCTGTATCTCACACCAGGGGGAAATTAGACAATCCTAATGTGGTTTTATGGGTTTGGGTCATGGTGGGCCCAAAATAAGAAAACAAGCTAAAGCCCATACAAATTCAAGAAGGTTGCACATCAGTCCTACTGCATTTGTGTCATATGGAAACAGTTGCATGTTGTTTGTCTTAACTGATGTTGTCTGTCTGTGATTGCTTGTGTGTTGTTGTCCTTTTGCTGCTTTGGTGGGGGAGTTAGGGTCAGGATGCAGATGGCCCTGCACAAAAGGAAGACTCTGTCTATCATGCTTGCCTTGCACTTCAGTGCAGTGATGGATATGAAGAATTCTTAGGGCTGTCTGGTGGGCTGTGGAATTGCAGGGACCTCCCATGTAACTGCTGATACAGATGCACAGAGCAGAAAGTCCATCTCTCAGCCAATGCACAGGGCCCTCTGCCACCCATGGGGACAGAGGTGCAGGGCCCTATGCAAAGAGAAGAGTTATTTTCACTATATGGTCCCAGGGACCAAGAAGGCAACTCTGCACTGTTCCTTCCCTGACTGCAGGAAGTATTGCATAACAGCGTCATTCCCCCACCCTCACCACATCCAGCCTGCTGACTGAGATCATTCCCAGACCCAGCTCACCATCACTGGATCAAAAAGCACTATGCGCTGTGGTAATGTCTAGCACTACACATAACATTTCTTAATTATTTTTTTTTTATTTTGTCCCCAAATTTTCAAGATAGTCATTTTATGACTCCTCTTATAAACATGACATTTGGCATTTATTTAATAGTGGCTGAAATGTTAGTTTGCACCACAAGTGTGAAAACACATGTTGTTCAGGATTTGAAAAATGAAATTTGTCTGGTTTATGAGGTGGTGTAAAAAAATGGCTACATTGAAAGTCTGGAGAAAAATATTGACAATTTGCAAATTATGAGCAAACATTGAAATATATCAATGTTGACACATAACTTGGTCATTTCAACTAGATGTTTGTTTTTTTTACACCAGATTTTCAACAAAATCCCCACTGAAATGTTCTTTCATACCACAGGTGCAAAAACACATTTTATTCGGGATTTGAAAAAATGACAGTTGTCAAGTTCATGAGGTAGTGTAAAAAAATGGCTATGTTGAAAATATGGGGTCAAAATATTTAAAATTGCCAAAGTTATGAGCAACAGTAAAAAAAAAGTCAATAGACACACAAAACTTTTTTTTTAATTAGTTTTACCCCAAATTTTTAACAAAGCCTTCTTTTGACCCCACCTCATGAACCCAGTAGGCAAAAATTTTCAAATTCTGGCCAAAATGTTGTTCTGCACCACAAGTGTGAATAATTTGAAAAATGTCAGCTGCCTTTTTCAAGAGGTTATGAGAAAAAATGGGTATGTTGACAACATGAGGTCAAAATATTAAAAATGACCAAATTGATGAGGGAGCATAGAAAAAATTCAATTTACATTCTTAACTATGTTGTATTTAGAAACATAGAAACACAGAAACATAGAAACGTAGACTTTAACTGCAGATAAGGACTGCTCGGTCCAACTAGTTTGCACATTTCCTTACCTATAAGATAAGCTGCAGATCCTAGTTAACCAACAGCCTATTTCTTCCTCCCCCCCCAAGAATTGCCTTATGTCTGTCCCATGCATTCTTGAATTCTCCCACAGATTTAGACCCCTCAACCTCCTCAGGAAGGCTGTTCCATGCATCCACCACCCTCTCTGTGAAAAAATACTTCCTCACATTGCCCCTGAGCTGTCCCCTCTCTATCTTCAAATTGTGTCCCCTTGTTCTTGCACATCTCTTTTCTGAAAGATGCTACCCTCTTGGACTTTGTTGATTCCACTGAGGTACTTAAAAGTTTCTATCATGCCCCCCCTTTCCTCAAGGGTATACAAATTAAGCTCCTTTAGTCTCTCCTCGTATGGCTTCTCTTGCAGATCCTGCACCATTTTAGTTGCCCTCCTCTGGACTGCCTCTTTCCTGTCTATGTCCCTGCAGAGATGGGTCTCCAGAACTGGATGCAGTACTCCAGATGGGGTCTTACCAACTGTCTGTACAGAGGGATAACAACTTCCTGTTTTCTACTGGTGATGCCTCTCCCTATACATCCCAGTATCCCTCCAGCCCTCCCTACTGCCTTCTCACATTGTTTGCCAACCTTAAGGTCATCTGATATGATTACCCCCAGGTCCCTTTCCATTTTTGTTATTGTTACTACCCCCCCATTGTGTAATCTTCCCCTTGGTTTTTGTTTCTCAGGTGCATTATTTTGCACTTCTTTGCATTGAATCCAAGCTGCCATAATTCTGACCATTCCTCCAACCTTGCCTAGTCCCTTCTTATCCTTTCTGCACCTCCTTGTGTATCAATCCTGTTGAGATCTTTGTGTCATCTGCAAAGAGGCATACTTTTCCTTCCTGTCCCTTGCAATGTCACTTATAAAGACATTAAAAAGGACTGAACCCAGTCCTGAACCCTGCGGTACCCCACTAGTAACCCCTCTTCCTTCAGGATGGACTCCATTTACAATTACCTTCTGTGTCCTGTTGTCCAGCCAATGTTTTACCCAGGTTACCATCCTGGGACCCACTCCCAGGCTGGTTAATTTGACGATTAATCTTTTATGTGGGATTGTGTCAAATGCCTTGCTAAAGTCTAGGTAGGCCATGTCCACAGCCCCTCCATGGTCTACTACTTTGGTCACCCAGTCAAAAAAATCAATTAGATTTGTCTGACGTGACCTTCCCACCGTGAACCCATGCTGCCTTGGGTACTGTGCCCCACTGGCCTCTAGGTACTCCACAATTCTTTCCTTCAGAAGTGATTCCATCACTTTCTCTACCACAGAGGTCAAACTGACAGGTCTGTAGTTTCCTGCCTCTGTCTTGGTCCCACTTTTGTGAAGGGGAACCACATCTGTCTTCCTCCAGTCCTCAGGTACCACACCATACTCCCATGATTTGTTAAATAGTTGATCAAATCCACTCCAAATGCTACTTTATCACTCCCTTCCTATAACCTGTTCAGATGTGATAGACCAACCAGGGCAGGGAGAGTAGCTATTTACATCAAAGATAGATTCTTCGTATCCAGCATCATTTCTTTCTTTAAGCCAAATGAATTTGAATCCTTGATGCTTAACCTCTCTCTATCCACTTCAGAAACCTTATCAATAATAGGCTGCTATAGACCACCTTCTGGAGGTATGGAGCTCCCAAACTGCACCTTGAGGGGTGTTTCCCCAGATGGCCTGATGGTGGTGCTGGACCTATCGGGCATGCTGAGGGAATGCATGGATCCAGGGGATCTTGTACTCACCTATAATAAGGTGGTGACAGAGGCCCTGGATTCCATTGCTCCTGTTCGCGTTTGTCCACTCTCCCTTTGCCCTAGGTCACCATGGTTTGATGAGGACTTGAGGGAGTTGAGGAGAATTGGATGAAGACTAGAAAGGCGATGGTGGAGGTCCGGCCTGGTGGGTGACAGGCTTAGTTTGATGGACCATTATTTGCTGTTGCTAGCCTTCCTTGTAGAACAGAAAGCAGCTAACTAAAAGAAGCTACATTTTCTTATTAATTTAACACTTATATCTCAGCAGGAGTCAGTGTCTGTTGAGATTAAGCAAGACAGATACTTTATTAGAAGTAGAAGGGGTCTTATTTAGGGTTAAAAAAAGAAAGAAAACTTACTTTGCTAAGCCAGTGGAAGGAGAGAGAGCTAAATTGAGGGTGTGGCTTAGATACTATAAAAGCAGGTGACTCAAATTACAACTTCCTGTTGCTTTCCTTGCTTGTAGATCAGAAAGCAGCTAACTAAAAGAAGCTACATTTACGTTTACGCATGTCTGTTGTGTCCGCTGGGCACGCTGAAACTGCTGGCATTAGACAAACTTGGATAAGATAATTTTAGCATATCCTCTACTTAGTAAATATACATCTTTAATAATGGAAAAAGAACTTAGTAAGTGTATGCAATGTTTGATGTATAGTGAGGGAAAGTATGGGAGCGAGTATGTATGTGCTAATTGCCATCTGATTACTACTCTTGAAGCAGAGATTGCATTTATGCTTAATATTAAACCAGTTTCTACTGATATTAGGGAATTGGAAAGTTACATTGATCTTATGGATGAACAACTTCATTCTAATGGACAATTTCCTTCACATTTAGATAGCATTTCTATGCCTCCTGATGAGGAGACAATTGTAATGACTAGTACTAGTATACCTGTTGCCTCTGCCCCCTCTTATAAGGTGGATGATTATCCACCCTCTTCTCATGGTAGTGATGACTGGACCATCGTCACAAAGCCTCTTAAAAAAGGAGGGGTGGTCAAATACACAATAGTACCCCTATTGAAACTTGTAATAGGTTTGAGCAATTGACTATATCAAATAATGAAGTGCTACATGATTTATCCTGTGCATCACCCTCTGTTGATAATAATGGTTCAAAAACACTTTTCAATCAGGAGTTAATGCCCATGAATACTTGTCCTAGTAAGTCTCAAGCTACCAAATCAATACCTATTAAGTTAATTGCTCCAGAGTGTGTTAAACAATCACCTATTTCTGATTCTTGTACCCCTACTGTCTCAAAACAAGTGTTAGTCCTGGGAGATTCAATCATTAAGCACATTGACAGGGTGGTATGCAATAGTGACAAGAGCAACCACACTTGTTCTAGCTTCCGTGGGGCCAGAGTATCTGACATTACTCCCATGATGCCTAAAATTTTACAAAATGTGGGGGGAAATCCACTGGTTATCATACGTGCCAGTGTTAATGATATAAACATCACCCCATTTAATCAGTTACAACAGGACTATGTGGCGTTATGTAACCTGTTACTTGATAGGGGATGCTGTGTATGTACATCTTAAATTCTACCTGTCCCAAGAGCAACATCTACCATGACGCAGAAAATCAAAGCCCTAAATGAATGGCTGAGAAAGTGGTGTTTTAAGCAGGATATACCCTGTATTACCCACTGGGAATCATTTTCAGATCGTTCTTCCTTGTTTTGCTGGGATGGTTTACATCTCAGTCGTAGGGGTAGTATACTTATGGGGAAAAGTATCACTAAAATCATAAATCATTGTTTAAACTAAAAACAATGGGGGGAGAATGGGTCTATTCCAAAGTCTCTGAATACTTACAAAAATATTATTACAACTAAATGTAACTTCCTAGCTTTGAATGTAAGATCTTTAAACCAACTCAAATTAGCAGAACTTGAAGCCAAATGTAAAACTTTAAATATAGGTGTGGTGGGAGTAACTGAAAATTGGTGGGACGCACCCTCAATTTGGTCCAGAGAAATTCCAGGTTATAAGTTATATCATAAAAACAGATTAGATAAGCAAGGCGGTGGAGTTTGTATGTACATACGAGATGATATTCATTCTTTTGAAGTGTGTTCTCCCTTTCCTTTGGAAAGTATATGGGTTAAAATCTTATTGAAGGAGCAGTCCTCTATAACTATTGGTAACATCTATCGACCTCCATCTGCAAATTCAGATTACACAACTAATATGTTTAAAGAAATTACACATTTTTCAGAATCTCAAGATACTGTAATATTTGGCGACTTTAACCGCCTTCATATTAACTGGGACTCATTCTCAGGACGGTCTTATGCCGAGAAAGGACTAATAGATTTGGTAGTTAGTACTGGATTACAACAACTTGTTACTGAACCCACTAGAGGTCCTAATATTTTGGATCTATTATTTACTAACATGGAGCAACAAATTAGCAATTTACAAATTTGGGATCCACTTGGGACCAGTGATCAGTCATCTATTCTTTTTGAAATTCAACAGTTTAAAACTACACAAAGGAAGTTGTACTATACAAAAAATTATAACAAAGCAAATGTTTCTAAAATCAATGAATACTTACAAAACATAAACTGGGAATCTTATCTTCTTAATTGTACAACACAACAAGCTTGGGACTTTTTTAAAAACATTGTACATTATTTGGAAAATACCTTTATTCCATCTAAGAGGAAATTTAATAATAAAGGGAAAATTCCCCCTTGGTTCAACAAGACAATTAAAAATCAGATTAAAATAAAAATTAAACTTTTTAGGAAACTTAAGAATAGTTCTGTTCCATTTAAAACTACTCTATTACATAAATACAGACTGTCTGTGAAAAACTTAAAAAATGCTATTAAATTGGAAAAAAATAAGCTAGAATTTAAACTAGCTCACACAAAAGACAGTCACAAATCCCTTTTCTCCTATATAAATAGTAAAAAATGTGTATCAAGGACCATTGGTCCCATTATAACCAATGGCTCTTCTCTATCTGATATAGAAACCTCGAATCTCTTTAATAAGTACTTTTGGTCTGCCTTCTCTCAAAAATTACCTATTAGTACATTTAAAGTTCACCACATAGATTATCATAGGTTCTATCCAACTGACATTATACAGGCTACCAAAAAACAAAAAAAAAATTACTAGTCCAGGCCCAGACGGTATTCATCCATGGTTTCTGATGAAACCTCTATAAATATTTCTATACCTTTGTCAATTATTTTCAATAAATCCTTACAAGAAAGCAGTGTACCAAATGATTGGCGTTCAGCAATAGTTACTCCCATATTTAAAAAAGGCAATAGAGGTTCTGTGCAAAATTATTATCCAATTAGCCTGACCTCAGTGGCTAGTAAATTAATGGAATGAGTAATGAAGTCTCTAATAGATCAAGATTGTAAAAAATTAGGAATTTATGATTCAAATCAGCATGGGTTTACTCCCAAGTATTCCTGCACCACCAATCTGATATCTTTTTACAATAATATAAGTACACTGCTAGATGTGGGTATCCCTACTGATGTAACTCTTTTGGACTTTAGTAGAGCTTTCGATAAAGTCTCACATGAAAAACTCATTACTGAAATGCACAATCTAGGTTTGTCATCTCATATTGTCAACTGGACTTTAAACTGGTTGACAAATCGTTCTCAGACAGTCAGAATTAATGATATCTTGTCTGATTCGGGTAGTGTGACAAGTGGTGTACCACAGGGGTCGGTCTTGGGACCAACATTGTTTAACCTCTTTATCAGTGATTTACAAACAGGGCCAAATAACTTCATAGTTAAATTTGCAGATGATACTAAATTGGGGGGCAAGGTTAATAATCAAGAAAATATTTCTGCATTAAAGAAGGATTTGGAAAAATGAACACTGGGCAAATGAAAATCATATGCAGTTTAATCAAGACAAATGCTTAGTAGTGCATTTTGGTGTAAATAATCCAAAAACAATATATCATATAAACGGACTACCACTTCACTCATCAAATTGTGAAAAAGATTTAGGGATATATGTTAATAATAAACTTACATCAAATGATCACTGTGTTAGAACTGCTTGCATGACCAACACAATTTTGAGGCAAATAAAACACACTTCTGTTAATCGCACTGAACAATGCCTTATTCCATTGTATAGGGCATACATTAGACCGTATCTAGACTATGGCTCCCCTTTCTGGAATCCAAACCAAAAAAAAGACATAGCAATTCTTGAACAGGTTCAAAGGAGAGTAACTAGAATGATTCCAAGATTAACAAACTTGGATTATCAGAACAGATTCAAAGCAACTGGTCTCTTCACTCTTCAAACTAGAAGATTAAGAGGTGATATGCTTATGGTTTTTAATTTAATAAATTCACCAGATCTAATGGAAAAATGTGGTCTAACACTCTCCAAAAGGAGACATGTTCCGAGACTACATAATAAACAGCTTGAAGTAAAAACTTATAAAACCAGCAAAAGGGTAAACCTTTTTCCAATAAGAGCATCCATTGTATGGAACACCTTGCCACAAGAATTGGTAGAGGCAACTAGTGCCACTGTCTTTAAAAACAAATTAGATGTTTAGTTGAGGGATAATAGATAAATAATGTCCCACATAGTGTGGGGAACAGTCTCGATGGACTCTGGTTTTCTTCTGTTCTTTTATACCAAGTAATACCAAGTAAGTAATCAATCAACAATCTCCCATAAGAAGGCAGAATTCCTGTCCAGGGAGATTGCTGCCATGCGGAATCGACCAGCTCAGCTTTTCTGGACTGTGGACAGACTGTGCAATCCACTCTGTCTTCAGCCCAGAAATGCTTTTTCATAAGTGCAGTGTGAGGAGTTTACTCGTTTCTTTGTGGATACGGTTGCCAAGATCAGGTCTGATATCCGCCTGACCCTTTCTCTAGGGAGTAGCAGTGGTTGGCAGGAGATGTCAGACTCCCAGTTTGAGTGGTGTGACTTTGGCCAGCCTACAATCAGTGATATTGTCATGGTTATCCAGTCTGTACGACCTACCAATTGTAGTTTGGATCTGGGCCCTACGTGCTTGCTTGTTGGCTGCATTGAGGTCATTGGCCCGGTCCTTGTTGAGATAGTCTGGTTATCCTTGGAGAGGGGAATTTTTCCAGCTTCCCTTAAGGAGGCCATGGTTCAGCCTCTTCTTAAGAAGCCCTCTTTGGATCCCGACTGTCTTACAAACTACAGGCCGGTCTCTAACCTCCCCTCTTTGGGTAAGGTTATTGAGGAGGTGGTGGCTTTACAGCTGGAGGACCATTTGACCAGCCACAATATCTATGATTCTCTCCAGTCCGGTTTCAGGAAGATACGTACTACTGAGACAGCTCTTGTTTGGGTACTAAATGACCTTCTGATAGTGAGACATCAAAGGACTCGTTCCATCTTGGTCCTTCTTGATCTCTCTGCAGCATTTGATACTGTGGACCATAGTGTGCTGTTGGATCACCTGCGGTTTATCTGTGGACTTTTGGGGACTGTTCTCAGATGGTTTCAATCTTACCTCGTGGGCAATACTCAGAGAGTGATGTCTGGGGTTTGTACCTCAGCTCCATTCTCCCTGCCCTGTGGGGTTCCACAGGGATCCATTTTAGTGCCCATGTTGTTTGCAGTGTATATGCTGCCATTGGGAGCGATTATTAGATGGTATGGCTTGAGTTTTTACTGCTATGCAGATGATACTCAGCTATACATGTCTTTTGTCCCTGAACAAGATGATGCTGTCTCAGTGCTTAACAGCTGCCTAACTGAAATTCAGGCCTGGATGAATGTGAGCTGGCTAAGGTTGAACCCTGAAAACTGAGGTGTTGGTTGTGAACACGGGTCATCGTGAGGTGGTTTTGCTAGCAGGTTCACCTTCGGGTCTGTGGCTTGGAGGTGTCCAGCTAGCTACCTCAGACCGAGTGTGGAACCTGGGCGTTATATTTGATGACTGTCTGACTTTAAAATCATAAGTGTCAGCAGTTGTTAAAACTTCTTTTTACCATCTGAGAAATATTGCCCCGGGTGAAACATCTGGTTCCTCCTGATGATCTTCCAACATTGGTTCACGCCTTCATTACCTCCCGCCTTGACTGCTGCAATGCCCTTTACCTAAGGCTGTCGGGGGTTGATATCCATCGCCTGCAGCTAGTGCAGAATGCGGCAGCCATGTTGTTGACTGGTGCTTCAAGAGCCAGTCATATAACGCCTGTGCTCCACGGTCTGCACTGGCTGCCGATACGGAGGCGGATCACCTTTAAGGTTGCTTTGTTAACCTATAAGGCCCTACACAACCAAGGACCGGGTTATCTGAAAGATCTCCTTTGTCCCTACTGTCCTCTCCATCATCTCCAATCCACCAATGAGGGATTGTAGAGGTTCCCAGGGTATGTTTGCAGACATCAGGAGCAAGGGCATATAGTTTTGTTGCTTCGTCCCTGTGGAACTCTACCTCATCCGGTATGAGATTGCCTAACCATCCAGAGTTTTAAAATTGCTTTAAAAACCTATTTAGTTAACCTGGCTTTTGCTGATTGATGGGGTTATTTTACTTTACTATGATGCTATTATATTGCTTTTTGTGGAATTGTATGCTTGTTTTATAATAATTTATTTTATGTATTCTATTGTACAGGTGCCTTGGTTTCAGAAAGGCACCTTTTATAAATAAAACTGATTTGATTTGATTTGATTAAACTACCTGCATGACATTTCAGACTCAACACAGAATGAAATCATAATCCACGGTGATTTAAATCTTGATTGGTATAAAACATGCAAGAAAAACATACAACTCAAAGATTTCTGTGATGAAGCCAGCTTTGCACAGATGGCAATGGAGATTACACATCCTAGTCCTAAATTCCCATCTAGAGGCACTTTGATTGACCTAATTCTTACCTATAGACCGCACAAGATCACAGACACAGCAGTTTTCCATAATGATGTCAGTGTCCACTGCACTGTGGCCTGCATTAGAGGTAATCCACCCCTCAAAGCAAATAATGTTTACATGGAAAAGTAGCTTCCGTAAATTTAACATATCCCACTACCTGTTTGATCTCAGTAATATAAACTGGTCTGACTTCTACCTGGCCATGAACGTAAACAATGCAGCCTCTTTTTTCAACAATTTACTAACTGACATAATCAACAGACATGCCCCTATAATCAAATGCAGAACCTGGAAGGTGTCCTGTCCTTGATTCACAGCTGAATTAAAGGATGCGCTTAAAAAGAGGGACCATCTATGGAAAACAACTAGGAGAACCTAACTCCATTCTGATTGGATGGCTTTCAGAGATTCACGTAATGACTGTACCAAAAAGATCAGGTCCTCAAAAGCAAATTATTAGTTATCTGCCTTTAGTTCTGCCAAAGGCAACTCCAGCAAATTCTGGCGAATCGTTAAACATGCAGAAGGCAAAAAAAGTCCTCCTCGCTTCCCAGTTAAATCTTGTTTAAAGGTAAGACCCTCTCTGATAAGTCAGACATTCTACACAGCTTTAACGACCACTTCTATACTGCAGGCCTTGCATTCAATATTTCAAAAGAAGCCACCCTCACATCCAGCTCATCTAAACCTCACCCAGTTACATCTACTAAAAACTTCTCTTTTACCCCATTCCAGTTCAAAGAAGCAGGAGACCTATTATTACACCTGGATATTAATAAAAGAGCTGGTGCCAATGGTATAGGACCATACTTCTTAAAAGTGGGGTATAGGTATCTAACAGCCTCCATCTGGCACCTGTTTAACTTGTCCATTAGCTCCAGCACTTTACCTGATGCATGAAAAACAGCACAGGTACTCCTATTATTTAAATCTGGTGACCCTACGGACCTAAATATTTACCATCCTATATCCATTCTACTCCTAATCCCTAAACTTCTTGAAAAATTAGTAAATGCTCAATTAAGAGACTGTCTTGGCAAAAACACCTTTATGAACCCAGCGCAATCTGAGTTTAGACCAGTCCATAGCACCACATCGGCACTAGCTTCCATCACAAATGATTGGCTCCTTGCCTTGGATAAAAGACAAGTCACAGGGACCATATTCTTGCACTAGAGATGAGCGAACTGAGCGAAATTCACTCTGTGGAGTAATACATGAAATCACGCCCATTTCGTGGAGCGAAATTCGGAATTTTGCATGGCGGAGCAGCATAATTGTGCCTGGTGGAATGGCAAAATTTCACCTTCTGCTGTGAAATTCCACCTTCAGTGGTGAAATTTCACCCACGGGAGGTGGCATTTCACCCTAAGAAGGGAAACTTTTGTTGTGGAAGGTGGAATTTCACCTGCAGAAAGCGAAATTTCACCTAGGAGAAATTCAGCCTTAGGCAGCAAAATTTTGCTAATTGCTCTGCCAGGCGAATTTGACTAATTTGCCGGCCCTTCACCAGCAGAATTTAAATTCACTGCATCTCTATCCTGGACCTCAGTAAAGCCTTCAACACTGTAAATCACACTTTGCACCTCGATACACTAAGATGGCATGGCATTACTGGCCCTGCACAGTCTTGGTTCAACAGTTATCTGACAAATAGGCTACAACAGATAAAAGCTGACATCTCTATCCCAGCTCCTCCCACTCAAGGTTCAATTTTTGGACCTCTCCTTTTCATGTTTTTCATTAATACAATTGGGAACAATATCAGCAAAGCAAAATTACACCTGTTCACAGATGATACAGTTATATATACATCCAAACCCTCAGCAACAGAACGGTCTGCAGAGCTCCAGTCCGAGTTCCACCTCCTACAGCTCAGCCTGGCGCAGTCCAAACTCCTCTTAAATGCTAAGAAAAGTAAAGTTATATATTTTTACTCCCACCGTATGTCCTCCATCATGAAAGCTCTGGAATCCCTACCTCCAATCAAGACTCTTCTTAAATGACGACCTCGAAGTAGTCAATACTTTTAAATACCTGGGCTGTGAACTTGATCAACATCTAACGTTCTCAGCTCACATTGCCTATTTTGTAAAAAAACTACAACAAAGCCTTAGTTTCTTCTACAGAAACAAATTCCTCTTCTCTATTGAAGCCAGGAAACGAGATTGGTCCAAAACACTTTCATCCCAGTCTTGGATTATGTAGATATACTATATGCTTACTGCCCTGAATTTCTGCTACACCAGTTAGATACACTTTACCATCGAGCAATTCAATTCATTTCTAATGCCTGTCGGCATACACATCACTGGGATTTGTATGCCTCCTTAGGTTGGACCTCTTTAGTGACCAGACATCTTATCCACTCCCTAACCTGGCTCTGCAAAGCTGTTCCACGTAAACTCTCCCCATACATCTCTAATCTCTTTCAGCAGTCTGCCTGCTTATATCCCCTATGCAGTAATTCACACAGTACAATATATTATGCTAGATAGAAACATAGAAACATAGAAGTTGATGGTAGATAAGGACCGCAAGGCCCATCCAGTCTGCCCATTTCTTTTTCTACCTTATAAATGTGCCATCAGCCTTCGCTCTGTCAGTGGCCTATCTATTCATACTCATTTGTATTGCTCCCTTATGCCTATCCCATGCCTGTTTGAAGCCCTGCACTGTATTAGCTACACCACTTCTTGAGGTAGGCTATTCCATGCATCCACCACCCTTTCTGTGAAAAGAATTTCCTCACATTCCCCTTAATCGGCCTCCTCTAATCTCATGCTGTGTCCTCTTGTCCTGCTATTTTTCTTATATTTAAACATGTTAGACTCTTTCACCTTGTTAATGCCCTTAAGGTGTTTTAATGCCTCGATCATATCACCTCTCCCTCCTCTGCTCAAGGGTATACATATTGAGCTCTGTTAATCTGTCCTCATTATGTCTTCTGATGCAGTCCCTGCACCATTTGAGTTGCCCTTCTCTGGACTGCCTCAATTTGGTTAATGTCCTTGTGAAGGTGTGGCCTCCAATACTGCAGCAGTACTCCAGATGGGGCCTAACCAGTGTCTTGTAAAGAGGATTATTACACCTCCCTCTTCGACTTGTGATATCCCTACTAATACACCCTAACACCCCCTAGCCTTACCTACTGCTTTAGAGGTCTGCTTGGATGATTTCAGGTCATCAGTGTGATGATGCCAAGTCTCTTTCTTCCTTTGTGACTGCTAGCAACTCCTCCCAGGCTATAGGTGGCTTCAGGGTTTCTCTTCCCTATGTGCATGATCTTGCACTTCCTTGCATTAAATCCCAGTTGCCACTCTTCTGACCATTTTGCTAGTTTATCCAGATCTCTTCTCATTCTGCCCACCCCATCTGGATCATCTACTCTGTTGCAGATCTTGGTGTCATCTGCAAACAGACAAGCCTTACCCTCTAGTCCATCTGCAAGGTCACTAATGAAGATGTTGAAGAGGACTGGCCCCAGGACTGATCCCTGAGGTACCCCACTTGTGACTTGCATCTCTTCTGACTGTATACCATTTACCACCACTCTCTGTTTCTGCCCATCAACCAGTTTGCCACCCAGTTGACCAACTCTTACCCACCCTGAGCCTACCCAGCTTATTTATCAATCTTCTATGTGGAACAGTGTCAAAAGCTTTGCTGAAGTCAAGGTAGGTGACATCAACTGCTCCCCTTGGTCCACCACTCTGGTTACCAGTCAAAGAAATCTATGAGATTAGTTTGACAGGACCTTCCTTTGTAAACCCATGCTGTCTTGGATCCTGTGCCCCTATGGATTCCAGGTGTTGCACTATCCTTTCCTGAAGGGTGCCTCCATAATCTTGCCCACTACTGAGGTAAGACTGACTGGTCTGTAGTTCCCTGCCTCCTCCTGCTACCACTCTTGTGGGCGGGATCACATAGAACCCTTCTCCAGTCTTCTGGGACCTCTTCTGTGCTCAGAGACTCACTAAACAGTTCTGCTAATGGCTCTGCTAGTTCCACCTTTGGCTCTTAAGTACCCTGGGATGTATGCCATCAGGTCCCATTGCCTTATCCACCCTGAGCTTAGCAAGCTCTTGTAGGACCCTTTCTTTTGTGAAGGGAGTAGTGCTCACCTCCCTCCCCCCCTGTGTCCATGGTGCTGTGGGCCCTGCCCTACCTTCTCTTCAGTAAATACTGAGAAAAAGTATCTATTTAGGATAGATGCTTTTACATGGTCCTCCTCCTCACATGCTCCCTTTTCTCCATTAAGCTTAGCAATACCCCCTCTGGACTTTCTCCTTTCACTAATGTATCTATAGAAAGTCTTGTCACCTTCTTTACTGTTCATGCTAGTATTTCCTCAGTTTGGGACTTTGCCTGCCTTACTGCCTTCCTGCTTCCCTTAGGGCAGTTTGGTATGCATCTATCTTCATCCTGCTGTGTTCCTTATATTTCCTGAAGGTCAGCCTTTTGGCTCTGACCTTTTCTGCTACTGTATTTGAGAACCAAAGTGGTTTCCTTCTTCTTTTACTTCCTTTTCTGTCTAACACAATGGGATGTTGCTTCAAGTATTGCATTCTTAATGCTTGCCCACTTTGCCTGTACCCCCTCACCTGTGTTTCTTTTGCCAGGGCTAGCTTAACTCTGTTGTCCATCTTATCAAAGTCAGCTCTTCTGAAGTCCCAAATTTTTGCCTTGGAATGGGATGATTTAGATGTAGTAGCCAAATTGAACCATACCATGTGATGGTCACTGGCCCCCAGGTGACCTTCTACCTGGAGATCTGTGATCCCTTCCCTGTTAGTCAGTACTAGATCTAGGATAGCCCTGTCTCTTGTGGGTTGTTGTACCAGTTGTTTGAGGCCCTCCTGCAGGAATCCACTATGTGTCTAGTTTTGGCAGATGTTCCTGCTGGTATTGACCAATCTGTATCCAGCATGTTGAAGTCTCCCATTATCAGAACCTCCCCTTTAGCTGTCATGTTTTGTATATCTTCTAACAGTAATGTATCTATGTCCTCCCCCTGGTCTGGGGGCCTGTAGACAACCCCAGTTCTTATAGCTGTCCCATTTTCTGTTTCCAGGGTGACCCACAGTTCTTCTGGCTCCTTATGTGTATTCTGAATTTCTGTAGCTTTGATATTTTCATTGACATACAGGGCCCTCCTCCCCCTTTTTGCCTCGGTCTCTTCTGAACAATACATAGCCAGGTACTGAAGTCTCCCAAGTGTGGTTACTGGTAAGCTTCGTCTCACTAATTGCTACTATGTCCAGTTTAGCCTCTGACATTATTGCCTGCAGGTCTGGGTTCTTATTTCCCAGGCTGTGAGCATCTGTGTACATGATTTTCCATTGGCCAGATTTTGGTGTGTTAGTTGTTGGGTGAGGTTTGGCATTATCCCTGTGCGTCGTATGGGGAGACAAACCTTTTTTCTTACCTGGTGATCCAAATGAACTGCAAACATGTTGAATCCCTGTTTGACCACTAGCTGAGGGGAGGGGTGTTCTTCCATTAGCGTATGGGGTGCTGCACCCTCTCCCCATTTGCTAGTTTAAATATTCTACAAAGGCGTCAAACTTCTGCCCCAATGCACTGACTCCCTCCTTAGTCAGATGCAGTCCATCAAATTAAAGAACTTCGGCAAAAGAACTGTTGCCAGTTCCTACAAATCTGTGTCCTTTTTCCTGGCACCAGCCCTTGAGCCACATGTTTAGCTCCCTATCTCCCTTTTCTGACCTTCTATCCATCTGCCCCCCTCTCCCAGACTGGCAGGATCTCAGAGAAGGAGATGCCGGATGAAATGGATGATAGTTTGTCACCCAGCCTGGTCAGGTGTTCCTTGATCTCCACAACTGATTGGCTGGTGAGATCATTAGTCCCTATGTGTACTAGGACATCAATGTTTTCTCCTGCTTTGTGAACAATTTTGATATCGGTCAGCGTCTCTCCATGCTGATGTACCTGGAGACATCTGACCATTACCCTGGCTGGAGATGGGTATCAACTCCCAAATCATGGAGTCTCCTATGATCAAGTTTTTGGATTTTCTTTTGCTTTTTTGTTTTGGTTCCTGATTTGGGTGAGTTTTGTTGTGCTAGCTCCTGTGCCTGCAGTGTCCTGCTCTGCAGTGTCTTCTGCCTCTTTGTTTGATTTCAGAGATACAGGCAGATACCTGTTTGTAGTGTTTATATGGTTTTTGGAGGTAATATGTTGGAGAGCAGAGAGTGATGGGGCACCCGATTTGCCCCTCCTAACCACCTGCCAACCTCCTGGTCCAACTACCCTCTGCGGTCGAGGTTTTTCTGTTGGATGCTGGGGAAATGGCGGGTGGTTCTTATAATGTATTTCCTCTTGAATATGAAATTTGAGGTGTACAATCTCTGCCCATGCTGCCCGGAGCTGAGCCCTAAGATCTCCAATGGCCCAGCATGTAGGACAGTGTCCTAAATCCTGTAAGACTGTCCTTCTGAAAATTGTTCTTCAGTACCTGCAG
The DNA here is from genome assembly GCA_016271365.2 of Neoceratodus forsteri. Taxonomy (NCBI): domain Eukaryota; kingdom Metazoa; phylum Chordata; order Ceratodontiformes; family Ceratodontidae; genus Neoceratodus; species Neoceratodus forsteri. The sequence goes on along the minus strand of CM028132.1, from coordinate 829,158,373 downwards.
TTAATGATATCCATTCCAGATAAGTTGCTGGGTTTATAACCTAGTCAGAGTAATAAGAAGGAAAAAAATGCAAGTAATGGTTTGATTGTGTTTTGTTTTTGTTTAACTTGATATAACAAGTTAAATTACTAGTGCCCTGTAAATGAGCTCACCTTGTGGATGCCCACTGATCCGCCCCTTCCTGCTCTGCCACAGGAAATGTCACAACTGTGGTACCCTATAAAAGGAGTGTAGTGTGGGGTGGTTGGGGATGGGGTGGGTGGCTGGGCCCTTCCCTGCTGAAAAGAAGAACCACAGATGAAAGAACAAGGAGGTAAGGCAGAAACAATCAGTCAACAACAAATGCAGTAACCCTGAAAGCTTATCCTAATGTTAGATAAAACTGTAAAACCTGTAAAGCACCACCTGTAATAATTTCAGAGAAGATATCGCTGTAAGAAACACTTTGCTACAGAGAAAAATAAAAGCAATGAAATGTTAGCAACAAACAGTAGCAATCCCTGTGAGTAAAAATAAAAACAACACCACACAGTAAATCTGCTTAGCCAAAGAAGTCTTAATCCTTTTCCTTGCTCTGGTAAGGTTCTCTACTCTGCCTTTCAAGCAGTCTTGGAAGAAAGAGCTCAGGTGAAGCTAGGTGCCTTGGCCAGCAAACCAAGTCTTCTAACTCAAGATATCAACTAACCTGACTTTTAACCCTTCTTTCTGTTGAAAGTACTGACAGTTTGCCAGCTCCACCCTCACATACACACTAATCCTTTGGAAGAGCTGTGGGAGGAAAGCAATTAGCTCCTTCAATGAGAAGGAGACTGAATCACCTCTGAGACAACAAACCTTTACAACAAAAAAAAAAAATTAATAAAATAAAACAGTGTCAAACAGTAATTTTGCTTAGCCCATTGATAAAAGTCACAAAATGTAAGCTCCACCTGTAATAATTTCAGAGAAGATATACCCTGTAAGAAACACTTTGCTACAGAGAAAATAAAGCAGTAACAGAAGATATACCTTGCAAAAGACAATTTGAATCAGAAGATTACAGCAGTAATCTGTTAGCACACACCTGTAGGCATACCTTGTAATAATGCAGAAGAAGGTATACCAGCAACAACAATTTGAATCAGAGAAAAATAAAGCAATGAAATGTTAGCAACAAACAGTAGCAATCCCTGTGAGTAAAAAATAAAAACAACACCACACAGTAAATCTGCTTAGCCAAAAGAAGTCTTAATCATTTTCCCTTGATCTGGTAAGGTTCTCTTCTCTGCCTTTCAAGCAGTCTTGGAAGGAAGGCAGGTGAAGCTAGGTGCCTTGGCCAGCAAACCAAGTCTTCTACCTCTAGATGTACCAAGCTCTTGCTCCCGTTTCAGAGATATGGCCTTAAGTAGTGCACTACCGGCTGCCTGGAACAAAGCCCAGGCTAAACTCAACCTTCAACATCTAATTACCCTGAATAGCTTCAAAAAATTAGCTAACAGCACTTTATCAGACACACGCACTTGTCACTGATTAAGATCCAGTTACTCTAAACCTTATACCTATTTCCACTTTTGACCCTGCATCGCCCTCACCTTCCAGCTCTCACCCATCCTCCTTCACAACCTCCATTCTCCACATTCTATTTTCTTCCTGTCTCTATCCTTATCTGCTTTCTACCTCATTGCCATACTCTGTCTACTACCTCTCTATTTACAGTTGACTCTAGCTATTTCCTGCAACCCGGTTTTGTGACTGCCTTATGTTTGACCATATATTACTGCTTAGTTCTATTGCATGGAAGTTCACTTGTATGTAATGTTGACTGTATATACATGTACACAAATGTTGTTTCTTCATATATCACGTATAATGTTACCTATATTTACTATGTACAGTATATATATATATTTTTTTTCGATTGTTTAACCAGTAGTAGCACACTAAGCTGAAAGCTTGTTTACAGGTGCGACCTGGAAGCACAGGGAAGTTAAGTGACTTGCTCAGGGTCACACAGTATGCAAGTGGGGGCTGTGAGATTCAAACCCAGGTCTCCAGATTTATAGCTCAGAGCCTTAAACCACTGCGCTATACTGCTTCCCATATGCCTTCTTTACATTGTAAATGAGCCTGCACAAAGGAATATTTACCTGCTAGTAAACTGAAATAAACTGAAAACCAAACTCCCGGCCTACTGGACTGCCTTTAGAGTTGCAAGAAACCAATGCACCAAACTTACTCAAACTGAAAAAGCTAGATACTATAAAAATGAACTAACATCCTCCTCTAATTGCCCAGCTAAATTCTGGAGGACCTTAAAGAACATTGAGGGACACCATCTGGCTAATTCCCTGCCTGCAAAAATCTCTACTGGTGGTTCTTTCACTACCAACAAGCAATTTTAGACCTTCTTAATAACCATTTTGCTTTCTGTGTTAGCATATGACTCCTCCCTTACTAATAACCTATGTGCTCAGATTGTTGCCCAGGGCCAGTCCAGTTTTACCCCAGCTTCCCTTTCCAATGATGCACCTTTTTCTTTCTGTACTGTCACTATAAAACAAGTGGAGGACCTGCTCCTGGGACTCAACATCAGGAAAAGTGCAGGCACTGACCACATTGACCCTTACTATTTAACAATAGACTATCATGTTTTGTCCACCCCATCACTCACCTGTTTAATATGTCCCTTACACAGGGTGTTCTTCCACCAGTTTAGAAAGCTGCCCACCTTATTTCTCTTTTCAAGTCTGGTGATACAAGTGATTTAAACAATTGCAGACCCATATCCCTCCTTCCCATCTTATCCAAATTAATTGAAAATATTGTCAATTCCCAGATTAGAAAACATTTGAAAACATTTAACCTTTTGAGCCCAGTGCAGTCCAGATTCAGGCTGTGTCATAGTTGTTAAAGTTTCCAATGACTGGTTAAAGTCGCTGGATGATATGAACTATGTTTGTGCCTTATTTCTTGATCTTAGCAAGGCCTTTGACATGGTAGATCATGACCTGCTTCTGATCTCCCTGAAAAACATTGGCCTGGACTCCCAAGTGCTGAACTGGTTTTCTATTCATCTTACTGGCCGTCAGAAGCAGATTAAAGCAGATGGGATCTTTTCTCCACTGAAACCTCTTATGACAGCTGTATCCCAAGGGTCCATCTTAGGCCCATTATTATTTCTATTATACATTAATAACATCAATTCCAGTATTAAAGCTGCTAACATCCATCTTTTTGCAGATGACTCAGTTCTCTACATTGACAGACCAAACCTGGAGTTTGCCTGCAAAGACTTAGAACTAGACTTTAACCTTCTGTAGGAAAACCTTCTCCATCTAAAACTCATGCTAAACACCAAAAAAACTAAGAACATGCTTCTTTCACCTTCATCTTAAACACCCAGTCACTGCCCAGCACCTCAAATTACCACCTTATTGGAGGAGAATCTGGAGTTTATAGCTAAATTCAAATATCAGGGCTTCTGGGTCGACCATAAATTGTTCTTCATTAACCATATTGAAGAACTAGCAAAAAAAAAATGAAGCAAAGGCTTGGTCTGTTATACCGCATTAAGCACTTACTCATGCCTGAAGCAAAAACTCGTTTGGGGTAGTCCATCTTTCTTCTGCTCCTTGATTATGAACACTTTCTCTATGGACAAGGTCCTAGTACTGCTTTAGTTAAGCTTGACACTCTTTACCACTGAGCACTAAGATTTATTACCGGTGCCCCATACTCCACCCATCATTGCTCCCTGTACTCTGAACTAGGCTGGCGATCTCTTAAACTTAGATGACAGAAAAATGTAGTCACCTGGATGTACTGAGCAATTATCAACAAGCTACCCCAGTATATTTCTGACTGTCTGCCTTCCTGCTCCACAAGGAACTTCCCCCTCAGGATCCTTTCCTATATAACCTAAATTGTCCCCAGAGTTAGTCCGCACCTTGGTGAGACCCCCATAGTCATGTCCTGCCCTGCCTGTTCTCTGAAACAGCATCCAAAAGCCCTTGAAATTAATGATCCCTGTCAAACTGGCCACTTTTAAAACCCTGCTGGCTCATTCTCTCATTGAGTCTTGTAATTGCTTTCAGCAATGACTTATAGTCCTACCTACTAGTTCCCTAATCCATCTCTTCCTATTCCAGAAATGTCTGTCTGCCTTATCTCTACTCTTATTGTTAAGTTATTCTGTACCATTGTGTATATATTAAGCTTATATTGCATTTATTATGTATACTCTACTTCGTATATTGTATGCTGCATATATTTTGTTCTCCCTTGCTACATTCCTATGTAACTTTATCATACCCTGTTTTGTTGTTATTTTCTTATTAATCAGTGTGAATATGCCGAGGTCCATCTTGTAAATTAGTCTTACTCAATGATGTTTCACCTGGTAAAATAAAGATTGATTGATTGATTGATTGATTGATTGATTGATGTAGGACAGTGGAAACTTTCAAAAGGGCATGGGACAGGGCATGGGGGGGTATCTGTGTAAGTAGTGATGAGAAACTACTGGAGGAGGGTGAGGGTCAGGGGTGGGGGTGGGGCAGCAGCAATCTAGGGGCACTAGCTGCACACTCAAGCAGACTTGATAGACCACAAGGCCTGTTTCTGCAGGCATATATGTATGTATGGTACTGGTGGTTGGACTATAGGATGCAGGTGGAATTTCCACAAAAGTTCTGAAATGGATTTCTGAACTTTCATTGAAATTCCTGATGTGGAAGTTTTTTTTCACATGCCTCTACCTGCAGGTGTAGTATAGCAAATACAATTGATCCATTATAGCTGGCCCAGTGGCATGGAGGGCTAAGGCATCAATGCCTTACCTCCTGCCATGTCAGCCACCAGTGTTCACGGTGTGAGCAGGTTGCTGGGGGTCAGCAGGGGAAGGAGAGAAATGAGCATCAGGAGGACAGCTCCCTTCTCCTGGGGAGGGGAAGGATCAGATGCCGGCACTTGCCTGGCTCCTAGTGGTGCCTGGGGGCTGGTATGAGGGAGCTATAGAGAGAGGGGACAGAGACAGAGCAGATGCCCAGTGTGCTGCATGCATAAGCATGTGCAGCTGAGCCATTGGTGTCATTGCATGCTGCCATTGCCGCACTCGGGAACGGGCACAAAAACTCGGAGGAGAAAAATGTCCTAGTTGAGTTGAATGACTGCTGACTCTTACAGGCTCTGCCCCCGATACATGCAGGTTCTCCCTGAACTGGATCCTCACTTTGTGGGTTGAGGGATTCCCGCCACCCTACCATGGAGGTTAAGCCATGGGTGAAAAGGGAGCTAGACCTGCGAGGTTGAGGGATGGAGCAGGAGGGTCGGCAAGAATGTGGGCCGACAGGGATGGGGGGATTAGAGGTGGGTGAAGTGGGTGGAATTTGCTTCGAGGAGAAATCCATGAAATTCTGCCAATTTCGTGTAGCAGAATGTGAAATTTCACCTGGCAGAGTGGTAAAATTTCACCTGCCAGAACGGCGAAATTTCGCCTTCCGCAGCGAAATTTTGACTTCCGCAACTAAATTTCGCCTTCCATGGTGAAATTTCACCTTCCATCCACAGGCAAAATTTCACCTTAGACAGTCTTTCAGACTAGTATAATAAGTAGATCCCTGGTGGCTAGTGGCCCTTCCCCCCACTTGCTGTCCCACATGAAGATAAAAATCATAACCCCCTCCCAGTCTATGGATTACATCCATGAATTACATAGTATACTAACCCAGTCCCAATCTATGGATTATGTGGGTAAAATAATGTAGCAGGGTTACAAGATATATCATATTCACACATACAGCTAGCGGTTCCTCCCCCTACCTGTCCCACATGTAACTATAATTAAATAATTAAATTATCCATGGTGGCTAGTGGTCCCTCCCCTCCACCCAGTCATAACCCATCCCGCCAACTGCCGTGGAAATGTACGGTAACCCCCCACTGGCATCCCTCCATATCTCCTCATTTAGTCCACTCACTCCAGTCCTTATGTATTAGCGTCTCATTATGCCCTGATTTGCATGCAGTTTGCCGAGCGTTACTGCAGGGTCCCACAAAGCCACCAGTAGGTCAGTCTGGAAGTACAGGGGCTGGCCACGTCTGACCACAACTCCACCTGTAGGTCTGTCTGGCAGTGCACGATGATAGCTGCAGGCTACATGTACACAGTACAGCATAGCATAGCATATTGTACCCCAGGGGACAACACAGCATAGGCACAGGTGGTGGTGGTGCTGTATGCAACTGTAACACCATAGGGCATGCTACAGTGCACAGCAGACAGTACATTAGCAAGGGGGCCAGTAGTGTGTGGGACACAGCACTGCCTATGGTGTGTAGGGCAGTGATGCTGACTGCACTGTACACAGTGACATGCCCAACTTGCAGGTGTTTCCTGACTGTGGACATTACTGTTACACTGTTGTGTGATCCACAGATGCTGCACCTGTGGCATGGGATGCACACAGTAACATATACATGGCTGGCTGTGTGTGCTGTGGCATCTGTACAGTTGTGCTGTATGTGGCTGGGGGGCATGTAGGATCCAACAGGGACACAGGCAGTGGGGTATTCCCACTACTGGCACATGTGCACTGCGTGCTGTGCCCCAGTCCGGTGGCCACACCTGGGCTGTGGTGAGGTCTGGCCACCCGTACACCCTCCCCTCAATGGCTACTATGCCCACAGTGCTGCCTGTGTGTGTTGGCATGTATTGGGCACCACAGCTGTATGGTCTGCAGGTGTGTGCTGTATGGCCACACTACCATGATGTCCCCTGTGGGCCCGATCACCCCTTACTGCCTGTGCATGGCTGGGACCTGTGGCAGCTGTTGGCATCATGGTGGTGCCATCAGTGAGCAGCATGTGCCCTCCATGTCTGGCAGTTTCTAAGTGTCATATCATATGTAGGAGTCGCGCAAGCCTTGCTAATGCCGCGCTAACACCGCGCAAAGCAACAATGTCATGCAACACTGTTTGCCCAGGGTTAAGACCAGCTTTTCCTGGGCGGTAATTTGTACCACGCTATGGGTCACTCTAAGTCGCTCTAAACACCTTAGCACAGCGCTAGTCACTGAATATCTCATTGCACCTGTATTCATATTTACTTTGACCCTTGCATATAATTATAGTTTGCCTGGCCGCTAATACAGTTTGCCCATGCTATCTGGTCTTTTGAATATAGCAGACTTGTGCTAATTCCATGCTAAACCCCCGCAAACATTTTTTGCCCAGCACAAAGCTTTGAGTATCTGGCCCACAGCAGTCTCTCAGTTCTCTAATATACATGCCATGAAAACAGTTCTCCTACTTGCCCTGACCAGTTTTGTGCATGAGGAAGTGCACATGTGTGAAACTGGTTGGGGGAAGTAGGAGAACTGTTTTCATGGAATGTATGGGGGAGAGCTGAGAGACTGCATCTCTAAATAAAACTCACATTTAAGCAATTGGCTGGTGTTGGTGCTGACATCTTGAAAGAGACTTGATGGATAAGCAGCAGAGGGTGGTGATAAACAGAATTCACTCAGGGTAAGGGAGCGTGACTAGTGAGATATTTCAGGTATTAATACTTGGTCCAATCCTCTTCAATGTTTTTTATCAATGATATTGCAGAACAGCTGGAAAGGAAGGTATGCCTCTTTGCAGATGACATCAAAATCTGTAATAGAGTGGACATGGAGAGAGAATGTGCAGAGACCTGTGAAAACTCAAGGAGTGGTCAAGGGTATGGCAGCTGGGTTTCAATGCAAAAAAGTGTAAAATCATGCACCTAGGGCACAGATACCTAGAGACAGAGTATAATGTGGGGGAAGGAGTACTGATGATCACCAAACAGGAAAGAGACCTGGGGTAATCATATCTGAGTACCTCAATGTGGCAAGGCAGTCTGACAAGGAAGTAGGCAGTATGAGTGAGATGCTGGGGTACATAACACCAGCAGAAGAAGGGAGGTGTTGTTGCCAATGTATAGATCATTGGTGAGACTCCACCTGAAGTACTACTGTATGTCCACTTCTGGACATCATTTCTCAAGCAGGACACACACAGGGTGGAATCTGTTCAGAGAAGGGAAATTTAAACCGTGCCCCGAGCAGCGCTCTTGGGCATGGTGGCATCTCTGGCTGTTTCCTTGGCCACTGCCACCACCGCAGAAATTGCTGGCTCCAGGCCACCCTCCTTGTCCTGCTCTTCAGACTGTGCAGTAAGGTACAGCCACTGTGTTTCTTCTTGAGTCAACACACTTACGGTAGCATTCCGATTGGAGCACCTTTTTGCTGCTTGCTCTTGATTGGCCAAGTGGGTAGCACAAGGCTCCTGATTGGTATGCCTGCAAGACGGTTCTCTGGACTGCTATTCCCTGCTCAAAAATCTATTTTTCTAGGATCCTGGACAATTGAACTGCTTTTTTCTGTTAAGACCTTAAAAGCAGAACTTAAAGCAGAATTACTGTGATTGTTAGCTCCTTTGTGTTATGGTAAACTGCTGAATTTAATGTTGTACTGCATGAAACTGTATAATCAGCCAATATGGCACATGAAGGCTTAACTCTTTCTGTAACTGCTGACTGGCTTCCTTAAAACTACCTCTTTTCTGCCTTTTCCTTGCTCTTACTGTTCACCACTCTCTTTGTTCCAAGCCCTCCTTTTGTGGCATACTGCTGTCCTGCACTTGACTCCTACCTCATTTCCCTACTCAACCTCAAAACTCTTACTGTCTCACTCACATATCTACCTCTTCGTCCCCCTGTAACCCCTCCCTACCTTACCCCAAATTGCTAATTTCTGTCTTTGTCCAATTTAAGCACCCCCTTCCCCCGCTGACATTCTGCCACCAGTTTTCTGCCCTTTCTTTTCTTCCTCTGCTTTGTTTCCCTACATTTACACTGTCTGTACTCTTCTTACTCCTAGATTTAAACTGCATCCCGAGCAGCACTCTTGGACACGGTGGCGCATCCAGCTGTTTCCTTGGCTGTCGCCACCATGGTAGAATTCGCTGGCTCTCAGCCACCCTCCTGGTCCCACTGTTCTGACTCAGCAGTAAGATTTAAACCACACCCCGAGCTGCACTCTTGGACATGATGGTGTCTCCGGACGTTTCCTTGGCCGTCGCCAACACCACAGAAATGACTGGATCCCTGCCACCCTCCTGGTCCCACTCTTCGGACTCCACAGTAAGGTACAGCCACTGTGTTTCTTCCTGAGTTGACCCGCTTACAGCAGCATTCCGATTGGAGCATCTTTTTGCTGGTGGCTCCTGATTGGCCAAGTGGGTAGGGCAAGGCTCCCAATTGGTGCACCTGTAAGCCAGCTCTCTGGACTGCTATATGCTGCTCAAAAATCTATTTTTCTAGGCTCCTTGACATTTTAACTGTTTTTTTCTGTTACGACATTAAAAGCAGAACTTAAAGCAGAATTACTGTGATTGTTAGCTCCTTTCTGTTATGGTATACTGCAGAACTTAATGTTGTACTGCATAAATTGCGTAATAGGCCAATATGGCACATAGAGACTTAACTCTTTCTGTCAGTGCTGACTGCCTTCCTTAAAACTACCTCTTTTCTGCCTTTTCCTTGTTCTTACTGTTCACCACTCTCTCTGTTCCAAGCCCTCCTTTTGCGTTGTATTGCTATCCTGCACTTGACTCCTACCCCATCCCCCTACCTAATCTCAAAAGTCTTATTGTCTCACTCATGTATCAACCTCTTTGTCACTCCGTAACCCCTCTCTAACTTACTCCAAATTGCTAATTTCTGTCTTTGTCCAACTTAAGCACCCCCAAGCCCCACTGACGGTCTACCACCAGTTTCCCATGCCTTCTTTTCTTCCTTTGTTTTGTTTCCATATATTTACACTGTTTGTCCTCTTCTTACTCCTAGATTTAGACCGCTCCCCGAGTGGCAGTCTTGGAAATGGCAGTGCCTCCAGTCGTTTCCTTGGACGCCACCACCAACGCAGAAATCACTGTCTCCCGGCCACCCTCCTGGTCCTGCTTTTCAGACTCCACAGTAAGTTTTAAACAGTGCCCCAAGTGGTGCTCTTGGACACGGCGGTGCCTCTGGCTGTTACCTTGGCCACCTCCACCACCGCAGAAATCGCTGGCTCCCGGCCGCCCTCCTGGTCCTGCTCTTCGGACTCTGCAGTAAAGATACAGCCGTTGTGTTTCTTCTTGAGTCAACACACGTACGGCAGCATTCTAAATGGAGTGCCTTTTTGCTGGTGGCTTCTGATTGGCCAAGCGGGTAGAGCAAGGCTCCCGATTGGTGTACTTGCAAGCCGGCTCTCTGGACTGCTAGTCTCTGCTCAAAAATCTATTTTTCTAGGTTCCTGGACATTTGAACTTTTTTTTGTCTGTTAACACCTTAAAAGCAGAACTTAAAGCAGAATTACTGTGATTGTTAGCTCTTTTCTGTTATAGTATATTGCATAATTTAATGTTGTACTGCAAGAAACTGTATAATCAGCCAATACGGCATATAGAGATGTAACTCTTTCTGTAACTGCTGACTGCCTTCCTTAAATCTACCTCTTTTTTCCCTCTCCCTTGCTTGTACTGTTCACCACTATCTCTGTTCCAAGCCCTACTTTTGCGTTGTGTTGCTATTTTGCACTTGACTCCTACCCCATCCCCCTACCTAAGATCAAAACTCTTACTGTCTTGCTGACGTATCTACCTCTTTGTCCCCTTGTAACCCCTCTCTAACTTACTCCAAATTGCTAATTTCTGTCTTTGTCCAATTTAAGCACCCCCAAGCCCTACTGGCGGTCTACCACCAGTTTCCAACCCTTCTTTTCTTCCTTTGTTTTGTTTCCATATATTTACACTGTTTGTCCTCTTCTTACTCCTAGATTTAAACCACGCCGCGAGTTGCACTCTTGGAAATGACAGTGCCTCCAGTCGTTTCCTTGGCCGCTGCCACCAACTCAGAAATCACTGTCTCCTGGCCACCCTCCTGGTCCTGCTCTTCAGACTCCACAGTAAGTTTTAAACTGTGCCCCAAGTGTGCTCTTGGATACGGCAGCACCTCTGGCCATTACCTTGACCACCGCCACCACCACCGCAGAAATCGCTGGCTCCCGGCCGCCCTCCTGGTCCCGCTCTTCGGACTCTGCAGTAAGGTACAGCCGCTGTGTTTCTTCTTGAGTCAACCTGTTTACTGCAGCATTCTAATTGGAGTGTCTTTTTGCTGGTGGCTCTTGATTGGCCAAGCGGGTAGAGCAAGGCTCCCGATTGGTGTACCTGCAAGCTGGCTCTCTGGACTGCTAGTCCCTGCTCAAAAATCTATTTTTCTAGGCTCCTGGACATTTGAACTTTTTTTGTCTGTTAACACCTTAAAAGCAGAACTTAAAGCAGAATTACTGTGATTGTTAGCTCTTTTCTGTTACAGTATATTGCAGAATTTGATGTTGTACTGCATGAAACTGTATAATCGGCCAATACAGCATATAGAGATGTAACTTTTTCTGTAACTGCTGACTGCCTTCCTTAAATCTACCTCTTTTTTCCCTCTCCCTTGCTTGTACTGTTCACCACTATCTCTGTTCCAAGTCCTACTTTTGTGTCGTATTGCTATTTTGCACTGGACTCCTATCCCATCCCCCTACCTACTCTCAAAACTCTTATTGTCTCACTCATGTATCAACGTCTTTGTCCCCCTGTAAACCCTCTCTAACTTACTCCAAATTGCTAATTTCTGCCTTTGTCCAACTTAAGCACCCCCAGTCCCCACTGACTGTCTACTGCCAGTTTCCCATCCCTTCTTTTCTTCCTTTGTTTTGTTTCCGTATATTTACACTGTTTGTCCTCTTCTTACTCCTAGATTTAAACTGCAGCCTGAGCTGTGCTCTTGGAAACAGCAGTGCCTCCGGTCATTTCCTTGGCCGCCACCACCACCGCAGAAATCACTGTCTCTCAGCCACCCTCCTGGTCCTGCTCTTCAGACTCCACAGTAAGTTTTAAACTGTGCCCCAAGCAGTGCTCCTGGACATGGCAGTGCCTCTGGCCATTTCCTTGGCCACTGCCACCACAGCAGAAATTGCTGGTTCCCGGCTGCCCGCCTGGTCCCACTCTTTGGTCTCCACAGTAAGGTACAGCCACTGTGTTTCTTCTTGAGTCAACCTGCTTAAGGCAGCATTCCAATTGGAGTGCCTTTTTGCTGGTGGCTCCTGATTGGCCAAGCAGGTAGAGCAAGGCCTCTGAGTGGTGCGCCTGTAAGCCGGCTCTCTGGACTGCTAGTCCCTGCTCAAAAATCTATTTTTCTAGGCTCCTGGACATTTGAACTTTTTTTTTCTGTTAACACCTTAAAAGCAGAATTTAAAGCAGAATTATTGTGATTGTTAGCTCTTTTCTGTTATAGTATATTGGAGAATTTAATGTTGTACTGCATGAAACTGTATAATTGGCCAATACGGCATATAGAGAAGTAACTCTTTCTGTAACTGCTGACTGCCTTCCTTAAAATTTCCTCTTTTCTGCCTTTCCCTTGCTCTTACTGTTCACCACTATCTCTGTTCCAAGCCCTCCTTTTTTGGTGTATTGCTATCCTGCACTTGACTCCAACCCCATCCCCCTACCTAAGATCAAAACTCTTACTGTCTTGCTCATGTATCTACCTCTGTCCCCCTGTAGCCCCTCCCTACTTTACTCAAAATTGCTAATTCCTGTCTTTGTCTAACTTAAGCATCCCCACCCCCCCGCTGACGATCTGATGCCAGTTTCCTGACCCTTCTTTTCTTCCTTTGATTTCTCTATATTTACACTGTCCTGTTCTTACTCCTAGATTTAAACTTTGCCCCAACCAGTGCTCTGGTACCCGGTGGGGACTCCGTATTTTTCCTTGGCCACCACCACCACTGCAGAAATCGCTGGCTGCCAGCCACCCTTCTGTTCCCACTCTTCGATCTCAATAGTAAGATTTAAACTGCGCCCCGAGTGGCACTCTTGGACATGGTGGCACCTCTGGCACCTCCGTTGTCCGCCACCAGCATCACCGAAATCACTGGCTCTCAGCCAGCCTCCTGCTCCCACTCTTTGGACTCCGGCGTAAAGTACAGCCACTGTGTTTCTTCTTGAGTCGACCCCCATAAGGAGCCATTCAATTGGAGCACCTTTTTGCTTTTGGCTTCTTATTGACCAAGCGGGTAGAGCAAGGCTCCCGATTGGTGTGCCTGCAAGCTGGCTCTCTGGACTACTATTCCCTGCTTAAAAATCTATTTTTCTAGGCTCCTGGACATTTGAACTTTTTTGTCTGTTAACACCTTAAAAGCAGAACTTAGAGCAGAATTACTGTGATTGTTAGCTCTTTTGTGCTACAGTATATTGCAGAATTTAAAGTTGTACTGCATGAAACTGTATAATCGGCCAATACGGAACAGACAGACATAACTCTTTCTGTAACTGCTGACTGCCTTCCTTAAAACTACCTCTTTTCTCCCTCTACCTTGCTCTTACTGCTCACCAATCTCTCTGTTCCAAGCCCTCCTTTTGCAGCATATTGCTATCTTGCACCTGACTCCTACCCCATCCCCCTACCTAATCTCAAAAGTCTTACTGTCTCACTCATGTACCAACCTCTTTGTCCCCTTGTAACCCTGCTCTAACTTATTCCAAATTGCTAATTTCTGTTTATGTCCAACTTAAGCAGCCTCACCCTCCCACTGTCGGTCTGCCGCCAGTTTTCTGCCCCTTCTTTTCTTCCTATGTTTTGTTTCCATATATTTGCACTGATTGTTCTCATCTTACTCGAAGATTTAAACTGCACCCCAAGTGGCATTCTTGGACACGGCCATTCCTCCGCTCATTTCCTTGGCCGCCACCACCGCAGAAATCGTTGGCTCCCAACTGCCCTCCTGGTCCTGCTCTTTGGACTCCACAATAAGTTTTAAACCATGCACCGAGTGGTTCTCTTGGACGCGGCGGTGTCTCCTTCCATTTCCTTGGCTGTCACCAACACAGCAGAAATTGCTGGCTCCCAGCCACCCTCTTGGTCCCGCTCTTTGGACTCCAAAGTAAGGTACAGCCACTGTGTTTCTTCTTGCGTCGACCTGCTTATGGTGCCATTCCGATTGGAGACCCATTTTTTCTGGTGGCTCCTGATTGGCCAAGCGGGTAGCGCAAGACTCCTGATTGGTGCGCCTGCAGACTGACTCTCTGGACTGCTAATCCTTGCTCAAAAATCAATTTCTTCCAGGTTCCTGGACATTTGAACTGTTTTTTTCTGTTAAGACCTTAAAAGCAGAACTTAAAGCAGAATTACTGTGATTGTTAGCTCTTTTTTTCTATGGTATACTGTATAATTTAGTGTTGTGCTGAATGAAACTGTATAATCGGGGCAATTCGGCACATAGAGACTTAACTCTTTCTGTAACTGCTGACTGCATTCCTTAAAACTACCACTTTTCTGCCTCTCTCTTGCTCTTACTGTTCACCACTCTCTCTCTCTCTCTGTCTCTCAATCTGTTCCAAGCCCTCATTTTGCAGCGTATTGCTGTCCTGCACTTGACTCCTACCCCATCACCCTACCTAAGCGCAAACCTCTTACTGTCTTGCTCATGTATCTACATCTTTGTCTCCCTGTAACCCTCACTACCTTACTCCAAATTGCTAATTTCTTTCTTTGTCCAACTTAAGCACCCCCACCCTCTGATGGTCTGCTGCCAGTTTCCCACCCCTACTTTTCTAACTTTCTTTTGTTTCCCTATATTTACACTGTTTGTCCTCCTCTTACTCCTAGATTTAAACTGCACCTGAGCGGCGTTCTTTGACATGGTGGTGCCTCCATCCATTTCTTTGGCATCTGCCACCTCCGCAGAAATCATTGGCTCCCAGCCGCCCTCCTAGTCCTGCTCTTCGGACTCCACAGTAAGATTTAAACTGTGCCCTGAGCAGTGGTCTTGGACACAGCATCGCCTCTGCCCATTTCCTTGGCCGCTGCCACCACCACAAAAATTGCTGGCTCCTGGCCACCCTCCTGGTCCCACTCTTCGGACTCCACAGTAAGATTTTAACTGCGTCCCAAGTGGTGCTCTTGGACATGGCAGCAACTCCGGCTATTTTCTTGGCCGCCCCCACCACTGCAGAAATCGCTGGCTCCCACCCGCCCTCCTGGTCCCAATCTTCAGACTCCACAGTAAGGTACAGCTTCTGGGTTTCTTCTTGAGTTGACTTGCTTATGGTAGCATTCCAATTGGAATGCCTTTTTGCCAGTGGCTCCTGATTGGCCAAGCAGGTAGCACAAGGCTTCCATTTGGTGCGCCTGCCAGCCGGCTCTCTGGACTGCTATTCCCTTCTCAAAAGTCTATTTTTCTAGGCTCCTGGAAATTTGAACAGTTTTTTTCTGTTAAAACATTAAAAGCAGAACTTAAAGCAGAATTCCAAGCCCTACTTTTGTGGTGTATTTCTATCCTGCACTTGATTGCTACCCCATCCCACTACCTAAGCTCAAAACTCTTACCGTCTCGCTCACATATCTACCTCTTTGTCCCACTGCAACCCCTCCCTACCTTACTCCAAATTGCTAATTTCTGTCTTTGTCCAACATAAGCACCCCAACCTCCCCGCTGGCAGTCTGCCACCAGTTTCCTGCCCCTTCTTTTCTTCCTTTGTTTTGTTTCCCTATATTTACACTGTTTGTCTTCTTATTAGTCCTAGACTTAAACCATACCCCTAGCGGCACTCTTGGACACGGCAGCACCTCTGGCCATTTACTTGGCCACCACCACCACTACTGCAGAAATTGCTGGCTCCCAGCCACCTTTGGGGTCCCGCTCTTCAGACTCTGCAGTAAGATTTAAACCATGCTCCAAGTGGTGCACTTGGACAAGGCTCTCTCTGTTCTAAGCCCTCCTTTTTTGGCATATTGCTATCCTGCACTTGACTCCTACCCCATCCCCCTACTTAAGCTCAAAACCCTTACTGTCTCGCTCACATATCTACCTCTTTGTCCCCCTGTAACCCCTCCCTACCTTACTCCAAATTGTTAATTTCTATCTTTGTTCAACTTAAGCACCTCCATCCCTTGCTGATGGTCTGCCGCCTGTTTCCCCAACCTTATTTTCTTCTTTTGTTTTGTTTCCCTATATTTACACTTTGTCCTCTTCTTACTCCTAGATTTAAACCACACCCCGAGTGGTGCTCTTGGACACGGCAGTGCCTCTAGCTGTTTCCTTGTCCGCCACCACCCCCACAGAAATCGCTGGCTCCTGGTTGCCCTCCTGTTCCCGCTCTTCGAACTCCGAAGAAAGATTTAAACTGTGCACCTGAGAGGTGGTGCTCTTGGACACGGTGGCACCTCCGGTCATTTCCTTGGCTGCCGCCACCACCACCGCAGAAATCACTGGTTCCCGGCCACCCTCCTGGTCCTGCTCTTTGGACTCTGCAGTAAGGTACAGCTGCCGTGTTTCTTCTTGAGTTGATTCACTTATGGTGATGTTCCAATTGGATCACCTTTTTGCTGGTGGCTCCTGATTGGCCAAGCAGGTAGCGCAAGGCTCCAGATCGGTACGCCTGCAAGCTGGCTCTCTGGACTGCTATTCCCTGCTCAAAAATCTATTTTTCTAGGCTCCTGGACATTCTAACTGGTTTTTCCCCCCCCCACTGCCACCCTGGCTTCCTATTAAATTCTTTACTTGTCTTTGCTCACCTCATCTTGCTCAAACCCTACTTGCTCTCACAGTCCTTTCTCCCCTGCCCACCACCACAGAGCAATTGTTGATCCAATTGTAGGTGCACTGTGTTGCTCTTGAATTCCACTCCTGCTCTGGCTTACTCCTCTAATGTTTTAAGTGTAACCCAGGAACTTTCTAGTAATATCTTTCTCCTTGTTCCTTATCCTGACCTTGCCCATCTCTGTTTTTACTAAATGAAGCCTCCGGAACACTGTCTTTTTGCAATTTGTGTCCTATACTGCTGCCCTTTTCGACTGCTATTTAGTCTTATCCATGCTGTCCAACCCACTCTAGCTGTCTGTCTTATCTATCTTTCCCATAAATTTGCCCTGCATTTTTCCCCTCAGCCCCTTTCAGGCACCTAAGCTCCAATCTGACTACCAATCCCTTGGAATAATAGACCAGTTTCAGTTATTCTCTCTCCCCCCCTCATTCACTGAATCCCCTTTGGTCCCTTTCTCCACTGAACTCCTAGTTTCAGGGCTTGAAAATGAATAAACAGTTGCTGCCGTTTCTACTCATATCCACTCTGCCTCTTTTACACCTATCAATTATTGTGGTCACCCATGCCGAAACTGCTCTCCCACACTTTCAACATTATGATTTTACATTTTCAAATCTTCTGCTGGGACCTGCACTATGTTGTGATCCCACACCGTTACTTCTAAACAAGGCCTGGATCCATTTGGTTGCCTATGCCCACAAATGCAGCTCCTTGCAAACTCGTGCCCTATCATCTTTCCTGCATCGTAAGCTCTGGTACCTCCTCTTACTGGTCATTCTGCTGTCTGGGGATATACTGCCAAACCCTGGGCTTTTAACTTCTACAGCCGCTTGTATTTCAAATGCCAAATGCCTACTTATAGCCCACCATAATATTAGGAGCCTTGAGCAGAACTTTCGGAACTTGAATCTTGGATCGCACTCTATAAACCAAATATACTGTGCCTTACTGAAACCTGGCTGAAGCCATCCACCCCTGACTCACTGTGCTCCCTACCATCTCATAATCTTCTGAAGAATGATAGACCAGCTTCTAAAAGGGGGGGAGGCACAGCCGTCTATTTCAAATCACACCTCCAGCTCTCTGTAATCAGCTCATCTTCCTTAAACCACTGGAGGCACTTCATGTCCTCCTCACCCTTGGCACAGAGAAGTTGCATATTGTCGGTGGTTACAATCTCCCTACCCATGGCCAAAAAGGACTGGATGAGCAACTCAACCAAACCACTTTTCACTCAGGGAATAATGAAGTTCTTATACTAGGAGACATTAATATTAACTGGTTGGGAAACACACAAATGACAGCCCTGACTAGGCTACAAAGTTTCAACCTGCATCAGCTTATCTCTTTACCCACTAGAACCGCTCCTTAATCTAATATCTGCACCTTGCTGGACTGGATTATGATGAACCTCCCCAAGAACATTGTTGATGCAGGCATCCTATCTGATGCCATCACTGACCACTCCCCCACTTTCTGTATATGGTGTAAAGGCAGGCCTGAACTTATGAAACCCTGCTTCATTACTTTCCATAATTATGCAAACTTTGATCCACAGGCTTTCTTGTTTGACGTCGCTTGCTCTGACTGGTCCTCTCTCTCTAGCTCATCGGATGCTCAGACTGCCCTAAATATCTTTTTGACCAAATTCCTAGTGCTACAAGAAAACCACTGTCATCTTGCTACCAGACGGGTAAGAAATAGGCAGAACCACTGGCTAAAATCTGACCTACTCTAAATTACGACAGAGGGACAAAAGCTGGTTTTGTTACAAGAAATCTGACTTTCTAGAAGATGTTAATACCAACAGAGCACTAAGAAATGCCTATAAGAAAGAAATCAAGCAAGCAAAAAGCTTTTACTGTAAGGACCTATTACCAGACTCCCAGGGGGATCCTAAAAAATTTTGGTCCCATATTAAGTTCTTCCTGGGATCCAACCAGTCCTCCACACCAAATGACATGTCTCTAAAAGGCATTCACTGTAACAATCCCCTCACTATTGCTAACTTCTTTAACTTGCAATTTGCTGACCTTACTCAATACACCTCCACTTTCCTTACCCCATCAAATCCTATCACACAAGCAAACTCCACCGGGCCCACTTTCCACTTCAAGTCCATCTTAAAAAATGAGGTTCTCAGACTTCTACAAAACATCTCAGAGTATGCAATCGTTGGATCTGATAACTTGGAACACAAGCTCCTAAAATTAGCTGCCCCTCACAAACCTGCTCCCCTTGCTAAGATTTTTATTCTCTCTCTCTCTGTCAAAGCTCTGTCCCGGATATCTGGAAGACAGCCAGAGTTACCCCTATATTTAAAAAAGGTGACCTGCTTGACCCATCAAATTATAGACCCATTGCCATCCTATCTGTTCTCAGTAAAATTCGTGAGAAACTAGTTGCCACCCAAACAACTGACTTTCTTCTGAAACATGACCTCTTAACTGATGATCAACATGGCTTCCTCAGGGGACATAATATCACTACTGCCCTACTCAAACTCACGTCCGACACCCTAGTGGCCATGGACTCTGGCAGGCTCATGGGGGCCATTTTCATCAACATAACCAAGGGGTTTGATCTTGTTGACCATTCCATCCTCACTGACACCCTAAACTCTCTAGGCTTCTCACTACATGTTGTGTACTGGTTTGATAGCTATCTGACAAGTAGGTCTCAATACGTGAAATTTAACTCCACCTTCTCTGACAAGGTCACTATCAACATTGGTATACCACAAGGGTCTATCTTAGGTCCACTGCTTTTCTCAATTTTCATCAATAGCATCACCTCATATCTCCTTAGTGCTTCCTCCCTATTATATGTGAATGACATTGTACTGTATACCAGTTCCAATAGTATTGAGGACATAAACTTTTGACTCTCTTGTGACTTTCAGCTTATCCAACAGTGGCTTGCAAATCACAAACTTGTTCTAAATAAATCTCTAAGACTCAAGCTATGTTATTTGGCTCCAGTCTCAAACTCAAACACTCCCAGACACACTTTAATGTCTCTTCCCTCGATGGCATATCTGGTGGGGTGGTAAACTTCTTCAAATATCTGGGGGTCACTCTTGACCCATCTCTGAGTTTCGATCGCCACATTCAATCTACCTGTAAGCAGGTAAACTCCAAACTTGGCATCACCTACCGTATTAGTTATGCGCTCACCCCCCTCAGCTAGGCTTGCTATTGCCTGTGGAATATTACTTCCCTCTCTCACCTATGGGGTTGCTACGTATGTTTCTGCCTGAAATTTGAGTCAACAAAAGTGGAATGTTACCTATAATAACATTTCTTTTCATCCTGCTCCCCCTGGCTGAAACATCACTGTCTTCTCTACACAGATCTAAGATGGCTTCCACCCCAAGAACTAAGGTATTATGCACTTGGATCCATTACTGATAACATTTTCAGATCCCATATACCTAAACCCCTGGCCTGTCTCCTTCCTTACCAGAAAACCAACTATGCTTTATGCTTTGTGGACAATGTCCCTGTTCTTATCCCAAGACATCGTACCACAAAAGGTGGCTGTGCCTTTGCCTGTCATGCATCCTATTTCTGGAACTCACTCCCTCTAACTCTATGCCAAACTGCATTCCACATCTCTTTTAAGAGAGAACTATGCCACTATCTCTTCTCCTCCTACATATGCTCCTGTTTCAAACCACCCTAGCCTTACTCTCTAACTCCACCCCTCTCTCAGTTGTCTCCTGTGAGTCTGGGGTCCACTCCAACATGGAGCACTTCCTTTCAATTTCACTTCCTAACTTCTAGCATTCATCTTCCATTTTCTTTTTCACCCTTCTGGGTAATCTTGTTTGCTTTCTCTTCTCAAAGTACACAGTTTTCATCTTCCATCACCAGCTGTACCTTACTGGGTAACCTGTACTTATACTAAGCCTAATCTACACCTCCCCACCTATTGCCTTCCTGCTCCCTTTACTTTCTCTTTAGTTCCCCTTTGACCTATTTCTGCCTGGCTGTTATTGCTCTCACAGCACGTTGTCCCTCATTGTTTAAACATTGCTCAGTCACTTTAAATTTGACCTGATTGCATTTTCACGTGTAAACTTAAAAGCTGTATTGTTCTTACTACCTCAGTTTTTTGTCTTATTACTGCTGTTAATGCTCAAACATCTACATGTAACTTGTATTATGTACCATCATGTTCTCTTGAAGTTTGTCTCTGTACTCTCCTGGGTCATGCCTTAAAATATTCTATTGGTGAGTGCACCTACCCAGTAAACAAAAACTAAATAAAAATAAAACAAAATGGTGTGGGTGCATCATCAGAAACTCTATGAGGAGAGGCTAAGGGAGCTTATTACTTCTTTATGGTGGAGGATGGCCGAAACAACCTGCCAGAGGAGATAGTGGGGGCAGACACTGGGGAGCTTCAAGCATTCATGGAATAGGCACAGGAGCATGCTAGCTAGAGGAACAGGGGGAAGGAGTAACAACCTCTGACCAACTAAGGTCAGTAGTGATGGAATAGGCAGGGGCAAGAGGCAGAATGGATGTGTCTAAACATCCTTTTCTGCTGACAAAATCTGTTTCCAGGAAGGGGTAGAGAGATTCACCAACCACTGCTGCCAAATAGATCCAGTTTCATCGTGATTACCTAGTTGTCAGGTGTGGGACCTGTGGCTGGAGTCACCCTACCTTCTAGGGTTATCCTGTGTTTTCTTGTTCCATCCCTATTATTGTGGCAAAGTACATGAGCAAGGATGTCAATAGCTGTGCAACACAAGTTTTGGCAAATAGCACACTGGATATCTGCTGCTCCACTGCCTCCATAGTACAGTCCCAGCTCTCTGCCCCCAGCCACAGCTAGGGTCCAGGGTAACTATGGACACTGTACCACCCCTCCCCAGTGGAGGACAACAGTCCATCAGATGCTCAGTCCCCCTCCTCTTGGCCAACCCTGTAACATCCCAAGTTTACTTCTGAGCATGGGTCATTGCTTCTACAAGTGGTAACATTACTGCTGCACCAGTGGGCCAGCCATTTGTCATGTCTAATTGGAGAAACACCACAAAATTCAACACTTCACAAAATTTCCAACTGACTCATAGAAACAAAAGATAACTTCATAAGAATTCACCTTTCAGTCATGTCCCACATGGGTTAGCCAAACTGACAGATGATAGCAAAAAACAAAAAAATATATAGCATGTTTCCACTTCCACAAAGAACCCTTTTACTGAATAACATAGATGTCAAACCTTCAACTCACCAAATTTAAAACAAACTTCTACAATTTATAGTCTAACCTTTCACAAAAAGTAACCTGTATATTAAAACTCCAGAAAATAGCAACTGTCTAAACATTTCTAGAGTTGGGCGAAGTGACCAGAATTCTTTCTGCGAAGCAATTCGTGGAGCAATGCAGAATCCATGAAGTAATCTGCAAGGCAGAGTACTTCGCATCATAATGAGGAACATGAAGTCCATTGATAACAATGACCCAACCACTTCTGCACCAATTGTAATGCAAAGTACATAGAAATCAATGTACTTTGCATCACTTTGCCTTGTTATTCAGCTCCAAGGTGAATTTTGCAGTGATTCATGTGATTGTATGTCACATGGGCTCTAGATTGTTCTGCACAGCCTCAGTTATGTGTAGTGTGTGTGTGTAGTGGTAGATGGAGATAGTTTCCTCTCAGAACTCTACAATTCAAATCCTCTAAAAGCTGTTAAGTCTTTTTGAGCCATTTTTATTGCTCAAAATTTAGTACATCTATTGTAGGAAACCCCCCGGAGCTCATATCATCGTGTGTTTATTGTTTGTGTGTGGATTTTAGGAAATGATGTAAGGTTTGATACCTTTTATTGGACCAACAAGTGTCTTATACAAAGATGGAATTATACACAAGCTTTATTGGATTTTGAATGTTAATTTAGAACATTCAGTCTGTGTAGTGACAGACACTTGAAGTGTGCTTTGGGGAAGGGCGCATCTGTGGTGGAGGTAGGTTAAAACTGGGAGAAAAAAGGTAATCTGTTTTGGTTATATTTTTCTTGTACAACCGTGGTAATATTTTCAGCAATTCTTGACTTTTTTTTGCTGATTATTGTGGTGCAGCAGTGCATAATTTCAGTTTCTTTAAAATATTTGGTTATATTACTGAAGTTTTCAATTTGCTACACATTACTTGTAGTGTGTGTGTGTGTGTGTGAGTGTGTGTGCGACATGTGCCATCAAATCAGACACATTTTATTGTGCCACAGAGTAATTGCAGCAGTGTGAACCTGCTATCCACTGCACCTGTGTGATTTTATACTGCTTTGTGGCATCTTGGTTTTGGACTGTTACTGCAGTGTACTGCCCCCCTCCCACAACCGGCAAAAAGGTATTCTTATCCAGATTGGATTGTGACTTGTGAGCACTGCTTAAGGTGTTGTTGTGACTTTGTGTCAGCATCTCTTCTTGATTGCACAGTGAAGTCTTAATCTGTCTGTGCTTTTGCATCTGTTTAATGCCAAATCTCCATCTGCAAGCCACAGTTGTTTTTTTTTTTTTGGCTTCAAATCCACCAGCCCAGACTGAAAGTTCAGAAATCTAAATTTGTTTAGAATTTTCTTGGTGATCCCCCAAAATGCCTGAAAAGAGATGTGTAAGCAAAGCTGTTTCTGGCCATGGCACTGCTATCAGTGGCAAGATTGTCCATAGACATGATAGTATGCAGAAGTGCACAGCTGATGTCAGTAAAGGGATATCTCCATCAATGTTTTTACAGTGCACTCTGTAGCTCCTCTCATAGTTGGGGGAGATGATGTTGTCCCAGCTGGTGGTGTTAGTGCAGTTTCTGCTGGCATGAGTATTGCTGCCTCAAGTTCCACTTCTGACCAGTTAACTGTTTCAAAAAATATAATTGAGTCTAAATCTGTGACTGACAGTGTAGATGAAGTCATACTCCCCATTAACATCCCAGTGGTAGTTGAACATGATTCTGATCCTGGCAATGATAACTCACAATGTCACATTTCTTCCACCACTGTTGAGGTCATGCCTTTGCCATCCAATGATTCAATGTGTGACACAAAAATATCTGGTAATGATGATGATGATGATAATGCTGTGGCTGGAACATGTTCTCCATATGACAGCATCCAAGCTGAAAATGTGGATGCGGATGATGTTAATGAATATGATAATGATGTCAGTGACCCCTGTTGGGAACCATAGAAAAAGAAAGTCAAGGTGGCTGTGTCTGAGTCTGTTGGCATTAAATTCCCCCCTCCTTAAAACAGTTGTGATTTAGCAGTTCCTGTTGATGATAATGATAATGACCCAGTAATAAGCATAGATAGTTGTGGAGGTCAGTTGGAGTCCAAGTTTGTCCAGTCTGAAAAATCATGTAGCACATCCCCCCATTTCAGAGGTTAAAAAAATGGAGTCCAATAAGCAGCATCAGGGACATGTTAAAAGTAGGGGATCACAATCCCTTGTTTGGGATTTTTTTCTCCAAGATGCAAATGAGTCAATTACAATCTGCCAGCTTTGCCATGCATGTGTGAGTCGAGGTAAAAAGGGGAGTCATCTGGGCATGGGGTGCCAGCATAATCATCTTAAGAATAGGCATGTGGCACTGTGGACCTGACACCAGATAGCAGCTAATGCCATAGTAGGGCGTTCACCCTCATCATCAACCTTACTGAGCATGTTATCCCCTTCCATGAGTGTAAGATCAAGTAGGAATGTCTGCAGTAGTGATGAAATAACACCAGAGGATTACTACAGATATCAATAATTAATGGTAAACTTAGACAATACTGTGTGGAAGAAGGGATTGGTTTTATGGATAATGAAAAAACATTCAGTAGAGCTTCTTTATACAGAAATGATGGTGTTAATCTAAACTATGCTGGAGTTAGGATTTTGGGAAAAAAGGTTCAGGAGGTTGTTAATTTCCATTTAAACTGGTTAGAAAGGGGGGTACTGAAAGCAAAAACTTAAACGAAACCTATTCTTCCTCCGTAGATATTTTGGGGTGGAATGCTATTCTGATTAATGCACGAAGTTTACAGAATAAATATGATGAGCTTAAAATAATCCTACACAGTAATAAAGTACATATAGCCTTGGTCACTGAAACATGGTGGGATGAAAATGATGAATGGGACAAGGAAATTGAGAGGTATAAACTCTTTTCTTATTGTAGAAAGTACAGAAAAGGGGGAGGACTAGCAATTTATATTCACAATGATATTGTCTCAGAAGAACTAAAATGGGACGTAGGCCAAATTGAACTCCTTTGGGTTCAATTATCACTGACTAATAGACCCATAATCATATTAGGGCTACTTTATAGGCCCCCATCTATGTCACGTGATGATGACAGGACTTTATTGAATATCTTTGAGAAATTGGACCCTAATATAAGATTCTTGATAACTGGTGATTTTAACTTACCCAATATTGATTGGGTAAAAGGTACGGGCACTTGTCCCCTTGAAAGGCAGTATATAGACACAATGGATCACAGGGGTCTTGACCAGATGGTCCAAGACAGTACAAGGGGTAATAATATTCTCGACCTAATTTTTACCAATACGGGGGGCATAGTAAATTCTGTGGTAATTGGTGCCCCATTAGGTAACAGTGACCACAATACCGTATCATTTAATATTAAGGAAACCGAAATTAGGAAACCCACGGGAACTACTATAAAGCTAAACATGGGGAAAGCTGATTTCCATAAAATGAAAATTAAATTGGACTGCTGGGACTGGAGTTCTGAATTTGACAATAAACCCATACAAAGCATGTGGGATTCTCTCAAAGCTAAATTGGAGGAACAAACTACTGAATTTGTCCCTGTTATAACTAAATACCATAAGGACAGATCTATAAGACCTGCCTGGCTCACCACAAAAATTAAAAAGTTAATAAATAAAAAAAATAGACTATTTAAGAAGCTAAAAGTTTTCAAAACAGTTAAATTATACACAGAGTATAAGGAATGTTTTAAAAAAGTTAAAATAACTATTAGGAAAGCTAATCCCACACATGAGTACAGTCTTGCCAAGAGAGTACAGGACAATAAAAAAGCCTTCTTTTCTTATATTAATAACCGGAGGAAGACTTCAAACAGTATAGGCCCCTTCCCTACTGAAGATGGATCCCCAGCTTCTAACCAACAAATGAGTAATATTCAAAACATATATTTCTGTTCGGTCTATAATTCTAATGAAAATGATACATATAACACAAAGAAACTTCTTGAGCAAGAGATGATAATTTTGAACCCAGATAATGTATTCAAACAGTTAGTTGGACTTAACACAAATAAATCCCCAGGCCCAGATGATTTGCATCCTAAAATCCTAAAGGAATTGGCTAGAGAACTGGCCCATCCTTTGACACACGTATTTCAAACATCTATAAATAGTGGTTCTGTCTCTTATGACTGGAAGTTAGCAAATATTGTACCCATCTTAAAAAAAGGACCTAGTACCCAACCAGAAAATTTTCTGCCCATAAGTTTGACATCAATACTGCGAAAACTTATGGCGAGTATAATTAAAGATATACTTAAAGAACATCTGGAGGGACAGGACATAAAGGATCCTATACAACATGGGTTTGAGAAGAACAGATCATGCCAGACTAATCTACTGTCCTTTTATGAAAAAGTAAATAGAGAACTGGACATTGGGAACCCTGTGGATGTGGTCTTTCTCGATTTTGCTAAGGCCTTTGATAAATTGCCACATAAGGAATTATTGCTAGTGTTGTAAAATGTAAAATTGCCCAATAACATATGCAGATGGATTTCTGGTTGGCTGGGGGATAGAAGACAGAGGGTGGTCATAAATGGAAAATACTCTGACTGGGCTTCAGTGACCAGTGGAGTGCCTCAGGGATTGGTGTTGGGCCCTAGTTTGTTTAATATACATATTTCTTCTTTAAAGATTAGTAACAATAATATATGGATGCAAAAGTTCGCAGACGATTGCAGATTGGGTGTGTTCACAAATAAAGATGAACATATATTAGTATTACAGTACACATTGGACTCAATACATGAATGGACAAACTGTAATAAGCTAGGGCTAAACAAAACCAAGTGTAAAGTTATGCACATGGGGAAAAACAACAAAGAAGTAACTTACCAAATAGATAACATCACACTAGGGGTAGTTACTGAGGAAAAAGACCTGGGAATTACAGTTACAAAAGACCTAAAATTTAGAGTGCACTGTAGAAACCAGCTCAAAAAGGCTAGCCAGATTCTAAATTGCATATTTAAGCACATAGCAAGTAGAGATAGGAATGTGTTGATGCCTCTGTACATCACATTGGTCAGGCCGCACTTGGAGTATTGTGCAAGGGTTTGGTCACCCCATAATAAGGAGGACATTCTAAATATCGAGGGAGTCCAGAGAAGACTTACCAAACAAATAAAAGGATTAGAAAATAAAACATATTACAATAGATTGGTCAGTCTTAATCTTTATTCATTGCATTATCGTAGAATAAGGGGAGATCTATGTTTTCTATATAAGAGTTTGGATGATGACAAGTTACTAAATGAACTGGGGTTTACACATAAACTTGGGAGAACTAGTTCAAGGAAACATAATAAACAATTGCACCAACAAACTTGGGAACATAAGTTTCAGAAATATTGGTATAGTTTAAGAGTTGTGGGAACCTGGAATAACTTGCCAATGAAAATTGTTAATAGCACAACTATGAACGAATTCAAAAATGGGATTGATCTATTTTTTGGAGATAATAAATTCTTATGTCAATAATAATTGGAAGACGAGCCTTAAAGGATGGAATTTCTGTCCTCGGCTTGAATGAACCTATGAAACCTATGAAACCTATGATGAGGGGGAGGATTGTGATTTAGAAATCTTGTCAAATGGTGGTCAGATAAGCAGTGGTAGTGGTGGTGGTCAATGCAGTATATCTAGTGCAAGTGGTACATCAACCCCTGTATGTAAAATGGGGGAAAATAACTTCAAGTGGGCTTGTCACCTGTGCACCCCTCTTCATCACACATCCACACCCCAGCCCTGGCCATTTGCAGAGCTGAGCCATTTGTCACACTCCATGTAAAACATGTAAGTCGGTCCACATTGGACAGTGTTTTTGCCTGTAACCTCCTACCTGCCTGCCTGTTTGAAGCATGTGACCTACACTGTGTAAGTCATGTGATGTGTGTGGGCTGCCTGTGAATTTTCACTCCACCTTAAAGTGGAATAAGGCCGAGTGCACAACACAAAGTCATAATTACAATGCGAAGTGGTGAAGTGAGGGTTTAAAATGGGCACTCCGTGTAGCGGAACCTTAACATGAAGTGGTCACTTTGTGGGTGGAATTTTGTTTTGCTGCATCTCTAAACATTTCTTACCTGGTCAAATAACAAAACAGTGCTCCACCAATGCACCCTATGCTAACTTTCCACTCAATCTGTATACACTGATGGAAAAATCTCAACAAAAATTACTATCAGCACCAAATTCATAACCTTTCCACACCATTGTTTGTGAATTTTGATTGAAATATCCTCCCCTAAGACACCTCTCCAAGCTCCTTTCATTGTGTGCCAAGAAGTGAGCTGAGGTGGTTGTGATCACTTTGACGTAACTGCAACTCCTCTTCTGGGCAAGTGTTCCAGCCTGCAGCCTCAACAGATCACCCAAAACTTTAACTCCTCCTTTACTCTCCTTCTTTCCCAAACCTGCCATTTTCTAAGTTTTTTTGCTCTCCTCTTTTGCCTCCTACCTTGTATTTCCTCTGCTCTAAATCTATTTCTCTAGAAGTCTACAGTAAGCAGTTCCTTTCTTTTTTATCTTAAAAATGACAAGGAATTGTTTCTAATTAAAAGCTGTTTGCAATATTCCTGTATTCAGAAATTATATCATTATCCCTAAATGTTTCATTATTAACTGTACTTGAATTAAAAGTAATATAAAAAAACAGTATTTTGCATTTTTTTTATTGGTAGCATTCTCTCACAGTTCTTTTCATAGAACCAGTGATCTGGAGTTTTATCTATGTCACAGTTTGTATACAGAACAATTAGCATGTTTCTGGTAGGTGAACAGTTCATGCTAAGTATTCTATACACAAATCATGGCATGGTGAAAACTCCATTACTAGTTCCATGAAGGAAAACTGTGCAGAATGTTATCCATAAGAATGAAACTGAAAACACATTTTTTTCACATCAATGTTTATTCAGTTATCATAGGGAGCATGGTAGTGCCCCTATATTTAGGGTTGATTAATATTTATAATGTTAGACCCTTAAATTTGCACCTTAATAACTTCACACCTGTTCAATAGAATTATCACAAAACTTTGCACTTGTGATCGAGGGGACAATTTGTCTTCATTTGGAAAGTTTTGTTTTTGTCAGATGTGCAGATTCTGAGATCTGGATAGTGCAATTTTAGGTTGTTTTTTTTTTTTTTTTTTTGCTGTTTTTGTGGTCATTGCCTACAGCCCAGATAGTTTGGAATTTTCTTCTGAAATTTTCAGGGTAGAAAGGGCTTGCTTTAGAACTGAGGCTTTCATTGGTTTGGTGAAAAAAAAATAATTCATTCCAGAGTTATAAGGATATGACATTTTGATTCTGAACATGCTCAATATTGTCTTTTGGATAGATGTTTAATATGAAAAAATAATTTGGCCATACAAAAGAGGATTTCTCTTTCATGAAGGGTAATCCTCTTTCATGAGAAAACAATTCTTTTGTATGGCAATCATCTTGCTTTCATTTTTTCAAAAACAACATTTGGGAAACCCATAAAAATGATGCCCTGCAGAGACACCAAAACATGACTCTAGCTAAAAAGAACTGTTTGCCTAGATTCTGCACTTAGTTTTCTGAGAGAGAAAAAGAAAACTAAATGTGATTTTGGAGCATTTAGAAGTTCTTGTTTGTGAGATGATTTTCTTCTTTCATGTAGCATATGAAAGAAGAATAGGGCCATATGAAAGAAGAGAGTTTTTACTTAGTGTTTTTCACATTCTTCCTTTGTGAGACCCAATCTTCTTTTGTGAGCTCACGCAGATCTCACAAAAGAAGACTGTTTCTCACAAAAGAAGAATTAGGACTTAGTTTTTTCACATTCTGCTTTCATGTGAAGCAACCCTCTTTTGCAAGCTCATGAAAATCTCTAGAAAGAAAATGATTTCTTAAGAAAAAATAATTTGGACTTAGTGTTTTTTTCCACATTAGAACTTTAAAAAGCCATAACCCCATCAATCGCTGGAGTTAAGGGACAATCTATATATCAAAACAAAGGTCACAATGAGTACTACATGACTAACTCATAATAACCCCCCAAAAAATTAGTGGGTACACACAGCACTCTAAAATTACCTCCCAACTTCACCATGATGCCAAATCCACAATTAAAGTCCAATAATCAATCAAAATGCACCAACAGTGTATCTCTTCTTGGAGTACAACTATAGCAAGCTTTAAAGCAAGCCAACAAAAATTGACTGAGTTATGGTGAAAACATGCAAACATATAGATGTGTTCCTATATAATGAACCACAAGGACTTAAGAGGAACTCTTAATATATATTTTTTCTTTGAAGTGAGCCCAACAAAAAAAAAATTGCAACAAAGTAGATAAATTGCTTCCCACATTGCCATAATTCCCTTACAAAAAACATACAATTTAAAAAATAAAACTTCCTGTAGGATAACATTGCAACTTTAACAGACTGTTATGCCTAGAGATGCAGCGAATTTAAAATTCGCTGGCAAAGTGCACGCAAAGTGGCCACTTCTCATTGCTACTCTGCTACGCAGAGTGGGCAATGCAAAGTGCTCACTTTGCCTTGTCATTACCACTTCGTGTTGGCATAATGAGAATGCGAAGTAAGGTGAACTCATTGTTTTTAATGGACTTTGCATTCCTCATTATGATTCTAAGTGATCCACTTGGTGTTTCAGACTTGGCAGCCCTCCCACAGATCACATGGCTTACAGTACTGTAAGTCACATGCTCTCTAGCCAGGCAGGAATGAAGTGAGTCACACAGTTTCACTTTCTCCTGTGCAGACTGAGAGAGAGAAGTGTGTGTGTACTAGAGAGAGGAGTGTTTTTTTGATTTCAGAGAGAGTTAAAATTTAATACTTAAACCAACAGCTTTTTTAAAAGCTACATTTTTTTGTCTTTTCTGTACTGTTTTTTACTTAATTCTTTCTGTAAATTTTATTTCTCTTACCTACTTAGTTATTTGTGTGTGTGTGTGTGACTGTGTGTGTGTTGTGCTTGTGTCGTGAGATGGAGCAGGGTGAGGGAATGTCTGGGGCGGGGGCAGCTCTGGGAGAGCATGGTAGTATGCATCGTCGTACCGTGCGCATGCGTGGGGGCATGGGTGCCCATTTGTGTTGGACCACTCTAAACTTCTGAATGTCCAACCCTGGAAGCAGGACCAGCACCACCTCCTGACTCTGAGGCAGTTCAACCACCACCACCACCAAGTCCAGCCCAAGGTCCTTTGGAGGAGGATGTGCCTGTTCCCCCCAGGCCCAGGTGTGGATCCCACCATAAGAACTGTTGAGCAGTGTGAGAAGCCAGTTCATCTGGCCCTCCCCTGCCTGTGCCTGGTCCTCCCCGCACCTCCATTGTTTGGCAGTTTTTTGACTGTGTTGGGGGACAGCAGTGTGGTTAAGTGTTGCCTGTGTGTGGTGGAGGTGTGCCATGGCCCCCAGGGGAGTCACCTGGGGACTGGGGGCCAGTGCACCCATATGCTTAATCACCACCAGCTGGAGTGGCAGGCTGCCACAGAACGGACCATGTCCGCACCTGCTGGCTGTTCTGTGGCAGAGGGTGCCACTGTGCATAGCAGGCACAACATTCCTAAGAGGAGGAGGGCCACAGCAGCACCTGTTGCTCCACCAGCACCCCCCCACCACCACCAGCAGGTCAACCTGTCGAAGGATTGGACCCCAAAGAAATGCGTGTAACACTGTCTGACTTGGCAGTTCTCTGGAGTGCTGTTGAGGAGAACAGCGAGAGGATGAGTTCTGTGGAGCAGCGGCTGGATGACATAGAGGGACATCAGCTTCAAATTATGTCCATGCTGGAACTGCTGCTGGATCACTATAGGATCCCATATTAGTTTTGTTTCCTCACACCGTGTTCCCCTCCACCTTCCTTGCTGTGCCATAAAATGTATATTCCTCCATCATCCCTGACCCTTATATGTAATTATGCCCTTTTTTGTTGTCTTCAGTATGCATTACACTTTGTATTCTGGGGCCCCTTCCTTCTGTTAAGTGTCTGTGTGTTTTGTGTATGTGCGCTGTTTTGGTGCCTCATTTTTCTGCATCCGCAAAAGGCATCTGTCTTGTGTCCAGAAAATTGACAAGTGGTAACACAGTGAAATGAGACTGTTTCAGCACATACAAAGTCCCCCAGAATTTATGGTGCACTCAGTCATGTGCACAACAGTGGCACAGAGTCCCCAGATTCTTTCAGAAGTCCCAGAAATTAGAATGTATCCTCCATGTGTCCAAAAAATTGACAAGTGGTAACACAGTGAAATGAGACTGCTTCAGCACATATAAAGTCCCCCAGAATTTATGGCGCACTCAGTCATGCGCACAACAGTGGCACAGAGTCCACAGATTTTTTCTGCAGGCCCAGAATGTATCCTCCTTGTGTGCAGAGAAGTGAAAAGTGATAATCTCAACTGGATTGAAAGGTACCCTTTGGATGTGCAGTAAAAGTAGCCTTGGTGAGTATATATATATATATATATATATATATATATATAGTTGTGTATTTTGTAGGTGATGATGAGGGCGGTTGAACTTGACATGGACATGTATTCATGCTATTGTTCTGCATCACACACAGGTGACTCCATCTCTGAACTATTGTTGTGCACTGTCCAGTGCTCAATGAGAATTTTTTGCAATTAAATGGAACTGGATAACTCTCAAGCACATGAAGGTAAGTATTTCATTTTTTGGGGGGGGAATCATATTTTCAGTTTTGTCTGTAATGGTTTGTTATTTTTTTATTTCTTCACAGATTTCACCAGCATTCTTCTGGAGTCCGGTTCTTAATGATGGTCATGGTCATGGAAGGAAATGACTCCTGAGTGTTGCATGTGTGTCCATGCTCAGGTCAGGGAGAGGTGTGCCTGATCATGTTGATGAACTTCTTTGGATAAGACCACTTTGACAGAACAACAAAGTATTGCAAATTTTCCTAAAAAAAGAAATGAATGACTTCTTAAAAGTTACAACTTCATTATTATGTCAGACTTGGATAACATCAGTCCCGGTGGTGGTGGTGGTCCATGGGGGGCAGACAGACTCATGATGGCAGCAGACTTGGATAACATCAGTCCCAGTGGTGGTGGTGGTCCATGGGGGGGCAGACAGACTCATGGTGGCAGCAGACTTGGATAACATCAGTCCCGGTGGTGGTGGTGGTCCATGGGGGGCCAGGCAGACTCATGGTGGCAGCAGACTTGGATAACATCAGTCCTGATGGTGGTGGTCTGGGGTGGGGGCAGCACACCACCTTTTAAATACTGCAGTTAAAACCTGCCAACATTAACCACATCATCATCCTCATAAAGAAAACTGCCCTCACAGTCATCAATGTCTGAAGTCTGACCACTGGGAAATTCTTTCTCCATTGTGCCATCATCTACATCAGTGGTGGGCCGTTTCAGGCAGACACTGACAGTGCCACCAAGATGCTCCATTTCCACATCAGCAAGACCACCATGACTAGGCCGGGGTATGAATACCAAGGTTGCAGTCTGTGCTGGTATGTGCTTCTCTTTCATTTTAATGAATGTTAGCAAACTTACATTTGCAGGAGATAGGTTTTTCCGATGATCCCTGACTATTGCACCTGCTGAGCTGAATCCCCTCTCAACACTTACACTGGAGGGTGGGCATGTGAGGTACTTCAGTGCCACTGCAGTCAGCTCTGGCCATTCACTAACCTTTCCACTCCATTACAAAAGAGGATCTTCAGTTATTGTCAGATGTCTGTTTTCAGACAAATATGACTCAACCATTCTCTGTGCCACTCTAGGTCCAGTGGTTGATGCATCATCCTGTTCTCCCGAATTATTTATTTCACAAATACCCACTTCGGAAAAAGCCTCCCAAAGCAGGTTGATGCCAGCCACTTTGGATGACAGAACACCTGGAATTGCAATCCTCTTCCCCTTGCAAGATATGCTTGATGGTCCTCCAGGTACACTTTCAGCCGGATTATGCTGCTGAGGTTTGCTGACCTTGGCACGTGACTTCTGTGCCCCATGCATCAAGTGCACCAGTTGACCACTGATATTTTTTACCTGTTCAGGCCCTCCCTCCAGTACTGATGCAATTCCACGTTTGTATCATGGGTCCAGCATTGTTGCTATGGCAAAATTGTCACTATGCTGAATGCTCACAATGTGACGATTCTGGTTGAATACTGTCAGCATGTGTTGCAGCAACATACCGCTACCACTGTCTCTGGCAACATCAAGGCCATGCTGTACCTTCACCAATGTCTGCCTCAGCACCTGCAGCAGTGGAATTGATTGGCTAATGGAGGCAGACTCGCCACTCACTGCCTGTGTGGCATGTTCAAAAGGCTGCAAAATTGTTATTACAGAGTCCATGAGGTGCCACTGTTCA
The DNA here is from genome assembly GCA_016271365.2 of Neoceratodus forsteri. NCBI lineage: Eukaryota > Metazoa > Chordata > Ceratodontiformes > Ceratodontidae > Neoceratodus > Neoceratodus forsteri. The sequence continues at coordinate 829,124,071 of CM028132.1, read as the reverse complement.
GTCATCATCGACATGGAGGCCCCAGAACTGTCACGGCTAGTGTGCATAACAAGATATTCTGTGATGGCTTTGTATTGTTTGTGCAACCTCTCTGCCATGTATAACGTGGAGTTCCATTGGGTGACAACTTCCAGCTTCAAGCGGTGCTGAGGCAGGCTGTTTTGTATCTGCAACTGCCGCAGTTGGTCACGGACCTTTCCAGATCTTGAAAAGTGAGAGCAGATATGTTGTGCAATGCTCAGCATTTCCTTTATGTCAGGATGCTGCAGAAACTCCTGAACCACAAGATTTAAACAGTGGGCCAAGCATGGAACACAAAAAAAAACACGATTCGTGATGCATTTCACCACATTTGACCCATTGTCACATGCTATGAACCCAGCTCTCAGGGACAGAGGGTTTAGCCATCTGTCAGTTTCAGTCAGTACCATGTCAAACATGTTCTCACCAGTGTGTGAACAGGTCACACTGCGCATAGCAATTGTTGCATGCTGGCAAATTCAAGGAAGATTGCTACCGTGACAATCCACCTTCCTGCACTGATTATTCACACTACCTGCATCACAAACAATCCCCGGCACCTGCGCCCAGTGTGCAGTTATACACAGATATGAACCCCCCGCTGTTTTGCCACTTGTCCACGTATCCATACTTAAATGGATGAATGGAGAGGAGGAATGTTGAAGGGCATGTCTTACTGAGTCTGAGACAGTGCGGAACAACTCAGGAACAGCACGGGTAGAAAAGTATGTCCTGGATGGGACTTTCCATTTTGGACAGGCACGGGGGAGCAAACCGCCAGAACCCAGAATTCTCCACAAAGGAGAAAGGCAAAAGATCAATTGCCAGCATTTCCGCTACAGCTGCATTAAGTTCACGTGACACTGTATGATTGGGGGGGGGTATTTCAGCTTATGTGCAAAAACACTCTGTAATGTGGGCTGACTTAAACGTTTTACAGGGTGTGTGTTGGTCACATATGGTTTTGCTCTGTGATGAATGGCATTGGCAGGGGGTGGAATGTGGACATTTGATGAAGACAGTTGCACAGGTGATGATGACAAACCCAGAAATGATGTTATTTTTCCAGATTTGCCAACTGGGGTTGATGTACCACTTGCATTAGACATACTGCATTCACCACCACCACCACCACCACCACAAAAACTGCTACTCTCACCAGCACTGGACAACATTTCAAAGTCATTATGGTCCTTTACCTCATCATCATCATGCCTGTAGTAATCCTCTGCTCTTATTGCCGCACTACTGCACATGTTTAATTTCCTACTGGGCTTAACAGTCATGGAAGGGGATAACATGCTGGCTATGGTTGCCGCCGGTGATATGGGTGAACGCCCAAGTCTAGTATTAGCTGCCAGCTTGTGCTGGGTCCACATAGCCAACTGCCTATTCTTAAGATGTGTATGCTGTCCTCCTGTCCCAAGATGGCTCCCCTTTTTACCTCGACTCACACACACATGGCAAACCTGGCAGATTGCAACTGATGCATCATTTGCATCTTGAACAAAAAAATCCCAAACAAGGGACTGTGATGCTCTGCTTTTAACATGTCCATGATGATGTGGCTTATTTAAGTCTGTTATTTTAAGCACTGAAGTGGGGGGGGACGTGATGTTTCTGGCACTGCACACCTGGACTGCAACTGACCACCACGACAACCTATCATATTGAGTACTGGGTCATCATCATCATCATCATCCACTAAAACCGATACATCACAAGTTTTACGAGGATTCCTGCAAACAGATTCAGAAATTTCAGACACAGCCACTTTTAATTTCTTTTTCTCTGGTTCCCAACTGGGGTCAATTAAATCATTATCATATTCATCAATGTCACTGTCACACATCCATCTTCTGCTTGGATGCTAACATGTGGACTGCATGTTGCAACAACAGCAACATCATCATCATCAGCATCATCACATTCATCATCAGCATGTACACCACCATCACCTAATATTTTTTCACCACACTGTGAATTACTGTTGCATGGAAAATTAGTGACGTTAAGTGCCACGGTGGATGGAATATCTCATTGTATGCTATCGTTGACATGATCATCAGAATCAGGTTCAGTTAATGGGATGTTACTGGGAAGTATGACATCATCTACACTGTCACTCACTTGCACTGCTTCACATTCAATATGTTTGGATACGGTACACTGGTCAGAATTAGAACTTGATGCAACAATGATAATACTACCTCCACCACCACTAACACCAGTAACACTAACACCACCGGCTGGGAAAACATCATCTCCTCCAACTATCAGTGAAGCTACTGATTGGGCTGTAAAAAACATTGCAGGAGAAATACCTTTCCTCACATCACCAATGCACGTCTCCGTCTGCATACTACTACCATGCCCACAGACCCTCTTACTGCCAACATTGCCATGGCCAGAAACAGCTTTACTTGCACATCTCTTTGCAGGCATTTTGGGGGATCAATCACAATATTATTACCAAATTCAGATTTTGATATGTTCACTTTGTGACTGGAGGGTCGCTACTCGCTACTATCGCTAGCTGGATGTGAAGCAAAATAAACAACTGTGGCTTCAGAAACAGATAAGGGGACTACTGTATTGTGACACTGTCATGGAATTAAAACAACTTCAGTAACCAGTGGTGCTGATGGCATCACAAAAACAATCCAGTCTGGTAAAAAATATATTTTCAATGTGGGGGACGGGCACTGAATACAGACAGTGCTGATTTTTACAGCACTACAAGCAGCAACACTAAGTACAGAGAACACGATTGCAGTACAAAATCAGGCAGCTGCAGTGGATAGCAGGTTCACACTGCTGCGCTTAGTTGCACTTACACTGATCTGTGTCACAAATTTTAAAAGGTGTATTATATTTGATGCGTGCAACACTGCACACGCAACACAGAACACTTTGTGTACAATGCTGAACGGGGAATGCGATGCAAATGCAAAAGTTCAGTGTACTCAGTGCCACATAATGTAAATTTGTAATTTAAACAACCTGACCTTATGAAATGCTGCACCACATTCACACAACAAGCAACAAGAAAATTTGTACTATCACTGACAATTTTACTATGTGTACAGTAACACGGTCAGTTATATAACAAAAATATTGCCAAAATACAAAGAAATCACTAATTCTCCAACTTAAATCTACCTACACACAGATACATCCCTCCCCCACACAGCACACTTCACTGTCTTTCACCACACACACTCAAAGTTGTAAATTTACATTCAAAATCCACACACAAACAAAAACACTCGATGATGTGAGCACGGGAGGGTTTCCTACAATTGATGAACTACAGTTGGATCCCCCCAAAAAAGCAAAAATGCTTTTTGAACAGCTTTTAAAAGATTCCTACAGACAGCTGTCAGAGCACACTGTCTCCTACTCCTTCCTACTCATACTACCTCAAACTGAGGCTGTGCAGATCAATATAGAGCCCATGTGACTAGAACTCCCATGAATCACTGCAAAATCCTCCTTCAGAGCTCAAAAACAAGGCGAAGTGAGGTGAAGTGAACTGCCACCAATGTACTTCACCTTAAAAATTAAAAGGGAAGTGATCAGTGGAGGTGGAGTAACGTGAAGTAGCTGTTTTTAATGCACTTTGCATTCCTTATTATAATGCGAAGTACTCCGCTTCGCATTGCAGAGCATTCTGCGAATCCACCTTTGCTCCGCGAATCACTTCGCAGAGCGGATTGAGCCCACTTGCCCACCACAAGTTATGCCATCAGTCTTTCGAGTTAATTGCCAATCTATATATCAAAAAAGGTCTCAATGAGTTCAACAACATTGACATACAATACTTCCTGAGCAGACATGGGAGAAATCTACAAATTTCATTATGCAAACTATTTTACAAAATTTGTGCATTTTGTGAAATATTTTGTGGGTGTGAAATGCAAAATTCCACCAGCAAAATGCAGCATTTCACTGGAGAAATGTGAAATTTCACAACTCATGGGCAAAATTCCACTGCTCACATGAAAATTCTACATTTCACTGGTAAAATTCTGAATTTTGCAGGCGAAATTCCACATTTTGCACCCTTGAAATATTTCATGGAATGCACGAGTTTTTTGCTAAATGTTACGCATGGTAAAATTTGCAATTTCACTAGTGAAATTAAACTTCACTGCATCTCTATCCTTGAGAAATATATGGGGTATGCACAAGACCTAAAATTACCTTGTAACGTCACCATGTCACCAAATTGAGGCATGGAAGCACAGGGACCAGAGGACCCTGTACTTCGGCAAGCAGATGGATGTTTGCATCTGTGGAAGCACAGAACCACAGGGCCCAGAGGGTCCTTCACTTCCACAATGAGATGAATGTGGACCTGCATGAATGAGGATATGTTCTACTATCTCAAAAAGAAAATAAATTATTTGCAAAAAACTGCATTAATGCACCAGTTAGGGTTCAGATTAAAGTGACAAATGTGGGGAAATGTGGTGTTAGGGTTTTCAACCCTAACTCCCCACCTCCACCCCCTAAGCAGCAAAAGGAAATCATAATTGTTTTGTCTGACCTGAGTCTTGGTGAATCAGTGGTGTTGTCTTCCTTCGGGTTATCAATCCTAATGCTCACCCCATTCTCATATAGTCTTCTCTACCTGAAGAAAACAGATCACATCTGACCTTGTTTGCTCAGAGAGTTGGGTGAGCATTATGGCTGAAAACCCCAAGGAAAACTCCACCACTGATTTGCTAAGCTGGCCGTGCTCAGAGTTGATGGCACTGATGGCACCCCTTTGAAGGTGGTGGAATCATTCAAGTACTTGGGGGTGACTCTTGACCCACAAATGGATCTCACCCTGCACATACTTAACTCCTGTAAGGCAACCAACTGCAAACTAGGACTTGCGTACAGAGCAAAAAGTTGCCTCACCCCAGCTGCCAGACTTGCCCTGGAAAAAGGGGTCTTCCTCCCCTCACTTTGTTATGGGATTACCTCCTTCACGAATGCCCCCAAAGTCTGGCTCTCCAAATGGGACACCTCGTATAAAAACATATGTCAGTTCACCCAATCAGCCCCTTGTCTCACCCATCAGTGTCTACTTTACTCTAGACTGGGTTGGCTTCCCCCAAGCAACCATCGCTCATTTGTTATGGGCAACTTTATGGATAACATCATCGGATCATCTACTCCTCCAGCACTTGATGACCTCCTCCAGCCTGTCCACTCTAGCTATCAGTTGAGATCCACTGAATCCTACGTGCTGATGGTTCTGAAGACTCACTCAGTTGTGGGAGATCAAGCATTTGCAGCTCTTGCCCCCAAAACCTGGAACCTCCTACCTCCTCACGTAAGAAATGCCCCCACCCACAGTTGTTTCAGGTCCTCCCTTTGGGATTACCTAAAACAAGCCTCAAGCTTCCTCTGTCCCCTGTATTCCCTCCCTCCATGAAGTGCCTGAAATTAAAAAAAAAATGGAAGCGGGCATGCACTTATTCCAAAAATAAATAACAAATAAGCAATATTCACAAATATTGTTGCTGCTGATACTGGCTCTAATTTGTCCTGGCTGCCCTCCCTGGGTTGTTCTACCTCATACTGAACTGCACTAAAATGTTTCTCTGCCTGTTACCTGACTGTAGATGATTGCTTCTACCTGTCTGTACCTTGCCTGACAGTTGGACCCAAGCCTTTGTATTTTGTTTCGGTTGGTCCTTCTTGCTTGTATTCTGACTGTACCTTTCTGTAACTTGATGCTAGCCTCTGTACTGTTATTGCTTGTATATCTGTAACTCTCCCGGGTCCGACTTGAAAATAGTCACGTGACTGTCTAGTGTGCTTACCTGGTAAACAAAAGCTAAATAAATAAATAAATAAGACTCAGGGCAGGTAAAACTGCAATGTTAATTACTTTTGCTGCTTGAGGGTGGGGTGGGGAGTTAGGGTCAGAAACCCTAACACCACATTTCCCTACTTTTGTTGCTTTAACCTGAATCCTAACTGGTGCATTAATGCAGTTATTTGCAAAGAATAGTTAAATATGGATCATTTGCCAGCATTAGTTTAGTTTCTGAAAATAGTAACATCACTAACAGCTTCCAATTAGTACAAATTTCCTGTCAAACTTAATATAACAATCATATGGTACAGGGACCTGTGGAATAAAATACTTATTTTCACAAGAGCTCTTTGACATTGGGTAACCTCATGAGTGGCATAAGCCACAGGGTTATGTGCCCAAGTGCAACTAGCTTGAGTAAAAATACATAATTTATTCCACAAAGCTATGTTGTGTATTTCCTTTATGCAATAGGGATCCTTTAGAATAGTGCAGGTAGATTTGGTTTATACTGTTCAGTGATTATTTATTTATTTTAATTGTAAATTTGTAGGGACTGTCTGGTAGTTTCCTAGTATAGCTCCATTTAGCATAATGGTTGCTAGGCAGTTGCTATGGATGCTTTAACATCCCCTCAGTATTGATGCCGAAAACATATTTATGGGTTGGTTGATAGATGTTTTTATGAATAATTATGAGAAATGGTGACATGCCTAAGTGAGCAAGCAGGAAAGGGGTGCATCTCCTGTGCTTGCACGTCTTAGTTGACAGATCTGTTTTGTGGCTACTTTTTTAAGTTATAAAATAATAAAGATTTATTGAAGTTTTAGAGCACAAAGTCAAATATTGGAGGAGTGAGTGCATTCAATGTCTTGTTCAGCAAAGGGAGCAAGTGAGTGAGCACTGCTTAATTTTCCACATGTTCAGGACATTTAAATAATAACATAAAATGTACAGTTTCCATTTTTTTTTTGTTTTGTTGGTTTAACAGTTATATGCAGCTCCAGGTATTTGGTGTGAGAGAGGAGCCACATTGTGAGCCCCCAGATTGAACACGTGCAGTCTGAGCAAGAGGAGAACATGCTTTAGGATTAGGTTTGGGGGTTACAGAAGAGGATACTGTGGTCAGTGAACTGGGGAGTGGACTGGAGGCAAGCAGCTGTTAGGAGATGGAAACAGAAAACCTGTTCTGGAGTCAGGTGGAATGAAAAAAAATATACTTTTTAACATTTGCTTTGTGTGAAAGATAAGCAGGAGCAGTGTGGCAAAAGCAGGTGTATGGAAATGAGTGGTTGGGATACAGGAAATCTCACAAGTAGTATGAGCACTGCAGTGGGTTGAGTGGTTTAAAAAATAAGTACTGGGGAAAACAGCTTTTGTTTGCTGTTCAGTGAGCTAGGTGCTTTCTGGAAAACTAGTGTACTCAGTGGGAAGTTTAGTATGATGGTGCAGGTACTGCTTGTACTGTGGAAGTGGAACCTGTCAGGTGGGGTGAGGGGTTCATACAGTGATGTGTCTACTATGCACATAAAAGCATAAATACATGCCTACCATGTACATAAATGCTGATGATGGGTCTACTGTGTACATACAGTAAATGAAATTTATGTACACAGTAGCTCAAATAGCAGCATTTGTGTAATAGCCTTTGTGTCCATGCCTATTGCATAAATATTTTTCTTTCCTTATATCTACTTTTTTACAATTGACTTCATTTTTATGGTGGTTTGCACTTGCGCACCAGCCAAAAAATTGCATTAGGAGCAGATTTGGAGGTGCGGTCACTGTGGGCAAATGCAGGACACGCATCAGTAGGTGCATCCCTCATTCCCCAGTATGACAGCATGCAGGCGCCACACCAGCAAGACGTAATGTGGTGACCACATCCAAGAAAACATCTGCTGCAATGATAAGCAAGCTTCTCATTGCAGTGGCACAACCTCCCCACGTAAACATGGTGACAATGGTGCCCCATCCCCCTATCTCATTCCCTGACCCACTTCATTTGCCGATGGGGGAGCCCACCCCTTGTCAGCATAATGACCCCCCATGTGTGTGCCTAGGGGGTGCCTAATCCCCCTCAGCATCATGTGCTCCCCCCAAAAGTCTTCCTTTGCTGATGGGGGGCCCAATCCCCATTGGCTATAGTCCCCCATCCCTGTTTATTTAGCCAATGGGGGAGCCCACTCCCCATCAGCATAATGTCTCCCCCCCAATCTGTTGTATGCTGAGGGTGGTGCCCAATCCTCCTTGGCTCTTGCCCCCATGTGCTGATGGGGGTGCCCAATCCTCCATCAGCTACAGTCCCCAAAACAATCAGGTGACATGCTGGGAGCCCACCCCAGTGTGCCAAATGTGCCTGAAAAAACAAAAACCGTCCCGTGCTGTTGCCTTTTTTTTTACCCTGTAAATAAGAAAACAGTCTCTCGTGGTCTCCCTGCCCCCTCCCACAACCCATGCCCTCCCACTACGCACCCTGCCTCCCCACACACCCCCATCCCATACTTACCACTGGAGTCCGGAGCGACGATCTTCGGTGGAATGGGAACACGTCTGCACTCTTCAAAGCCAACTGCAAACTGAAGAAATGCCAGTAAGCTGTATAAAGGCATAAATAGGGTTTTTCAAACTTTGGTGCATATCTCAGGCATTTTGGGGAATTCTGACACCAAATTTTCAACATGGGGTTATTGGGACCCCTCCTCATGAATTCAGTCACTGTCATAGCATTATTCCATCCCAAAAGGTGATTTTGTGGTCACTGCATGGAATCACCTTTCAGGACTGATTAATGAAACGACAGTGCCACTGCTCATGAGGGGGGTTCTCAAAAAGCCCATTTTGCAAATTTGGTGGAAAAATTCCCAAAAATGGCTGTTTTATGAGTGTGCGTTGTGCAGTTTCCACGCATGCTTATAACTTTGTAAATTTGTAATATTTTCACTCCAGATTTTTAAAATTGCCATTTTTACACACCTCCTGATGAACAGTACAGCTGTCACTTTACATATCCTGGCCAAAATGTGTTTTCGCACATCTGGTGCAGAATAGCGTGGTCGCTGAGTAAAATCAGTTTTCGGGACAGTTTGAAGAAATGACAGCGACACTGTTCATGAGCAGAGGTCCTAAAATGCCTATGTTGAAAATCTGGCAATGAAAGTCCATAAAATTGCTGTGTTACAAGCATGCATTGCACAGTTTCCATGCACCCTTGTAACTTCACAAATTTGCAATATTTTCATGCCACATTTCCAACACTGGCATTTTTTTCACACCTCCTTATGAACAGTACAGCTGTCATTTTTCACATCCTGTCCAAAATGTGTTTTTGCACCTGTGGCACACAATGGCATGGTCTCTGTGGGAAATCAACTTTTAGGACAAATTAACAAAATTACAATGCCACTGTTCATGAGGGGAGGTCCCAAAATGCCTATGTTGAAAATGTGGTTAAAAAAATCCCCAAAATAACTGGGTTACAGACGTGTGTTGCACGCTTTCTATGTATGCTCATGACTTCATCAAATTTTTATATTTTCACTCCAGGTTTTCAACATTGCCATTTTTTTACACCTCCTCATGAACAATACAGATGTAATTTTTCACATACTGCACAAAACATGATTTCATCTCTGTGTCGCCAAACGGCATAGCCGCTGTGCAAAACCACCTTTCAGCTAACAAACTGATAGTGCACTCTTCATGAGGCGGGGTCACAAAAAGCCCATCCTGAAAATTTATTACTGAGGTCATTTGCATGTAAACAGGATATTTACTCCTGAAGAGTTCATCTATTCCTGTTGCTTTTTCCCTACCTGAAGTTATAGAGCACTGCTTGTGACATCACAGTTACTCCCATGGCAACAGATTGTGATGTCACAACAGAGGATTATGACTTGAGGCAGGGAGAGAGCTATAGAGGTAGATGAACTAAAAGTGAACTCTAAGGGATAAAGATCATATATTCATACACATTTCCTTGGCAAGAAATTATAATTAGGTACAATTCTGCTTGTATTCCATTTATATTTTATATATTACCCTCTCTATAATTAGCAGAATGCACAAAATGGGGTGCACAGCCCCACCGCACCAGATCCCCACCCTCTTGGACCACAATGTACAGGGGCGGGGGGGCATGCCAGCACTACACTTGATGCACAATGGAGTGTAGCCCTTACAGAAATAATTATATGAAATGTTTTCAAGCTGGACGCACAAAACTACCCAAGTAATATGCATGCTGCAAGTATGATTTAAATGTTAAATTGGACTGTTTGCATGCACATGGTATGTGTGCAGCAAGCAAGTGTGGAAGCCCTGATTTTTATGTTAAATTGGGAAAGGCTACATTAATGAGGCATGCATGCAAAAAGCCAGTGGTCACTGATAACTGCACACGTAAAAGTTAAGTGATTTGCTCAGTATCACACCATGCACTTAGGAAACATTCAGCTAGGTCTTTGTACCAAAATAGAATTGATCCAGATAAATGAAAAAATAAGTTTGGGGATAGAACATTAGCATCGCAAGCATCAGTATGTTGGAATATACTCCCTTCCTCATTACAAGCTGAGAAAACTATTAAAACATTTCTTAAGGGGTTAAAGATGTGTTATGTTTACTCGTGTGTATGTGTTTGATATCGATTTTTGTTGTCTTTTTGTTTTTAAAAAAATGTTTGTAACTTAGGGATAGATTTTTGTGTACTTATTTATATTTCATATTAAATTGTTTGTAGTTGGTTTGATTATGTGAAACTTAGAGAGTTTGCACAGGACTGTCTTGAAAACTGGATTGTATTATCCAAATGACATGTATTATTCCTATACAAAAATAAACTTTGTTGCTACTACTTTACTACACAAGTGGGGGTTGATGAGATTCAAACCCAGGTCTTCATGCTTCCAAGTCTCCTGGCTTACAGTTCAGTGCCTTTAACCACTAAGCCATACTGTCTGCGCACATATGGCTCACTTGTACTTTTTTTATTTATTTATTTTACATATCGGAATTAAAACCCTTTGAGTCAAGGACTTGTTTCCAAAGGCTCCACGTCAGTTCCAGTGGATTCAACACATAGACAGCAACACAAATACAATATGATAGACATGAGGTTACAGAAGTTTTTTGTTATACCAAACAGCAAATAGCAAACAGTATTCATATATTTGCAGGTGTCAGAACAAACAACATAGAATCCCGAGCCATCCAGTGCCCAGATAAGAGTTACAATATACAATAGCAGTACAGAGGTCTATACAGTGTGAAAGCTAGGCTCTAAGGACAAACACAGTAAATTCAGAATTGCAGTCTGAGATAAGGTAATTGTTGCCAAGAGTCTAGGAAAGGGGCCGGGGAAGGAGTGGGGCACCTATGGGCTAGGATCCCACTTGTGGAGCACATTCGCAGCTGTGGGTGGAGAAAATGAGGGTCTTGAGAGCTGCCTTAAAAGGACCTATTTTAGTGAGTGAGGAGATCGAGGAGGGGAGGGCCTTGAACCAGTGTGGTGCCCTGCAACAAAAGGATCTCTGGGCGAGTGATGTCCGTACCCTCAGGACTCTGCGAGTGGCCTTAGTGGAGCCAAGGGTAGAGGCAGAGGGGGAAGCAGGGTGGAGGGAGGTGGACACCCCTGAGGGGGAGAGAGATCTAGAAGTATTTTTTTATCCAGGAGGCAGGTCTGATATTGTAGCCGCTCTTCTAGGTTGAGTATGTTGGCCAGCAAGTATAGAGTGCATACATGAGTCCATTTGTATGCACCAGTGAGGAGCCTACAGGCCTTATTTAGGGATAGTTGGATTCTCCTGTGGGTGGTGGCATCCACAGCAGTGTAAACAGGGAGGCTGTAGTCTACAAGAGACAGGACAGAGGAGGAGGCAGCCAATCTGAGGGCATCCAGTGGGAGGCAGTCCTTATGACAGTAGAGAAGGCCTATGTGCATGTTAATTGCTGAGGTGAGCAGATCGATATGCGAGTGAAAGGAAAGGGCAGAGCTGAAAGTAATGCCCAGTTATTTGTAGTTGCTAACTTGTTCTAGTGGGTGGAGTGAGCTAGATAGTATATGGAGGGCGAGTGTTTTGTCTGATTTTGATGATGGGCAAACAACATGGCTTTTGTTTTTTTAATGTTAATGACCAGCCTGCGGTAGTTGAACCAGTTTCCAATTTGACTGAAAGAGTGCTGGAGGGAGGCCTGAAGAGAGGATGGGTCAGGGTGGGAGGAGAGGAGAACCGCATCATCTGCATATAGCAGGACCTTGCTGGAGCAGGAGTTGGGTAGGGCATTTACATAGAGACTAAAAAGAAGAAGACCCAAGATGGAGCCCTGTGGGACCCTGGAGCAGACAGGATGGGTGCTGGAGAGGGTGCTGTTTATTTTGACACATTGGGACCTTGAAGAGAGATAGCTAGAGAACCAGTTCAGTGGGCCTTGGGAAAAGCCTAGTTGAAGAAGATTGTCCAGTTGGAGTGGGTGACAGATCATATCAAAGGCCTTGGAAAGGTCAGTGTAGACAACCCCTGCAAGGTGGACTTTGTCAAGGGTTTTGTGAAGGAAGTTAGAGAACTCCATGACTGCAGTAGTCGTAGTATGACCTGGAGGGAAGCCATGCTGATCTCTGCATAGGAGATTGTAGGAAGCAAGATATTCAGATAATTGTTCTGCCACTATTTTTTCCAGGGCTTTAGAGAGAGGAGGAAGAATAGAGATTGGCCGATAGTTTCTAGGACAGGTGGTGTCACCACTTTTGAAGATGGGGGTGATCACATCCATTTTCCAAGCTAAAGGGAACTGGCCCAGGCAGAGGGAGCGGTTGAGTAAATCAGTCAAGGGGTTAAGTACTACATCAAGGACCTGCCATAGGATCCTAGTATCCAGGGGGTCAGAGGAAAGGCTGGTAACACTGAGGGCTTTTGTTAGAAAGTGTCAAGAGTTTTGTGGTGAGATGTCCTCTGGTAGAAAGGTGGGCGAGGGAGGGGCTGTGGCTGGGGAGGAGGTAGGGTTGAAGAAGTTACTAGGGAGAACTGTCCTGAGATCTGAGAAGGCGGTGTTTAGGCAGTCAGCAATATTAGCAGGGTCAGTGATAGCAGTTCCATTAAAGCTGAGTAGAGATGGTGGCAGGGAGTAAGACTTCCCATTTAGCTCCTTTATGTTATCCCAGAAGTTCCGGGTAGACCCCCAGGAGGAGGCCAGTGTGGATCTGTAGTACTCTGCTTTAGCCTTATGAGTGTCCCATGTACATCTCTTGTGCTCAGCATTGTAGGACTGCCTGTCCCCAGGCTTGCCTGAGGAATTGGCTCTATGCCAGAGATTGCCTCTGTGGTGGAGCTGTTTGAGCAGTGATGTTGTGATCCATGGTGCACTATGTTGCTTAGTCTGGGTTTTGACCAGCGGGAGTAGATGCATGAGCCTATTGAAGGAGGGTGTGTGCTGAGTGCTTCATTAGTACTAGGGGCCCAGTTGATTGGTGACTAGTCCCACTGGGCGAGGTACTTATTAAGCCTAGTGAAGTTACCTGGGCAGATAAGTCAGTGGGAGACCATGCTGGGCACAGGTTTTGGTAGACGGCAGGACCACATAAAAATTACTGGCAAGTGATCACTCAGGGAGTTTGGATGTACAACTATGTCCACAATTCTGTGAGAGCAGTTGGCAAGGATGATGTCCAATAATGTGTAAGAGCCATTGGATGAGTTCAGATGGGTAGGCTGGGTTACCAGATGTGTTAGGTCCAGGGCTACAAAAGTATCCTTGGCAAGGGCAGATGAACTGGCATGCCAGTTGGTGTTGAGGTCACCCACTAGTATCTGCTCGCCCTTATGTGGTAGGCTAGACAGGTAGTCAGTTAGGGATTGGATTGCTTGGGTTTGTTTCTGCAGGAGAATGTAGGCTACTGAGATAGTCAGAGGGGCCCTGGAGGGGTCTGGGGTGATTCAATACATACTGTATCTGATTACATCTGCATGCATGCAGCATGCTTGTAGCCACTGTTATGCCTTTCAATTTTCTTCTCCTACTCATCTCAGTTTCATAGTTGAACTGTAGCACACATACCAACGGTAACACATGTGCTTTTTCCCACCCCAATACAAAAACATACTCACAAAATCACTTAGTTACTTTGGTCTGGCCTGTACTCCTACTATTTTCTCTTCATAGTTTTGAATGCTTCCACGTAAACAGACTTTAAGGTTCAAACACAAAAGTAGCAATAACTCGATACACACCCACATGGCCAGTCCCCCTCCACCATGTACACACACTATAGCAGGTACAGCCATGCTGCTGCAGACATCCGACAATGTATAGATATAAGTAAAAAGCCTCTTACTGGAGTACTCAGAAACCAGAGGCAGGGGTATTTAAGAAATGATGTCCATGGATCAGAGTGCTGCGGCATGCTCCCTTGAAATGAATGGAGTTATTTTTTATTACTATTTTACACATTATGATGGTGAGTTGGAGAATAACGAAGGCCACTGTCCTACTAACAAGGCCCTTGTTAGTCGAGCAGTAGCCTTCATTAATCTCTAACTCTCCATCAATAATGTATATAATAGTAAAAAAAAAATACCCCCATTCATTTCAATGGTTCACACCCCGACAATCTCCTTTGCCCTTTGTCATAATGTGCCTGAGTGTGGGGATGTGGAGGTCAGCTTCACGGGGGGAAGGGGTCATAAGCCTGATTATAGTGGGGCTCCAGTAGTCTGTGCATACCATATTGCTCAACTGTCTGTGAATGCAAGGGACAGCTCTAGAATGTCTGTAGCATCTCTAAAAAGGTACAACTTATTTGTTTTGACTAAAAAGTGATATGCAAATCAGGAAAAGTTCAAATGTATAAGATCCATCTGTATATGCCCCAGAGAAGTGCATCAGATCTGGGCTTAAATCCACCCAGCTACTAATTTTTTTCCTGGCTGAAGTTCTGTCCCCCCCCCCCCAAAAAGAACATTGTCTCAATTTTTCTCCCTGACTCCATTCCATTCAATACTCATCCCCTATGGGTCATGAAGCCACCCAAAGGTGAAGAAACATGAAAAACACATCAATATTTCAGTACTTCCTCCTTCCCCAATCCTCCTGTAAAAAAAAATATTTACTTTTATTACCTGGCTACATGGCCAGAACCTGAAGCCTGGAACAGTGTGCCACCAGCCCAGTTTTCAGTCCACTCCCTCTCTCTCCTTCCACCAAAAACTGGATGCTAGAACTGACATCACAGGTCCCCAACATGGTCAGCGACCCAAGTCACCTCACCAACTGAATCCACCCAACCTGGGTTGCTTGCTTCTTGCTTGGTTGCTGCTGTGGCTGCTGCTGCACTGCACTGATTAAGGACTATAAAGACCACCCACATTGCTGTCACCACTGCTGCTAAGCCTAGTTTGCTACCATGAGGGTCTGTGCTGTTTTCTTTGCAAGGCGAGCCTAGTAGAGTAAGTAGGTAGCCTAGTCTCATGTTGGCTCCTAGCTCACCCTCTGCCCCTTCAGATACCAGGGGAGACAGAGACACTATGTGTAGACCAACAAAAATATGTTGCCACAACACTGTAATTCAGAGTTCAGTGTTTGCCGGCTCCTCCAAGCTGTAGTGTGCAGTCTGTCTACTCTGTGGCAGGAAAGACAGTGTTGCACTTGCAAGACTTATGCACTCTTTCTTGGCTAGAGCTCATCCACATCACATGTGATTGTGCAGTTGCTAATAGGTGGAGAGAGTGGATAACACAATACATTTATTTATTTATTGAATTGTTTCAATAGGAAGGGCACACTGAGCAAAAAGATGCTTGTCTCTCAGTGTGATCTGGTGGGTGAGGGAACAAGGGAGATAACACACAGCCTATCAAAGAGAGTATATTTGTTATTACAGTAGTACATAGGAGAGGATAACATGCAGGTTATCAAGGAAAGGTACATTTAACATTACAAGTTGTACAGTATTATGCAGTTGCATTCCACGGTAATTACAGCTGAGTTAAGGTTATCAACTTGGGAAACAGTTAGACACATGACACGAAAATCCAGAGCAGTTGTTCATGCAGAGACAAACAGTGCAGATAATTTGCTGCAGAGTAGTAAGTGCTATAGTTAGGATAATATATAAGCCAGCATCTGTCACTTATGTTAGGTGCCACTGGTCAGGCACTCAGGGTATAGGTGGATGGGGGGGGCAGGCACATGAGGGTATCATGTGCAGGCACAATTTACCATAAAGTAATTTGCTAGGGTGGTAGATAGGGAATGAGTGGAAGAGGAGAGGTGAATTTGAGGAGGGAGTTCATTCGAGAGTTTAGGGAAGCGATGAGAGAAGGTTGTTTGGCCAGCTGAAGCCCTCTGCCTTGGGATTAATAATTGACATGAGTCAATGGATCTAAGGGCATGGGTCGGAGTGGGGGGTAATGAAAGAATGGAGGTGAGGTAGGATGGGAGGTAGCTGAGCCAGAATTTCGAGACAAATTTAGCACAGAGCAGTTGGCAGTGATATTCAAGGGATGGAAATGTAATAGAATGGTAGAGAGTGCAGTGATGGGTGCGGGGGCATTGAGAGCAAAGCAGCAGAAGGCATTAAAGAAGGTGTCCAATCTGGATAGGGTAGACTTTGGAGTGGCGCTGTAGACTACGTCACAGTAGTCAAAGGACGGAAGTATCATTTTCTGCATGAGTTCATGCCTCACGGTTGGTGGGAGGCTGCTACGGTTCCTGTATAGGGCACTGAGCTTAGGGCAAAGTTTTTTAAAGATTGCGTCAATGTGAACGGAGAAGGATAAGTGCTGGTTGAGCCAGACCCCTAAGTACCGGGAGGAGGTGGTGTTATCCAGTACAGTCCTGTCAAGGGTGTGAAAGGAGACACAGTTGAGTCTGGATAGTACCTGCAGCATGAGCACACATAGGCCAGGTGGGCACTTTTTGTGCAAAAAGATTAAATCCAAATTGAATACCATTGTTGCCACAGTATAAGAACAACCTAGGCACAAATACTGGGGGGGGGAAACTGCTCCCCACTGCCTTACCTAAATGGCACCCCTGCTTTTTTTTTAACTTCAGGTTTTATTTATAAGTTTGAGATATAACACAACTCACCCATATTAGCTTAATTCAAAGCATACTTCTGCAAAATTAACATCTTTTACAACATTACAATGTCTTTTTGTAACTTTACAGATTAAGGTACTCTTCATGGCTTACCGAGTCCAAATACCACATTAATGGTAAGGAAAGGAATAATACACTGCTTTAAGCCATAGACTTTAAATGGATGGACACAGTTCAACGCAGTGTAAGTCCAGTTTCTGTCCCAATGTCCATGAAAGCATTTTGTGTTCCACACCTATAAACTGATATGTGTTTCATCAGAACTCAACTTAACAATAACACTGAAAAGTGGAAAAATGTTTCCATAATAAAAAAAAAGGAAAAATAAAGTTACACAGTAACTGATGTTGCTTTCAAAGTTACAAATAATGCTTCACAATCAAACATTTCAATATAACCTATCCTCCTCATACTTGGTCAAGTGAACCTAAAAAAGTAACTGTGGTTTCCTGGATTTACCAAAGCCTCCCCATCCCTCTCCCAGAGTGCTTCTAAAATGCCTGACTCCTTTAACCTATTCCTTGACTCCTACCATTCCCTCGTCCTCTTCCAGATCTCTCCAGCTTTCTCTCCAGACCTGCCAGGGCCACCAAAGGTCTTGAAATTTCTCTTTTCTGAGAAGGATTGTATATGTAATGTTCTCTAGGTGCTCTATTTCTTCTACCCTCATTACCCAGTGCACCAAGGTAGGAGGTTCCTGTGTTAACCATTTGGTTGTAATACATTTTAAGGCGGCAACTCTTAGGATCTGGCAGAGTTCCACTATTTTCCTTTTTTTGCAGATAAGGTTGGGAGACCCAATACTAAATCTTGGAAAGTGAAGGGAATAAGAAACCCCCAACCTTCTCCATCACAGTGTGTATATGGTGCCAAAATGCTTGCAGCTTACAGCATCCCCAGAATATGTGATAATGTGTGCCTAGTGGTGTTCTACACATGCACCAGCAGGCTGATGAGGCCTGTGGGTTAAAATGTGTTGTGATCTCTGGGGTCCTAAAGAAGCGTATGAGTATTCTCCAGTTGAATTCTTGCCAGACCATGGCCGATGAACCTCTGCTTAAAGGTAGAAATTCATTCTCAGGTGCTAATGCAAAGATTTCCACTGTGTTCTGACGTACTGTATCTCCATGTTTCATGATGTGTCCTGATCATCATGTGGGTGAGTGTCCCTCATTGTCCCTCATTTTGAGTGTCTATGTCCCTCATTTCAGTGACAAAATGTGAGGTATGGTGCATGCTTCCAAGACCTTACTCAGCACTAAGAGTGCTGAGGATGGACATAGTGTATATGCTCAATACAGCAATGCAAAGGGAAAGTAACTGAATGGAAACAGTCATAGAGATATACATTTGTAGCACTAAACATGCATAAGGGATTTGCATGGTCCAAAACAAAAAGGACAGGCTTCACAACACAGATGCCCTCTTCACACAGCTGGAATAGGGGATGTTGACTGGCTATATCCTAGGAATTTAATGCAGTAAGCAAACAATATTTTAGAAATTAATGGCGATTTAATGAGAAAAATCTAAAGCCATTAAACAACTTGCAAAAGTATCAGAATGAATGATTTTCCCTAATTTTTATGGGAATTCAAAAAAAAATTATTTTAATGACTCTAATTGCTAGCAGTAGTATAAGAAATGGAAACCAATGTGTTTTTTTAGAATACATTTTCACCAGCGTAGCTGCTGTACACATGGCAAGCATGCAGCATGTGAACCTTATGTGATTTTTAAATTATGTTTACACCAGCTTAACCGCTGCACACATGTCAAGCTTGCAGCATATGAACCTGATTTGCTTTTTTAGACCTGGTTCACTTTGGATCACTTTATGTATGAGAACTGCATGCTAACATTGCACAATTAAGCATGTGGCATGTATTCTGCATGTACACAGCACACCTATATTTCTGTAAGGGAGTGCTGGCCATGGGCATGCGGAGGTGGCCATGGGTTATCCAGGAAGAACCCTGCCATAAGCCTGCTGTGCACCCCATGCATCAATCCCATACCAAGGGGACCACAGCATCCACATCCACAGGTCACCTGGGGCCACCGATCCCAGCACCCAGCTGAGCCCCCCACCATCTCCATGTATGCCAAACCCCCCACACAGACACACCCTCATGGCACTGCCCACCCACCCCGTACCTCTCCATCAGATCAGGGGCATGATGGCCTGCGGCACATCCCACCTCTAACCTCCACAGCCACCGGCCATATGGACATCTGTGGGGAGCACAGCCAATGCACCCCCCACTGCGTAAGGGATCCATTGAGGGTTCTGGGATGGGCATCCCATTGGATGCCCACCCAGGTGCACATCTCTGTCCATGGCCACCCCACATGGACCTGTGTGTACCCACACTCTGAGGGACAGGGCCATGGACAGGTGGCTGGTGGTCATGAATGCCATCGGTGCACACCTGTCTGCAGGCGCGGAGCACTGTGGGTGGGATATGCACCTTTGGTGTGTAATTCCCACCCATTAGAGCTTCAGCCCCAATGTTTGTAAACTGTAACACTTTTTTGATTTTTAATTTCTGAAGTGCATAAATAGCCTGTTAAAATGGTGTAATCTCATACTTGTGTATCGTTCACAAACAGAATGCGCCAAAAATGCACACTTTCCCATCTCTTTGATTTTAGCCCTTACAATTCATGATGCAGATATGCAAGGATGGCAGATCAGACACAAGCATACCACACTGGTTTATCACTGCCAGAAGCTTGTCATACAATGATGTATCAAAGTCCTTCCTAATGTCCAGATAAATCAGTTGTTATTTAGAATTCTTTAGAGAGTGCAAGTGGTTTCGTTCATTTAATGGCAACTGGCCAGGTAAATGGATGCCTAGGCTGGTCACCAACTGTGGGACCAATAGTATCTTTTGGGGGCTGCAAATGGGGAAGGAAAATGAGATAGGTGCATCAAAAGGATGGGGAGATGGGGGGTTTTAATCTTTTACAGGAAAAGACTAGGGGACTAGAGTGGTAATGTAAACTGCTATTAGTTTGAGGGAAAGGGTCTATACAATAATTGAACTGATGTACATTTGACTGTGCTTTTAGTTCTCTGGGACTGGTGGGTGGGAGGGAGTGGTATGGGGGCTATGAGGGTGCGAGGAATAGAGGGTTTTTTTACATGATTAGGGTAAGGGTGTAGAGGTAGGGAAGATGTGTTTTCTTTTTTTTAACTATTTTTTAAAAGAAATTTCACATAGTGACACTTGGTAGCAAAGTGCCACTTTCACCAGGCAAAGTACTATGCAAATTGACACTTTCTGAGTTAAGTACCGTTATGAAGTCTTCCCCTTCTGAAAGGGACACTTCATGCTATGCAAAGTTGGGAAATGTTGCATAGTTTTTCACAAAGTGAAGTTCCCCACTTCACCCACCACTACCTTGCATCCCTCTGATTATCTGATGTGCTGACTGATCCTACTATAGGTGCTGAGCATTGGTATTGCCTTCCATGTCCCTCTTCTTCCTTCTGCTATTGTTGCCTCCTGCTAGGGCTGTCCATGTTTCATCTTTTCAGAATTTTGGGGGTGACTTAAACATTATTTCACTCCTCCCAAATATTGCCACCAAGTTGCTTGTGCAGTTGTTTAACTGTCTCCTCTGTGACTATGCTTTTATGCTTCTATGCCATATATTCATTCAGGGCTCTGACCTCTACAGTCATACTTACTACTTTAAGAATCAATACCTCAATGACTACTTGAAAACAATGCCCCAGCAATGCCACAAGAACATCAGGGAACACTCTCTTGGGTATGCATGTGTTATTCACATCAAGGGCTCCATACTGTACTCTTGATTCGGTGCCCCTCAAGAGCTAAAAACCTCCAACACTGCCTACCAGGTGCTTTGCACTCAGGAGAGAGGAGCTGAGCAGCAATACCTTACACAGCTGCTATTAATCAATCTTCCCTTCCTCCTTTGGTATTCATCCTCCAAAATTCATTTAGCTGGGCTGAGTCTTGGAACCTACAGTGGTGTAGCTCTCAGCAGCTGGGGCTTCCATAAGTTGCAAAGCCAAACTCAGCGGCACCTCAGCACACTAGCAGTCTCAACTATGAGGCAGAGGGAAGGTATATTATTCCCTACCATAAGTAACATGTCATAGGTTTTCGGTGTCCTGATTTGTTTTCTTTGTAATAAGAGTAAAATATAGATTAAGCATTGGAGGATGGTAACATAAGGCCTTAGATTCCCATAGGTTTCCTACATAAGGTATGTTTCCTGTCCTCCATTCTAAAGGTCATAATAATATAAATTCTGCCATGAGTATGACCTTGATGGTAGTTTGGCCAATCACTATACACGTACTACTGTCAATCATATGCATCTCCAGGGTCATTCCCTCTCTCCTAATATGACGTTTTGTGGGTTTTGTCCATGCTGTTCATTGCCTTTGGCTGCACTCTTTTGGACATCTTCTGAAAGGTACTTATATGCACAAACAACACATTTTAGAAACATAAGAACATACAGATGAAAGTAAGCCTTAAAACACTGTTCTAGGTTGTTTGCTGTTACTTCAGTGGATGTACCCATCCATACCTCTAACATTCACATGGTTGTAAAGGTATGCCTTAAGAGATCACACACTCTGAACATTAACTGCATATTAAGGAAATTATTCCAGGCAGATCCCTTACAGAAATAATTGTATGAAATGTTTTCATGCTGCACACATAAAACTACCTAAGTGATATGTGTGCTGCAAGTATGATTTAAATGTTAAATTGAACCAAGTGCATGCATATGGCATGCATGCAGCAAGCAAGCAAGTGTGGAAACCATGATTTTTATGTTAAATTGGGAAAAACTGCATGCATGTGCCATGTGTGCAAAAAAGCAAGTGGTCACTGATAGCTGCACACATTAAAGTTAAGTGACCTGTTTAGGATCACACCATGCACAAGTGGGAGTTGATGAGATTCAAACCCAGATCTTCATGCCTCCAAGTTTCTTAGCTTGCAGTTCAGTGTCTTTAACCACTAAGCCATACTGTCTGCACACATATGGCTCGCTTGTACTTCAATACATACTGTATCTGAATACATCTGCATGCATGCAGCATGTTTGTAGCCAGTGTATGTTTTTCACTTTTCTTCTCTCTCCCTCATCTCATTTTTGCAGTTGAAGTGTAGCACGCATACCAATGGAAGCACATGTTTTCCCACCCCAATACACAAACTTACCCACAAAATCACTTAATTACTTCTGTCTGATCTGTACTCCTTACTATATTTCTCCATAATTTTGAATGCTTGCACACAGACTTTAAAGTGCAAACACAAATGTAGCAATAACTTGATGCACACACACACACACACACACACACACACACATGGCCAGTGCTCCCTCATGCACACACACACACTGTAGCAGGTATGGCTATGCTGCTTCAGACAACCCACCAAGTACAGATATAAGTAAAAAGTCTCTTACTTGAGTACTAGGGAGCCAGAGGCAGAAATCTTTAAGAGATGATGACCATGGGTCAGAGTGCTGGGGCATACCCCCCTTGAAATGAAAGGAGTTATTTTCTATTACTATTTTATACATTATGACAGTGAGTTGGAGAATAATGAAGGCCACTGTTCTACTAACAAGACCCTTGTTAGTTGAGCGGTGGCCTTCATTAATCTACAACTCTCCATCAATGATGTATAAAATAGTAATTAAAAAATACCCCCATTCATTTCAATGGTGCACACCCCAGCAGTCTCCTTTGCCCTTTGTCATAATGTGTCTGAGCATGGGGATGTGGAGGTCAGTTTTACGGGGCGAGGAGGGCATAAGCCTGACTATAGTGGGGCTCCAATAGTCTGTACATACCACATCGCTTAACTGTCTGTGAATGCAAGGGACAGCTCTAGAATGTCTGTAACATCTCTAAAAGGTACAACTTATTTGGTTTGACTGAAACATGATATGCAAATCAGGAAAAATTCAAATGTATAAGATTCATCTGCATATACTCGAGAGCAGTGCATCAGAGTTGTGCTTAAACCCACCCAGTTAATAACCATTCTTTTCCTGGCTGACGTTCAGCTCCCCCCACCCAAATAAAAAATAACTTTGTCCTGATTTTTCCTCCCTGACTACATTCCATTCAATACCCATTCTCTATGGATCATGAAGCCACCTAAAGGTGAAGAAACAGGAAAAACACATCAGTATTTCAGTCCTTCTTCCTTCCCCAGTCCTCTTGTAAAAAAAAATTATTTACTTTTACTTACCCGACTGTATGGCCAGACACTGCAGCCTGGCATAGTGTGCCACCAGCCCAGTTTTCAGTCTACTCCCCCTCTCTCCTTCACCAGAAGCTGGATGCTAGAACCAGCCATCACAGGTCCCCAACGTGGTCAGCAACCAAGTCACCTCACCATACGAATCAACCCAACCTGGGTTTCTTCCTTCTTGCTTGGTTGCTGTTGTGGCTGCTGCCACACCACACTGATCAAGGCCTATGAAGGCCAACCAAACTGCTGTCACCACGGCTGCTAAGCCTAGCTTGCTGCTGTGGGGGTCTGAGCTGTATTTTTTGTAAGGTGAGCCTAGTAGAGTAAGTAGTAGTCTAGTCTTGAGTTAGCTTCTTGCTCACCCTCTGTCCCTTCAGCCACCAGGAGAGATGGAGACTCACTAAGAGTAGAACAACAAAAATATACTGCCACAACACTGCTATCAAGAGTTCAGTGCTCACTGACTCCTCCAAGCTGTAGTGCTCAGCCTGTTTACCCTGTGGTTGGAAAGACAGTGTTGCACTTGTAAGGCTCATGCACTCTTTCTTGGCTGGAGCTCATCCACATCACATGGGACTGTGCAGCTACTAATAGGCAGAGAGAGTGGACAACACAATACAGACACAGTCAAGTCTGGAGAGTACATGCCGCGTTAGCACCGACAGACCAGGTGGGCATCTATTGTGCAAAAGAGTAAATCTAAATGTAAAGCCATTACTGCCAAACCATAAGCTCAGCCTAGGCACAAATATGGGGGGGGTGCAACTGCACCCCTCTGCCCTACCTAAATGCACCCCTGCTTAATGGTAGAAATTCATTCTCAGGTGCTAATACAATGGTTTCCATTGTGTTCTGAGGTACTGTATCTCCATGTTTCATGATGTGTCCTGATCATCATGTGGGTTAGTGTCCTTCATTGTCCCTCATTTTGAGTGTCCATATCCCTCATTTCAGTGACAAAATGTGAGGTATGGAGCATGCTTCCAAGACCCTAATCAGCACAATGAGTGCTGAACATGGCCATAGTGTATATGCACCATACAGAATGACAAAGGGAAAGTAAGTGAGAGAAAACAGTCATAGAGAAACACATTTGTAGCACTAAATATGCATAAGGGATTTGCATGGTCCAAAACAAAAAGGATAGGCTTCACAACACAGAGGCCCCTCTTCATACATCTGGAATGGGGGATGATGACTGGCTATATCATAGACATTTAATGCAATAAGCCAACAATACTTTACAGATTAATGGCGATTTAATGACAAAAATCAAAGGCCATTAAACAACTTGCAAAAGGATCAGAATTAATGCGTTTATCTAATTTTTATGGGAATTCAAATAAAAATGTATTTTAATGACTAATTGCTAGCAGTAGTATAAGAAATAGAAACTGATGTGTTTTTTAGATGAGATTTGCACCAGTTTAGCTGCTACACACAAGGCAAGCATGCTGCATGTGAACCTGATGTGATGTTTAAATGATATTCACACTAGCTTAACTGCTGCACTCAGGTCAAGCATGCAACACACAAACCTGATGTCATTTTTTGAAGATGTTCACACCAGCTTATCTGCTGTGCATATGTCATGCTTGTAGCATGCAAACCCAATTTGACGTTTAGACCTGGTTTACGTATGTTTACTTAGTGTATGCGAACCACATGCAAACATTGCACAATTAAGCATGTGGCATGCATTCTGCATGTACACAGCACACCTATATTTCTGTAAGGGATACCACACTCTAGGTGAAGAAATATCTTCTGAGACTTGATGTACATTGTTCTGGGATCAGAAAATAATGACTTCATGTGTTTTTAGAACTGTTTTTATAGTTCCAGTGTAATTCCTGCATTTAATTAGGATCCATTGTTGTTATATATAGAAGTATCATGCCTCCTCTTAACCCCTACCCTCCAACACAAATCAAACTCCCCAAGCCTCTTCCCATAATCGCTGTAGTCCATGGCCCAAACCATCCTAGAAAACCTAATGTGGACACTCTAAACTTATTACATCCCTCTTGAGGTGTATAAATCTGATCTGGGCATTGTTGTCCAGGTGTGGTCTCACCAAGGATCTGTACAGGGGTATAATAACTCTCTCTCAACATGACTTATAAGGTAATGTTTTATACACTCACTTTTGTTTACATTTACAAAACCACTTGTTTGGTTGCATTTCTTAATAACTGTCTCACAGAAGCATTAGCATGCTCCACATTTAATTAGACAACCCCCTTTTAACAGGCTCTCACCCCCTGCATGTTCAACCCAATTACTAATCAGGTCATGTATGTAGTGGCCCTGATTCCTTAAATATTCTAGACTCCACCAGCCCCCACAGCAGTATGTAGTCTGCTTAGTCACAGGCATGTACAGTATGGTGTATGTGCTCAGTAGCTGGGTTGCTATTGGCTGCTGCTTCTCTTCCATATCTAATGCTGTTGTGCATGACTCTTCCCCCCCTACCCAAACATAGAATGGTGTCTGTGTATGTGTAAATAGTTAGCAGCTACTTCTTTGTAACCCCCAGTGCATGGACACATCTCAATACCTGGTCAGATGATGATCCCGTCCCTACCTCATGTAGGTGGGGCCTGTAGTAACTTGCAGCTTTGGGGCTTCCTACTCTAGGGAAATACCCTATAACCCAAAAATGTAACTATACTCTTGTAAGGTACCGAACAATGAATAATCATTTTGAGTTACAAAAAGGAAAACTATTAATGGCAGAAAGAGGCCAAGTGAGCAAACTTTTTCTTCACCATGCATAATAATTCATAAAATAAATACTGTGTGCATTATTTGGCTCTACCTTCTCCACTGAATTAAATGATACAGTGAACCTATTAATTATGAGTTCTCCATGCTGCAATTTTTTTTGTTACTGTTTCTGCCTCAGTTTAGTTAAAGATAAGGATGAACTGCTGCTCGGTTTGCATTTGTTGAATATGCTGAAAAGCAGTTGTCGAAAATGATGGAATCACTTCTGAAGGAAAGAACTGTTGAGTACCTAGAGGTCCGAGGGGCACAGGACCCAAGGCAGCATGGATTCACAGTGGGAAGGTCATGTCATGTCAGATGACTCTAATTGATTTGACCAAAGAAGTAGATCAGGGAGGGGCTGTGGACATGGCCTACCTAGACTTTAGCAAGGCATTTGACACAGTCCCACACAAAAGATTAATATACAAGTTAGCCAGCCTGGGAGTGGGTCCGAAGATGGTAGCCTGGGTAAAGAATTGGCTGGAGAACAGGACACAGAGGGTAATAGTTAATGGAGTCCACTCTGAAGAAAGGGGGGTTACTAGTAGGGTACCGCAGGGTTCAGTACTAGGACCGGTCCTCTTCAATGTCTTTATAAGTGACATTGCAGAGGGACTGGAAAGAAAAGTATGTCTCTTTGCAGACGACACAAAGATCTGCAACAGAGTTGATACACAAGGTGGGGTGGAAAGGATGAGAAGGGAATTGGCAAGGTTGGAGGAGTGGTCAAATGTATGGCAGCTTAGATTCAATGCTAAGAAGTGGAAGGTAATGCACCTGGGAAACAAAAACCCAGGGGGAGAGTACACAATGGGTGGTGAGATACTAACAACAACAAAAATGGAAAGGGACCTGGGGGGTAGTCATCTCAGATGACCTAAAGGTGGGCAAACAATGTGAGAGGGAAGTAAGGAGGGCTGGGGGTATACTGGGATGCATAGGGAGAGGCATCACCAGTAGAAAACAGAAAGTTGTTATCCTTCTGTACAGACAGTTGGTGAGACTCCATCTGGAGTACTGCGTGCAGTTCTGGAGACCCAGTCTCTGCAATGACATAAACAGGATGGATGCAGTCCAGAGGAGGGCAACTAAAATGGTGCAGGATCTGCACCAGAAGACATATGAAGAGAGACTTAAGGAGCTTAATATGTATAGCCTCGAGGAAAGGAGGGAGAGGGGGGACATGATAGAAACTTTCAAGAACCTCAAGGGAATCAATAAAGTCCAAGAGGGTAGCATCTTTCAGAAAAAGAGGTGTGCAAGAACAATGGGGCACAATTTGAAAATGGGGGGCGGCTCAGAGGTAATGCAACGAAGTATTTTTTCACAAAGAGGGTTGTGGATGCATGGAATGGCCTTTCTGAGGAGGTTGTGGAGTCAAAAACAGTGGTGGAATTAAGCATGCATGGGACAGTCATAAGGCAATTCTTGGGGGTGGGGGCAGGAAGAAGTAGGCTGTTGGTTAACTAGGATATGCGGCTTATCCATTAGGTAGGGAAATGGGCAGACTGGGTGGGCCAAGCGGCCCTTATCTGCCATCAAATTCTATGTTTCTATGTTATGGACATCAGTTAAGAAGGTCTGAGTGAACCAAGTTTTCCTTTGGGTCTCAGTGTCATGACACAGAACTTTTAATATGGAGCACACACTGAGCATATCAAAGTTGTTGGCAAGTCACATGACCTGCAACATTCAATCAGCAATAATGGCGATTGAGAATTCCTCATGCTGCACACATTTCAGTGCTATTTCTCTCTCTCTCTCTCTCTTGTAAAAGACCTGTGGCAGCAATTGCTGCTGAAGGAATTACTTTTATGTGCAAAGAAAGACGTTCAATCAGAAAACAAATCAGAGAATTTTACATTACTATTTCAGGTAGCTAATATTTGTAAGTGACCCGTGGCAGCAGCTGCTGTTGAACGAGTTACATTTATGTGCAAAAGAGTGGTGTTTGGTCAAAAAACATTCAAAATCAGAGAATTGTACATTATTATTTCAGCTAGCTAATTCCCACTAAATTTAACAGTAGTTTCAGGCAGGCAGGCAAGCTGGTGAAATAATGCAGAAACTGTGCACACACTCCCAGAGAGGGGAACAAAATACAAATAAATCCAGGGTAAAGCTTGAGTAAATATTTATTTCTTTCACCTGTTCTAACAGTCAAATCTGGGGTTGCCTGCTTCTAGCATTGCTTGTAGAGCAGAATGCAGCTAACTAAAGGAAGCTACATTTTCTTATTAATTTAACACTTATATCTCAGCAGGAGTCAGTGTCTGTTGAGATTAAGCAGACATATACTTTATTAGAAGTAGAATGGGTCTTATTTAGGGTTAAAAAAGAAAGAAAAGAAAGAAAGTCAGTGTGTGTTCTGTGCTGGGAAGGGTACTGTATCAACTTGCTTTGCTAAACCAGCAGGAGGAGAGAGAGCTTTACTGGGGGTGTAGCTTAGACACTATAAAAGCAGGTGACTCAAATTACAACTTCCTGTTGCTAGCCTTGCTTGTAGAGCAGAAAGCAGCTAACTAAAAGAAGCTACATTTTCTTATTAATTTAACACATATCTCAGCAGGAGTCAGTGTATGTTGAGATTAAGCAGACAGATATTTTATTAGAAGTAGAAGGGGTCTTATTTAGGGTTAAAAAAGAAAAGAAAGAAAGTCAGTGTGTGTTCTGTGCTGGGAAGGGTACTGTATCAACTTACTTTGCTAAACCAGCAGGAGGAGAGAGAGCTTAATTGGGGTTGTATGGCTTAGACACTATAAAAGCAGGTGACTCAAATTACAAGTTCCTGTTGCTAGTCTTTTTTCTTACTAATTGCCCTCCATCCCACCCACCCTAAGCCAGTTCTACTTTTATAGCCACTGGATTTGACTGTCAACAGGAACTTCCTGTTTGGCAGTAGGAAGGGAAAGATCATAAAGAAACAGTGGTTTTGTGAACCCTAAAGGAAAAAAGTAGCTCACTCTCCCCCCTGGTGGTGGTCTGACACTGAGCAAGGAAGAAGCAGGCTACTGATGAATATAGGAAATTGCTGTCCCAGAACAGGAAGGGTGAGAGTTGTAAGGAGAGGAGAGAGTAAGCATATAGAGAAACAGGAGAGGGGACACAAAATAAGACATGATAGGAGTGGTGCAGTGGAATGGCTGTGGGGCAGCAGTGTTCCGAGAGACATTCTGGAGGCTGCAATGCTGCCCTATTTGCAGCACCTCTCTGGACTGAGGGAGGAGTTTGCCCATCTCCAGGCTGACCTGACTAGGATTCGTGAAAACTCTTCCCCCACCCAGGGCCCACCAGGGCCAATGCCACTACCTCAGAGGTTACCAAGAAAGAGGAGAGACTGGACCAGGGTGGGCTCAGGGAAGGAGAGAGTGATGGAACAGAGTTGCATCCCTCCAGCTGTACCTCTCCACAATTCATTTGCTCTTCTGGTGGATATTGGTTCCTCTATGGAGGCACCTGCAGTGGAGACCAAGAAGGATGCTGGGAACCTTCACAAAGGAGACCCACAGGAGGGTGGCATGGGACCCCACAGGGGAAGAAAACAACTCCTGGTGGGGGACTCAGTCATTAGGGGGTAGAAATGGGGAGGAAGGGAGGGAGGTAAGATGCCTGCCTGGCGCCATGGCTTGAGGGACAGGAAGCAAATCCTCAGGATTGTGGGAGCAGCTGCACAAGGGAAGGAGCTGGAAGTCATTGTCCACCTAGGGACAAATGACCTGGCTAGGAATGGGATCAGAACAGTGCAAGAGGAGTTTGTAGAGTTGAGGAGGGGCCTTAGACAAGTAGCGCATACGGTAACCTTCTCGGAGGTGCTGACTGTCTATGGCATGGGTGAGGCTAGGGTGCTCTGCACCATGGAATTCAGTGAATGGCTGAAAAACTGGTGTGGAGCTCAGGGTTTTGGCTTCCTTGGGGACTGGGGAGCCATCTGGAGGGATGCAGACCTATACTGGTGTGATGGTCTGCATCTGTCCGGGGGGAACCAGAATCCTAGGTGAGAGGTTTAAATGCTTCATTGGCAAGCATTTAAACTAGCCAAGGGAGGAGGCACTGAAAAGGAACAGGGAAATCCCAGCATCCCCCCATAAAACATGGTAATTATTGAGGTAAACACCAAGGTAGAGAAGTCATTAGGGAGCAGGACAGAGGTAAATGTCAAAAAAAGGCAAAGTCAGTAAGGACAGGAATGGGGCTAAAAGGGGTAAGGCCATCAAAAAATGGAGGGTGAGGAGTACCAATGCCTGTAGTCTGTGTAACAAGCTCCCTGAACTATTGGCCTTGATGGAAGAGGGTTGCCTGGATATTGTGGCAGTCACAGAAACGTGGTACACAGAGAACCATGACTGGGATGTTCAACATACCAGGATACACAATCTACAGAAGGGACAGGGAGGGTAAAAGAGGAGGAGGAGTAGTTCTCTATGTAAAGGAAGGGATCAAAGCAACAGAACTAAAGAGTATACAGGGAGCAGATGAGGCACTCTGGGTCACCCTGGAGACAGGGAATGGCACCACAATCCGCATGGGGGTTGTATACAGACCCCGATCTCGGGGGGGGGGGAACTGACAAGGAAATAATAGAAGGCTTCCTTAGAATGTCATAAAAAGGGGAGATATTGTTGATGGGGGACCTGAATATGCGTTGTTAACTAGAGCACCTTTGCTGCAGGCACATCCAAGAGCAGGGTCATTCTTGATGCCCTACAGGGGGCATGCCTCAGAGTGCTAGTATTGGAACCCACTTGGGAGGGAGCAATCTTAGACCTGGTACTCTCAAATGGGGACGGAGAAAGAATCTCAGATTTAGAAGTGGTAGCTATCTGGGGAACAAGCCACCACCAAACAGTGTGGTTCACATAAACACATCCATACAATCAAGCCACACAAAAGCAAGAGTATTGGACTTTAGGAGGGCTGACTTTGGGAAAATGAGAGAATGCCTCAGAAAAGCACTAGCAAACAGGCAAGAATGAGGGGTGGAGGAACAATGGGGAGTAATCAAAACAGCCATCACAGAGGCAACAAGCCTTTGTGTAAAGCAAATCAACAAAACACAATGAAGGAAAAAAAGCTATGGTTCTCAAAAGAGGTGGCAGCTAAGGTTAAGGAGAAAAGGATAACATTCAGGAAATATAAGGAAACACAGAAGGAGCAGGACAGAGACCTTTATCAGTTAATGCAGAAATAGGCTGGGAAGGCAGTCAGAATAGCAAAGGCCCAAACTGAGGAAAGGATAGCCAACTCTGTTAAGAAGGGGGATAAGACCTTTTATAGGTACATTAGGGAGCAAAGAAAGACCAAAGGAGGGATACTGAGGCTTAATAAAGGGGAGGGAATGTGGGTAGAAGGTGACAGTGAAAAAGTAGGGATACTGAACAAATATTTCTGCTCAGTATTCACAAAGGAAGAGGAAGGGGAGGTACCTAAACCAAACAAGAGAAACACTCTGAAGACAAGGGTCGATAATAGTCCATTTACAGAAGAAAGGGTTCTGAAAGAACTAATAAAATTGAAGGTGGACAAAGCAATGGGCCTGATGGGATTCACCGAAGAATTCTAAAAGAACTAAGGGTAGAACTAAGGACACCGCTGACTACTATCTTTGACAAGTCATGGGAGGATGGGGTGGTACCTGAGGACTGGAGGAGGGTGGATGTGAGTCCTCTTCACAAAAGTGGGAGCAGGACAGAGGCAGGAAACTACAGACCAGTTAGTTTGACCTCAGTGGTAGGGAAAATGATGGAATCACTTCTGAAGGAAAAACTTGTTGAGTACCTAGAGGACAGTGGGGCACAGATCCCAAGGCAGCATGGATTCAAGATGAGAAGGTCATGTCAGATGAATCTAATACATTTCTTTGACTGGATAACCAAAGTAGTTGACCAGGGAGGAGCTGTGGACATGGCCTACCTAGATTTTAGCAAGGCATTTGATACAGTCCCACACAAAAGATTAATACACAAGTTAGCCAGCCTTGGAGTGGGTCCCAAGGTGGTAGCCTGGACAAAAAATTGGCTAGACAACAGGACGCAAAGGGTAGTAGTAAATGGAGTCCACAGTGAAGAAAGGAGGGTTACTAGTGGGGTACCGCAGAGTTCATTACTGGAACTGGTCCTTTTTAATGTCTTAATAAGTGACATTGCAGAGGAACTGGAAGGAAAAGTATGTCTCTTTGCAGATGACAAAAAGATCTGCAACAGGGTTGATACACAAGATGGAGTGGAAATGATGAGAAGGGACTTGGCAAGGTTGGAGGAATGGTCAAATGTATAGCAGCTCAGATTCAATGCATAGAAGTGCAAGATAATGCACATGGGAAACAAAAACCCAGGGGAAGAGTACACAATGGGCGGTGATATACTGACAACAGTCAAAATGGAAAGGGGCCTGGGGGTAATTATATCAGATGACCTAAAGGTGGGCAAGCGATGTGAGAAGGCAATAAGGAATGCTGGGGGGATACTGGGATGCATAGGGAGAGGCATCAATAGTAGAAAACAGGAAGTTGTTATCCCTCTGTACAGACAGTTGGTGAGACCCCCATCTGGAGTACTATATGCAGTTCTGGAGACCCGTCTCTGCAAAGACATAGGCAGAGTGGAGGCTGTCCAGAGGAGCGTAACCAAAATGGTGCAGAGTCTGCACCAGAAGACATACAAAGAAAGACTTAAGGAGCTTAATATGTATACCCTTGAGGGAAGAAGGGAGAGCAGGGACATGGTAGAAACTTTCAAGTACCTCAAGGGAATCAACAAAGTCCAAGAGGGTAGCATCTTTCAGAAAAAGAGGTGTGCAAGAACAAGGGGGCACAATTTGAAGATACTGTAGGGATGGCTCAGAGGTAATGTGAGGAAGTATTTTTTCACAGAGAGGGTTGTGGATGCATGGAACAGCCTCCCTGAGGAGGTCGTGGAGTCAAGAACAGTGAGGGAATTCAAGAATGCATGGGACAGACATAAGGCAGTCCTAGTTGGGGGATAGGAGGAAGTAAGCTGTTGGTTAACTAGGATCTGCAGCTTATCTGTTAGGTAGGAAAATGGGAAGATTAGGTGGGCTAAGTGGTCCTTATCTGCTGTCAAATTCTATGTTTCTATGTTTCTAGCATGAGTTCACACAAATCTCAGGTAAGTCTCTAATGAGATGTGCAGTGCTCAAAAAATAAAGAACCCAATACACAAAGCCCTGGACTGACGCAAGGTGCCTGGGCCAAACATAAATGGCACAAGTGGCACCTTGCATCAAATACTGCCCCCTAGGCTGGCCCAGTGGTGCTGAGGGTTGAGGCACTGGATGCCACACCTCGCGCAACGCTGGTGACCCGTGTTGGGAAATGGGCATGGGTCGCAGGTGGTCGTCAGGGAAGGAGAAGGAGCGAACATCTGGTGGACTGCTCTCCTTCTCCAGGGAGGGTAGGAGAGCTGGTTCTGGTGTCACCCACCCCATGGTGGAGGCTGGGGGGGCATGGCACTGTGTCTTAACATGGGCAGAGCTGGGACAGATACTTGCTATAGGTGTCAGTGTCATTGAACGTTCCCAGCTCCATGGGGGATCAACATCTGAAAAATCTCCACTGGCCCCCGTGTATGAGCCAGGCTTGGTGCCCGACCCTCCAGCCACCTTCAGTTCCACATCAGCGACCCTACTCGGGGGGGGCATCCCCAGGTGAGGGTATGGGTCACTGAGCCCAGGGCAAGCCCACTCTTGGGGCTAGGGGTGCCGGTGGACATAAAAATCAATGAAACAAAAAAATACTGCCCCCGAGCTAATCACAAAGGCAGCCTGCATCAACTGCCGGCTACCTGCCCCAAGCGGGGCTTGCACCACCCATGTGCCCAGAAATGGACTGCAACATGGGGCTAGGGGTTTGAGGCAGATGCAGGCTGCCATAGATCCATAATCGGGATTCACAAAGCACACCCAGAGGGTGAATTTCAAAGTACCCTCTTGGTGAGCTGAGCACTGTGCTGCGGTCCCCCAACCCCATTAAGGTGCTATATCCCTAGTGGTCTAGTGGTCCCCCCTCCCTGATCCATGATAGTGCCTGTTATTACATAATAAAATAATTCCCCTGACCTGGTCATATAGTGGCCCCCCTTCTTGATTCCCGATCGCACCTGTTATTATATAGTAAAATATTTCCCCCAACCTGGTGGTATAGTGGGGTGGTGGCCACTACCTGCTGGGGTTGGGGACCACCAAGACAGGCATATTAATATGTAACATAATAACAGGCAGTCTCGGGGATCGGGGAGAGGGGCCACTATGCCACCAGGTTGGAGGCCTTGATTTATGATATAGTAATGGGCGCTATTAGGAAACGGGGAGGGAGCCACTAGACCACTGGATCAGGGGACTTTTTTTTATTTATTTTAATTGGATTAATACCTTTGAGTCAAGTACTCATTTTCAACAGTTCCAAGTCAGTGGTGGACAAACATTACAGATAGTACAAAATATACAGAATAACAGGGAACATTTTACATAGGCAAGTACATTGCAATTATACACATCTTATTACAGTGGTGCCAGAGAAGGGATTAGGAAAGGAGAGGAGGGTAGTACTCTGTCTTAGTGAGGGTAGGGAGGTCAGCTGAGATTGGGCCTCATCAAAGGGGGGGGACTTCTTTAATATATAATAACGGGCACTATTAGGAATTGGGAAGGGGGCCACTAGACCATGTTTACTGACATTAACAGGCATATCAGGGTGAGGAAGGGGCCGGTGGTTCACCAGGGAGGAGGACATTCATAATTGTCTGTGCCACAGGAGCTTGTGGCAATCCCTCCTGTGTGCTGGGCATTTCTCACATGAGAGATAATGCTGCAAGTGTGGGGACTTCACTGTCGGGACCCCTTCTGTACCAGAATCTGGTGCAGGGTCCCATGCGCATTGAGCTTCCATGCAAGCTGCTGTTTGCTGCAGCTTGCACAGATCTAAGCCCTTTTGTGAATTGGGCCCAAAGTGTTCAGAGAAAAAAAATTCAGTGTAACATACATACTGTAGTTAGCCAGTAAAGATCTGCCAGACTCAGTGGCTACTTGCCCAGGAGATTCACTCCTGCTGGAGCATCATCAGGTCATGTCACTCTCCAGGAGTGCGTGCACACTTTGACTCTGTTCCTACAGCTGTAGGTTGGCAAGCTCCATGCACACACTGCCCTGAACTTTGGCATGGTTCCAAATCATGTTGTGTAGAAATCATGTTAGAGTGGAGTGGAGAGAGGTCACAGTGTGAGCCTGCACTGACAGCTGCAGATCCTGCACAGGAGCAAAGCAGAATTAATTTGGCAGACTGGGAGAGGTGCAGGGGATTATTGGAAGATGTATTCAACAAAAAATGTTTTACTGAGTGATGGTGTCATAGAGGACATTGAAATCCGTATTGTTTTATTTTATTTGTTCTGCCCCCCAGCAGCAGCAGTAAGGCAGAGTGAACTTCCTAGACTAGAAAAGGTACAGGCAGGATTTAGAGGGATTTATTTGTCAAAAATGATTTTCTGACTATTGGGGATGCAACAGGGCACAGAAAATCATCTTTTTTTATTTCTTGCCTGAGTGTGTGAGCTGCCAACCAGTCAAGGGGTGAAAAGTATAGTAGACTGATGTTTGAGACCCATGGGACCTGATTCTCAAAAGCAAAACTATGATCCAAGTTGCCTGTGCTAAATGGGGATTATGCAAGTGGCACCTTATGTCATAGTTTGCAGCAATCCCGATTCTCAAATGCCAGTTGTGGCAATATCAGGATGCCATGTGGCAAAGCCCCCTTGTGCCACCCTTGTGGCAAAAGCAACTGTGTGCCAGGTTGCAAGAGGGCTTGCACCATGGTGGGGCTGCACCATCCACTTTTTTTGTATTCTATAAGCCCTGCCATGGGTGCAGCAAGGGGCTCGTCTTAGACTATCCATGAGGTGGACTAAGCACCATGTGCCAATCTGGTGAATTAGGGGGGACTCTGAAAGTGAGGTCTGGGATAGAAGGGGCATGGGGGTGCCATAGTGGGAGTTGGGAAGATGGCGGGCATGCAAGCGGGTGATGTGGCACCTGGCAGGGGTGCCGTTCATATAACTCTTAAGCTAATGGGATGGTACAATGGGAGATTCCAGGGACAAACAGTGCCATGGCCCCAGGTGGGCATAGCTCTGTCAGCAGCCCCAGCCTCTGGCACCGTTTGTCCATGGACCCCCCATGCTAGCATCCCATTTACTTAATAGTTATATAAACAGCATCCCTGCTGGGTGCCACATCACCCCCTCACATGCCCACTTTCTCCCTAACTCCCTCAATGGCACCCCGTTCCCCTTCTGCCCCAGGATCTCTCCTGGCAAACATTTTTTCACCACCCGCTCAACCATCCTGGCCTCTCTAATGTTACGCCGGGTGGGGGGGGGCTGATCCCTTTGGCAGTTCCCACAGGTGTACCACTTGTTTGGCATTAGCCTGCAGGTGCAACAACTACTGGGTTTTTGGTGCAGGGACCACTCTTTTTAAAGAATTAGGTGCAGGTTCCCTGATTTACTGGGAGTTCACTGCAGCCCTAGATAACCACAAATTGTGGTGATCTAAAGGCTTTTTGAGAATCAAGGTCAGTGTCTCTCATTGAAGTGGAGTGTGGTCTGTCAATGAGAAAGAATGTGGTCTGATGGTGTCACTCTTCCCTCCCACCTCACAAGTCCAGTGGCATTGCAGCTAATGCATGCATCAGCCATGCATGTAATGTGGGCATCTAAGTATCATCAAGGACTATTGTGAGTCATCATTGTCAGCATCTGGCAGTGAGTGTACTTTGTCTTTATCTGCTGTGTGTGTGTTGTTAATGCATGTAGAAAGTATAAAAACAAGAACATGAGGAGAAAGTAATGCAGGGGGTGAGGGATCAAAGCAGCATATAAGTGTTCATTCATGCCAGTTCCACCAAGCACAAGTTCTGAAAGCAGTAGTGGTTAAGATGGAGGAGTTGATAATGGTGGAACTGGGACTGGAAGTTATATCCAATCCAGTCACACCTGACTGCACTCCAAGTACAAAAATTTAACATAAAGACTTCGGGACATCACAGCTGTTAGGCTGTGAGGACAAGAGTTGAATGCATGATAGTACAGCCAGGGAAACCATGATTGATTTGTCTTCAGAAATGCACTGATTTCACTCCTACTACATTGCAAGCAACCTTTCATGCCAGTTATCTAGTGCATCTGTTGATGAAACCATCCTGAGCAATCCAGAGTCCTGAAGCACACTAGTTTCCCCCTCTTCTTTGTTCAAGTGCTTCCAGTTCCGCTGCTCTGGAAAATTTATTTATTCTATTTTATTTGAAAATTGGTAACCAGGAAAGGCACACTGAGCCAGGGTTTATTTCCAGGTGCAACCCGGTGTGTGTGTGTTGGGGAGGGGGGTCAGGGGAACAGGAGATACAATAGGACATACACAGTAACGATGCTCAGTACAAAAAAATTGCTGTCAAGTGCAACATTACATGATACAAGTGCAAATAGTAGTAGTAAAGCATGATGAGCAGCAATAATGTTCCAATACAGAAGAGAGCACAGGAAATGATGGCAGTGCAGGAGAAAGGGCGGGAGCCTAATACAGGCTGAAGTAGAACCCTGGAGGAGGCTGAACCTAATGGAAAGTAAGGGGTCCTAACAGGGAGGGTCAGGAAGAGGGGTGCCAGGAGTAGATGGAGTTTCAACAGGTGCCTGAGGGACCAAGGGATCCATCAGAAAATGCTAAGTCAAGTTCCTAAAAATAAAATCATCTTGCATTAACTGTCCAATTCCTCAAAGTCCTTCCCATTTTTTCACAAGTGGTTTCTAGAAACAGCATGAGGAAAGGGAGTTAAGTGGCAAGCCCGGATCAAAACTTTGGTTTGATGACTCATATTTTCTTGGCACATAAATAAAAATAATTAACAATACTAAATTCAGACTAAGACAAACGGTCACATATTAAGTTATAGTATACCACATCAAAGTATATCATATCAGATTATAATATTTTCTCAAATATATCATACTATATTATTTTCTCATACATCATATAATATCAGATTATATTATTGTTCATATATAATATCATATTACTGTAATTTTTTTTTGATTTACAGATGCTCTCATATTGTAATTGCCTTCATTTTAAAGCCGCACCTGAAACTGGCTAAATGCACTAGAAGTTGCCTCCATTTTAAAGCAGCACTCAAATAATGACTGCATACCATCTTTAGACTTGACAATCATTTTTACACACACACACACACACACACACACACACACACACACACACACACACACACGAGACACACACACACACACAAACACAAGCACATTAATAAAAGAAGTAAAGTTCAACATGAAATTAAATAAAAATGAATTGATCAAAAGGTTCAAATGCATGCTACTGTCACTGTCAAGGTGGTCACACACTTATTTTCCAGGTGCATTCATGTGTTGACAATGAAAAGGATTCAGTAAGTGAAAACAAAAAGAATTGCCAGTAAAAATGCTGTACGTTTTTACTGACCTAGTCAAATTCATCAGCACTGTCAGGCTCCCCAACTGGCTTATCTTTGCTGTTAGCTGACTCTGTCATGCTCTGGTATACCACTGAAGTTTTAAAACTGCCACATGTGAGGTGCTTTAGCAATTCATCCCTTGCTGCACTCACCACGCCATCCTGTCTTGTGCAGCTTATTATACCAGTATCTTTGCCGGTTATCTCACACACTTGGAATGATTGCACAATGTTCTTTGTAGTTACAGATCCCAAGACTTTCACCAACTCAACCATTTTGGATTCCCTGCTGTTGGGTGCTCCCACTCCTCATTTGCCAGTGAGTATCATGCACGAATATCGCATTCCATGATACATCTGCTGGTTGTAGGAGCTTAGTACATCCACCAGATATGGCTGCCATACTGCTGTTCCTTTTTTAGCATCATTTAAAAGATGGGTTAAAAGGACAACAAAAGGTATCCCAAATGATAATACTTTTGCTGAATGACAGGGACCCCCAAACCATGTCCACACACATGAGGGTCAACTCCTCATTCATCCATCTATTGCAGACATTACAACACAAGTACAGGGACATTAGCCACATCTTTGGGCAATAGTTGACCTTCTAAAACTACAAGTACAAAGAGGGGGACTGTCAGCCATCAGCAGGGGCTGCCAAGTACACTGTAATTTGTTGTTTTGTATGGCCCATTGATAACAGGGGAACAAATTTAACACCTTTCAGGCAGACTGTTTTCTAGCCTGGAACATCAGTCAAGATGTCTGTTTCATAAATG
Source organism: Neoceratodus forsteri (assembly GCA_016271365.2). Lineage (NCBI taxonomy): Eukaryota > Metazoa > Chordata > Ceratodontiformes > Ceratodontidae > Neoceratodus > Neoceratodus forsteri. Next base: position 829,084,805 of record CM028132.1, on the reverse strand, counting down.
TTTCCAGTGTAACCTGGCTTGATATCATTTGTCGAGATGTGCCTTTCACAGTACAAAATGAATGTCAATAACTTTGGGATGTTCTGTGAGCCTGTGGAAGCTTCTGACCAAGAGGTATGCATTGATGGAGGGTGAAACCCCACTGGAACATAAACATGTCCACCCATCCACAGCTGGTTAGAAAGTCATTTGTGGAGATCAGTACTGTGGTTTTAAGAGTAATGACCTTGTGGATAACCCACAAATGCTGTTTGTGCTTATCTGCAACCCAGGCAGCTAGACAGGTCTCTTAAGTCTAATAAGATGCTCTTCTACCAGCACCATCTTGTTGCCTTCTTTTGTGATTGTGCTCCATCCTGTTAGCCTCAGCAACTTTTTCCTTGAGCCTTGTTAATTTCTTTCTCCACTCTCAGACCCATTGTTCATCAATCTGGGCTGAGCCAACAACAGGGCATTTACACTTTACATTTGTTTGCCTAGCAACTATGATCTTGAACTGTATTCAGTATTCAATATTTCATTGATCAACAGTAAAAAGTCGTTATAATTTATTACATAAAAAGAGAGAAATATCTGAACAACTTTCCTTGGAATTTCAATACATTAAGACAGATTTCAAGGGCATATCAATAAATATGTGCAATCAGTTACAATTATTTAGCATCAGTTGTTACAGGCCTTTGCATTTTTGCTTTCCTACTTTTTATACTGTATTTTAAGAATAGGGCCACTGCCAAAGCTACTTCTTTGCTTTGTAGATTTATTGAAAATTGCACAATACTCCCATGGTTATATCATATTCACTTAATAATTCCAGATATTTGGTCCTTAGTTAATTATACTACAGACACCCCTGTAATACAGGAACTATATCCTCTAATTCCTGTACTGGACAGTCACAGTTCACATTAACTTTTCCTGTTTTCTTTTTAAAAATACATGACTCATTTATGCTAGTGGGATACAATCCCATTCTAGTTAGGTTTAAAATTGTCTTTCCTCATTATTTATGAACAAATACAGATACAGTATGATTCAAATGTATGCCAGATTTTGATTTCAAAGAACCATAAGCAAACATTTGATCTTTTAAAGTTCTGTGTGGGAGGGTGGGTTGGATGAAGACGCAGAAGGCGAGACAAGTTCTTTTAAAATGTCCCATAGGGCAGTGCACTTTATTACAGAAGGACTTCACACACTTGGAAATACCATAAACAGTTCAACAATGCAGATCTGGAACTTCTGTGTTGCTCATACTGATTGACTAGTCAGGATGATCTTCAGCAATTGTAATAAAACATGGCTTACAGGGCTGTTGGTTCCCACTCATCCAGTAGGCTCACAGGGACAGATCCAGTGCCTGAGGGTGGTCCTACTTGTACCTGCAGTTTTGCAGCCAATACTTTAGGAAGACCAATCACCCGTCTAGCTTCTCAACTCAGCTCTGGTTCAAAACATCCCAGCCTTGACTAGAACCACCACTGGTCAGTCTTTCTGAGACTGCTTCCAGCACCAACTACTCCCCTCTTGCATCAGCCAGTTTCACTCATACAGAGGACTGCTGTCTCTACAGCTCAGATGTTATCTGCCAGACTCTGCTCAGCCAGCTCTTTTTATAGGACTGAAGATCATGTGACCTGTCAATCATAGCTTTAAATGTTAAATGTTTGCAACAATTTTAAACATGACTATTTAATACAGAAAAGCAAACATGAAAAATAATAGTTTAACACAGATCAGCATTTAAACAATCAAAAAATAAAGCAATAAGAAAATAAAGAAAGGAACTTCCTGGCAGGAACTCCCACCTTTCTTGTTCCCAGACTCCCTCATGCTAGAGCACTATAAAGCCCACAGAGTTCAGCCAGCCTGAGCCCACAGTAATCTACAAAATGGATGCCAGCAAACTAAAGCACATGGAGTCAGGCATTTCCCAAACAGGTAAATTTTCCTCAACATATAGCAATGTGTACAGTTTTGGCTTAAAGAAACATTTCATCTAATATCAGGAAAATATAAATGAAACCAATATAAAGCAAAAGACATTGCTAATTCATTGTTTGGTAGCAGTTTGTAAAACATGTGTTTGGTACATTTCAAACAGCAAGAACTTTGAGATTCCCAATACCTTCCATACAAAACTAAAGGTGGTTTATTGTATTTCTTCAGTACTTTATATTTTATAGGGCCAAAAACCACTTTCTTCCCCAGGTTCACTATTTTGCACATGGAAATTTAACAGGGGAATACAGCACCAAAGTACACAACATTTCTTTCACCCTAACCGTGCTAAGACAGCTCTTGTATACTTAATGCTAGCTATGTGTGTGTGTGTGTGTGTGGAAGGGGGGGGTCAGAAAGAAAAGAAAGATCATTGAAGTTTCAGTGCTGGGTGATCAGTTCAGCAAAGACAAGATAGAAAAGTAGCATAGAAGAAAGGCTGCAGCCAAAAGTATAGGAAAGAAACATTTATATTGTCATGCTGTAAGACTATTCCACCACTGAATATTTCAGGTCTCAGCAGGCTGTCATTTTTATTTGATACCTTAAATCAGGCTTATTGTGGCTGTAGGGCTTTCCTGCAACCCCTTAGGAACAAATTCTCTATTTTCATTAGTCAAAAATACAGTAGGAGGATTTCACCCTGCTACATTACCTCCCACCTTAAGAGGGAACCAGCTCTAAACAGTAGCTGGTTTCTGATACTAGCATCCACTATCCCATATCATGCTCACCACTTCCTAGGCAAGTGTGAAAAGGGGCTCCCATCCATCACTTTTCAGGAGTCTTACATTAAAAGAACCCTGTGCCAATGAGTAGATGGAATACAACCATCTCCTGTAACCGTTCTGTCAGGGTCTCATATCCAACTTACTTATGGGATCTATACATACATCTTTCCTCACAGTGGTTTCTTAGTACCAGTTCCCATCTTTATACAAAGGAAAATGTACTTCTTGGTGCACAGACTAATCCAGGCTTGCACCAAACCAGCAAAGGTAGCCAATCTTTCCATTTCACAACCTGCATTTTAATAGCTTTTTCTAGTTCAATATTTAGGGATCCATTTTTTTTTCTTTATTTTTAAAGAGCAGGTACCCACTATCAGGCACCCAACTCTTCAAGGAGGGTCTGCACCCAGACTACCTTTTCTTTCCTAGGCATAAACCCCTTACATCCATTTGCCCATCTCAGACCTCCAACAGGCTATGCAGGTCTCACAATATCCAAATCTTTTGCAAATACCTTGCCTCATAATGAAGGGGTCAAGTGGCAAATACCCATACTATATAGGTTTTAAAAAGGGACCCATTTCCCCTTTTGCTCACACAGCCCAAAGGGTCCTTGAGGTTTCCCCAATTTTCCCAAATCCCTTTGACCTTCATCTCTCTATTTTATTTTCTGTGTCTCACCTAGGCAGACACACAGCAGTTTTCTTTTTTATAACAAACTGAAATAATTTTTTTTAAACACATATGCATTCTTCAGCTTTCCTTTATTCTAGGCCAGATTCCCCATTTTTTTTTTAAACATGTTCTGTACCAAATCCAGGGAGAAGTTTACTGCAGAAGGCAGCAGCCACCTTCACCATTTTAGGATTATTTTTACCATCGTCTGGCTCACCAGACAGGTCCCAGAACAGTTACCCCAACTGCTCAGAACTCCGGGGATATCCTCAGTACCCTTATTTCTCTAAAATGGGTGACCCTTTACCTCCCAACTAAAAAGAACATAGTTGTATGTTTACAACAGAGAGCTTCATAATCATGAGAAACATTCCCACTTCCTCTGCTTTCACCTCAGGTAACAGTCCTACACCTTTATTTGAAAACTACTATGGCTAGTCACCAACACAGAGTGGAATCATTCTAGGCCTATATTTTAAACAAGGAAAACTACATTTTTTTCTTCATTTTGTTTAAAGTTACAGCATATTATAATCAAGGACAAAAAGAAAAACCTCAAAACATTTGATTAGATGGATTTACAACTAATCAGGTTACCCTACCTCAATAAACCCATCTAAGCCTGAACAACTCACAAGGGCCCGGAGATCATGACACTCCTCAGTTTGTGTGGCAACATCCTGACCATACTTAAACCTTGCCAGGCCCATATTACAGCTAACTGCCCCACAACCTTTTTTTCTGTTAGCTGGAGTAAACTTCTAGCCCTTTTTCTTTGACTGTTGGCACACTACACAGGACCTGCAGAACTTTTTCACCTGCCTGAAAATTCCAGGCCAATAGCTGTGAGCCATTAGGCAGGCCATGGTTTTACGCCACCTCAAGTGCTCTCCATTGATGCCAATGTGGGCAGCTGCCAACATTTGCTGTCTTAGTGGCTTGGGTATCACCATCTGCTCCTCCACGCATCTAGTTTGAGGGTTAAAACGCCTCCTAAGCAGCTCATTGCCCTTTCTTATGTAATATGGTTTAGCATAAACCAGTTCTTCCTTGCTAGAGAGCTTACACATTCTCTCTTTACCAAAGCTTAACATGCTGGAATTTTCAGTCATACATATAGCTGAACAGTTATTTGAACCCACAGCCAAAACAGTCTTAACAGTCCCTTCAGCCTTTGCAAGGCCCTCCTGTTCATCATCAATAAGATGGTTAACAGTACTTACAGACGTAGGTATCAGCATTTCCTCACATTCGCATAAAACTGCTTTGCTGTCCTCTTCAGCTGTCCCATCCTGGTAGCCATAATGGTCCACCACTATGGTTTCTTCCAGGACAGCCCTTTTCTCTGGTACCACCTTGATGCTTGTCTGAACAGTCTCCTCTCCAGTGGCCTTTATCTCATGGACACCACTGCAGTCCTGCTTAATAGCACTTTCAAGAACTCTCCACACTTCTGCTGGTACAACCTCAGGCTCTCCTTTCTGAACCTCCTCTGACATTCTCTGAACTGTCTGCTCCAGATGCGTAATCCTCACCAGCATACCATTGATGGTCTCTTCCATAACCATAAATTGTGCCTCCAACCGATCACAGGTTTTGGTAAGTTCTAACACTGCTGCTACAGTTACTTTCAGCATTTGTTTATCTGTCATTGTCTCATCTGGGTGGCTTAGCATCACAGCAACCTCCATTTTGTCTTTTATGCTCTCTGCTAACTGTTTCTTGTGTCTAAGGCCCCTTCCTTGTTTTGGGGACATCTCACCTGCTGAACCTTTGTGCCTTGGTCAGGCACTGATGAAACATCCCACTCTGACACCATATGTAGGAGAGTGGGTTGGATGAAGACGCAGAAGGCGAGACAAGTTCTTTTAAAATGTCCCATAGGGCAGTGCACTTTATTACAGAAGGACTTCACACACTTGGAAATACCATAAACAGTTCAACAATGCAGATCTGGAACTTCTGTGTTGCTCATACTGATTGACTAGTCAGGATGATCTTCAGCAATTGTAATACAACATTGCTTACAGGGCTGTTGGTTCCCACTCATCCAGTAGGCTCACAGGGACAGATCCAGTGCCTCAGGGTGGTCCTATTTGTACCTGCAGTTTTGCAGCCAATACCTTAGGAAGACCAGTCACCCCTCTAGCTTCTCAACTCAGCTCAGGTTCAAAACATCCCAGCCTTGACTAGAACCACCACTGGTCAGTCTTTCTGAGACTGCTTCCAGCACCAACTACTCCCCTCTTGCATCAGTCAGTTTCACTCCTACAGAGGACTGCTCTCTCTCCACAGCTCAGATCTTATCTGCCAGACTCTGCTCAGCCAGCTCCTTTTATAGGACTGAAGATCATGTGACCTGTCAATCATAGTTTTAAATGTTAAATGTTTGCAACAATTTTAAATAAGTCTATTTCATACAGAAAAGCAAACAAGAAAAATAATAGTTTAACAGAGATCAGCATTTAAACAATCAAAAAATAAAGCAATAAGAAAATAAAGAAAGGAACTTCCTGTCAGGAACTCCCTCCTTTCTTGTTCCCAGACTCCCTCATGGTAGAGCACTATAAAGCCCACAGAGTTCAGCCTTCTTCAACTTAATGCTAGCTATGTGTGTGTGTGGGGGAGGTCAGAAAGAAAATAAAGAGTATTGAAGTTTCAGTGCTGGGTGATCAGTTCAGCAAAGACAAGATAAAAAAGTAGCAGAGAAGAAAGGCTGCAGCCAAAAGTATAGGAAAGAAACATTTATATTGTCATGCTGTAAGACTATTCCACCACTGAATATTTCAGGTCTCAGCAGGCTGTCATTTTTATTTGATGCCTTAAATCAGACTTATTGTGGTTGTAAGGCTTTCCTGCAACCCCTTAGGAACAAATTCTCTATTTTCATTAGTCAAAAATACAGTAGGAGGATTTCACCCTGCTATATCCTGCAGTATCTTTTTGCATTATTCTTAAATTTAGTGAGATAAGGGATAATTAATTTTCTTTTATAACTTCTATAATATGTCAGTGAGTTTGTTGTAGAAGGTAATTTACTAAATTAATTTATTAAACTTTCTAGTCAATGTAATACTGTAATGTCAGCTCCCAGAAGTAAATGGTTTCATAGAATGCTTAAGATGTTAGTTCCCTTAGATTGCCCTCCCTCCCATTTAAGGACTCAGACTACACTGTGTATAAGCTGTTAGATTACTGAATTCATTCTTTTGAATGTTTTGTTGAAATGTTCTTTGTTATTATAACAGTATGGACAGTGTGCATGTTACCTTATGTCAATGTAAATTGATGGAAATTTAAATAAATTACAAGTAAAAAAAGAAAAGCCATGTAGGTCTTCATATCTGCTCCCTTGAATAAAACACAGCTTAAATACCTTAGAATATTCTTTAGTTATAATGGCTTCCTTAATTGCAAGATCCCTTTAATAGAATAAATAAATGGAAGTTAAATGTTTCTGTACAAAATCAGTCCATTCGTATTTGATACCATTTTTAAGGGACATTCTTTTTTCCTGCAGACACCTATTAAAAATGTTTTCTTTATTCATTGCTAGTATTCTAAACCAATATGATAATACTTTAATAGATGCTATTGTTTCAGTCTTAACTTTTCCCATTTCTGCCCTTACATAATTGTCTTATTAGTGTCCACACCCTTCCCCCTGGAAGAATTCACACAACACAGGTCATGGATAAATGACTGCAGACACATGTCAATTAATTAAGTTGCACAATATTGGAAAAGCACATAAAGTTAGGAGATCTCATCACCAACCTCGGGCCTTCACCCCCTTCCAGTGAAGGGCATTACCTCTTGTGCAATCCAAGGGAACTATGTTTCTCTCTGAGTTGGTACCCAAACCCTAGGAATGGGGAGGTCATGCAGACGAGTGGTGAGGAACAACCCCATCTGTTGGCGCTCCCACAGCAAGCCCAATAAGGTTGGACCATGAGCCACCCCCCAAAATGGGACCAGATATTATGGCCCTGCAGACTTCATGCCAACCAGTGAACAAGAGTCCTTTAGAAGAATTTAACTCATTCCCCTTTTCCACTTGTACCATCACTCTGAGAGACTGCCAAGACAGCATGATAGAATAACTATGACAGTTTTATTATCAGAGCAAAGCCTGCTGTCAGTTACACCCCTTAGGAGGAGGCAAAAACAATGAGAAAAACCCTCTGAGGGAAAATTGGAAAAACTCTTCCCTGATCCCTAATGTGGGCACCCATAGTGGGACAAAGGGTTCCCTGCTGCACTTTGGCTGACTGAGAACTCTGCTTTTATGTGGGCGGGAGGGTGGCAAACCATTAGAGGGAGAAAACAGTGAAGGGGAACTGCTGGTTTTAGCTCTTTTTAACCACACACTCTCCACCACTTATAGATTCCTCCCTCTTGGTGGGCAGTCCATGTGGTTCCACCCCCAGGGGTGGTGCCAGGGCTACTCCCCCACCCCTGTGGGTGGAACCATACCTGCTAGCCTAGGGCCAGGTTATAGGGGTGGGAACACAGACAAGGGGAAATCTGCTGCAATTCTTTGGCAGATTTTTTATTGTCTTATTAGTTGCCAGACCCTTCACCCTTGAAGAATTCATACAACACAGGTCTTGGAGTAATGGCAACAGCCATATGTTTATAAAATGATTCACTCAATGTTGGAGTGGCATACACAACTGGGAGATCTCATCAGTCACCTTGTGCCTCCACACCTCTTCCAGTGAAGGGCCTTACCAAGACCAAGGGAATAATTTACTTTTCTGAGTTGGAACCCAAACCCTAGTAGTGGGGAGGTCTAATGATCAGGTGGTGAGTGACCCCCCCCTCCATCTAGTGACACTGCTCCTGCAGGCAAGTTCAATGAGTTTGGACTGCAACCACCCTAAATGGAGACCAGGTCTTCCACCCCTATGGACCTCATGTTGACCAGGGAAGAAGAGCACTTCAGGAGAATTCAACTTATTCCCGTGTCCCCCTTGGATCATCACTCTGTGAGATTCCCAAACAGCCACAGGATGGACTCAGTCTGAGCCCCCATGCAGCTTATTCCAATTGTTGATCCATGAACTGATGGAAAGACTTTACCAAACCATTGCTATTCTGATGAGATCCATAATAACCACAATTCTTTATTGATGTGTATGCATGCTTTATCCATAGCTTTAAAGTCCTTGGCATGCCACCAGTCTGAATAATGTGGGAACATACAAGTTTATCCCAGGCCACCATTCTCAAATGAATCACAAGTCCTCCTTCATCCAAAGGAGAAATTGACAGCTTCCAGAGTCAAAGGTCATACCCACCCAGGTAAATTTGCAAGATGGTTGGTGACTTTCCATGTCATGCCTCAGCCATCAGCCTGGGGAAAAGTTCCTCCCAGTACATGCATCTCTTCCTCAACCATTGGATATGCACCTTCTGACTTGGGACTGCTAAGTTCTTCCCCCAGGCTGATGTTTCATTTTCTCTGCTGCCCAAAGGATAAAGGAGTGTCCACAGATCCAGAGTTGTTTGGGAATACCAAGGGAATCTGGAAAACAGCAAGACAGTGTTAAAGTAATTGTGGACATAAATAATGTAAAAACACTTGAGACCTCCCCTAACCCAGAGTCTTGATTGGCCCATCTGTGAATCCTTGTGTTCTGGAAGTGTTTGCCTACCTAATCCTGAAGGAATTGGTATTATACTCCTTGGCATTCAACCGAGAGGAGGTGGTCTGGGTGATCTTGGGTCTGTGCCGTACTTATTGTTTGCTGGACTCTGGGCCTACTTGACTGCTGATTGGTAGCCTTGAATTTCTAAGGCCAGTATATACCAAGATTGTTGGGTGTCCCCTAAGAGAGGGTGTTTTTTCTTCAGATCTGAAAAGGGCAGTGGTGAAGGCTTTTCATAAGAAGCCATTTTTGGACCCCAATAGTCTGGTTAGCTACATGCCTCTTTCAAACCTTCCATTTCTAGGGATCGTTATTGAGAAGATTGTTGAGGTGCAACTTGAGGCTCACCTGGAACTGTATAACACCTACAAGCCTCTCCAGTTGGGGTTTGGGGTTTGCCACAGTATTGAGACTGCCTTCATCAGGGTGATGCATGATCTCTTCAGGGTGAGAGACAAGGAACTTTGTTCCATCTTGGTTCTTTTGGCTCTCTTATTGGCATTTTACATGGTGGACCATGGTGTGCTCACTTATTTCCTAAGGAACTATGTGGGACCCACTGGTACAGCTTTGTGCTGGTTTGAGTCTTATATTACTGGAGACAATAGCTGGAAACATAAGGTAATTACATCTCTGGGGTGGCTACGTATCACTTGGACTTCCACTAGGCTCAGGTTTGGCACCTATGTTGTTCACCGTATACCTGTTGGGTGAGGTCATTAGACAGCATGGGTTAGAGTTTCACTGCTATGTGGATGATACTCACCTCTGTCTGTCAGTGCTTGGGAAGTGCCTACACGATATCAATGACTGGATGGCCTACAACTGACTGTGTCTTGGTATCTCATTAGAATGGTGACTTCCTTATGTTGCCATAATGTTGGAGCCACAACAAGGGTGTGGGTATCAGGGGAATCTGGATCACCCTGCACTCACAATGTGTTGGGCACCACACAATTTTGGGGCCCTTCATAATATGCTGGCCCCAGAGGAGGTTATATTTACTTTTGGGAGGGTGTAAGTGACAAAACCCCCTCACAAGAGCTAACTGTTTCCTGGTACACTGCTTTGGTGCTGTAACTCCCGGGAAGCATAATTCTTGGCGCTGTAATGCCAGGTGCCATGTTGCCTGCTCTGTAATTGGCATCGGCAACATGCCTGTTACACCAGCATGGGTGAACTCTGTGTCTCAATCCTGGCAAGACAGAGGATATGATTGTTGATCCAGGTCAGCATGAGTTGGCAGTTATGAGTGGTGGCCTACCTTCTCCATCTGTGAATGGTCAGTCATTTTGAGTTGTAGATGTGGTGAAGAATCTGGGCATTGTTCTGGACTGCAAGCTGACATTAGAACAACAAGTGTCAGCAGTAGTCAGGAATGGTTTTAACCAGTGCTGTAATATCACCCAGATCAAGCCATATCTTTAGTCCACACCTTTGTCACCTCTCAACTGAATTATTACAATGCTCTTTATTAAGGTTTATCTAGAGGTTTGATGTGACAGCTGCAGGTAGTCCAGAATGCTGAAGCCATTTATTGAAGGGACCGCATCACACCAGCGCTTCATGGTCTGCACTAGCTGCCTGTGCAGTGGTGCACCACCTTCAAGATAGGCTTGTTAGCATTCAAGGCCCTACACGGTTTTAACCCAAGCTACATGAAAGACCTTTACATGTTTCACATGCCTTTCCACTCTCTACAATCCACCAGTGCGGGATTATGCTAGGTTTCATATTCTCACCTGAAGAAATCAGGGGACAGGACCTTTGGGGTTACTATCCCTCTACTTTGGAAATCCTAGTCAGTGGCAATTAGATCTGCCTGCACAGTGGGGGCCTTTAAGCACAAATTGAAGATGTATCTATTTGCACTGGCCTTCCATGATTAACTTACTAAAATTGCTACTGTTGATTTTTTATTCATTTTTACTGTCATTGCTAATGTTGTTTTACTGTTGTGAGGCACAATGAGCCTTTGGATGGGATGCCAGATAAATACAATTGCCTTGCCTTAATCTTATCATGGGGCAGGCGACATTCCTGTCCCCATTCCACATCGATCTTTATGCCCAAGAAGGTCATTGCCAATTTTGGTGATTCAACGTTACCCAGGGCCAGGGGAATGGCAAAGATTCTGCACCAGTGTAAAAAGCTGTCCAGTGTCTGCCCCCAGTCTGGGGAGTGGGCTGGCCCCACAAACAAGAAGTCATCCAGGTAGTGAATGATCCCCTGGTTCACCACCTCCTGAGCAATAGCCAAGTGCAGAAAAGTGCTGACACTCTCAAACACTGTGCAGGCCACCAAACATCCCATGGACATGCGGTTGTCCACATAATATAGCTCATTAAATTTCATTCCCAACAAGTCCCAGTTGCTGGGAAGGACCAGCAGCAGTTGGAATGCCGATTCTATGTTCACTTTGGCCATCAAGGCTTGGTGGACCTACGACCTGCATCACCAGTATGATTCTGTAAAACAACACATATTGAATGACTCTAGACTGAATCAATGCTGGCATTCACTACGTCACTGTTAGGGTATGGCAGGTGGTTGATAATGCAAAACTACCTCAAGGCTTTCTTGGGGACTAAATCAATTGGTGACACTGTAAGGTTTCACAAGGGTGGGGAGGGATGAGAACCATTCATTCACCCTCCCCATCCTCAACTCCTTTTTCACTTTATTTCAGACCACCTGCAGCCTATCTCTACTGGATTTCAGATTATTTGCCATGTACAGGGAATACATGTTGAGTTCCCTAAACATCTCCTGATAGGATCTGTCCTGCAGTCCCTTTATCATCTTTGTTGCTTTTCATTGTACCCCCTCCAGTAAATTGATGTCTCTTTTTAGGTGAGAGCACCAGAACTGCACACTGTGCTCCAGCTGCGGTCTCACCAGCAATCTGTACAGCAGCAGTAGGACCTTCCATTTCCTTTAGATGAATCCGCTTTGGGAGTGCAGGACAGTGGGGAGTTTTAAGCAGGCACTTAAGACTTTTTTATGGGGGAAAGCATTTTTGGTACTTTCTTTATTTTATTGTATGTACTGTGTTTTGTTTTATGAGAATTGTACAGCACCTTGAAATTTGAAAGGTGCTTATATAAATAATTTTTTTTATTATTATTATTACTATTATCCTCTGGCTATGCACCCTAGCATTCTGGTGGCTTTTGCTGCTGTTTACTTCACTTGGCAGAGTGCTTCAGGTCCTTAGTGATGACCACCCATAGATCCCTCCCCTCCTCTGTCCTTGTCTCCTGACCCCCCCCCCAGCCAGTATTCTGTCCTTGGGTTCTTCGCTCCCAGGTGCATAACCTTACACTTTTTGGCATTAAAAGCCAGCTGCCAGATATCGGACCACTTTTCGAGCCTACCCAGGTCCTCCATGAGTTCCTTTCTCCCTTCCTCTATGTCCACTCTCCTACAGAGCTTGGTGTCATCTATGAAAAGGCAGATTTTACATTTTATCCCATCTGTTATGTCACTAATAAAGAGATTAAACAACACCAGGTGAAGCACTGAGCCTTGTGGGACCCCACTGGCTACAGTCTAGGCTTTGTGAGTTTGCTCCCAGCTACCACTCTCTGACTTCTACCATGAAGCCAGTCCCTAACCCACCCTACCAGCTTTGCCCCACTCCTGTACCTCCCAGCTTATTGAGCAGCCTTTTAATTAGCACTGAATCGAATGCTTTGCTGAAATCTAGGAACAAGATATCAACCAGCTGACCTCTGTCCACAGTTTTGGTGACTCAGCTGAAAAAGTTTATCAGGTGTATCTGACAGGATCTTCCCAAGACAAACCCATGTTGTCTACCATCCTGAATACCATTTACCTCCAGTAAGTCCACCAGCCACTCCTTTAGTATGGTCTCCATAGGCTTAACTATATTGCAGGTGAGGCTGACTGGTCTGTAGTTACCTGGTTCATCTCTGGGTCAACTCTTGTGGACTGGCACCACATGTGCCATTCTCCAGTCCCTTGGCATGCACCCTATCTCGAGCGAGGTGCTAAACAGGTCTGCCAAGGTGCTAGCCCATAATTCTGTTAGCTCCCTGAGGACTCTCAGATGCACACCATCTGACCCTGGCACTTTATCCACCCGAAGGGCTCTGAGGCCCTTTAGAATCCTGTCCTCTAGGATAGCCCTTTCTGTTTCCCCCCTCCCCTCCTTTCCATACACTGGTCCGTCCTTTTCTCTCATGAAGACTGAACTGAAATATTCATTTAGCACTTCTGCTTGCTTCACACTACTCTCTGCCCATTCCCCCCCACTTCAATCTAAATATGCCAGCCTTCCTATTCCTTTTTTCCCTTACATACCTAAAGAAGTCCTTTTCCCCTACCTTTATCACCTCAGCCATTTAGCCAATGCTACTGGCAAAGATTATAAAACCTGCCAGCCAATTGTCAAATGTATGTTCTACTTTGACCTTCTTTTTGTCCTGATCCTCTTTTTTAACTTTGCCATCTTCTTTGTTTACTAGGACAATTGAGCAGTGAAAACATGTCCATGTACTCCCATCCAGCAATCTGTTGCTGGACCTTTCCCATCAAGTGGGAAGCTATGGGCTTTGCCACATTGCATAGTGCCCTTGAGGTGGAGGCAATGTGGCCTGTGCCATGCTAATGCTGCATGCAGTCCTTGTGGCCACCTGGCACATGTCTCCCCTTTTTGCTGGCCCTAGACTGAGGCTGCCAGCCCTACCATTGCCTCCATAATCCTATCCAGATTTGCTCAGCAGTAGGTGGCTGTGCAGTATCTGGGTTTCTGTGTGCAAGTGGGTAGAGCTGGGCAGGCTGGTCCTGGCTCCTGCATAGGGGGCTGCAAATCCCCAACCTCTTCCACATCCAAATTCATACCCTTTGGGTCAGTGTTTTTTTCTTTTTTTGCCCTTGCCTTAGGTTTAGCTGGAGGAGGCATTCCTCAGTGTGCTCTGCCAAAAACCCATATTACCATCTGCTTGTACTCTTTGTCTGATAACTCAAAACCCCCTGACATAGTGTTGCCAGATCTCTGGAACCAGATTAACCACGCCCTTCCCCCAACACTAACATCATTGCAGGGTTGTGGTCTTTCATTCAGCAACTTTGACCTTGAAATGCTTTTTCCTTTGGACGGGACTCTGCCTGTTTTATGAGTTCTTTCAAGAAGGGAGTTATCAAGTCTGTGACATTTGACTTTGAAATCTCTTTCCTTGATAGTAGTCATTGTGTTCTCTATATGGTTTTAAGTTGACTTTTAAATGAACATTTTTGGCAAATGGGATTTTTTACAACTTTTATTTTATGTATGATCTGGTCATTAATAGAATGTATTCTTCCAAAACAACTGGCATTAGCTTCTGATGAAGGAATGTGTGTAGTCCAAATGCTTAAGCACCTGTTTTCTTTTTTAACATCTATGCTGGTCAAATAAAACATATCAGATCAACTTTTTTCTGGATCTATTAGATAAAAGAAATTCACAAAATTGTCTATGGAGGTGAATTTGGAAACTTGACCATAACTTTGGTGATGAACTAACATTTTGCAATGTCTCTACCCCCAAAAAGAAAATAGTGTTAAAGACTTTATTACCACCAGCAATCTAGGCTCCTGGGGGTGGGCATTGCCATGGCAGCCCAACTTCTTACTAATGCTCCCCCAAGTTACACTGTAAACTTACCTAGCCTTCTGTCTCTTTGTGCTAATATCATGTAGCCCAGCCCAGCAACGAAAAGTGCCCAAGGCCCTGAAAGGCGAAGCCTACGATGCCCCCAACCCAGACTTAGTTGTCCTAGGGGTATGGAAGATAATGTCACAGATGATGTGATGGTGATGGGAGCCTTTGATAACAAGTCTTCATTATGGCAACCCTGTTCGCTGTGGAGTTGTTTGGGACCAGCAACATTTATTTATTTATTTTTTTTGCAAACACAGTGGGCTTGATTCTCAAAATTCGGTGCAAGCCACACCAATGGAAACTTGTACCAATTGCCAGTGCACCAGGGACCCTGCACCCAAATCTTTTCTGGTAGGGTCCTGGTGGCAAAGTCCAGCAGCTTGCAGCAACCATGGCTATGCACCGAACAGATGGCACATCTGGATGGTGTACTGCAAGCTGTGTGTTGGCCATTCACCAGTCCCTGATGGTCTAGCACCCCCCCATTTCCCCATAAATTACATTAATAAAGTATCAGTGACAAAGCAGTTTGTGCCACCACTAGCAATTTACTGGAGCCTCTCATGGGTAGATGCTGAGAAATGATGCTTGGAAGACCGTTTCTTAATAAGGTGCTTAATTTTATTTTGGTGCACTCAAAAGTGAAAAAAAGATAGCTCCGCTCTGTCATAACCTCCTCCTCACTCCAACACAATCTAAGTTTCCTAATGCATGTCATGCCCCCTTGTGCTTAATCATAGGATTACAAGGCGTTGTCACAATATCCTTAAATAAGATGCAATTTAAAGTGACAGTGCAATTAAAACCAGCAAGGAGCTTGGTGCAATCTTAAAAACACTTGATTTTAAGACATCATAATAATATCACCACTTTTATAATAATATTCAGTTTTAACCATTGACAGAACTCAATAAAAAATGCTTAAATGTTCATACACATCTTGACTAAATATGTTGGTTCATCAGCCCAATATTTGAATAATGTTACCACATTTGGGAACAACTGGTAGTGTCCTTGGTTTCAAAATGGGGATAATTAATAGCTGAAAAAAACAGAAAAACAATACATTAGTGCTAGAACCATATTTACAGTGCCAATATTTACAATCATGATATTTTTTTTAAATTCAAATATTTCATTTATGGTACTTTTCCATATGAATGGGTCAGAGAACCAAGGACGCCAGTACAAAAGCTAACTTATTTTCACTTAACCACAGTCTGTAGGACTTCACTTAGGATCACAGGTGTGGGGGGGGGGTCTAGTCTCATGCCTATTTCCTTAAAAATGGTTTCAATTCAATTCTTTCATGTAGACCAGGTTTTTCTGACCACCTAAGTTAAAGATCCAAAATTGTTCTCTCTTTTTTTTCAACTTTTTATTTATTATTTTTGTAGGCACAGTGAGGATATTGGAGCATACAAATACAGTCCAGGTATAATTAGTTTGTATAACATCAATACAATAGATATCATCATACAATGCTAATAATTAGACTACTAGCCTCATAAATCACACACAATGATCAATCATTTTTAACTAATCTTAGACTGGCTAGAGGGAGGGAATTCATTCAGGGGTACCAGTATAATACTGATCTCTCTTGAGAAGGACATTATTATAATTACCTCCTCTTGGGATTTTTATGAGTTTCTCAGTACCCAAAAAAGTCAGATTATGGTCCCTTCTATTTTCTGCTGAATTTTTGTGGACAGCTAGAGCATCTTTAGGATCTCTGTTTTCGATGGCTCTGAGATGTTCCCCATCCTTAGTTTAAACTGTCTTTTTGATTTCCCTATACAGTAGCAGATACAAGAACAGATTGTCATGTACACTACTCCTTCTGTAGCACATGTGATAAATCCTCAGACCTTTACATCCTGTTTTTTGGGTTTTTAAAGATTTTTGTGTTAGCCACTTGGGTACAGAACTTACAATTTCCACATCTGTAGCAACCATCTGGTTTCTTAGGAAGCCACATTCTGGGGTTTTCTTATTTTGGTTGTACTGAGTGTATTAACATGTTACTAAGGCTTTTCCCTTTTTTGCGTACCATCCTGGGAGTAGTATCCCTGAAGTCTTTTAAACCTGGATCCAGATTGACCAAATACCAGTGTTTCTGAATGATTTCACTTACTTCCTTAGACTGTGCACTATATATACAGATGAAATTGATCCTTAGAGCCCCTTTCTCCCTGTTTCTGTTTTTAGGCCTCATGACCTCTGACATCTGTATGTTATCTACTTCCATTTTTGCTTTGCTGACAATCTGTTCTTGATACCCTCTGGCCTGTAACCTGTTTTCTAGTTCTTTTGGTCTTGTCTCATAAGTCTCTTGTTCGCTGCAGTTTCTTTTTATCCTTATGAATTGGCCTTTTGGTATCCCTGCGATAGTGTGGTAGAGGTGAGTGTTCTGGGCTTGAAGGAGGGTATTTCTATCTGTGGGTTTCCTGAATAAATCTGTCTTGATTCACCCTTTCCTATCTTTGGATATAAGTAAATCCAAGAAACGTATCTGGTTTTTGCTAAAGGATACAGAAAACCTGAGGTTATTAGTACTATTCCCCAGATACCTAATAAATGACAACAATTCCTCTTCTGTTCCGTTCCAGACAATCAAAATGTCATCAATAATTCTCCTATAGAGATCTATGTGCTGTAAAAAAGGATTACTTTCTGGTGACCGTATTACCTCCTCCTCTTCCCCCTTGCCCAGGTATATATTGGCAAAATTGGGTGCTAAGCTTTCCCCTATACCATTGCCTTTCCTTTGGATAAACTGTTTATCTAGATAGAAAAAAAAGTTACATTTAAGTACAAACTGTGACTTTCAACAAGAATTCAGTTGCAGGGTCCTTGTTTGTCCTTTTAGCTAGATAGTATTTCAGAGATTACAGGCCCCCATCATGGGTAAAATTTGAGTAAAGTGACTCCACATCTAAGGTAACAAACATGGTATCCTGATGAATTTCTAAATCATTCAAAACATTAAGTATGTCCCCGGTGTCTAGAATGTATGATGGAATCTATTTAGCTACATAGCTAATGTGGAAATCCACCAGTTTGGATAGGTGCTTTGTCAGAGAATCTTTACCAGATATGATGGGGTGATCAAGGGGATTTACTAGACACGTTCTCACTTTAGTGAGACAATAGAAACAAGCTCTTACAGGATTTTCTATCTTAAGAAATGATATGGTGTCATCTGACACCCAACCCTTTGACTAAGCTTTTCTAAATAGTCATCAATTTGTTTCTTAAATTCATTAGTTGGGTCCATTTCAAGTTCAGCATAATGCATTTCATTGAACAGTTGCCTGCATACTTCCTCATGGTACATGTGATTGTCCATTATTACTACAGATACCCCGTTATCAGCAGGCTTAGTTGTCACATCTGTATTTGAACCCAGTTTCTCTAAAGCAATTTTGTCTGCCTTTCTTAGGTTCTGATAGTAAACCTTACCCTGATTTACCTCTTTATTCAAAATGTTCAAGTCTCTCTCACAACTCTTTAAAAATGTTTTTAAGGCTAATTTTAATGGTGGACAAAATCAAAACTTAGGGTTAAAAACGTTTTTGTAATCTGAACTTAGTTCAGGTATCAATGTCAGTAATGTCAGGTGTTTGACTTACTCAGTCTGTGCCTGCTCATGCCCCTCTTCATTCTTCTGTGCAAAGAAAGATTTAAGTCCTAAGTTCCTGACAAACTTGTTGTAGTCCACTATTGTCTCAAATAGGTTAAATCTCCAAGATGGCACAAATGAGAGACCTTTGTTCAAAGGAGAAAGTTCCATCTCTGAAAGTTCATATTTGGAAATCTTAATAACATTCCCTATTGGTAGTTGTTCATGCAGTGTCCCTGTGGATTTCAACTCCCCCTCGCTCTGCCCATTCCTCAGCCTCTGCCTCCTTCTCCTCCTCTTTCTGCCCCCTCTTGTCCAATGTTTGGGGGGCTGTGCAAAATTGAGTCACTGGCTTCTTTTGGAACCTTTTGGGGTGGTGTATGGTGACTGGGCTTGATTCTTTGGAAATTCTTATTTTCCTATGTATACAGTATTTCTTCAGAACTGCTGATTTCCTGGTCATGTCTCCCCTGTTCCAATCCTATTGGTGTTCTCAGAATAGGCCTGATACCTATAGCTTCATTGGTGTTGCTTCCCAGTACCTTACTCCTCTCGAATATGGTTCCATTTTTGTGATCATTTGCATCTCTTTTGAATTTAGTTTGCTTATTTCTTGAACTTTTTTGTCATACCTCATGAGATTATATTTCAACTTGTCCCTTAATTCTTCATAAAGAGGATGATCTATAAACTCCAGCAGAGCTGCTTCCCTCTTTTTTATTTCAGCTTCTGTTTCTTTTTGAATTTCAAAATTCTCTTTTAAAAGGAGGTCTGTATACTCCTTACTTGCGTTGCTGCTTATTTTCCTCCAGTTGTCTAGAAAGCCTGCTGTCGTCAATCTGAATGTCAGTTTCTTTAGTATTCACAGACCATGAGGCACTCTCTCAACTTCCAGATATGCGCATAGAGACATGCGCTCCCAGTGTAGCCTTTTTAATCTAAAGGCTACCTTTCCAAATTGACTAAATGCCTGCTTAATGTTAAATGGCCCTAACACAACCCTGGCTCTTTATGCAGCAATTCTGTAAAGTTCCCATTCACCAGAGCAATGGTGAGGACAAATTCAGAGAGAGGGGTGGTTTGTAATGCTTCTGCATTACTAGTGATTTCTCCGATTCCACCCAAAGACTTATTACCACTTTCCCAACTTGCCATTCTTACCGGGAATTTGTTTTGTCAAGCAACATGGAGATAAAGCACAATTTCAGCAATCTTCCAACAGTTCTGTACTTAAACCTGAGGTAAATTCCTCCAGCTATAAGTTGTTTTATTAAACCTGTGCAAATGCCCACAGTAACAGGTATATTCAAAGTAAAGACAGTTTGGGCTGCACCAGGACTTCTGTGTGATGCCAAGAATTCAAGTAATAGTAACAAAACAATTTGTGCCAGCACTAGCTTCTTACTGGAGCCTCTTGTAAGTAGATGCTGAGAAATGATGCTCAGAGGACCATTTCTTAATAAGGTGCTTCATTTTATTTTGGTGCACTCAAAAGTGAAAAAAGATAGCTCCACTCCGGCATAACCCCCTTCTCATTCCAACACAATCCAAGTCACATAACACGTTTCACACCCCCTGGCATTTAATCATTGGATTACAAGGCACTGCCACAATATCCTTAAATAAGATGCAATTTAAAGTGACAGTACAATTAAAAACAGCAAGGTGCTTGGTGTAATGATAAAACCCCTTGATTTTAAGACATCATAATAATATCACCACTTTTATACTAATATTCAATTTTAACCATTGACAGGAACTTGATAAAAAATGCTTATATATTCATGTACGTCTTGACTAAATATGTTGGTGCATCAGCTCAATATTTGAATAATGTTACCACATTTGGGAACAATTGGTAGTGTCCTTGGTTTCCACAAGGTTTCCCTCAAGAATGAACTACTGTGTGCCAGGTTTCAAAATGGGGAAAATTAATAGCTGAAAAAACACAGAAAAACAATGCATTAGTGCTAGAATCATATTTACAGTGCAAATATTTACAATCATATATATATATTTTTTTTAAATTCAAATATCTCATTTATGGTACTTTTTCCATATGAATGGGCCAGAGAACCAGGGACACCAATTCAAAGGCTAGCTTATTTTCGCTTAACCACGGTCTGTAGGACTTAACTTAGGATCACAGTGAGGGTGTGGAGGTGGGGGTAATCTGGTCTCATATTTATTTCCTTAAAAATTGTTTTAATATAATTCTTTCATTTAGACCAGGTTTTTCTGACCCCCCCCAGGTTAAAGATCTAATATTGTTCTCGCTTGAGAGGGACATTATCATAATTACCTCCTCTTGGGCTTTTTATGGATTTCTCAACCCAAAAAAGTCAAATTATACTCTCTGTTATTTTCTGCTGAATTTATGTGGACAGCTAGAGCATTTTTAGGTTTTCGATGGCTCTGAGATGTTCCCCATCCTTAGTTTAAACTGACTTTTTGTTTTTCCTATATAGTAGCAGATACAAGAACAGGTTGTCATGTACACCACTCCTTCCGTAGCACATGTGATAACTCCTCTGACCTTTACATCCTGTTTTTGGGTTTTTAAGGATTTTTGTGTTAGCCACATGGGTACAGAACTTACAATTTCCACATCTGTGGCAACCATCTGGTTTCTTAGGAAGTCACATTCTGGGGTATTCTTATTTTGGTTGTACTGAGTGTATTAACATGTTACTAAGGCTTTTCCCTTTTTTGAGTACTATCCTGGGAGTAGTATCCCTGAAGTCTTTTAAACCTGGATCCAGATTGACCAAATGCCAGTGTTTCTGAATGATTTCACTTACTTCCTTAGACTGTGCACTATATATACAGATGAAATTGATCCTTAGAGCCCCTTTCTCCCTGTTTCTGTTTTTAGGCCTCGCGACCTCTGACATCTGTATGTTATCTACTTCCAATTTTGCTTTGCTGACAATCTGTTCTTGATACCCTCTGACCTGTAACCTGTTTTCTAGTTCTTTCGCCCTTGTCTCATAAGTCTCTTGTTCACTGCAGTTTTTTTTAGCCTTATGAATTGGTCTTTTGGTATCCCTGTGATAGTGTGGTAGGAGTGACTGCTCTGGGCTTGAAGGAGGGTATTTCTATCTGTGGGTTTCCTGAATAAATCTGTCTTGACTCACCCTTTCCCATCTTTGGATATAAGTAAATCCAAGAAACGTATCTGTTTTTTGCTAAAGGATACAGAAAACCTGAGGTTATTAGTACTATTCCCCAGGTACCTAACAAATGACAACAATTCCTCTTCTGTTCCTTTCCAGACAATCAAAATGTGATCAATAATTCTCCTATAGAGACCTATGTGCTGTAAAAAAGGATTACTTTCTGGTGACCGTACTACCTCCTTCTCCTCCCACTTGCCCAGGTATATATTGGCAAATTTGGGTGCTAAGATTTCCCCCTTAGCATTGCCTTTCCTTTGGATAAACTGTTTATCTAGATAGAAAAAAAAGTTACACTTAATTACAAACTGTGACTTTCAACAAGAATTCAGTTGCAGGGTCCTTGTTTGTCCTTTTACCTAGATAGTATTTCAAAGATTTCAGGCCCCCATCATGGGGAAAATTTGTGAAAAGAGACTCCA
This sequence comes from Neoceratodus forsteri, assembly GCA_016271365.2. Taxonomy (NCBI): domain Eukaryota; kingdom Metazoa; phylum Chordata; order Ceratodontiformes; family Ceratodontidae; genus Neoceratodus; species Neoceratodus forsteri. The sequence goes on along the minus strand of CM028132.1, from coordinate 829,062,853 downwards.
ACATCTAAGGTAACAAACATGGTATCCTGATGTATTTCTAAATCATTCAAAACATTAAGTATGTCCCCGGAATCTAGAATGTAAGACGGAATCTGTTTGGCTACATCACTAATGTGGAAATCCACCAGTTTGGATAGGTGCTCTATCAGAGAATCATTACCAGATACGATGGGGTGACCAAGGGGATTTATTAGACACTTCCGCACTTTAGGGAGACAATAGAAACAAGCTCTTACAGGATTTTCTTCCTTAAGATATAATATGGTGTCATCTGACACCCAACCCCCTTTGACTAAGCTTTTCTAAATATTCATCAATTTGTTTTTTAAATTCATTAGTTTGGTTCCTTTCAAGTTCAGCATAATGCATTTCATTGAACAGTTGCCTGCTTACTTCCTCATTGTACATGTCAGTGTCCAATATTACTACAGATCCCCGTTATCAGCAGGCTTAGTTGTCACATCTGTATTTGAATCCAGTTTCTCTAAAGCAATTTTTTCTGCCTTTCTTAAGTTCTGATAGTAAACCTTACCCTGATTTACCTCTTTATCCAAAATGTTCAACTATCTCTCACAACTCTTTAAAAATGTTTTTAAGGCTAATTTTAATGGTGGACAAAATCAAAACTTAGGGTTAAAAACATTTTTGTAATCTGAACTTGGTTCTGAGGTATCAATGTCAGTAATGTCAGGTGTTTGACTTACTCAGTCTGTGCCTGCTCATGCCCGTCTTCATTCTTCTGTGCAAAGAAGGATTTAAGTCCTAAGTTCCTGACAAACTTGTTGTAGTCCACTATTGTCTCAAATAGGTTAAATCTCCAAGATGGCACAAATGAGAGACCTTTGTTCAAAAGAGAAAGTTCCATCTCTGAACGTTCATATTTGGAAATCTTAATAACATTCCCTATTGGTAGTTGTTCATGGAGTGTCCCTGTGGATTCCATCTCCATCTCACTCTACCCATTCCTCAGCATCTGCCTCCTCCTCCTCCTCTTTCTGCCCCCCCTTGTCCATTGTTTGGGGGCTGTGCAAAATTGAGTCACTGGCTTCTTTTGGAACCTTTGGGGTGGCATATGGTGGCTGAGCTTGATTCTTTGGAAATTCTTCTTTTCCTAAGTATACAGTATTTCTTCAGAACAGCTGATTTCCTGGTCATGTCTCCCCTGTTCCAATTCCATTGGGTCCTTAGAATAGGCCTGATACCTATAGCTTCATTGGTGTTGCTTCTCAGTTCCTTACTCCACTCAATTATGGTTCCATTATTGTGATCATTTGCATCTCTTTTGAATTTAGTTTGCTTATTTCTTGAATTTTTTTGCCATGCCTCATGAGATTATATTTAAACTTGTCCCTTATTTCTTCATAAAGAGGATGATCTATAAACTCCAGCAGAGCTGCTTCCCTCTTTTTTATTTCAGCTTCCGCTTCTTTTTGAATTTCCAAATTCTCTTTTAAAAGGAGCTCTGTATACTCCTTACTTGCGTTGCTGCTTATTTTTCTCCAGTTGTCTAGAAAGCCTGCTGTCTGTAATCTGAATGTCAGTTTCTTTAATATTCACAGACCGCGAGGCACTCTCACAACTTCCAGATATGCGCATAGAGAGATATGCTTCCAGTGTAGCCTTTTTAATCTAAAGGCTACCTTTTCAAATTGACTAAATTCCTGCTTAATGCTAAATGGCCCTAACACAACCCTGGGCTCTTTGTGCAGCAATTCTGTAAAGTTCCCATTCACCAGAGCAGTGGTGAGGACAAATTCCGAGAGGGAGGCAGTTTGTAATGCTTCTGCATTACTAGTGATTTCTCCGGTTCCACACAAAACTTGTTACCACTTTCCCAACTTAGCATTCTTACTGGGGATTTGTTTTGTCAAGCAACATGAAGATAAAGCACAATTTCAGAAATCTTCTAACAGTTCTGTACTTACACCTGAGGTAAATGCCTCCAGCTATAAGCTGTTTTTTATTAAACCTGTGCAAATGCCCACAATAACAGGTATATTCAAAGTAAAGACAGTTTGGGCTGCACCAGGACTTCTGTGTGATGCCAAGAATTCAAGTAATAGTAACAAAACAATTTGTGCCAGCACTAGCTTCTTACTCGAGCCTCTTCTAGGTAGATTCTGAGAAATGATGCTCAGAGGACCATTTCTTAATAAGGTGTTTAATTTTATTTTGGTGCACTCATAAGTGAAAAGAGATAGCTCCTCTCCGGCATAACCCCCTTCTCCCTCAAACACAATCCAAGTCACATAACACGTTTCACACCCCCTGGCACTTAATCATTGGATTACAAGGCATTGCCACAATATCCTTAAATAAGATGCAATTTAAAGTGACAGTGCAATTAAAAACAGCAAGGTGCTTGGTGTAATGATAAAAACACTTGATTTTAAGACATCATAATAATATCACCACTTTTATATTAATATTCAATTTTAACCATTGACAGGAACTTGATAAAAAATGCTTATATGTTCATGTACAACTTGACTAAATATGTTGGTGCATCAGCTCAATATTTGAATAATGTTACCACATTTAGGAACAATTGGTAGTGTCCTTGGTTTCCACAAGGTTTCCTCCAGGAATCAACTACTGAGTGCCAGTTTCAAAATGGGGATAATTAATAGGTGAAAAAACACAGAAAAACAATACTTTAGTGCTAGAATCATAATTACAATGCAAATATTTACAATCATATATATATATATATATATATATATATATATATATATATATATATATTTATATATTTTTTTATTCAAATATCTCATTTATGGTACTTTTTCCATACGAATGGGCCAGAGAACCAGGGACACCAATTCAAAGGCTAGTTTATTTTCACTTAACCACAGTCTGTGGGACTTCACTTAGGATCACGGGAAGGGTGGGGGGTTGGGGGTAATCTGGTCTCATATCTATTTCCTTAAAAATGGTTTCAATACTATTCTTTCATTTAGACCAGGTTTTTCTGACCCCCTTCCCAAGTTAAAGATCTAATACTGTTCTCGCTTGAGAGGGACATTATTATAATTACCTCCTCTTGGGCTTTTTATGGGTTTCTCGATACCCCAAAAAAATCAAATTATGGTCCCTCCTATTTTCTGCTGAATTTATGTGGACAGCTAGAGCATCTTTAGGATCCCCTTTCCGATGGCTCTGAGATGTTCCCCTATCCTTTGTTTAAACTGCCTCTTTGTTTTCCCTATATAGTTGCAGTTACAAGAACAGGTTGTCATGTACACTACTACTTCAGTAGCACATGTGATAAATCCTCAGAATTTTACATCCTGTTTTTTGGGTTTTTAAAGATTTTTGTGTTATCCACATGGGTACAGAACTTACAGTTTCCACATCTGTGGCAACCATCTGGTTTCTTAGGAAACCACATTCTGGGGTTTTCTCATTTTGGTTGTACTGAGTGTATTAACATGTCTCTAAGGCTTTTCCCTTTTGTGTACCATCCTGGGAGTAGTATCCCTGAGGTCTTTTAAATCTGGATCCAGATTGACCATATGCCAGTGTTTCTGAATGATTTCACTTACTTCCTTAGACTGTGCACTATATGTAGAGATAAAAATGATCCATAGATTATCTTTCTCTCTGTTTCTGTTTTTATTCCTCATGGCCTCTGACCTCTGTATGTTGTCTACTTCCATTTTTGCTTTGCTGACAATCTGTTCTGGATATCCTCTGGCCTGTAACCTGTTTTCTAGTTCTTTCGACCTTATCTCATAAGTCTCTTGTCTGCTACAGTTTCTTTTTATCCTTATAGATTGGCCTTTTGGTATCCCTACAGATTGTGGTTAAGTGACAATACTAGGGACACAAATTCAAAAACTAGCTTATTTTCACTTAACCATGATCTGATGGGATACCAAAATGCCAATTCATGAGGATAAAAAGAAACTGCAGTGAACAAAATAAGAAGCTAGTGCTGGCACAAACTGTTTTGTCTCCTTGAATTCTTGGCTTTATACAGTGGCCCGGGTGCTGCCCGAACTGCCTTTTCTTTGAATAAAGTATCAATCCCTTGTGGTCTAGTCGACCCAGCTCTGATCTGCCCTTAGAATGCAATAATAAAGCATCAGTCCCTGGTGTTCTTCCCCCCATCCCAAATGTGCCAATTTAAAATACAGATATATATCCCTGGTGGTCTAGTGGACCCCCACCCCCCCCCAGCCTGGCAAGTAGTGCCCACCACCCTACTCCCCCATCCCAAAACTGAGCTGGCGAACAGCACAGTCCTCCTCACACCACCACAGCCAGCTGCCAACTGAGCTGTCAAGGAGTGCGTACTATATACAGTACACACTCAGCTGGTAGCCAGTGATTGTGTTGTTAGGAGGGCTATACACATCGCCAGCTTGGTGTCTGAATGGTTAGGAATGGGGGCAGTGGGCACTACCTGCTTATGTGGAGGGGGGTGGGGGCTGCTAGATCACCAGGGAGATATATATCTGTATATGAAATGGGCATATCATGGGTAGGGAGAGGATCCACTAGACCACCAGGGGATGATACATTATTATCATATTTTATGGACAGATGGGAGGCCGCTAGACCACCAGGGATTGATATGTTATTGTTGTACTTTATTGGCAGATGTGGGGCAGTAGACCACCAGGGCAATGACTAATATTACTAAAGGGGATAGGGGATGGGGGGACAATGGTACATGCTGAGGGAGGGCTCCAAGTGTGGTGCAAGTGGTCAACTCTCCTAGAGGGCAATATTCTAAGGATCATTAGACCAGCCTTGGCTGGTTTAAGGGTATATAGAATTTTGCTCACTGGAAGGGTTTAGAGAATACTGAATAGGGTGATATGGCAGCTTGTGGCTGCTGCATGTCCCCTAGTGCAATGCTGCAGCCCATTTTGTGCCACAAGGCTGGTGCAAGCCCCCTTTGGTGCACGCAGCCTGTGGTTGATCCAGGTGGCCTTTGAAAATTACTTCCAGTGCATCTTTTGGTGTAAGGGGCACTTTGCATCATTCCCTGTGGGGCAAGTCTCTTGCACCATTCTGGGAGCTTTGAAAATCTGGCCCAGTGTCTGTATACTGAAAGTCAGTCACCCACCACTTCACCCCTTAATGAAGGCAAAGAATAAGCAGGTGTGAAGTAATATCCTTAATAAAAAGGAGGCATGTTGTATACAGTGTCCCCATTCCAAAGAGCACAGTTAATATTGGGGTCTAAAATGGTTCCATGTGATAATAGTGATCACAAAACAGCGATCACTATTATGGTGAGTGTATATCACTGAAAAGCAAATTGTCGATATACACTTTAAGGTGACCTGACATCCGGATTGTTAAAAAGTGTTTTTGTGTTGGGGGCTGTGCTGCCCCACCCCTCACACCCTCCTGAATTAAAATTCTCAACTCCAGGGGGGTGCATGTCGGGGATGGGCCAAAATCTGGATTTCGGTAAAAATCAAGCCCTGCAGTTGCATGCAGTGGAAAAATGTACTCGTTCCCTGTCCTGAACCGATCATCTGCTGTGCCAGAACTAGCCAGCCACACTATCACACCACATGGCTAGCTCACCGGCAGCAAGTACTCCAGTCCCTTAAAACCCCTTCCCCTCGCTATTCCCCCACTTCTGTTTTCCCTTCCACATGGTCGCTTTACCATACATTCACTAGTGTGCAGGGTAGCTCAGAATGATAGCACCGAAAATGAGTAGATATTTTTGTAGTAGTTCATTTTCAGTCGCTATTATCACTGGATACTCTATTTAGATTATAACAGTCAGGTAAATGTGAGACAATATTACCAGTAAGCAATGTCTGGTGATACTGCTAGCACAATCTAACTGTAGTTGAGCTATAATCTGTTAGCAGGAAGAAAGGCTGGTTTCATGAAAATATTCTCCTTTTGTCAAATATAGTCACCTTTAATGACCAGGTACTATTACTTTAGATCCCATAGGATGCATTTGTTTTGCTGTGCCTTGCCTTGCTTCAGAAGTCCTGTCTATGTACTTGATGTTATGGCTTATCTAGAGTCATTGCTGCTGTGCATGGTCACCTTCCTTTTGTTCATTGCACACCCTTTGCTGAGCTGAGATACTAAACTTCTCATACATAACTCTTTTTTATATAACATATTTACATAAAATGTTTAATAGACAACATTTTAACAGCCTTAAAGTCTTTGCACTGCAAGGAACTTTGAGATACTTTTGGCTTGTAGGTAACTGTGGCTTCAACCATGGTGTGTCTGTCCTTCACACTTTGTCAGTACTACATTGCAATTAGAAAACTTTGTGCACCTTATGTGGCATGTATGCCTCCAAAACTGCAGCCTGTTTCAGGTGGGGGGTCAGAGTTACCTGGAGGGGTAATTTATTAGGAGTGGAGGTCAGTGCTGAGCCTGTGAGGCCCAAGCTGTCAAAGTGTGTCTGCACAGATCAGTAAAAAAAAAAAGGATTTAGTAAGATAAAATTGTACTGTAGCCAGCATGACTTCACATTAACAGTCCCCCACTGTGATATCCCTGTAACAGTTTGATGCACTGTTTAAATGCAGTCCAAAGCAGAATAAATTATATTTATCCATATTTGTGGTAATGGTGTTCCTCCTTCCTGGCCTGCTGAATGTTCATTTGACCACACAAAATATGGAATAACTGATTAGAACAGCAGTGACAGTATTCTTGTAAAAGCACATAAAGTAGTTGGAATAGCCCATACCATGTGGCAGTTGACATTTCACCGACCATGCTTCTCCCATGAATATAAAACTCCTTGAAAAGCAATGCAAGTGTGTGGTGCTGACGAGAACTGTTTAAAATTAGGACAGGAGACTGTCAAGCTGGCTGCCACTTCAGGATGGGCGTTGCTAGGTGACCACCCCCTTAGTCGACACATGTGGTTGGCATGCTGCGTGACCACACTTGCACTTGCCATCTGTTGGCTGTAAAATAACTGAGAAATGCTGCTCAGAGTAAAACCCAGCATCCCAGGCTCCTTTTCTATCTTAATTAAACCATTGGTCTTTGGCAGCCATATGAGCCCCCTTGCCAACCATGCCACAACCACATGGCCGCTCCTCAGGGGTTCTAGCCAACATTGTCAACAGAGTCTGTCTTATTTGCACCTCATCGTGTTTGCTTATCTCACTCTAAGGCTCAGTCAACCAGTCCAGCAGACCTGCACCACAGCTCCTTCACCAAACTGCAAGTAAGTGGGAGGGCTAAAAAAGGAGCGTGGGAGGGGTGGGGGTTAAACTAAATCCATAAAGCCAGAATATACTGTCACACTCACTGGAGCTGGAAAAAGTCCAAAATGGAGTGAGCTCAAATGCAGATTTTGTTTTTTACACAATATGCAAGATAAGGCTGGTGCTCACAAACTAGATACTGTAGGTGCAGCAGAAACCAATTGACACCTGCCCCAGCACTTCATCTTAAAATAAGCCTTCTTTAGGGATGAAATAAAGCCTCTCCAAGGCAGAAAAGTCAGCCTGGCTTTTAATGAATCCAGAAGGCAATGTCTTCTCTCTCTCTCTCTGCAAGATACCCTAGCCAAACTAATTACTGGGTTAACTCCCCCATTCTATAGCAACAGCAGCAGAAACTTTAAGCAAGGCAGGTAAAGCCCTTGCAAACCTTCCAACAAAGCAACAAAGCAAAAAGTCTTAACCTAAAAATGAAACCTGCTGCTATAGTTATGAGGAAATCTTCTGTTAAGTCTGAAAATCTAGAGAAGGAGAAAAAAGTGAGATGGAGCTGCTGGCTTCAGCTTTTTTAACCCTTCACTGTCCTCTCCCTCCAGATGCCTCCCATCCTGTGGGCAGCCCCAGTGGTTTCTCCCCCAAGGGTAGTGCTAGGGCTACTCTCCCCACCCCCATTGGTGGAACCCTACCTGCCTGTCTAAGGTTAGGTTACATGGGAGGGGACACAGACAAGAGGATGTCTGTTGCAATTCTTTGGCAGTCTGTTTTGAAGCTGATACAGAATAAGCTGTCTTTAGAATTACTGTGTAAAAGGTATTCACTGTGGATTCCATAAGTTAAGAGATATTGTACCCCCGTATTTCTACATTATAAGTAGGTACAGGTGATAATTTTGAGTCTGCTGCAAAAAGTGCTGGTTCTACTGTCCTCCGTATTTTATATTAAACCTTATAAGATCTTAGCGCCGCACCGACACAAAAAGCATCTCTCTCCTTAGTTAAATGAGCTAACTAAACAAGCTTTCATTTTGTCCTCCAGATTCTCATAAAACAGGTGCTAACCTCTTTTTCATTTCTTTCATCCTCTAAGGTCTAAACAGAGCGGCTGAATCTAGCTCTCTAATTTTGTACACCAGACTCTTCTGTAACAATGGGGACTTACAAATTTTTTCTTTTTTCAATTGCACAAAAATACTTTCAGATAAAAAGATACATTTTCAGCTACAAGGCTTCAAATAAGTAAGAGTGGTTTTCTTATGCTGAAGGGCCTAACTTTATAAGCTATCATTTCGTCCTCTAGGCTCTCTTGAAAAGGGTGCTAATCTGCTTTCCTTTTGTTTCAGCTGCTTAGGTCTTAACAGAGGGGTTGACTCTAGCTCTTTTATTTCGTCCGCTATGCTCTCATGTAGCAAGGGGGCTTACTAATTTGTTCCCTTCTTTTCATCTGCACAAAAATACTTCCAGCTAAAAATATATAATTTTGGCTTCAAGGCTTCAAATAAGTAAGGGGGGGGGTGGTTCTTATCCTTTTCCATCTGCATTCTTAGATGGTATGGATATCATAAACTGCCAGCAGTGCAGGGCTTCCTTCCATAAAGCACACTTTCTGCAGCTGGATTGGTGTCCCACATGCTGGACCATTGACGGACTAAAACATCAGCTTAGGGAAGTCTGAGCTCATATTTTCAACCTCCAAAACTTACTAAGCAGGCAAAGACTGTCTGACTCTCCCCAAATGGTGGGTGAGATCAAAAGTCACATGTTGAGACTTGGTGACAAACTAACCTCTGCATTAACCATCGTAGCCTTCTTAGAAATTCTCCCTGTATGGAAGACAGGAGGTGGAAAACAAAAAATCTGAGAATCTGAAATATAGGAACTTAACACATGGCTTCAAGGATGGGGCCTTGAGAAGGGACATCTTTTTATTGGTGACTGGCAGGATTTTGGGGACAGGAGACTCTTTGGGCATGATGGGCTGCATCTAACTAAGGAGAGAATAAATGCACTAGGACAAAAGTTGGATGTCTTCGTAGGGCATTTAAACTAGGTTATGGGGAGACAGAAACAGTATCACAGGATCCTGTTACCACTCCCCCGAATAATGCAACAAGCCCATTAGGGCTAACAAAACCAGACTTGGAAGAAACACATTATGGGTTGAAGGAAATGAAAATGAAACTACAGGGCTAAAAGAGAGGCTGAACTCAAATATAATGGAAAAAACAGATGTGGAAGACTATGTTCACTAATCCTCAGAGCCTTGCAAACAAGGTAGCTAATCTCTCTGCAATCATTGTAGAAGCAAACCTAGACTTGGGTTGTAATCACTGAAACCTGGTACATCGATAACCATAACTGGGAAACAGCTCTCCCTGGTAACAGTCTTTTCTGAAAAGAAAGGGAGGGCAAAAGGGGGGAGGAGTGGCATTATATGTAAGGAAGGAAATCAATGCCACAATGATCTAAAATACTTAAAAGGAGTCTGAGGCACTTAGGGTCATGCTTGAGGCAGGAAATGGCACAGTTTCAAGGGCAGAAGTGATTTACAGACCTCCAACGCAAGGACTGGAAGGCAACAAAGAACTCATAAAATTCATGCACAAAACGACAGACAAGGGAGAAGTAATACTGGTGGGCGACTTCAACTTACCGAACATAAGTTGGGGCTTCCACTCTGCAGCCTAATCAAAGAGCAAATGCTTCCTCGAGGCTCTTAGGGAATCAGGATTAAAGCAACTAGTAAAAGACCCAACTAAAGGGGAAGTGGTCCTTGACCTGCTACTAATGAAGTGATAACAGCACGGAGGTGACAGTTGGTAGTCACCTCAGAACCAGTGACCACCACACAGTGTTGTTTGAGGTGAACATAGGTAAGGAAGCTAAATACTCCAAAACTAAAGTCCTGGATTTAAGAGAGCAGTTTTTAATAAAATGAGGGAACACCTAAAACAGAATCTTCTAGACAGAGCATGTGAGGGGATGGGGGTAGAACAATACTGGGAAAGGATCAAGATGGCTATAACTGGGGCCTCAAACCTGTGTCTAAAATGGGTAAGTAAAATGAAGAGGAAAAGGAAAGCTCTTTGGCTTTCCAGGGAGGTGGCTGTCAAGATCCGAGAAAAAAAGTTAGCCTTTAAGAGGTCCAAAGACACTAAAACTGAAGAAGTCAGGGATACATATAAGGAGAAATTGAGGAAAGCAGGGAGGGCAATCAGACTCACAAAGGCAGCCACTGCAGAAAGGATAGCTAAGGGAGTTAAAAAAGGGGACAAAGTCTTCTATAGATATATTTGTGAAAGGAAAAGGAAGGGAGAAGATATAGTCAGAAAAGAAAAGAAAATGGGGGGGTCACAAGGAGGATGACAGGGAAAAGGCAGAGATACTAAATAGTTCCTTCTGCTTGGTTTTTACTAAAGAAAGGGATGGTAGCAGACCCAAGCTAGGGGGATACTGCATCTCTGGTACGGGAGTGGACTCGGGTCCTTTCACAAGAGAAAGGGTCCTAGAAGAACTATGAAAACTTAAGGTGAACAAAGCCATGGGACCTGATGAAATACATCCTAGGATACTCAAGAAACTGAGAGAAGAGATGGCTGCACCCCTGGCAGACTCTTCAACCTATCACTGGATCAGGGAGTGGTCCCTGAGGATTGGAGAAGAGCCACTGTGGTCCCGCTTCATAAGAGTAGGAGTAGGGAAGTTGCAGGAAACTATAGACCAGTTAGCCTCACATCAATTGTGGGCAGAATTATGGAAACACTTCTCAAGGAAATAATTATCTCCTACCTAGAGGAGAGTGAAACATTAGATCCTAGGCAGCATGGGTTTAGAATAGGGAGATGATGCCAAACAAACTTAATAGACTTTTTCAACATGGTGACCAAGATAGTGGATCTGGGTGGAGCAGTGGGCATACTCTATCTGGATTTCAGCAAGGCTTTTGACTCCGTTCCACACAGAAAGCTGGTAAATAAGCTCTCCAACCTAGAGGTGGGGCAGAAGGTGGTAAACTGGGTGAAATACTGGTTCAGTGGAAGGACCCAGAGAGTACTAGTAAATGGCATACTTTCAGGGGAAAGGGAAGTGACCAGTGGGGTGTCTCAGGGGTCAGTTTTGGGGCCTACTCTATTTAACATCTTCCTTAGTGACATAGATGAGGGCCTGGAGGGCAAGGTGTGCTTGTTTGCAGCCAACACAAAAATCTGCAATAGGGTAGATACTCCCAGGGGAGTGTGAAAGATGAAGTCTGACCTAGAGAAACTGGAAAATGGACTTGGGGAAGAGTAACCCTGGGGTGGAATACTCGATGGGAGGTGTGAGGCTGGACACCACAAAGCAGGAGAAGGACCTGGGGTGATATCACAGATGACAAAAAAAGGAGCAGACAGTGTGAAAAGCCAGCATTAAAGGCAAATGGGATGCTGGGATGCATAAGTAGGGGTATCGCCAGCAGTAAAAGGGAAGTGGTGCTCCCACTCTACAGATCATTGGTGAGGCCACACCTGGAGTACTGTGTACAGTTCTGGTGTCCACACCTCAAGAAAGACATTGGTAGACTACAGAGGGTTCAGCAGAGGGCAACTGAAATGATACAGGGTCTGCATGAGACACCATAAAAGGGAAGATTGAGGGAACTTAACATGTATTCTCTCAAACAGTGGCGAGACAGTGGTGACATGATAGAAACCTTCAAATATCTGAATGGAATCAATAAAACTCATGTACAAGAACCAGAGGGCATGACATGAAAATTGGGGGCGGGAGTTACGAGGCAACGTGTGAAAGCTTTTCTTCATGGAGAGGGTGGTGGACCCTGTGAACAGCCTCCATCAGAAGGTCATGGGGAGCAGGACAGTCGAGAGTTTCAAACATGCATGTGACAATTACAGAGGCATCATTGCATTTGGCAGTAAATGGGTGGGGGGGGATATTTATTCTAAAACAGGCAGACTAGATGGATCTTAAGGTCCTTTTATGCCATCACTTTTCTGTTTCTATGTTATGTAATAACAATAGTTTTCTTTATAATGCTTTGTCCATTTACTGCTACAACTGAAAATTGTGGCTCAATAGATAGATAGACAGACAGATAGATACATACATACATACATACATACATACATACATACATACATACATAGATACATAGGTACTGTAGATAGATTTATTTAGATAGCTATATGTATATTCTTTGACTCGGTCAATGGGGTTTCTATTTATCTGTGATTTATGTTTATTTATTGTATTTGATCCAAAAACTAATATTTTACTATTTTTGTTATTTACTGTATAATTAACTTAGTTTGCATAGTTAACATCTTCCAAGCAATCTAATTTCCTTTGTAAACCTATTGGAGATACTAACATTGACACAAAATAGTCCACATATGCTAAAGCTGGACATGATTTTCCAACAATTGTAGAAAAATTAAAATCTGGCCAGTCTAGATTTATCAAGAGTTTATAAAAGAACAAATTGAACAATAAATGTTCTAGGAAGCAACTTCGTTTAACCCCCTTATTTACCCCAAATGTTTCTGTGAACTGACCATTCCGTGCATAGCGTGCATCCAGTTATGACCATGTAGGTTAATCAATATTCTCAGTAACTATGGTTTTATTTTTAGTTCAACTAATCTATCCCAAAGTAAATTTCTATGAAGAGAAATGAGAACCATTTTGAAGTCAATATACAAAACATGTAACTTATGGGGTCCAATATTCAAAACTTTGCCTGGCGCACAAGGAGTTTGTGTGGCAAATGCGCACACTTTGTGTGGTGTTCCCATATTAGATACATAGATAGATACATAGGTACTGACACGGGTAACCTCATAGACAATGTTGTCAGATCTGCCACCCCTTCAGTCCTCACTGAATCGCTTGTGCCAGCTGCCCCTTCCTACCATCTGAGATCCAGCGACTCTCTTGCCTTCTTGGTTCCCAAGACCCACACTCATATGGGTGACCGGGCCTTTGCTGCCTACACTCCCAGGTTGTGGAACTCCCTTCCATCAAGCACTCACTCCTCCTCCTCCTCCCACCATAGCTTTAAAACCTCCCTCTGGGGCTTTCTCAAATGGGCCTCCACCTGCCTCTGCTCTATACGAACCACCTCAACCTAGGCTGCACCGACTGGCTGAGTCACTACCTAACTTACCTTTCAAAAGACAGTTGGACCTCGGCACTATCCACTACCGAGTCTGCAATCTTTGTCTAGTAGGAGTAGTCCACTTAGACCAAACTGCTTAAGCAGTGTGTGCACAGTTACTGCTCTAGCTCTATTTTTTGCTCTGGGCCTCCTGTATCCCAATTGTGTTTCTTCTCTTTCTAAAACTGCTAAACTGCGATACTGCCTGGCATGATGATCAAATATTCAACTTGAGTGTACCGTACTTGTTTATTCATGAGAATACCATATTGCTATTTCTATCATACTGCCAGCTATGTAAGCCCTAGTTGTTTTCCTGCCTTGACCTTGTTGATTGATGCACTTAAATGTAACCTGTACCTGTTTTCTGTCTGATGTTCATGAATGTACCTTGTAATCACCAGGGTCACACCTGTAAATAGGCACTTGGCTGTCTAGAGTGCTTACCCAGTTAACAAAAGCAAATAAATATTCAAAGCTAGAGTTAGTGCAAGCAAAATCCGTTAACGTGTGTGCTGAAAAAAAAATGAATGTATGATGCAAATGGAGGGGCAGAGCCCTGCATATGGGCGCAGTGCTATATTCATTGCATTTGTGCATCATTAAGGGGTTTTGTGCCTTCACTTTGCACAGTGCTATTACTACCTATAAGAAGGTTGTCTTAATCCGGACAAACTCCAGAGATCACCTGAGGTACTGCAGCCACAAGCCCCCATGGGGGATGTGACAGCACAGATGCTGTTCATACTGGAGGAGTCCCTGATGAAGGAACAGAGGGAAGAGGGACATCCTGGGCCAATCCCTAGGCCGCGGAGGTGCTATGCTGCACACAGACAGTACTGGACATGAATCTCATTTGAAAGGCTCAGAGATGACCAGCTTGTTGGCTGGTACTGCCTCTATAGGGCCATGCTCAGGCAGCTCTGCAAAATCCTGTATGTCTGGCTATGCAGTATCACCCAGCACAGCCATGCCATGTCAGTGGAGTTAAAGGTGATGGCTGTCCTGTGTTTCCTGGCCACAGGATCCTTCCAGACACTGACGGGGGATACCACTGGTGCCTTGCAGTCCACCACCTTGCATCTGCTGGCCCAGTTCCTGATGCGCTACTACCATTTGCTGGTGAATACATAATGTTCCCCAGAACCACAGCAGAGCATGCAGCAGCAATGCAGCAGTTTTACAGGGTTGTGCACCTACCAGGAGTACTTGGTGCCATTGACTGCACCCATGTTGCCATCTTAGCACCCCCTGGCAATTACGTGGATGCCTACCTCAACATGAAAGGCTTCTGCTATATCAATTACCAGGTGATGTGTGATGCAACTGGGTGCATCATTGATGTCCTTGCATGGTACACTGGCAGTGCCCAGGACACCTTTGTTTGGCACAGCTTCATCCTCTGCCAGAGATTTGAAGGTGGTGACATACCCAGTGGACACCTTGTCGGTGAGTACACACAAAAGGGCTCCCACACCAACCCCCCCAACAGGGGGTGTAGTGGTGTACCCACTGCAAAGAGGAGATGCCGTAGGGAGGGGAAGTGGGTGAATATGGGGAAATCAAAGCAGATCGCAGATGGTGGGCAGAAGGCAGGTAGCTATGTGTGATCACCTGCTCATATGCATGTTATATCTTGCAGGGGACAGTGCCTATCCCTTGCACCCCTGGCTCCTCACACCCATCCTCCATCCCACATCTGTGGTGGAAGACAGGTACAATGTGATACGCACTGCAAAATGAGACATCATCAAGCATGTCTTTGGCATGCTGAAAATGCATTTTCTCTGCCTAGACCTTTCTGGTGGTGCCCTACAATACACTCCTCAAAAGGCCTGTGCCATATTCCTTGCCTGTTGTATAATACACAACCTGGTGCATTCCCATGGAATATGTCTGCCAGTCCAAGAGGAGCACACAGCATCAGGCACTGAGCCAGAGGAGCAAGAGGTAGTAGAGCAGCTCCAGAGGAGAGATCCCCACATGGGAAGGAGGGCCCAGGAACAACATCATTCGATGGCTAGCTCACAGCAGAAGGTGAGTAAGAACCACACACAATGGGAATGCTTCATTCAAAACTTTATTATGTAACAAACAACAGTAGACAGAATGGCAGACTATATCAGTACATGTGTAAAACACAGAGGGTTGGCTGTTAGCAGTGATTGGTCATGTTGCACAGTTACGGGTTGCACACAGGTAGAAAGGAGGTGGATGACAAATGTGGCCACACAAAAGAACCAGGGTTGAAGAGACAACTAAAAGCAGGGTGGGGAGTATCACCAGACCCATAGGGGTGGGACACAGGAGGGGCTGCACAAGGACAGTGGCGCACAGGGTCATGATGCAAAGGTACAGCAAAGAGGGTCAAGGGGGTGTTGCCAGTGATGCAGGTGTAGTTCTGTGTGCTCCTGGAGCACTTGACACATACTGCAGCAGGTGGCCACAACTTCCAAGACACACATGCATTCACCTAGACCCACAATGCAGGCCAACAGTGATGGCCTCCTTGCCAACTGTGGGGTGTACAGAGAGTTTGGCTGCATCTGAGGTGTCATGGCAGAGAATGCACAGCTATGCATCACTGCGGCCAACACGGGTGTGGACAGTTAACTTAGTTCCTGAAATGTATATAATTTAGCCATAACTCCCCTCCTACTGTACATTGTTTACCTGTCTCAACACTGTTCGAACTTGATGTATCCCAATTGTATTATGTAACCCCCCTACAAATGGGGGTTCCCAAAAAGTCTTCCTTGAGCTTGTCTAAATGCTCACTGCCAGGCTGGTGTCCTGTGTTTTACTGAGGCCCCAAGATGTCTGTAGGTGGCATCAGAAAATATACTCCTGGGGTCTTTAACGCCTCCAGACGTCCTGCACTTTGTGCCACTGAGGCCTTTTGACGCCTGAGGACGTCACTGCTTAAAACTTACATATTTCACAAACTGCAGTGAATAGAATTGACTACATAGCACCGTTGGAAAGGTAATGTTCTGCTGAACAACTTTGCCACTGATACTTTATGTCTGTTATGTGTACTTTAGAAGATATTCACATTTTTGTATGGTATGATGTGTATGGCTGACATTTGTTTCTCAAGCTTCACCCAGCTCCCTTAATAAAACAGAAAAGAAATACATGTATCATAGTAGAAAAATTATTTTTAGTGCAAAATTGGTTTTGTACCTCCATCTAATTTATGGATGCTTAATTTGGTGTTGATATGTTAAATATTTTCCCACAAAAACTGGTTTCTGTTGCCTTTTTTATTGAATTTTTTTTTCGCTATTTCAACCAATACAGAAAAATTAGAAACTGCTTATATTTAATTGCATAGTGCCATTGGAAAGGTAATTTTGTGCTGAACAACTTTGCTGCTCATACTTTGTGTGTAGCACTTACGGTTCATGAGGTGTTTGTATTTGTTTGTGGCACGCTGTTATGACTTGATTTTGCTCAGAAAGCTCCAGGTTGCACTGTTAAAAGTATATAGGCCACAAGTGGTGGAACTCTCAAAGAGCTCCTGAGGCCTCAGTGAGTTAAATGTGATTGCCAGAGAGTGCCTATATAGTCTCTGTGTACTGTCTCTTTAAGAGCTGCATGGATTGCAGTCAAAATTAATCTAAAAGGGAGCTCTGTTAGAAGATGTACTTGTTTGCTGATCATTTGTTAGAGTAGTAATAATATTGCAGTTTGTTCTAATCTGCCTTCTTTGCAGCATGGACAGTTCTGTTTGTTTCCATCATCTTGGTCCTGGACTGTTGAAATGGGCTAATCAGTACATTTTGGACTCTAAAATGGAGCCTGCCTACAGGGGCTTGGTGGGGTCAAAACTTGTAGGAATTGTAGTTTTGGGCTTTTTGCACCTAAAATAACCTGGAGGGGGAGCCCTTGTTGTGACAGACAGACAGACAGATCAGCAAACCAAACCTTTTGGATCTTGGGGAAAGTCCCAAACTGCTTGCAGTTTCGGTTAGATCTAAGTTGGGAAGTGAAGAAGTAACAGCTCATGGTAGTTAGAGCAGCAATCCATAGTTGATGCGCACTGGAGAACTGTGGAAAGGCCTGAGTTTTGGCCTGCATGCCTGCTCGCTGTCCCTGAGAGGGAACTTGTGCCTTTTTCAGACTGAATCCGAACTTGGCGAGCGAAGCAAGCAACTGAATTGTTACCTGGCTCCTACCTGAAGAAGACTGAAAATTTGTTGAATGTGATCGGCCTGTCTGGACTTCCAGCCACCTCTGAACTCCCAGATTGTGCAGAGACTCTGTAATTGTGACCGGAGAGCCTTTTGCCTCATACAGTGGAATTTCCTTACATGTGAATGTGTTATGTGCTTATAGTGGGTCGTGATTTGGTTCCCCACTGTGGTTTGAATTGTATTCTGCTTGCTGGAAGCTGCATTAGAATTTCCTTATGTGTAAATATGCTGTGTGCTGCTAGTGGATCATGATTTGGTTCCCCACTGTGGTTTGAACTGTATTCTGCTTGCTGGAAGCCGCATCCAGCCCCACGGATTGAATCCAAAATCATCTCCATTGGGCCTGGGCCTTGCCACACTGGCCTAGCCTGACTATCCGCTGCACAAAGAAAGTCATCGATGAGAGACCTGCCAGGGGATCAGCTCTCTGCTCAACACTTGAACAGGAACGATGCCTTGGAGATTTGTGTGGGCCCCACTTCTCCGGGCACTCTAGCTCAACAACTTGTAGTCTTGATTTCATCCTGCCTGTATCCACTATTGGGTATCATGAGTAAACATCAGGGTAGCTCCCTGCAACAACAGCTAAATCTAAAGTGTTGTCATCTGATTGTCTTGTTGCTTTTTCTTTCACAAACTGAGCTCTCTGACGCTAAATTACAAGTAGTGTGTGTTGTGCATGTTGCTTTCTTCCAACACAGGGCCCCAACCAGCTGCAACGTTCCTAGCTAGCCCACCATTTTCCTACCTGGGTACCCAGAGTGTGTGACTGTGTGAGGACTTATGGTGCATGCATAACTGTTTACTTAATATAGCCTTTGAGCCAATCAACCTGATAACGCCCCTTCCTTGTTCAAGTCCCCTAAATAAATCAGATCTGACTTTTTTGCTGAATTTAACCTGACTGCGGTTCTAGTTTGTGCCAAGAGTACTGTACTGTTGCTATTTATTGTGCATAGCCTTGTTTTACAGGAGGTCCCCAGGGTCGAGCCAGAGGAACCAGCCCTGGTGGAAAGTGCAAACAGTGTGGGTACTGGTATGGTGTACAAGGGGTGCTGTGAAAGTGATTATCATATGTTGCTCAGGCCACTAGAAGGGAAAGAGGGGGCTTACAGTGTCCCATAGGCTGTGCCCAGGTTAGTTTGACCACTATCAACCCTGTCTTCCGGGTGGAGGCACCCGTTTCAGAACTCAGGCCCCTTAACTTGCTACTAGCCGCGCAGGCAAGGGTAGTAGTCCTTGGGATAGCACCACCTAGGGGTTACATCTTGGAGGCTCACCACTGGGATTTTGTGCCTTCTAGTGGCCAAAAATTATGAATTATTGTTAAAAATTAATGGCTACCCCAGTAGAAATGGCTGTACACCAGTTGGTGGGGTAGTGTACTGGGCAGGAGATCAACCCACAAAATGCTCTGCTTATACTGGATATTCCCCTGGGTACCAGTAAGGACACTGTAGAGGGAGCAGTCTCCAAAGTTAAATGTTTAAAAAACCCTGTGGTGGTGGGTTGACAGGCTGATTTGATCACCCAGACTTTCATAGCCTTGGTAGAGTGTGGTGACCTCATGGACAGCTCTAAAGTGCCACAGACTATTGCCTCAGAAGGGGTCCTAGCCACCTACAGTGATAACAAAAGACAGCAGAGACCCTGGGGAGGATTGGCTCCCACCATTATCTGAGACTTTTGAAGGAGAAATTTGCTAAGTTGTTGCTGGAGGAAGGGAAAACCGTAGAGGACTTTAAGAAACTATTCCTGCCACCTGGGGGTGTTCCTTCCCCAACACCCCCTCCCACTTCTGCACCTATTACTGCCCTGCCTTCTGTGCCCATGCCAGTGCTGGCCCCTATATCTGTACCCACCATTAGTCACGACTTGTATCGCCGGTTGAGGAAGTTTTCAGGCACCCTCCCCACACCCCAGGGGAGGACAATTGGGAGACTTGGATAGACTATGTTGCCCCTCAAATCCGAGAATGGCAATGCCCCGAACCAGAGAAGAGCAGAAGGGTGGTTGAAAGTCTCAGAGGCCCCGCCCAACTTACTATCCACACTACACAGGCTAGTAATCCAGAAGCAACTGCTCAAGATTTTTTGAATGCATTGGAAAATGTGTATGGGAGTCCTGATTCAGATGAGGACATGTGGGGTAGGGTCAAAAACACTCAGCAATACCCAGAGTAGCCTTTATCCGTGTATGTGCCTCACCTCGAAGCGGTGCTACAGGAATGCCTAAAGAAAGGTGGCATGGTCCCAGCTAAGTTAGATCAGATTAGGTTGGA
Source organism: Neoceratodus forsteri (assembly GCA_016271365.2). Taxonomy (NCBI): domain Eukaryota; kingdom Metazoa; phylum Chordata; order Ceratodontiformes; family Ceratodontidae; genus Neoceratodus; species Neoceratodus forsteri. The sequence goes on along the minus strand of CM028132.1, from coordinate 829,043,042 downwards.
CCAGCTTCTCAAGTCAGCTCCATTCTCTGAATTATTGCTGCTCCAAATACACCTTGCTGCTCGGTTGGATGCGCCTCCTACCTATGATGGACTGATGATGGAAATTCAGAGGAATGGGTGGAGGCAGCCATGTTGAGGGCCCCCTCCTGTATCTGCTGTTGCTGCTGCCCAGATGACCAAGGATGCACATGTGAGTGATGCTCAGGGGCGAAATACAGTGCCAGTTGAACATTGGGAGGCTACCAAGGATGCTCCGCCCTGAGGTGAGATACTATAAGAGGTCCGAGAAATGAGGGCTACCATTTCCCTACAAGCCCATTCCAGAGATACAATGGGCCCAAACCCCTCTAACAGCATGTCTGCTATGGGGGTGGGGGTGCACGCCCAGGCTTCCCCTGTTTACAGCAGCTCAAAGATTGATGAATTGACTGTAGAAGTAAGGGAATTACTGAGGTGTCTCCCCATGCTCACCACACACCAGACAGAGGTTGCATCATGATTTTCTGTACCCCCTGACTCAGCCCCCAATATGATGCCTCGACCACGTCAGACTCTAGAAAGCATACTCTGTCATAATTTTGGAAAGGAAGGGCATATGAATTAAGAATGCTGGTCCCCAAAAGACTTAGATAAGGTTGTATACAGACTTCAAAGAGAGCTCCAGAAAGTTAAACCATGGCTGAGGGGTGCTGGAAACAACTGCAGTGAAGGCTCAGGAAATCCCAGCTCCAACTTCTTTGTGGCTAAGTCATCTGTACCAGCCCCTGCTACTGTCCCTCCAGACTGGTCCAAGATAGTGGGCCCTTCAATGGAGACTATTGTGGCTGTGAATGGTATTCCTACTCGGGCTGTGCTTGACAGTGGGTCGCAAGTAACCATTGTATTTCAGGACTGGTATGACAAACACATATCTGATGTGCCCTTACAATCCCTGAAAGGCCTACTTGTGTGGGGGCTGAGCGACAAGTCTTATCCATATCTAGGATATGCCCGCCTCTGGTTGTCTTTTCCTGCAACTGTCACTGGCATAGAGGAGCAGGTAGGGACACTGGCCCTAGTGTGTCCCCCCAATGGATTGTACGATGGGGTTCCCCTGTTAATTGGAACAAATGCCCACATGTTTGGGAGACTAGCACACCTCTGCCATGAGAAAAAAGGGCAGCTGACTGGATGGGCCCTAAGAATTCCAGCCTTAGTAAAAAGGGCTTATGACTGGCAACAGAGACCCGATGAAGTGGACCCAGATGAGCCAGTGGGGATAGTGTGGAAAAAGGAACCTGACTCCTTGGTATTGGCCCCCAATTCCTAGTGCACAATCCATGGAGAAGTCTGCCTAAAGAGAAATGTAAAGAACAAAATATTAATGTTGGATGCACCAGGAGATGGAAAGGTGCCAGAGAGATTATTGGTCAAACCCAGCATCTTACCTGCTTGTGCCCATGCCTATGCACGACGAGTGATGATCCAGATTCAGAATGTGTCAGATCGGGAGATTCGGGTGAACAGAGGGTACACCCTAGCTACAGTACACTGCACCAACACTGCCATATTGCCCAGCCACAAGTGCTCTGGCGAGAAGGAGAGAGTGACCCTGGACATCCTGTGTGTGTGTGTGTGTGTGTGTGTGTGTGTGTGTGTGTGTGTGTGTGGAGGGGCAGTCTGATTCTTGCTAGTTTAAATGTTTGCCAATGAAGCGTGTAAATCTCTCACTGGATCCTGGTCTCCCTAGATAGATACAGGCCATCTCTCCTGCATAGACCTGCATCCACCCAGGTGGGAGCCCAGCCCCCAATAAAGCCAAATCCCTCTGCTCCACATCAGTCCTTCAGACATGCATTGAATCTCATGGTGCAGAGTACCCTGTCCACCCCTTTGTCATAGACAGGTAACACCTCCGAAAAGGTTACAGAGTGTGCTACCTGTTTAAGACCCCTCTCCAGCTCCCTGAGCTCTTTGTGCACTTCCCTTACCTCATCACTAGCCAGGTCATTTGTCCCCAGGTGGATAATGATATCTAGCTCACCCTTCCATCCTGCTGCCCCAGTGATCCTTATGATTCACTTTCCATCCTTCCAAGCTGTGGCACCATGTAGGCACTTGACCTCCCTCACTCCCCTCCCTCCTGCTTCCAAGTCTACCCCCTTAATGATAGAGTCCCCCACCAGGAGTTTCTTCCTCTTCCTCCTCCCCCCCAGGGATTCTGGGGTACCAGAAGAAGGGGAGATAAATATGGAGGTAGACCATCCTGATGGTGTTGCACTGGAGCGGAGAATCTCCATGGCCTCCTGGATATTGATAGAGGGATGTGCCACCCAGGTGTGTGGGGTGAGTGACTAAATGATGGGGGCACATGCCTCATGCCAGTGTCTGAGCTAGCAGATTGTGATATTGGCATGAGCCATCATGTCCCCAGGGCACTAAGATTTAGGATGCTGGGGACGGGAGGGTTGTGACCAGCCTACACAGTTGTACATACTGCAGCGGCAACATCCTCTACAGTCCTGATGAGTCACTCAAACATGCATCCTTGGGCATACTGGAGGTGGGCCTGATGCTGCTCCGCATGCTGTTTGGCCCACAGCAGATCATGTTGCAGCTGGTCGTGGAGGTGCACCACACCCTCTTGCATGGCCTGCCTGAACTGTCCAAGCACCCTTTTTGGAGTGGTCTGTTTGTCCACAGTGGCATGCATGAGATGCAGTGCCCACAGCTCCTCCTGCTGTTGTGGGCTTCTGGTGGGAGGGCCTGGTGTAGACTCTGCATGGAGGCACATCGATCTGTGTGGGGTGCCTACAACAGCCATAGTCATCACCGGTGGAGGGACTCCAGTGACTGTTATGGACTGTGGTTGGTGAGCAAAGAACACTGCTGGCATGGTAATGGTGAACATAGGTAACCCTGTGAGCCGTGAGGCACAGAGGGTGACTGAAGGTGTGGTGGGATTGGCCACTGTAACAGGGCATGTAGTGATGCCACCCTGAGGAGATGTCAGAGGTGGTGGTGGTGAACTGGGTGTGGGTGACGTCTGTGCCCATAAGGTTGCCAGCTGCCCCTGTGCAGCCACTGTTTTTGGAGGTGCTGGCTGGGGATATACATCCTCCAGCTGTGTCACAAATGTAAGGAGTTCCTGGCTGTCATAATAACTGTTTTCAGTGCTGCTGGTTGTGGACTCTCCGCTGATGCATGCCAGAAGGTCTGGTCACACAACTGGTAATGGCGAATCATGGTAGACATGCCCAGAGTCTCCTCCTCAGCCATCACATGCACCAGAACCCTAGCTGCAGAGAGAGGAGGATGTCAGTGATGCACATGTGACACTGTGGGGTAATAACTGTGCTGTTGCTGCATGCACATACCACTAACTGGTGCACAGTGTCACAGTGTCTGCATGCTACTGGTGGTCATAGGTGTCCCTGACCCACACCCATAGCAAATACCTGCTGACAGGTGCAGTGTGATACATGCAGATGCCCATTGCCCCCAGAAGATGGTGCCCAGTATAAACACATGCCCATAGTGTCACACACACTGTACAGCACCCTCAAGACCTGCACTATGGCACTGCTACCACCCCCAAGCACCTGTGGCCCACCATAATGCAGCGGGCCACGCACGGACACACATGTGTGACCCAAGTACCATAGGCACAAACTGGGTAGTGGCAGGGCAGCACGATGCCAGGATAGCTGCATAGCAGGAGCACTGTGGCCCCTCCCAGAATATCAATGTCTGAGTGCTGTGTTATGCACCATGTACAGCATGTGCCTGTGCTCCATGTCACCCCTAAGAGATGAAATGTAAGTGCCCCCTTGAATAAATAGGTGTGGCAACCACCTAGTACTTATGTTGTTGGATGGCTGTAACCTGTATCTCAAAGCTGCCCCCTGGTACACCGGTCAGCTCAACAAACCACAGCATGGATGCCACTGCCTCCTCCACTGGGTCCAGACACCTGCCTAGTGAAGGTGCAGGATGGCCACTAAAGCTGCATGTTGTTCTGTGTGGGGCAGCCAGTGAGTTATTTGCATTTCGGTGCAGGTACCCAAAACATTTTCAGACTGCATCCCAGCCTCCAATGGCAATGACCGCCTCTGCAATCTCATCTCACACCTTACAGACAGTGGAATTTATGCTGTGGTACTGTGAGATGTCTGACTCCCTGACCTTGTATGCCTCCGTCAGCCCATGCAGCTCCTCCCTGCTGAATTGATGTGCCTACACGTGTTTCTTCTCAGCCATGGGACCTGCTGTGTAGAGTGGAACTTCATATGTAATTGGCATGTGTGTCAGGTGTTGCCTTGTGGGAAGTGCTGTGCCACCTGTCTGGGTCAAGGTGTTGCTGCTGCATGCTGTGTTTGGGACATGGGCTCAATGCCATGTGAACGTGGAGCTCAGTCCACTCCCCCCTTCACCGCTGCTGTCTGCCATAGTGCTGGAGACCTTGGTAGCTGTGTGGTGACCCCAATACAGATACTGCGAGACCATAATGCTGTGATGGTGGGGTGTGTGATCTCACGTTAGGTAGATGTGCACCTATCCTGGTGCACCGTGATGTATGGTCATACAGCATGAAGGGGTCATGATCCCTTTGTTGGCTCACATACTGGAAACATTATGTAGGGGTGGATGCACTTCATCAGTGTTCAGCAGGTGTTGAACATGGTCCTTTAAATATCCTAGGAACTGTTGTGCAAATACAAGCAGAAGGCTCAAAAATGAGATGCAAAGTGAGAGAGCTGCCCAATGTTTGGTTAAGTAGCTCATTTACGTGCCTGGGCTGGAAATTAAAATAAGGTGCTCCTCAAATACATAATTAGTGATTCTGCAGCTCAATGTATGTTGCACGAAGCATGCACAGTTACCTGGTATGGCAACAGGTGCACATGCTTGTCCCCAGGTATCTTAACAGCTGACGTGTGCATGTGTATTGTTGTGCAGTGATATGACATTCCAAAACCCAGTGCAAGCTTACACAGAATGAGCATGCACAATGTCATGACTTTGGCAGGCTAGAGTGCCATAGCACTGTGCAAGAGACGATTGTGCATTGCTAACAATATACTTTGCATTGCTCAAATGACATGCTCGAGCACATTTCATAAATGTGTCTAGGCACTGTACTTCAGCACCAAGTTCTTCTACAAAATGGCATCAAGAAGATGATAGGCATTGCAGCAATGGGACCAGAGGTGGACTGAGGTGGAGCTGGCCAACCTGGTCAACCTGGTGGTGGTCAGGAATAAACTACCGTTTGGGGAGCACGAGCCCAAGTGACCTAGTGGGAAGATGTGGGCCTTTGTTGGGTTTCATCTTTCTGGCCACACTGGCATAAGTAGAATGGGGAGCAGTGCCATCACCTCTATGGGAACTTGATGAGACAGGACCAGGAGCATCTGCAAAGGTTCCACAGGATGGTGCAGGATGGGACCATCCCAAGACCTCATAAGTTTTCTTATGTCCGTGGAATACCAATATTTGGGCATGGGTTCAGTGGGGACATGTTGTTTGAGGTAGGTGTGAAGTGTTCCCATGGCAACATCTGCTATGTGTGCTGAGTCTAGACTTGTCACATCAGGTGGTTATGCCACCCATGCATATCAGTGAACAACCTCTAATATGGGGCAGTTGTGCCTGACACACCTGTTGTGCCATGTTGCCTGACCAACACTGTGACATGTCAGTGCCCCTGGGACAGTGTGTTCCACAAGGTGTACTACACATGTAACAAGCCCTACTACCCATGTACATGGCTACAAACACTAGAGGGTGCCAAAACAGCCTTCACCTAGTGCATCCTGCACTTCAAACACTGTTAGTGGCATATGCCACAGAAAAGGCAGCATCATATGGCTCCCCAGTTGAAAACACGTACTGGCAGTCATGGTAATGCATACCACATGTGAGTTCTCATGAATATTCAATGTACTTTGCTGAGTAAAGACAACACTGGAAGATCAAAGGGAGACATGAACCTCAGGCCAGCAACACAGACATACACACAGCCTGATGTACAGGAATCTGGTGTCCCCATCCTATGATTCTTCCCTGTGTGTGTGTGCATGTGATGTTTGTGCGATATGTGTTGTGCAATGCCAGATCTTTTAAAAATAAGAAATTATTGCTGATCTTTTTGCAACATCTGATGTGGCATGCATCACTGAGACCTGGCTGGAAGATAGAGCTGCTCCAGTTTTGGAATTGGCTATTCCGGATGGGTACTTGGTGGTACACTGCCCAAGAAAGGATCATGGGGTGGGGGTGTGGCAGTATGTTTCAAGTCGGACTTGAACCTTGCAGCCCTCCTGGTAGGAACAATGAGATTCTTTGAAAGTGTAGCCATTTAAGGGTGTGCAGGTGCATGCTGCAGAATCCTTCTCATCTACCGGTCACCTGGGGATGGGAAGGAGTTTCTGCAGGAACTCACAGACTTCATCATCGAAATGGTGTTGGAGTCACCCAGATAGATTATTCTGGGTGACTTCAATGCCTGAATTGACAATGAACTCTCACAGTTTGGTCAAGATTTCCTCCAACAGGTGTGTTCATTGGGCCTGACACAGGTCGTTACCTCTGCAACCCATATACACAGCCATTTGCTGGACCTCGTCTTCCTACTGGTAATACATAGATACATAAATGCATAGACAGTGTCGGCAGATAAGGGCCTACGGCCCACCCAGTCTGCCCATTTGAGCTTGTAAATTCACTTTATGTTTTCCTAGAAGTCTGTAGCCTCTTACCCCTGACCTCCAGAATTACTTTATGTCTACACCATGCATTCTTAAATCCTGTGATTGTTTCAGCCCCCACCACTTCCCCTGGCAGGGTGTTCTACTTGTCCACCACCCATTATGTGAAGAAATTCTTCCACATGTTTCCACTGAATCGTCCTCCCTCCAACTTCATCTCATGCCCTCTAGTCCTGTAACATCTTTTTAGCTTAAAAATAGTGTATTCCTGCACCCTATTCCTCCCTGTAGGATACTTGTATGTCTCTATCACACCCCCTCTCTACCTCCTCTCCTCTAGGAAGTACATATTCAAGTCCTTCAACCTGTCCTTATAGGACTTATGATGCAATCCATATACCATCTTTGTTGCCCTCCTCTGAACCTTCTCTACCCTGTCTATATCCTTATGTAGGTAAGGTCTCCAGAACTGTACACTGTACTCCAGGTGGGACCTCACAAGTGTCTTGTATAGTGGAATTATGACCTCCCTTTTCCTGCTGGTGATGACCCTGCCTATGCATCCCAGCATCCTATTTGCTTTACCTGCTACCTTGTCGCACTGTTTCCCTACTTTGAGGTCATCAGAGATGATGACCACAAGATCCCTTTCCTGCTTGGTGCATGCTATATCCTCACCCCCCAACTGATATATTGTGCCTGGGTTTTTGTGCCCCATGTGCATTATCTTGCACTTTTTTTGCATTGAATTTCAGCTGCCAAACCCCTGATCATTCTTTAAGTTTCTGCAGGTCCCTTCTCATTTTGTCTACACCCTTTGGTGTGTCTACTGTGTTACAGAGCTTTGTGTCATCAGTGAACAGGGAAATTCTGCCTTCTAGGTCCTGCGCAAAGTCACTTATGAAGATGTTGAATAGGACCAGTCCCAGTACTGATCCCTGTGGTATCCCACTGGTCACTCTTCCTTGTGTGGAGTGACAGCCATTTACCACCACCCTCTGTGCCCTGCCTCCCAACCAGTTACCTATCCACCACACTACTGTCCTAACCACACCCATATTCCCCAGTTTGTGTAATAGTCTTCTATGTGGCACAGTGTCAAAGGTCTTACTGAAGTCCAGATAGGCCATGTCCACTGCTCTCCCCGATCCACCTCCTTAGTCACCCATTCGAAAAATTCAATGAGGTTGGTCTGACATGACCTCTCCCTGGTGAAACCATGCTGCTTTGAGTCCTGTAGTCCATTGATAATCAGATGTTCCACCAATCTCTCCTTCAGTAGTGCTTTCATGATCTTCCCCACTACCGAGGTGAGGCTGACTGGTCTGTAGTTACCTGCTTCCCCTTTGTTCCCGCTTTTGTATAAGGGGACTACATCTGCTGTCCTCCAGTCTTTGGGTACCTCCCCTGTTTCCAGTGATCAGCTAAACAGGATTGCCAGAGGTTCAGCCATCACCTCTCTTAGCTCTTTAAGGACCCTGGGGTGCACCCCATCTGTCCCCATTTCTTTATCAACTCATTACTTCCAGTTCCTTCAGGACCCTTTCTCGTGTAAAGGGACTTGTGTCTATTTCTGCACCATTCCCACCCCTTGTACTCCCTTCAGATCCATTACCCTTCTCTTCCTCAGTAAAGACTGAGCAGAAATACCTTTTCAATATGTCAGCTTTACTGTTGTCATGCTCCACATGGCCCCTATCCTCCCCCTTCAGTCTCGCTATCCCTCCCTTTGCCTTTCTTTTTTCACTTATGTACCTGTAAAAGGTTTTGTCCCCTCTACCCACTGATTTTGCAATGTGCTCTTCTGTCTGAGCTTTGGCTTCCATTACGGACCTCCCTGCCTCCCTTTGCTCCTCCTGGTACTTCTCCCTATCCCCTTCTACCTGTGTCTTTTTATATTGTCTGAATGCAGTCTTTTTGGCTTTCACTTTCTCGCTACCTCCTTGGAAAACAATAATGGCCTCCTCTTCCTTTTCCCCTTGCTAACCTGCTTAATGCATAATTCTGCTGCTCTTGTAATCCCCATTTTAAATACTGCCCACTGTTCCTCAACCCCTGATTCCTGCCCCATTCCCTTTAATGCCTATTTCAAGCATCTCTCCATTTTCATAAAGTCTGCCCCCTAAAATCCAGGATACGTGTTTTTGTGTGGTTTGGTTCTGCTCCTTCTGTGATTTCAAACCACAATGATTGGTGGTCACTGTTCCCCAGGTGCTTCCCCACTGTTACCCCATCACACTGTCCCTGTTTGTAACGGAGGTCTTTGACCTTATGGTGGAGCCGGTTTCATGGTTGGACCACCATACTGTGAGGTTCTCATTTGAGACCCCCTCAAATAGACCCTCCCTTATGGAGATAGTCCAGTACTGCCCTTTAAGGGGTTTGATTGCAGTGCTGGATCTATCAGGCCCAATGAGTGCATGTACAGAGCCGGGGGAATTGGTTCTGATCTATAACAGGGTGATTGCTGAGACCCTCAACTCTATCGCACTTGTCCGTGTTCGACCCCTCACTTCACATCAGAGGTTCCACTTGTTTGATGGGACTCTTAGGAAGATGAGGAGGGGGGGGTTGTAGGTTAGAGCGGTGCTGGAGAAGGTCTGGTTTGACAGAGGACAAGCTTATATTGATGGTCCATTACAGGGACTATCAATCCGCAATCTCCTGTAAGAAGGCAGAGTTCCTGTCCAAGGAGATTGCTGTAGCAATTAACAGACCAGCTCAGCTCTTCCGCACCAAGGACAGGCATTACAATCCAGTCTGTCTTTGGTCCTGGGGAGCCTTTTTGCAGTCGTGTCAAGTTTGCTCTTTATTTTACCAATAAGATTGCTTCCATCAGATCAGATTAGAAATCTAGTCAGCACCTTTAAATTGGCATTGCGGTGAAGGGCGTGAGGTCACATGCACTCAATCTGACAGGTCTGACTTTGACCAGGTAGCTGTAGTAGATGTCATGAGGGTCATCAGGGAGTTATGGCCAACCTACTGCAGTTTGGACCTGGGACCAACACCCCTCCTTTTGGGTGCATTGATGCTATCGGCCCAGTCCTAGCCAAGATAGTCCAATGTTCTCTGGTGTTGGTGGTCTATCCAGAGCCCCTGAAGGAGGTGGTTGTAAGGCATCTCCTAAAAAAACCTTCACTAGACGCGGACTGTCTGGCAAGCTAAAGACCTGCCTCTAGTCTTCCCTTTGTGGGGAAGGTTATTGAGATGGTGGTGGCCATTCAACTGGAGGACTATTTAACAGCCCGTGATATCTACAGGCCTCTCCAGTCAGGATTTAGGAAAGGGCATAGTACTGAGACTGCCCTGGTTCAGGTGTTAAATGATCTCCTGGTGGCAAGGGATCAGGGGAGATGATCCTTTCTTGTTCTCCTCGATCTCTCGGCATCATTTGACACCATGGGCCATGGGGTGCTGATGGAGTGCCTGCAAGTACTGTATGTTGTGGACTGACAGGTATGGTTCACAACTGATTTAGATCTTACCTCACTGGCAGGTTACAGTGTGTGGTGCCCAGGGTTTATTCCTCAGCTCCCATGCCCCTGCCATGTGGGGTCCCACAGAGCTCCATTTTGTCTCTCATATTGTTAGTATGTTACCACTAGGGGACATTATAAGGCAGTGCAGACTGAGTTTTCACTGTTACACAGATGATACTCGGCTCTACATTTCCTTTGCACCAGAGTAGCAGGAGATGGTCTCAGTATTGAAAATATGCCTGGATGAGCTCCAAGACTGGATCAGGGTGAACTGGATAAGGTTGAACCCGGATTAGACTGAGGTACTGGTGCTGCAACCTGGTCACTAGGGGATGAGGGTGCAATCTGGTCAAGTCTCAGGGCTTAGGCTCAGGGACTCCCAGTTGCTCACCTCTGATCAACTGAGGAATCTTGGCATTGTTTTGGACTGTGGCCTGATGCTTAAACTACAGGTGTCTTCTGTGGTCAAGAACTCTTTTTACCATCTGATGAACATTGCCTGGGTTAAACACCTGATACCCCCAAATGATCTGCCTGCACTAGTCCATGCCTTTGTGACATCACACCTGGATTACTGCAATACTCTGTACCTTGGGCTACCAGGGGTAGATCTGCACCACCTGCAGCTAGTGCAAAATGCAGCAGCCAGGTTGTTGACTGGTCTACCTAGATCATGTCATATTACACCTGTGCTGTGCTCTCTGCATTGGCTGCTGGTAAGATGGCTGATCTCCTTCAAGGTCAGTTTGCTGACCTATAAGACCCTACATGGTCAGGGGCCCAGTTACCTGCAAGATCTCCTGTATCCCTACTGGACCACCCACTTCCTTCGATCCATGGAGGATGGTTTGTTGGGAGTTCCCAGAGTTCATTGAAAGACATTGGGGGCCTGCGCTTTTTCTTCTGCATACCAAATCTTGTGGAACTCCTTCCCTCACCATATTCAAGGGAGCCCAACAGTTGACATTTTCAAATGGAGCTGAAGACCTTTTTATTTAACCAAGCTTTTATGAGTAATTAGTGTGCTTTTATTGATAACTAATGTTTGTATTTATTTATATGTTTGTCTGGTTTGTATTATGTTTGGAAAAATGTTTAGAATTATTGTGAAGTTCATTGAGTCACAATGGAGAAATGCACTCTGTTAAATAAAGATTGATTATTTGATTGATTGATTGATATGTGGTTGCTAAACTTGCAGGCCATAAATGTGTGAGTGGTCAAAATGATTACCTCTGCATGAGTGCTGGTGTGCGTGCACCGCTGTATGACTGGCTACCTTCATGTTCTACAGATGTGTTTTACAATGTATCCTACACACTACCACTGACAGCCACCCAACTACTGTGTGCTTGGTAATGTGCGTGTTACATAATACACAATGTTGTCAGACTATTATATTTTCTGTACTACATATTCTTGACTGACATGAAGGAGATCCTGCACATTTCCAGGTTCTTGGATATGGAAGGGGGGCAGCAGTTTTGCTAACTGTAAAATACAAGTTGAAAAGTACTGGTGACTCACCTGCCATACCACGCTCTGTTGAGTGGGTCATATCTTATGTGTCATGCAGTATGCCTGGGACCAAACACCAAGGCATGCCTCTGCAGTTCTGTGGGTGTGGTGTAACCTACCTACACCTGTCCTGCAGTTCGGTACTGACTGTCATGTCTCTCCAACCTGGCTGTCTGACTGAATGTTCTGCTGATGAGGTGCCACTGTCACAGCACCACCATCACAGCTGTGGAAGGACTATAGCCACTGTGGGATTCTGGTGCCATGTCTCTCTGCTATGCCATCAACATTTGGGCAGGCATCTCAAATCTACATATCCAGTGAATGCTAAGGATGAGTGTGGAATGCTCTGTCCAGCACTGTCATCACATGTAGCATAGCAGTGGCTCATGTTCGCCTTGTGCCTGTCTACATGCCCCATACTTGCGGTCACAGCACAAGGGGGTGCCTTACAAAGGGGTGGCAGCACAGTGGGTCCCTGGCAAATACTGTCATGCAATGCCACCCAAAGGCTGCGTGACCTCAAACAAAACCCTTACCTGTGTTTTACCTCCCAATTGCCAGGGCCCGTGAGTGGGATGTAGTGGGGCAATGTGTTGTACAGAACACCTCTGACATCACCTTTTCTTACACTTTGCAGATCACGCATCCAGAGGACAGGCAGCAGCCACCACCAGCACCACGCCTCAGACAGTGGGCAGGATCATCCCCAGTGCTGTAACGGAGCCCAAGTAGGGGTGCAGCCATGTGAGTATGCTTTTCTTTGCCATCCTCTCATCCACTACATGGAGGCACATAAATGCAGGGTTCCTGTCCTGCTTGCCATTTCCACTGCATGTGCCTCAGTGGTGCTCTACAGCACAACACCTCTCACATGGAGCTCTGCCCCTGGTAGGTGTAGCCCTGCCCAGGTCATGGTACAGTTGCTACCGCCAACCACTGTTTTGTCTGTCATAGATAACCAACATGCCTATAATCTCATCAAAGATGCCCCTGGTGACATGGCATCCCTGGCAGGCAGGGGATGTGGTTAGCTTCCCAGCCACATACTGTGGCCCCTTGTAGCAGCCACAGCAGCACCACGGCTGTGACTGGAACACACTCTGTGTCCTGGGTAATATGGCCACATGAATCCCCCTCCCAGGGCTGTAGTCCTGGTGGCCTGTGCTGCCTCAAGTTACCACATGATTGCTGTCCTGCATGCCTCGAGGCAACACATGATTGATGTCCTGCATGTAGCACTGAGCCATGCATGCTGTAGCACAAGGGTGTGCCACTGCCTGTACCCCAGGGAATTACCTCCTGCAGGTCCTGCTTGGCTGTGCCATGGCAGCTGCTTTACCCTCACACCTCTAGGGTGGCCTCCATCTTGGGTGTTGGACTGTCACCCTGCTGCAGGGGCACACCCTGCAGCATGCCCACTGTATATTTGTGCTGTGCTTCCTGGCCTCACCAGAATGGTGTGCTACCAGGTAAGGGCACTACTAATATATCCACATGTGCACCACTACATATATCACTTACTATGGCTCTATGCTGTGTGGGTGCAGAGCTGGTGGGGCATCTCCATGGACCACACAGCTGACAACACCACACCCCATGTATATATGCATCTGATACTGTGATGGTGTACAACTGTTTGTGTACAGCTCTCTGTCATTGCAGGTCTGTGATTTCCATGGTGCACTCGCCAACCTGCCTTTCTTGGGGTTGTCTGCTCTAGGGAACAGTTGCCTCCCTGTGGGGCTAGTGGCAGTTGTACTTGAACTGGGGATGGGTACAGCAGCAGGCGAGAACTGCCATGCTATGACACTAGCTGCAAAGAGTGTGGTTTCAGTCAGTCAACAGCACCCCCTGCACTGTGGTTACATGTCATGGTACACACACGCTCAGTAGCACACAACCCAGGGCACCAGGAACCGTCTGGCACTGAACACACAGTCTTATTGTCCTATGCTGTGTCAGCCTGAGTGTACCCCTCTGCTGTGCTACACTACATCACATTGAATCATAGCCTGCTTGTCATGGCATGGTACACATACCCTGCACCTACACTGCCATCTGCAGCCACAGACCTTTGCTGGCCATGTCAGCCAGCTGCCCCGCTGCCACTTTCTGGTGACTGGCATCTTTCAACAGTCACTGTACATATCCAACATGGCTGTCTGCTCCATGGCACAATGGTACTGCCCACAGAACAGCCTGTTGTGGCAATAGTAGCATGTGTCCAGATCTGTGCCACTGTGGGCCAGGGTCGTGCGCCACACCCAGGCCCGTGTTGTGATTCCACACCACTGTCCACATGTTGTGGGCATGGGGTGACTTCCTCAGTACCATTCAGCTCTCCTGGACTTAGAGCAGAAAGCCATTGTGGTTTTCCACTCTGGATTGTGTTTAGTACACTGGCCACCATTACCTCAGACCCTGCCATCCAGCCCACTGCCACAGGGTGACATCCTAGACCTTTCCACCATAGTCAGGGACACCAATCCAGTTTGTGTGGCAACCAAGCGTGTCCACATGTGTGTGTCTGCAGGTGTCTCCACAGTCTCTTGGGTGGCTGTGCCACTTTTATACCATGCATGCCATGGTGGTGGCTTTGCTGCAGGTGGGGAAGGCATGGCTTTGTGTGCTACTTCATCCTACATGATCTACAGTATCTGGTCAACTCACTTATGGCATCTCTCTCCACACAGGTCCATGTCAGACAGCAGCCACAGCCAGCAGCCAAAATTGGTTGATGGGCAAGACAACCTCCTCCAGTGAATTGTGAGGCAGCAGTGCACGATTATAGATTGCCTGCAGGCCCTGGACAGTACTGCACCCAGACTGCAGATATGTTGGATCGGGTGGCCAACCACCTAGAGTGAACACCACCGGCACCTGCACCCTAAGCCAACCCTTTCCCATGTTGTGCTCTTTATCTTTCCTCCCCCTTTTTTCCCTGTGACTCTCGCTTCCCTTCCTCTGCACCCCCAGTTTGTAAATAGCTGTATCGCTCCATTTGTACATAGTTTTATCTTCTTACTGGTTGTTTGTTTTGTGTTTACTGTTTTTGTATGTTATATTGTATTTCACAGTTTTACATAGTAAATTGTTACTGTTTCTGACATCTATGTCTACTGCATCTTTTCTTGGGCAGTATTGCCCAATGCATTTGTATTGCTGGGGTGCCCTTAGTGCCCACTTCCCCCCTTCCGCACAGGGTTTCCATTGGAGGTCTGGCAGGTGTCTGTGGCTGCACTTCTCCATATTCAGGACTCTAGTGTCAGCAGACATGCTGGCATTTTGGCTGTCGCATTGAGTCTCACAGATGTCACCCTGAATATAACTTGTTCAGGACAGCCTATGTCCACAGTATTCCTGAATATTGTCACCAGAACACTACATGTCCTTCAGACTAGTGCCCTCCTGTCTTGTCTACCAGGATGGCATCTATTTGTGATTTGTGTGTTGCAATGTCTATGTGGGCATCCCTACCTTCCATCCTCTGAGGCCCCACCCATTCTGACCCTAGGTATGTGCTCACCTGCTCCAGGTCAAGCTGGCCTGTGTCCTACCCCTCTGTGCTGGGCTGCTGCTGCAGTCAGGCCTGGGCAGTTTCTCTATCCACTGGTATATTCAGTGGTGAGCAAGGTTTGCACAGCACTCTGTGCTGTACGCTGTGCATGTATCATTGTGCAATATATTCAGTAGCTTTTGTGCTTGTGCTAAGGCTGTGAATGAAGTGCACAACTGGCCCAGTGGTAGCACAATCTGCTGTGCAGTGCAAACCTTTCGAAGGGTAAAGTTTTGGATATTGGGCCACATGGTATTTAAACTTAACATATTTCACAATTAAAAGCATATTAGTATTGCAGTGATCTGTTATGGAATTATTTTTTACTAAAACCAACCTGAATATTGCTGGTAATATTATTGCTTTCAACCCATTGTTCATGTCCCTTATTTAGTACCTTTGAAAATATTTTACAAGTTGTATTCATTAAAGTTATTTATCTATGGTTTGTGGGAGATGCCTTAGTCACTTTTTTATGAATACTGACTGTTGCACTTCCTTTGCAGGAGTCAGGAACAGTACATAATGGTTTTTAATACAAAAATGAAACATTCTTACCAGGATATCAGCCCATTTTTTAACATTTACTCTAGAACTGTCGAC
Organism: Neoceratodus forsteri; assembly: GCA_016271365.2. NCBI lineage: Eukaryota > Metazoa > Chordata > Ceratodontiformes > Ceratodontidae > Neoceratodus > Neoceratodus forsteri. The sequence goes on along the minus strand of CM028132.1, from coordinate 829,027,191 downwards.
TGGAATTTTATCTGGCCCAGGTACTCTTACAATCATAAATGATTAAATTGCTGAGGTTATTTCGACTTTGTTAATTATATCTGGGAAGTTATTTGAATTTATCCATGCATTATGTGTAACAGGGACATTTGACTCTGTCTTTATATCATAAAAAATACATTTTAAATGTTTCCACAGGCCGCACCTGGAAACAAGCCTTGGCTTAGTGTGCTTTTCCCAGTTGCCAAACTGTGGGCGTATATCTACCTGTACATCCAGACTCTATATACAATCAAACACATTTAGCATTCAAAGAGTTACATGAATAAAATAAACAAGTAAATAACTAATTTTCTACCACTCCACTGGATGTATATGAGAATCTATACTGTTTAGATAGCAATGAGTTTCTTTAGCTATCATGCACCAAAATATTTCCAATCATTAGTTATGGTTTTAAGCATTTGTTCCCAAATTCTATTATAATATATTGTTTTTTTGTTCTTTCAAAAAGGCATTATATGACTTTGTGGAATTATTTTGTAATCTAAATATAGGTATTTCTATAGATGTCTAATAATGTTAGAAATAGTGGCACTGACAGAGACCTGGTTTAATGAAAACATGGACTGAGATGTTGCAATTCCAGGGTATGCACTATTCAGGAGGGATAGAGTTGGAAAAAAGGTAGAAAGGGTTGCACTGTATGTAAAGGACACTATTAAAGCAATAGAAATACAAAGAAACAGTGGGGAGGAGGAGATGTTATGGGTAGAACTGGAGGCAAATGGAAGGGCCATAATAAGGACAGGGTTATCTACAAAGCCCCATGCAATGGAGGAAGTGGATAGGGAAATGGGGAAAGCCACTGAGGAGATGTCCAACAGGGGGGAGGTGACCCTGATGGGGAATTTCAACATGTCTGATGTGGACTAGACCATCCCAGCGGCATCATCTAATAGGAGTAGGGAGGTACTGGAGTAGCTGTAGAGGGCATTGCTGAGACAGCTCATACATAAACCTACATGGGGGGGCACACTAAACCTGGTACTGTCAAACAGAGACAGTGTGACCAGAGTCACAGTGGGGGATTCCCTTAGGCATAGCAATCACAAAACAGTACACTTTGAGTTAAGTATTGTGAAACAAGCATTCCACACCAAAACAAAGGTCCCAGATTTCAGGGGGGTGGACTTTAGGAAAATGGGGGAGGGAGTCAGCAGTGCTCTGGCAAGGATGCAGAATGAGGAGGGGGTAGAGGAAAGGTGAAAGAAAATTAAGTAGGCATTAGAAGAAGCTGTGAGCCTATGTATTAGACAGGTATTGAAGAAAAAGAGGAGGAGGAGACTTTGGTTCTCACAAAGCATAGCAAAGGCGGTTAGGGCAAAAGAAATAGTCTTCAAGCAATACAAAACAACACAGAGGGAGCCGGACTGTGAGGTGTATAGGAGTTAAAGAAAAGAAGCAGCTAAAAGGAAAAGGGAGGCAAAGGTTCTAACAGAAAAGAACACAGCAAAGTCAGTGGGGGGGGGACATTTTACAGCTACATCAGTGAAAGAAGAAAAAATAAGGCAGAAATAGTAAGAATCAAGGGGGAAGGGGTGAATGTGAGGAGGAGGACCAGAAGAAAGAAGATATACTTAACAAGTATTTCTGCTCAGTATTCATGAAGGAAAGGGATGGATTTGGTCCACAGATAAAGGAGAAAGTAATGAATGGTGGAGGGTGGTGGACATGAGCCCCTTTACAGAGCACAGGGTACTTAAAGAACTGAAGAAATTAAGAGTGGGCAAGGCTATGGAACCTGATGGGGTACAACCAAGGATAATAAAAGAACTGAGGAAAGAATTGGCTGCACTCCGGCAGCCCTGTTCACACTATCCTTGGATACAGGGATAGTACCAGGAGATTGGAGAAGGGCAGATATGGTGCTAATCCACACGTGTGGGAGCAGGGAGAAGGCAGGGAGCTATAGGCCAGTAAGTCTGACATCGGTGGTGAGGAAGGTAATGAAGACAGTAATAAAGGAAAGAACTGTGGAGTACCTGACCAGTATTAAATTGTAGGATCCAAGACAGCATGGGTTCACAGGGGCGAGATCATGCCAAACTAACCTAATTGAGTTTTTCAACTGGGTGACAACAGACTTGGACAAGTGGGGAGCAGTGGATGTGGCCTACTTGGATTTCAGGAAGGCCTTTGATATGGTCCCACACAGGAGATTAGTCAACAAGTTGAACAGTCTAGGGGTTGGTGTAAGGGTATTGATATGAGTGCAGAACTGGCTAAGCAACTGGAGTCAGAGGATAGAAGTGAATGGAGGGAGATCAGAAGAGCAGGACAGGAGGTGGGTGGGGGCGTCGTCTGGCCACCGGGAAGATGGCAGGCTAGAAGGAGAGCTCCTGCCTAAAAGTGCTCATCTGTGCTCGATCGCCGTGATCCCTTGGAGTCCTGATCATCAAAGCGACTTTATGAATGGGTGACATTCTTACCTTCTGGGTGGCGTGTATTTTAAGTGGATTGCGAGATGAGCTGTACCGACATTTGGTGCCGTGTGTCCGTGATCTTGCCGACTGCTCGGAGGCCGCGTAGGCCCTAATTGCAACCACAGCCATACTATACTCTGCAACGAATATCAGTGACTGTAATTGGGTACTGCAGAGAAACTGAGCAGGAGGATGATTCGCTGGGGACAGTCTTGTTTTCCCCTACCTAGCAATGAATTCTCCAGGTTCTACCACACCATCAAATGCAACATCTCTAAATTTCAACAAGCCTCTAGTTGTAGAAGAATCTTTGCAGCATATTACTCACTTGTTGGAGGCTTAAATCTCCAGGGTGGATGGGTTAAGCTTATCCCTTACAAGCACAGCTACAGAAGTCCAACAACTTCAGGATAAAGTCAATGTACTCGAGCAAAAAGCAGAAATCTGTGAAGACCATCAGTCTCAAATATGGCACAAGCTGCAAAAACATGAGGAGCGCCTTGCAGCTCTATGGAGCAGGCAGAAGACCATGAAAACAGGAATCGCCGCAATAATCTGCAGATTATTGGGCTGCCCGAGGGGGTGGAAGGACAGGCTATGGAGAAGTTCTTAAACGACAATATCCCTCTAATATTGGGGGAAAGATGACAGGGTCCCATGGAAGTTGAAAGGGCCCACAGAGTGACCGCTCGACACACCAAGCAATCTGATCATCCCCACCCTATCGTGGCATATTTGCTTCGTTATTCAACTAAGGAGAGGATTTTGAGGGCGGCTAGAGACATTGGAGAGCTGCAATGGCAAGGAATGCCTATACAAACATATAGAGACTTTGCACATGAGACAGCAGCAAAAAGAAGAGCTTTTGGTCATATCAAATGGTTTTTAAATCAAAATGATTACCATTTTAGGTTCAAGAATCTTACCAGACTTTATGTCAGCAAAGGAGGGCATGAGATCACTGTAGATCACTCAGGGGAATTGGAACAGTGGATGGCTCAGATCTGGCCTGTTCTACATCTTCAAACTACACCACCCAGAAAGCTTTGGGAGCCTCATGCGACTCCGCCTCCTGCTAGGAATCTTTCTGCTGGTCATGACATCCATAGGGGTACAATACCAACCGGACAGGTGCAACCTTCTGACACTTCCCTTCCCCCATTGAAGAGGCAGCAGTCAAATGCAGAAACTAATCTTGGCACAAACGACCCCAGCCTATCTCTCTGCCACAAAGGTTGGATACTTATTTTTCTAAATCCAGGCAAAGAGCAAGAAGTGGACCCCTGCATTCGCCCTGTAAAGACCCTCCTGCAAAAATTTCAAGGGGTGATTCACCTATTGCATCTGAATCAAAAGACTTGGATACCTCTCTTTGGATCTGCAATGGAGACAGAGGCCACAGGGGACTGGGGGGATCTTCCGGATGCAACACTACTGGAAGTGGTGGTGGAACCACAACGAGTAAAACCCGGCCTCCTTTCCTATGCGGCCGCTGCTGGGCAGGATTCTTTTGATCATGGGACTCTCCCTTGGGGACCACCCAAGCTGGCCGAAGGACTGAACACTTGAAATGGCTCATAGCTATTAGAGGAACACCATTGTGCCTTGTGACACCTGCCCATCCCTCCCCCTTTGGTCATTACACCCCTTCCCTCTTGCTTAATCTCTTATGGTTGTGTGAGGGGCAGCTGGTACAGGGTGTTCTGGAGTATATCAGAGGAACTTTTGTAATAGTGTTATTGCCCCAGGTTATCTTCTCCTTATCCCACCCCCTCAACATTTTGTGCCTTGCAGGTAGCTGATAATACCTTTCACTATGCACACATAGGGTTCAAGGACAGCCCATTATTAGTTCAGAATATGCGGTGCTTCCACTATTCTGTTGTCTAAATTATAAAGAGATGATTGGCTTTCCCCCCCCATCTACGTTCAGGCTGCAATTTCGTCCTGTTGTTGGTGTAGGCAGTTAGTACTGTTACTATTTTTCTAGTGCAGAGAGTATGGCATTATGGTTATAGATGTTCCCACCTCCCCTTCCCCCCCTTAACCCCCCTCCCATTCAGCTCTTGATATGTTCACTATGGGTACCCTCATACATAATATGGAGCAGAGAATGGGTGGTACACATACCATCCTCCCTCACGGAGTCAGAGCGACTGTCCATAGATGTTTACTCAGCAAGAGCTAACTCTGCTTAAGTGATCACACATGTTATACAACCCCATAGTGAGTGCTGGAGCTAGCATAGCTGTAGGGTGATATCATAACCCTCTTTTGCAGTGATCTCCACTCTCATAGGTAAGATACACCACAGTGTCCAGTTTTAGGGACACTTACCTGTTTCATAGTAAGTCAGTTGACTGTTGGTTTGTTATCTTTGTAACTAACTAAACTGTTTTCTTTCCCTTTCTTATCATAACAGTACTTTAAGATTCCAAGGTCAAGGTTTTGCCGGATTCTGGTGATGCTTCCACCCCTGCTTATCCTATCTCTTGTTTGGATTGTGTTGTTTTGTGTAGGGTACAGTATCACAACATTAAACTCCACCAAAGTCCTGCTGTACCCTGTAGACTCTGCAGTAAGTACATTTTCTCCTTTCTTACTGAGGGAAGAAATGACGTTGGACCCTTCCCATCCCAGGCTTACAGATGGGTATCCTGGAATGTCAAGGGGCTCAACCACCCAATCAAAAGAACAAAGGTTCTGGATCATTTAAGGTCCCTGAATGCAGAAGTAGCTCTACTTCAAGAAATGCATCTCCTGGCTAACTCAAATACATGGCTGAAGAAATCATGGGTAGGAGAAATAGCTGAGAGTTCCGCTCCTACAAAATCCAAGGGGGTAGCCATTTTGATTTGATGGACCTCTGCCCGGAAAATTGATTGTGTAAAGAAAGATAGTCAAGGCAGGTGGGTGGTTGTGCACATAACCTCACTGGAGGGAGCCCTGATATTGGGTAATGTATATGCCCCTAACAGTGAACATACTGATTTTTTCCCGGCAGTGAGTCAGGCAATCTCAGACTTACAAACAGATGGTACCCCCCTTCCCATCATGTTAGGAGGTGATTTTAACCTAGTGGAGGATATATTTTAAGTTAAGTCCACACCTACCCCTCATGCCACCCCTAAGGCAAGACGATCCCTTACTGAGTTCCAGGAGGAGTGGGCCCTGGTAGATGCCTGGCACATGGAGCATCCCACCGACAGAGATTATACTTTCTTTTCCACACCACACCAAACTCACAGTCGTATAGACTTCCGGCTGGTGAATGACCTAGCTGGTAGAGGTATCAACGGCACTGGGATCAGCTCAATACTGATATCAGACCATTCCCCAATTTGGCTCTCATATCTCCCTTCCAAACCACCTAGTCATAAAGTCCGTTGGCGTTGTAACCCACTGTTGCTCAAGGACCCAGACTTTAAGCGAATGCTATCCTCAGTCACGAAGGAGTATTTCTCATTAAACTCAGACTACGGGGTATCCCCTAGCATGGTTTGGGATGCTTTTAAAGTGGTTCTGTGGGGGCGCATCATCACCTTTGCAGCTTCCTGGGATAAGGCATGAAAGGCCAATCTTGCTTCCATGCAGGCTGAACTATCCAGCTTAGAACAAAGGTTTAAATCCACCCCACAAGCAAACGTGGATAGTGGCATATATCGCAGAATACTTAATCTTAAATATCAGATTAATGTCATACTACATCAAAAAGCCGAGTGGCTTCTCCTTCGATCCAAGCAAGAGTTTTGGACCAATGGCGAGAGATCAGGAAAGCTCCTGACCTATCGCCTATGTAAACAGCAAGTGGCCACATGGATACATGCTCTATGCACCTCATCGAGGTTAATAGTCAATACCTCAAAAGAGGTGAATCAAACTATGCAGTTATTTTATGAATCCTTGTACCAATCTCACTCCACGATCAATCCCACAGATCTGGGTCAGAAGCTATTGAGTTTCTGTCACCAAGTGCAACTCCCATCCCTGTCACCTGAGCAAGTGACTAAGTTGGAATCACCAGTATCCTGTGAAGAAACACGGTTGGCACTAGCAAAAATGGTGCGTGGGAAAGCCCCTGGCCTGGATGCCATGTCTGTCGAGCTATACAAGGTGTTATGTTTAGACATCCTCCCCCCTCTCCAACTAGCCCTTCAGGACTTGGACAATAGGACTACCTTCCCTCCATCCACGAGGGATGCCCTCATCACTCTTCTACTAAAAAAGTAATCCGTTCCTCTAGATTGTGTGAATTTTAGGCCAATATCGCTATTACCAGTTGACACTAAGGTTCTTGCAAAGGTGCTCGCCACTAGACTGAGCTTATTACTTCCCTCTATCATTCATCCTGCACAGCCTGGCTTTATGAGAGGAAAGACAGGGGTAGACAACACACGCCTGTTACTAGAACTGAAGTGGCTTGCATCTAAATCTCCCCACCCCATGGCAGTGTTGGTCATAGATTTTGCTAAGGCATTTGTCTCTCTAGAATGGAATTACCCACATGAAACTTTAAGGGTGTTTTGTTTCGGGCCATATTTTAAACAATGGAGACACACTTTGCATGCCTCTCCCGTGGCGGCTATCCTCACTAAAAATGATATTTCCCCTAATAGTGATATTGCCTGGATTTATATTTGCATTTTTTCTTCAGGAATGTCTATTGAACTAAATGATAAGATATTTTCATTAATTTTAACAGAGAGCATTTCTTCTTTATCCAGTTTATTAATTATGATTAATTCAAGGTGAACACTTTACATACTTTTTCCAATTTTGCTTTGGGACAATGCACATCTCAGAGTTTGTACTGTTACAGTGTTAAATGATATATCCTCCCTTAATTGATCCACATAGTCTTTTAAAAGATTAATTTGCTCAATAATAAAAACATTGGTAAAATGCAGATTTCACAGTGATACCAATAGATCTTTACTCAGAACTGCATTATAGTGCATTGACTAATAAAGTTAAATAGGGGGACTACCATGATGTTCTGCAAGTCACACTTTAATCAAAACTTGATCATTTAACAGTGGTTCAGCATTCTCCTGAATTATATCACAATCAGAATTAACATTTGATTCAAATGCTATTTCCTCAAATTGTTGGGATACCTCATCTATTTTACAGTTCAAATTTGAGGTTAGTGGATTAAGTGAAAGCATAACATTTTTAAGCATATTTATCTCAGAATATGCTTTCTTCAAATCTGTAAGAATATCATTTTGATTATGAGATGAGCAGACATTATCAGTTACATCAGAACTGTCTAGGAGGAATCTTCCAGCTGAATCAAATCTATAAATAGGGATTGCTCAAAGTTAGATCTTTCTTCTTTGGAGAGCATAACTTCTAATGTATAATTGAAGCTTGCAATAGTTTTTCAAGTCAGGAAATTTTGATAAAGCATCTTATAACTAGCCAATCAATTGTGAACCATCATACTGGTTTTAATAAAAAATTCTTTGCACTGCAACAGCACCTAAAGAGATAGAAACTGCTTCTGTTTTAGGTTCTTGTTAGTTGGTTTACTTTTATTTTTGCTATTGTCATTACTATTATTATTTGTTTCCTTTTTTGTGATTTTTTCATCACTACTTGGATAGGGGAAAGCATTGTGCTGCTTTTCATATTCTTAGTTCACAAGCACTTATATTCCCAATGCTCTTAAAAATAATAAAATTATCACGTTTTTAAATATCACACAAAATATTCCACTAGTATCGTTTTAGCTCTTTTTGACAAATATGCATTAAAACATATGTACCCCCACATCACATTAATATAAAAGAACAAGCAAAACAGCCCAGCATGCACCACCACATAAGAAAAAATGCAGCTTCCAGTTTATAATGCCGTGCCATATTTATTGAGATGCTCTAAAACAACAAACATGCCTTGATGCAGTTCAGATGATACTCCTTTCTCAAAAGGTAGCACATTAAAGAAGGACTGAAACCAACATTTTTGGCATTAATGAATTCAGAATTTGGATCAGCATATCCTCAGTCAGCATCATGTCAAAAATCAGATTTGTAAGTTACTTTGTGTAAATGTTACAAGTCATTTTGTAATCCTTAATTCACTGCCTGTTCAAAAAGCCAGTTTCAGTGAAGAGTTGCTGATGATGTCATCTCCTGAATGCACAACTTAGTCCTTCCTTCAAGCTACGTCATATGACTTACTTATTTCTCCTATGCTGCTTAAAACTGCAGGTGTAGTAAACATCTGATAAAGGAAAACTGACACTGGGGGTCATCAAATGCACTTCAACAATGTGTAGATGCAAGGTACAGTACTTTAGAATGTGACAGGGAGGATGGAATACAGTGGCAAACATGGCTTTAGTATGACAAAGTTGTGTACAATTTTTAAAATACTGCAGGTATGGGATTTTGAAATGTCACCAGGTTGCAATTGTGGAACGCAACAATGTCACAGTCTCAGAAAGTGGCTGGAGCACATAATTTCAGAATGTGGTAGTGACATACAATTTTGGAATGTGGCAGTGATGCACAATTTCAGAATGTGGCAGTGACACACAGTTTCAGAATGCAGTGGTGACACACAATTTCAGAATGTGGTGGTGATACATTGGTTCAGAATGTAACAGTGATGTACAGGTTCAGAAGACACCAGTGACCTACAGGTTTGGAATGCAGTGGTGATGCATAATTTAGGAATGCAGCCATGATGCACAATTTTGGAATGCAGTGGTGATGCACAATTTCAGAATGTGGTAATGATGCACAATTTTGGAATGCAGTGGTAATGTACAGGTTTGGAATGAGGCGGTGACATACAATTTAAGAATGCAGTGATGATGCACAGTTTCAGAATGCAGTGGTGACACATAGTTTTGGAATGTGGCTGTGATGCATAATTTCAGAATACAGTGGTGACGCACAGGTTCATAATGCAGCAGTGATGTACAATTTTGGAGTGTGGTGGTGATGCATAATTTTGGAATGTGGCAGTGATGCACAATTTCAAAATGCAGGAGTGCTGTACAATTTCAGAATGCAGCAGTGACACACAATTTGGAATGCGGTGGTGACACACAGGTTTGGAATGTGTTGGTGATGCACAATTTAGGAATGCAGCAGTGACACACAGTTTCAGAATGCGGTAGTGACAGACAGCTTCAGAATGTAGCAGTGATGCACAGGTTTGGAATGCAACAGTGACACACAATTTTGTAATGTGGCAGTGACACACAATTTTGGAATGCAGCAATGATGCATAATTTCAGAATGCAGCGGTGATGCACAGTTTTGGAACGCAGCAGAGATGCACAATTTCAGAATGTGGCAGTGATGCACAATTTTGGAATGTAGCGGTGACATACAGTTTCAGAATGTGGTGGTGACACAGCTTCAGAATATGGCCATGATGCACAATTTAAGAATGCTGCGGTGACACACAGTTTCAAAATGTGCTGGTGATGCACAGTTTTGGAATGTGGTGGTGACACATAGTTTTGGAATTTGGCATTGATGCACATTTTCAGAATGTGGTGGTGGTGCTCAATTTCAGAATGTGGTGGTGATGCATAATTTCAGAATGTGGCAATGATGCACAGGTTCAGAAAATACAACAGTGATACACAATTTTGGAATGTGGCAGTGATGCAGAATTTCAGAATGTGGCAGTGATGCACAGTTTCAGAATGTAGCAGTTACACACAGGTTCAGAATGTAGCAGTGAAACACAATTTTGGAATGTGGTGCTGATGCACAATTTCAAAATGTGGCAGTGACACACAGTTTCAGAATGTGGTGGTGATGCACAATTTTGAAATGTGGTGGTTACGCACAATTTTGAAATGTGGTGGTGATGCATATTTTCCGAATATAGCGGTGATGCTCATTTTCAGAATGTGGAGGTGATTCTCAATTTTGGAATGTGGTGGTAATGCACAATTTCAGAATGTGTTGTGATTTATAATTTGGGAACGTCTCAGTGACAATTTTGGAATGTGGCATTGAAACACAACTTGGCGGGGATGTGCAATTATGGAATTTGGTGGGGATGCACCATTTCAGAATGTGGCAGGGATGCACAATTTAGGAATGGGGAAGGGATGTGCAGTTTCAGAATGTAGCAGGGATGCATAATTTTAGAATTTGGCTGGGACGCATAATGTTGAAATGTGGTGGGGATGTGATGTACAATTTTGAAATATGGTGGGAGAGTACAATTCTGCAATGTGGCAGGGACAAGCAATTTCAGAATAAATGGTGTGTCCTGTCACATTCCAACAGTGTGTATCCCCCACTATATTCTGAAATTGCCTAGTTTGCACCAAATTCCTCGATGTGTGTCCCTGTCACATTCTGAAACTGATTGTCCCACCACATTTTGAGATGGCACATCCCTGTCACATTCTGAGATTGCATGCCCCCCTCAAACATTTTAAAATTGTACACCATCTTGATTTTCTATGGCTTGGTTCAGTACTGCATTCCAAAACCACCTCCTGGCATGTTTAAAGTACATTGCCATGCATCTGAACATTCTGGAAATGCAAGCATTGCAGCCAACCATATGTCATTTTTTTAAAGGATTACTATACAGCAGCTACAGTTTCTTAAACTTTGGAGAAGCAGGTCCTATAAGGTTGCTGACAGGGAGGACTAAAGTATAAGTTCAGGAAATGACATGATCAGTTGCTTTTCACTGAAACTGGCCTTTTTGAATAGGTAGTGAAATAAAATGTACAAATAGCTTATAATTTTAAAATGAAGTAACGTAGAAACCTAATTTTTGCTATGAGATTTATTGAGGGTATGCTTAGTCTAATTCTGTCATGTAGTGCTTTTGGTGGGAGTCCCTCTTTAATATACTACAAGTCAAGAATTTACAAAGTTAGGCTGGCCCATTGGCACAGTGGTTGGATTTTCACTTGCGAAGCTGGTGACCAGGGTTCGGGAATGGACCCAGGTTGTCGGAGGGCCAGCCGGGGGGGGGGAGAAGGATTGAGTGTCCCTGGACTGCTCTCCTTTTCTGGGGAGGTGGCATGTGTCTTCGGTGCAGCAGTGACACTCAGTGGAGGCTGGGTTTGTTGCACAACACCGATGCCTTCCAAACTCAGAGGCAGGGCAGGAGGGGGGGTGGGCATAGGTTTTTGTTTTCTTTGTTATGTTTATATTTGATGTGTGGTTATAGTTTGTGTTTTTGGTTATAATTGTGAAAATGAAAATGTAATAAAGCTCATTTAAAAAAAGAAAGAAAAAGAAGCAGTAACATAGTGCCGTACATTTCTTTAATACTTGTGCCTCAATAAGAAAAACATCAGCACACTGACAGGATTTTGTTTCATTTTCCATTTTTCATTTTTTTGTCTGTAGGGTACTAATAGTCTTTTAGACCCGAAGTATAAATCAAATAAACTAATCAAAATTTAGCTCATATCTAAAATCACAAAAGTCTCCAAAAGTTAAATAATAGTAGGGAGAAATACAAATAGAATAAATACTAGATAAGTGTGTATTACAAGGCAATAATACCATCAAGAGGTTTTGGGGACTTGTAATCTCAAAGGCACAGCTCGAGAGGTTCCTATAGTCCCCAAAACCTCAATATGGTCTTATTGCCTTGTAATACACATTTATTTACCTTTTATTTTTTGTAATATATGGATCCATTTAAAAAAAAAATCCTTTGCTTCACAATGGGCACCTGACCACTTCACTGAAGTCTCGCCGAATGGGTGCCTGACTACACTGCCTGAACACTCACTTGGGACAAGTGCTGTACTGAATCATCATTTGCACAACAGCTCCTTTGGTTACCTGTTCACTGCAGAGCTGGGGGAAAAAAAGCAGGATCAACCAGATATTTATTTAAATTTAAAGCGAAACCAAAAAAAAAAAAAATCGCCGATGGTAGGATGGAAGGGAATTCCTCTTGCTAAGTGAGAGGAATCCACCCTGTTTTTGATAGTGTTTGGCCCACCCAAATATGAGAAGCAGCCAATCACAATGTATGGCAGAGGAAAGCTACCAATAAGAATGTTGGCATCACTTCGCCTGTGCAGGAAGGGACTTGGCACTATGGCAACTGGGTTTCTGTGACAGGCAGACTTGCACATGCGCTGTGGCATTTCTGTGATAATACTATCGTTCAGAGCTAAAACGGTAGTATTATCAGCTCTGAACGATAGTATTATCAGTTTGACACCATGTATTATCACTGCAGAAACTATAGTATTATGACATCAGTAGTGGTATATTACAGGAAGATTTTCTGATGGTCTAAGAGGCTACTATTAAGGCTTATCCATATATTACAATAAAATTAAGAGCTTCTGCACTCTTGAAATTTTGCAGTCAAAATGAAACAGCCTCTTAGTTCCATTTATAGCATAAACTATCCCATAAGACATGACGCCAACTCCTACATGACACCAACTCCTACAGGTATCTAAATATGTACAACCATACTACCACACCTCATCCTCTACTTATATACTACTCTGCCTGCTTACCTCCCCCACCTACCCTATCCTGTTACCCTAATTCCAGCCCTCTCTGTTCTATTCCCTCTTTTTGTGTTCACTCCTAATGCTTTTTATAGCTCCAGGATGCAGGCATACTACGTACAAAGCCTCAGCAGTGTCTACCCTTGTACCCTGATTGTAATGTTATACCTCCACTTTATATGTACTGTATATGTACTTTTGTCCCTGTGTATTGTACCAGTTTGTAATTTAACTGATGTGGAACCAATTAACAAGCATCTGTTCAATGGTGTTATCCAAGATTTCAATAAATAAATACATAAATAAGATATACATCAAAGAACATGACTAATATAGCTGGCATCTGTCATGGTATGTTTTATTTCTACCCTGCATTGCATGCTGGTTTGAAATAGTATCAACATTTTCAGCTGTCCAGGACTGGATCTTTTAAGTGTAATCTTAGGAAACATCTCTCTTCACTTAGTAGCTGTCACTGCTGACTATAAATCACTCCTCTCCCTATGTGGCACCTTTCCTCTCCTTCCCACCCCCAATACCCCTGCACCCCACCCACCTGCCATTTTGCTCACTTCTCCCTACCCCTCACCCACCCCTATACCTCAACCCCCCTCCTCTCACTACCTCCTTTCCTCCCACCCACTTTCTCTTGATACTGCTCTCACCACCAATACCCTGCCCTCTCAACCCCTCCTCTATCTCCCACCTCTATGGTATTCAGTATGGTCTCTTTCTACCTACCTACCTCACCCCCTCCCCTATCATGTCTGCACTCTCCCCTCTACTTCCCATCCCCGTTATAAATAGTCATCATTTCCCCCTCTCCCATCATACTGTACAACTCACCCCCCACCCTCTAACAATGCCTACCTCCAGTAGCATTGTTTTCTTACTATTGTTTTGATATTTTTATTGGTTATGTTTTTCGCAGAATGTATGAATTTGTCTCCACACCTCCATTTTCATTTTCCCCCCTGGTCTAACTTGTTTTTTACCATGCTTTGGTGCACTTAGGCTATTCCTCTGAATGTACTGACATAACAGTATTCTACCCTGCCTCAATTGTACTTATCTTGTTGTTATCAAATTGTATGTCAAAACGATTGTTTTTATATGCCATTGTATTTATATGTTTTTCCGACGTGAAACCTTTGTAAAAGAGCCTCTGGTTCAAAGGTACTGTAATCCAAGATATAAATAAATACATAAACAAGCAAAAATTAATTGCTGCTGATAGTTTAGATTTTCTATACCCTTGTCTGAAAACCAGTTGGCTATGAACTTTTTTTCATTTTGGAAATCCCTCTCATTGCTGCAATTTATTTATTTATTTTTTAAAGTTGGATTTACAACCTTTGAGTCAGGGATTCATTTACAAAGGCACCTTGTCGCAGGGAGGGTAGACATGGTTACAGTGTGAGATACAACAGTTGTAACATACAGGTGCAATATAGATAACAAAAATAACTCTATATAATAGTGGTTAACAGGATAAAGGTACATGCAGTAAATAGAAATTGTATAAAGTATAACAATACGAACATACGAACATACGAAATTTGCCAGCAGATAAAGGCCTAGAGGTCTATCGAGTCTGCTCGAATGTGCAGGTAGCGCCCCTTATTCTGCAGCTGCCCCTTCCTTCCACCCTTCCCCTTCATTGACCCTCCCCTTGTCCTGTCCCATCCCCTTTTGAAGCAGTCCACTGTTTTACTGGATACCACTTCTGCAGGTAACGCATTCCACTCAGCCACCACCCTCTCTGTAAAAAGTGTCTCCTGCCTCCCTCCTGAACCTTCCTCCCTCCAGTCTCATATCATGGCCCCTGGTGTCCCTCCCCTCCCTTACTTTGAACAGCCCCTCTGTACCTGTCTTGTTTATTCCTTTCATGTACTTAAAGGATTCAACCATGTCCCCCCTGTCCCTCCTCTCCTCCAGTGAGTACATGTTCAACTCCCTCAGCCTCCTCTAGTATGATAAGTTCCCCAGCACCTTGATCATCTTTGTTGCCCTGCACTGCACCACCTCCAGTAACTTAATGTCCATCTTCAGATACGGGCACCAGTACTGCACGCAGTACTCCAGGTGTGGTCTAACTAATGACCTATACAATGGCAGAATCACCTCCTCCCTCCTCGAGGATATACTCCTTGCAATACAACCCAGCATTTTGTTGGCCTTTGCAGCTGCCTTCCTACATTGTACCGAGTTGTTCATTGACCCTGTAATGAGCAGCCCCAGATCCTTCTCCTCCTCTGTCTGGGCTAGCTGCACTCCCCCCAGCTGGTAACTCCGCCTTGGGTTCTTCATCCCAAAATGCAGCACCTTGCACTTTTTGGCGTTAAACCCCAGTTGCCAGGTGTCTGACCAGGTTTCAAGCTTTGTCAGATCATCCTGCAACCCCTACCATCCCCCTAGGTCATCCACCACTGCTCCTACCTTGGTATCATCAGCAAACAGACTGATCGTGCTCTTGATGTCCAATGATATGTCTGCAATGAAAATCCCAAACAACACTGGTCCCAACACCAAGCCCTGTGGAACACTGCTCGTCACTACCCTTGGGTGTGAGAGCTCCCCACCCACCACCACCCTCTGTTGCCTTCCCTGAAGCCAGTTCCCTACCCATCTCACCAGCTTTGCACCTGCCCCTGTGCCTACTAACTTACTTCCCAGCCTTCCATGCAGCACCGAGTGGAATGCCTTACTGAAGTCCAGATACAGGACATCCATTGCATGGACCCTGTCCAATTGCCTAGTTACCCAGTCACAGAACTCCACCAGGTTGGTTTGGCAGGATCTGCCCCATATGAAGCCATGTTGTCTGCTGTCCTGTAGTCCTTTGGCCTCTAGGAGGGCCACCAGCCTTTCCTTCAGGATAGTCTCCATTGGCATACCCACGATGGACATGAGGCTCACTGGTCTGTAGTTTCCGTTCATCCTGGGGCCACTCTGTGGAGGGCACCACATGAGCCATCCCAGTCCTGAGGCACACACCGTAATGTAGTGAGGCATTAAATAGGTCTGCCAAAGGTCCTGAAAGGACCTCTGCCAGCTCCTTCAGTACCCTGGGGTGGATGCCGTCGGGGCCTGGCACCTTATCCACCCTCAGTGCCTTCAAACCCTCCCGAACTCTAACTCTGCCCTCCATGATTTCCACATCTGTCACCCCTTCCCTCCGTTTCTGCCATTCCTCCCCCCTTGGGTGTCACCCCCCTCTTCTCTTTAGTAAACACTGAGCTCATTTAGTGCTTCTGCCTTATCGCACCCTGCTTCCACCCAATCCCCCTCCTTCCTAATCCTTACTATGTGGCCCCTTACAGCTCCTTTTCTCCCTGATGTACCTAAAGAAGTCCTTTTCCCCTTCTAATGCCTTGTGCCAGCCTGAGTTCCATAGATGCCTTGGCTCCCCTTTTGCCCTTGTCACCTCCTTCGATTCCGTAAAGTACTCCTCCTTGTCCTCCCCTCTCCCTGTTTTCTTGTACTTCCTAAAGGTAGCTCTTTTCCTCCTTACCTTTTCCATGACCTCCTTGCTCAACCAGCTCAGTTTCTTAGCCTTAGCCTTCTTGTTCTGGGCCTTGCAGCAGGTTTTGGGTGCCTCCACTATCCCCACCTTTATGAGCTTCCACCTCTGGTTGGTGTCCATACTAGACTGAATTCTGGCCAGGTACCCTTTTACCACTTCCCCCATCCTCCCAAAGTGGGCTCTTCTGAAGTCCAGCACTCTTGTGCCAGATTCCACTCCTTCCTTGCCCATATCCAATGTGAGCCATACTGAGTGGTGGTCACACCCTGACAGCGGTTCCTCCACTGTAAGTTCTCTCACAAAGTCCCCATTTGCCAGCACAAGGTCAAGGGTATTCCCTAACCTGGTTGGTTCACTGACCATTTGCAGCAAGAAGCTGTCCTGGAAGGCATCCAGCAGTACCAGCTTCCTTCTGTTCCTGGTTGTTGGGGTACTCCAGTCCACTCCTGGCATGCTGAAGTCCCCCACAATCACCACACTACCCTTCTCACAGGTCATCCTGATCTGTCCCGCTAGTTCACTCCTAACTCCTCCGTCTGAGATGGCAGCCTGTACACCACTCCCATTCTAAGAATCCTATTCTTTGAATCCTGGATTTGCATCCAAAGTGACTCCGTACTACCCTCCTTCCCTTTCTCCCTTACACACTTCAGTCCTTCCTTCACATATAGTGCCACACCTCCTCCTTTCCCAATCACCCTGTCCCTATGAAATAACCTGTACCCTGGTACAGACAGGTCCCAGTCATTGTATTTGGTGGCCCATGTTTCTGTGATGGTTGCAATGTCCACCTCTCCCTCTGCCATGAGCACCTGTAACTCTGCTGTTTTCCTTCCAAGGTTCCTAGCGTTAAGGGAAACCACCTTCCACCCTTTCCCCCCTGCCATCCTGCCCTCCTTTACTAGCATCACCAATAGTACTTGCCATTTGTCCTTTGTCACTGTTATGGGGGGTAAGCTCATATGGTTTCCCAACCTGTGGTCTCTGCATGTTTCTTGCCTAATTGCCACCCCCCGCTCCTAGTTTAAATTCCCTACTTCCTCTATGTACTCCTCCATCCTCTGTTTCAACACTTTCTTTCCCTCCTCACTCAAGTGTATTCTGTCCTTGGCATAGAGACTACTGTCCTCTATGTCCCTCCCCACCCCCCAATAGCCTATACCCTTTAGCACAACACCAGGTTCTTAGCCATCCGTTAAATTCCTCTATTCTCAGCTTTCTTTCTTTTTTTTAAACACATCTTTATTTATTATACAGCAAAAAGACAAGACAACAAACAAACAAACCTGGAATCCCAGGGTACACAATCCAAAACTGACTGTGTAAACTATTTACAGTATAGCTATTTACATGCACAGAGAAATGTCTCCCCTCCTATCTAAACTAACTTTATACTAAACAGCCCTCCCCTGTCATAGCATCCTACTATTTACCACACCAACCATCTCCCCTTGTTCCCGAAAGAATCCCATAAAACCTAACAAATGTTCTTCAGGCCAAATTTGTACTAAATTAAGACCTGTTCAGGAGGTGGTACTTCTCTGCGCCCCCCCCCCGGAAAGAGAGAGAATCTCCAACCCCCCAGCTTCATGGCAGACCCCACTTTTCACTACTAAGCACGTCCCAAAACCTTACCAATCTTCTTGCCAACCCGTCCCATCCCTTTCACCTCCCTACTGATACTACCTGTCTGTACCCAGTCTAATTCCAATTTTTTGCTAAACACAGCCCTGCAGACAGACCTGTGCCAACCATGCGCCCCTTTATTGACAATAAATTGCCTCCAACACCGACCATCTTTTAGCGTACAGCCCCTTCCTCCCCTCTGAATATAGATGTCTTTTAATCCTGGATAGGGCTTCAATAAGATCTCCTGCCCAGAGCTTGTACTCATAAAGTTGATCATCTTTCCAGTGCTGGACCACATATGATTTAATTACCGCAGTCATCAAAGATAAATGATATTTTGGTGCAACACCCTCCACTTGCGATAGATCCCCTAGAACACATATCCCCGGTGTTATGAAATCCGAATAGTCCAGCATTGGATCCATCCTTCTTTTAAATTCACCCCACAAGGGTGCTATTTTGCTACAATTCCACAGCACGTGAAATAAATCCCCTCTCCTCTACCTACATCTAAAACACAGGTCTGTCTGCCTAAGGCCTCTGTCGAAAAGTTTCACAGGGGTAAAATATAAATTAGAAGCAATAAAAAAATGTAAACTCCTGTATTTAGGTATCACTATGTATGTGCTATTTTTCCATACACTAGCCCAATCGATGCCCTGGGGAGCCCCTCTATTCTCAGCTTTCTTGTTGTGCCTGCCTTGGGCACTGGAAGTATCTCCGAAAAAGTTACTGATCTTCCTGCCCCCTCACATAATTGTTCTAGTTCCTCAAACCTCCTCTGGATTATATCTACTGTCTTGTCAGTCAGGTCGTTCATCCCAAGACGTATAATTAAATGAGGCTTGTCCCTACCCTTCTAGCATATTTCAGAACAGATGGTCCCACCCCTTCTGCTGTCATTCCTGGCATGTCCTCCACCCAAATGCGACTATGCTTCTCCCCCTTGCTACCCCATCTGACTCCTCTTAGTATTGAGTCGCCCAGCACTAAAATTCCACCACTCTTACTCCCTGCTTGCTTCCATTCATCTCCCTCTCTCCTTTCTGGCTCCTCTTCTTCCTCCTGCAAATTATTTCCCCCTTTTGCCCCTGTTGCAATTCTCCCAGCAGAACTTCCCTCTCTCCAGTTTGGTCCAGGCATTTATCAATTACTCCTCTAATTTCATCATTTCCCTCCTCCACCTTTTTCCTCTCTAGCAGTGCAAAACTATTTTCTGAAGATCCTTCACAAATGCCCACTTCCTCTATCTTCATAGTAACCTGTTCTCTCCTTTCCATTCCATGACTTTTGCCACTTCTTCGCCTCCCTTCACAAGTCCCTATCTCCTCCTTCCATTTGTCTTTTGTCTCCTGACCTGGTTTCCATGGCAATCGTTCTTCCTGGCCTGGGCCCCCTTGTCTTTGCTTCCCTTTTTCTGACCCTCTCCTCACCACTGTTGACTTAAATCCTCCCTCATCTCCCATACTTCCTTCCTCCGGTATTGGGCTAAACCCACCCCCAGTCTGCCTTGCCTGTCTTAGTTCCTCCTGCAGACCATCAATCTCCTTTCTAAGTGTCTCTATGTTGTTGCACACTAAACATCCTCCCACACTCTAGGCAATTTTTAGAAAAAATGGTGCACCATAGTTGTTGCAGCCTACCACCCTACCCATTGCTGTCGTTGCACACCAGTGACCCCCAACCTTCCAGATGCAGGATACCAAACACTCCCCCAAGTCTCCCCTCCCCCCCTTTCAGTACAAAACATTCTTTTCTTAATTTCCCTTATCCCCTTTGTTGTACACATTTAGATAGATTGAGCAACTGCTTTTCATATTCCTAACCTTCCTATCCACACTCAAAAAGAGACTTTAAGTAGCTATTGCACAACCTTCTTCAAACTCTTACTCCTCCTTTCCACAATGCAATAACAATGCAAAGAAGTAACAATGAAAGCTCCTAGATTTGCAGTTACTTCTCTTCCACTGAGACAGCAGTCACCTCTTCACTTGCTGCTGTTACATTCCTGGATATCTGCTTCTGCTATCACAGGTGCATATCCTTTGCCCATTTGAGGAAGTGATGTCAGAACCCTAGTATAAAGGAAATCATGGACCAGGGGTGGGTGGGTGAGGGGTTGGGGGTGGACCAACCCAAATCTTCCAGAAACAATCAGGTAGCTGAGGCTCCTGGTCAGACCATTAGCACCCTTCCCCCACTATGCACTAACTGTTGCGGCTAGTTAAAGCCAGCAAAAATGAATCACAATTCTGCTCAAAGCCCCCAAAATAGGTTTGCTACCAAAAGAAACCGGTCACCAATTCAAACAGTTTCACCAACAACACATCAAAATAGGCTTGAAATTAGAAGATATAGGTCTCTGATTCAAAGAAAAAGGCTCCATTAAATCACACCAAATAGGTTTTAAATCAGAAGAAATAGGCTTCTACAAATGCAGCCTGCTACACCGTGAAACATCAAACAAATGAGCCCACTTATGGCCACCAAAACAGTTTTCAAAATTCCAACAGCCCCAAAACAATACCCTGCTAGCTCCTTAGAAGTAGTAAGAAAGATAAGAAATAACCTTCTACCAAGTAAAATACAAACAATGTAAAAACAGCAAGAAGCTACTGTACTGTAAAAGATCTGATCCTTTCCCTTCTAGTTCCTTCTGAGAAGCCAAAACAACTGACACCACACCAGATTTAGCTCCACCTCCCACTAGCTGAGTGAGACCTGGCCAGACCATTAGCACCCTTCCCCCACTATGCACTAACCTTTGCAGCTAGTGAAGCCAGTAAAAAAGAATCACAGTTCTACTCAAAGCCCCCAAAATAGGTTTGCTACCAAAAGAAACAGGTCTCCAATTCAAACAGCTTCACCAACAACACATCAAAATAGGCTTGAAATTAGAAGATATAGGTCTCTGATTCAAAGAAACAGCCCCCGTTAAATCACACCAAATAGGTTTTAAATCAGAAGAAATAGGCTTCTACAAATGCAGCCTGCTACACAGTGAAACATCAAATAAATGAGCCCACTTATAGCAACCAAAACAGTTTTCAAAATTGCAACAGCCCCAAAACAATACCCTTCTAGCCCCTTAGAAGTAGTAAGAAAGAAGAGAAAAAAACTTCTACCAAGGAAAATCCACAAGAAACAATGTAAAAACAGCAAGAAGCTACTGTACTGTAAAAGATCTGATCCTTTCCCTTCTAGTTCCTTCCGAGAAGCCAAAGCAACTGACACCACACCTGATTTAGCTCCGCCTCCCTGGCTGAGTGAGACCTGGCCAGACCATGTAGCACCCTTCCCCCACTATGCACTAACCTTGCAGCTAGTGAAGCCAGCAAAAATGAATCACAATTCTACCAAAGTCCCCAAAATAGGTTTGCTACAAAAGAAACAGGTCTCCAATTCAAACAGCTTCACCAACAACACATCAAAATAGGCTTGAAATTAGAAGATATAGGTCTCTGATTCAAAGAAACAGCCCCCGTTAAATAACACCAAATAAGTTTTAAATCAGAAGAAATAGGCCTCTACAAATGTAGCCTGCTACACATTGAAACATCAAACAAATGAGCCAACTTATAGCCACCAAAACAGTTTTCAAAATTCCAACAGCCCCAAAACAATACCCTTCTAGCCCCTTAGAAGTACTATGAAAGAAAAGAAATAACCTTCTACCAAGTAAAATCCACAAGAAACAATGTAAAAACAGCAAGAAGTTACTGTACTGTAAAAGATCTGATCCTTTCCCTTCTAGTTCCTTCTGAGAAGCCAAAGCAACTAGTGGACTATGGCCTACCTATCTACGCTGCACTAATCTCCATCTTTTACACACTGCTTTGTTGAGATATCCACTCCTCCAGTTCACTGGTTCCACTGCTAGCTGTGGGGGGTGAGCAAGTAAATACCCTCCTTGCTGGCCTGCCACCCCCCTTGGCTACTTGAAGTCACAACCCTACTTGTACCAGGGAAATACCTAAGTAGAAGGGTGGGGAGGGAACAGGGGTGAGGAAAAGAGGGGGGAAAAGGGGGGAAGAAGTCCAACGGACATTGTCAACGTTATAGGCAAGAAATGGGGAGGGATCCCAACATTAGGTTGATTAAGGGCAACTGCAGCTTCGGGCACCAAAGAGGTGGTTATGGAGAGCGACTTTAAAGGTACCAATTTTGGTCGACTTAGTGACAGAGAGTGGGAGGGAGTTGAACCATGTGGGGGCGCGGTAGTGGAAGGATCTTTGGGCTAGGGAGGTCTTGGTATGGGGCACCTGAAAGGTGGCCTTAACTGAGCTACGAGTGGCAATGGATGGGGATGCAAGCCGCAGGGAGGCAGTGACTCCTGGGGGGGAAGAGTCCTAGCAGGAATTTTTTGGTAAGTAAGCAGGTTTTGTAGTGCAGGCACTCCTCCAAGGTGAGTAGGTTGGCAGTGGAATAGAACAGGCAAGTATGGGTGCAGAGGGATGCACCAGTCAGGATCCTGCAGGCCTTGTTATCGAGGTCTGGATTCGGGTGAGGGTGGTATTGTCAGCCGCAGCATAGATAGGTAGGCTGTAGTCCACTAGGGACAGGACGGAGGAGTTGATGGCCAGTTGGAGAGCAGTTTGGGGAGGCAATCTCTGTGGTGATAGAGAAGGCCAATCCAAGAGTTTATGGCTGAGGACAGGGTATTGATGTGGGTGTGGAATGTAAGAGCAGAGTCGAAGGTGATGCCCAGGTACTTGTAGGATGACACCTGCTCGAGAGGGTGAGCATTACTGGGGAGAATGCAGTGGGGGGCATTTTTGGCCTTATTCTGGTAATGCAAAAAAAGCATAGATTTGTTTTTTTTTGAGGTTAATCACCAGCCGGTGGTCAAGGAACCACTTTTCAACTCGGTTCAATGAGTGCTGCAGGGATTCCTGTAGAGATGCGGGGTCTGAGTGGGAGGCAAGGAGAACCGCATCATCAGCATAGAGTACCATATTGCCCGAGCAGGAGCTGGGGAGGGTATTGAGAAATAGACTGAACAGAACGTGGCCCAGGATGGAACCCTGGGGGACCCCTGAGTGAACAGGCAGGGTATTGGACAGGGTGCTTTTTACCTTCATGTGCTGTGATCTAGCAGAGAGGTAACTGGTGAACCAAGCCTGTGGGCGAGGGGAGAAGCCAAGTTGGTGGAAGGAGTCAAGTAGGAGGTGGTGACAGACAGTGTCAAAGGCCCTGGTGAGGTCAATGAACACTGCACCCACAACATGACCAGAGTTGAGAGCAGAGTGAAGGTGCTGGGAGAACTCCAGGAGGGCTGTAGTAGTGCTGTGTCCAGGGTGGGATCCATGTTATTCTGGACACAGCAGGTCATATTTGGCCAGATACTCAGAGAGCTGAATGGCCACTATTTTTTCTAGTGCTTTGGAGAGAAGGGGAGAATGGAGATGGGCCTGAAATTGTTAGAGGAGGTTCTATCTCCACTCTTATGGATAGAGGTGATTTCTGTAATTTTTCAGGCACTGGGAAATTGACCAAGACATACTGACCAGTTTAAAAGGTTGGTGAGATGGGCTAGTACAGTATCTAAGACTAATCAGAGAATCCTGGAGTCCAGGGGATCACAGCTGGGGTTGTTGCTAGCTAAGGATTTTTGCAGATGAGACCTGGCTTGAAGGGTTGATATGGCATGCAGGTAGAAAGGGGGGTGATCAGAAGTAGGGGGGCAGAGGCAGGATAGGGTTGAAAAAGTATTTGGGGAGGACAGAGCTTAGATCTGAGAAAGCCAGATTGAGGCACTCAGCTGTGCGGGGAGGATCAGTAGTGACGGTACTATCTGTGGAGAGTAGTGATGGTGGGGGGGAGTAGGTCTTTCCATTGAGCTCTTTCATATTGTCCCAGAAGGTACGGGATGAGCCCCAAGTGGATTCAAGGGTGGCTTGATAATATTTGGCCTTAGCCTGCCTTATAGCCCAGGTGCACTTGTTACGTGCTGCATTATAGGCTTGTCTGTCAACCAGTTTGCCTGTCTTGACAGCAATATGCCAGAGATTATCTTTGTCTCAGTGTTTGGATGAGGGATGGGGAGATCCATGGGGCATTGTGTTTCTTGGTATGGATTCTGGTCAGGGGGGTGAAAAGGTTGCAGGTTTTGCTGAAGGCATTGGAGAAATAGGCTAGGGCAGAGTCAATATCCATTGCGAGTAGGATTGGGGACCAGTCAAGCTGGGCAAGGTGCATTTTTAACTTTCTGAGACCCCCGGGATGAAAGCGCCAGTGCGAGGTGACCTGGGACACTGGTTTTGGTGTGGGGGATGACCAGTGGCAGAGGAAAGGAGAGTGGTCAATAAGAGAGTCTGGTAGTACATTAATATCTCTGATTTTATGGTGGCG
This sequence comes from Neoceratodus forsteri, assembly GCA_016271365.2. Taxonomy (NCBI): domain Eukaryota; kingdom Metazoa; phylum Chordata; order Ceratodontiformes; family Ceratodontidae; genus Neoceratodus; species Neoceratodus forsteri. The sequence goes on along the minus strand of CM028132.1, from coordinate 829,002,734 downwards.
GTTTGACAGAATTACATCTGGGGGGTGCTGGAACCACCTGACCGGTTAAATCTTGTGGGTGAGGTAACTAGTTGGGTCATATCTAGGGCAGTGAAGGAGTCCCTGATATGGGGGGCAGTGGTACTCAGCCAATTGACATTAAGGTCACCTAGGATGAGCTGCTCCACCTTGTGTGGGAGTGTGGTGAGGTAATCAATGAGAGAGAGTGGACAGCTGGTCCCTGGTCCCTTGGGGGTATATAAGAGACTGTGAGAAAAAGAGGACCCCTGGCTGGGTCAGGGGTAACCTTGAGGGTGAGGGCTTGGGCACTAAAACCAAGCTTGGGGGCAGGAAGAGCATGGCCTAAAAGTGTGTCATGAATAAAGACTGTACACCCACTGCCACGTTTGCCTATACGGTCTTCCCTGAACAGAGTGTAGCCAGGGAAGGAGATAACTGAGTCGGCTTTGGGCCAAATTGCATTTGGCCCAAAGCATCTGGGAAAATTGAATGCTGTCTATCAGAGTTTGGAAGCAGAAACTTGTTGCATGAAGAGCATGTTACGATCTGTCTCCTTACTAAATAGGGTTGTGGTTAACTTGTTGTCTTTTGTAGACATCATTATATCCAAAAACACAACTTGATCCTACTCATTGTGTCTGTAAATTGGAGGTATGGGTTCCTTGAATTCATATACAGAAGAAATGCTTTCAGTATAATGTCACTGCTCTACCAGATGAGCACAATATCACGAATAAACTGCTTCCAGCATTTTATGTAACTTATGTAATTATTCCCTTCCTCCAGGATAACATATGTCTTGTCAAATTTGTACATGTAAGCATTTGCATACCCTGTGGCCATGGTGTGCCCCATAGCCATCTCTTTTATTTGACCATACAAAGTTGTTTCATATCTAAAATAATTTTTCTGCGACACATTACCACCAGGTTCTGTAATAGTGTCATGTTTTTTTTTTTTATAATCCTCAGGTCTGGTATTCAGCACCTACCCCATTTCATCTATGCCCTCACTGTGTGGAATGGAAGTATAAAGTTTCTTCATGAGTATTGCTACAATGACAGCATCCTTAAATTATATAGTTTGATTTAACTCTTCTATTAAAAACCACACAAGAGCTGCATCATTAATATATTTAGCTATTTGCTCTGTCAACGGTTGCAAGTAAAAATTAACAAAAGACAAAAGTGGTTCAAAGACAAAGTCTATACCTTAGACTACAGGTCTCCCAGGTGAGTTGAATTGGTCTTTGTGGATTTGTGGGAGGGTATAAAACTAGGGTGTCCTAGGGAACTGTTTTATGAGTAGTTCTTTTTCCCATTCTGTTAGCCATCAAAAGGAGCTCATCTCTTGGACTGATTCCCTTAGCTGGCTTTGTATTTGTGGTAGTTGGTCCTCATCAGGTACAACATAATTTTCTCTCACTTCATGTAGATTTAAGCACATTCTGTTGTAATGTCCTACATTTTGAATCACAATGGCACCCCCTCATCCATGGGTTTTATGATTACTAATGTATCATATGCCAGATTATCCAAGGCTACCCACTTCTCTTTGTGAAGTCTATATCGAATTTTTGTGGGAGTCTTAGTAATTTTCTCACTTTCTTTATGAACTAGTCCTATATACTGTATGTCCCCACAGGGTTACTTTTACCACATGGCAGCAGATATGAAAATCAGTTCAGAATTTCTGCTTAATCTGCCATTGATATTTGTTTTGTTCATCCTCATGACTTTCTAAAAATTGTGCCTTTAACCTTAAATTCCTGTAAAAACACTGTATATTGGCCTCAAGTTGAAAGTTATCAAGGGGTTTTGCTATGGAAAAGGAAAGACCTAGACAATACTTCTCGATCAATAGCCAAAATGGGTCTCTTGCTCAGCTATAATATAGTTATCCACCTTAATGCCCCTGCCTCCCCATGTTTTTCTAAGATTTCTGGCATTTCCTCCACCAGTTGCAACTCCTGTTTCCTCTTACAGACCTCCCTTGTTTCTTAAATTGTACTCGCATAGTCTCTGAAACATTCTGTTCCTCAGCCCCCACTCAAAAGACAAACAGTAAAAATACCATCAACAGTTTAGCCTGTTTAATTTCAGTTGGCATCCATGTGTATCACTCCGAATGAAGCTGAAAATAGGCAAAATTGTCTAGTCCTCCTTCCCGGTCAACAAAAACTAAACAAATAAATAAATATAAAATTATCACTTTAATACCACACTTAGTCCTTATTCCATTCCATCTCTTAGTTAATGCATCTGCCTTCTCTTAAATCCCTTGATATTTTGTTACATTCTTGGTCCTGGCCAGCATGAGGACACGTAACTCCAACCTTAAATCCCTAGACTTTAGATTCTCTGTTTTTTGCATTGTGCTCTTTGAGTTATCAGCACTAAACAATGATAAATCCCTTTTACCTTTCATAATCTTTAATCATTTATCCCTTTCTTCCTGGCTAAAGAATATAAATGTACAGGTACTCACAACACTCTCCCCAACATTAGAGACATCCTCCATTTTCCTTAGCGGTAACAGATAAGCAGGTACACACAAACAATAAATATGAAAATGTATATTGTAAAAGAAATAGTATAGTTTTGTGACAGGAAGGATGCACTTTTTATAGCCCCTTAGTGCACAGCACTATGTAAAAGTATCTTAGGTCAGTGAACCTACACAGGATGCAATATCTCAGTAACATAGAAACATAGACTTTGACAGCAGATAAGGACCCATCCAGGCTGCCCATTTTCCTGCCTATTGGATAAGCTGCAGATCCTAGTTAACCAACAGTCTACTTCCTCCTACCTCCCACTAGAATTGCCTTATGTCTGTCCCATGCATTCATGAATTCCCCCACTGTTTTTGACCCCACTTCCTCCACAGAAAGACTGTTCCATGCGTCCACTACCCTCTCTGTGAAAAAATACTTCCTCACGTTGCCCCTGAGCCATCCCCTCTATCTTCAAATTGTGCCCCCTTGTTCTTGCACATCCTTTTTCTAAAAGATGCTACCCTCTTGGACTTTGTTGATTCCCTTAAGGTACTTGAAAGTTTCTATCCTGTTCCCCCTCTCCCTCCTTTCCTCTAGGGTATACATATTAAGCTCCTCTAGTCTGTCTTGGTGTGGTTTCTGGTGCAGATACTGCACCATTTTAGTTGCCCTCCTCTTGACTGCCTTCATCGAGTCTATGTCCTTATGGAGATGGGGTCTCCAGAACTGCATGCCATTCTCCAGATGGGGTCTCACCAACTGTCTGTACAGAGGAATAACAACTTCCTGTTTTCTGCTGGTGATGCCTTTCCCCATGCATCCCAGTATCCCCCCAGTCCTCCTTACTGCCTTCTCATATTGCTTGCCTACATTAGGAGCATCTGATATGACTACCCCCAGGCCTTTTTCCATTTTTGTTCTTGTTAGTACCTCTCCACTCATTGTGTACTCTTCCTCTGGGTTTTTGTTTCCGAGGTGCATCACTTTGCACTTCTTTACATTGAATCTGAGCTGCCATACTTTTGACCATTCCTCCAACCTTGCCAAGTCCCTTCTCATCCTTTCCACCTCCCCTTGTGTATCAACCCTGTTGCAGATCTTTATGTTATCTGCAAAGAGGCATATTTCTCCTTCCAGCCCCTCTGCAATGTCACCTATTAAGACATTAAAGAGGACTGGTTCCAGTACTGAATCATGTGGCACCCCACTAGTAACCCCCTTTCTGTGGAGTGAACTCCATTTACTATTACACTCTGCATCCTGTTGTCCAGCCAACTTTTTACCCAGGCTACAACCCTGGGACCCACTCCCAGGTTGACTAACTTGTTTATTAATCTTTTGTGTGGGACTGCCAAGTCTCAAACAGGTCCAGTGTGCCTGCAAGCAATATCCAGAAGTTTAACCAATTTATTTATTTATTTAAAAGTTGATGACCAGGAAAGGCACATAGAGTCTAGGCTCATTTCCAGGTGTGACCCGGGGCATGGGATAAGTATATAGTATGTATTAATACAGGAGGATAATCAACAACAGGCATTTACAAAACATTTACATTATACATGCATTGCAGGTACATGGTATAGTTAGAACAGCAGTAAACAGATATATGTGATGAGCAAAAATGGCACATTGTGTCTAATACATAGTGAAACTAATACAGCAATAAATAATAAGTATGATGAGAAGTGGACATATGTTTATACATAGAGCATAGCACATGGTAAACTGAACAACAGTGAGTATAAGCAACAGGCCAGGAGACCCAATAGATCAAACCATTTTATATATAGTACAAAACTGTTACTGGTGTGAGCATATAAATTAAGAGCCAAAAGCTCTGCAGGGAGTTAACCAAAGACAGCCAAATGATGACATACAAAAGTGTAAATTTTACCAATTTCTAAAAATGTGTATAATCTTTAACAAATTCTATATCAAAAATAGTTTTTTTTTTGGTTTGTTTGTTTGAATAACAGGCAATGCAGATTCTAAATTAAATAACATTACATATAGTGATGCAGATTCAAAATAAGGAATACATCACAAAGATAATTGTACTCCAGGATAGTGAGGTCCCAGTCATGGTTTTGCATTTCCCAAGTTTACATGACTGCTATTAACTCCAGTTGGGCCTTTGCCACCACTGCCAGAAGTCATTAAAACCACCTTCCATAAGCTGTGTTTGTCCTTCCCTCTGTAACTGCCACCTATGTCTTTTTATTTTATGTTATTTAATTTTATTTTATTTATGTATTAGCAATTCAGAACACCTTTAAGTCAAAGACTCATTTACAAAGGACTCACGTCACAGAAAAAAGGTACAGACAGGTGTAACTAAACATTAGAACAGAGTACAAAGTTCAGATTATTTACATTGAGAAGTATACAAGTATTCAAATACTCCCCATCACTGCACTTCCTCTATTTTCATTCACCAAGTTAACCTGCCCTCTGTGTCTGTCATTGCCTAAGGGGCAAATATTGCTTATGTGTAAGGCGAGAGCCATTGCAGCTTTGTGTGCATGTGATCTGAGACCTGTCTATAAATATTACTCCACTCCTCACCTCCCTACATCAAAAACTTGCTGATTTCCACATCTAACATCTGCCCCAATGTGCTGTTGCCATCCCTGCTCAGATGACTACCATCCCTATCGAATACCCAGTGCTCCTCCCAGAATATCCCCAAGTCCTACAGAAAGAGAAATCCCTCTCCCACACACCAGCCCATTAACCATGTGATGAACTCTCTTATTTTCTCCACTCTATCCTCACCCTTATATATCACTGGTAGGACCTCAGAGATGGTTACTTAGAAACCCAGTCAATCTTGACACAAAAAGACTATTGATCCATCAAGTCTGCCCTGCTATACACTCTCTTATTCTGAGACCTGTTGTCTAGACAGGCTTTTTACCCCTTCTACCCCATTTGCCCTGCCTTATTGCTACCCTCCTAAGTAACTATTAAGCCTTTAGCTCTGTCCCAGCCATGCTTGAAACCATTACTGTTACTTGTGCCCACCATATCTGCCAGCAGGCTGTTCCATTGCTCAGCTGTTCTCTATGTAAAATTAAACAATATGTTGTCCTTCTTGAATCTCTCTCAACCAGCTTCCACCCATATGCTTGTGTTTTTACCTTGCTAGTTCTGCTGAATAGTTCCTCATAGTTTACCCTGTTCATTGCTTTCAGGAACTTGAAGATCTCTGTCATATCGTCCCTCTCTTTTCTGGCCTCCAGCCAGTACATGTCAGTAACCAAAGCCAATCCTCATAGAATCTGCTCTTTGGGACCTAAATCATTTTGGCTTTGTTCAGTATTCATGAAGGAGGAGGGTTCACTGTCAGATTTTGCAATCAGGCCAAATACAGGGGAGATATATGAGAGTGGGACCAATACCTCTCATATCCCTCTCAAATTACCAAAGAAAGTGTGTTGGAGGGTCTGAAAGTGAACAAATCAATGTGTCTTGTCCTGGTGCACCTAGGAGTACTTAGGGAAATGGCACAGGTGCTCATAACACCTCTAGTGGTCTTCTGTAACTGCATGCTAAACACTGGGGTGGCCCTGGTGATTGGAGGACAGCTGTTGTGCCTCTGCAAAAAAGTGTCAGATCCAAGAAATTATACACCAGTCAGCCTGACATCTATAGTGGCGGAATTACTGAAAGCTATCTTAAGAGAACCTGTCATAGGCTTCCTTAAGGCAAACAATCAACAGGACAATAGGCAACATGGATTCATGTGGGGCAGATCATGCCAGATGAAACTGATTGAATTCTTGGACTGGGTAACAAGGGCTGCTAACAAAGGACATGCAGTAGACATACTGCACATGGACTTCAGTAAGTCCTTCAAATCAACCTTCCACAGAAGGCTGGCCAGAAAAATTGGGGATCTCAGGGTAGAGAAAAGAATAGGAACATGGGTGGAAACTGGCTAAAGAGGCAAATGCAGAAAGTTGTCAAGAACGAGGAACAACTGCAGGCTGAAGTGGTGACAAGTGGAGTACAACAGGTCTCAGTCATGGGGCCTGTCATCTTTAACAGGGAGAATGGAGTTAAATCAATGAGGGAGAACCTAGAAAGGCTTCATAGATGGTCCAGGATATGGTAGCTGAGATTCAGTGCCAAGAAATATAAGGTAATGCGCAGAAGGGAAAAACACAATACTTAACAGAGGTGTGGTAATGCAGAGTGCAGCTAAGGAAAGTGACCAGGGGTGATGATATCAGAAGGTCAGAAAACTACAGCCCTGTGCAAAAGCGCAGTGGGTGGGGCAAACAGGATGTCAGGGTGCATAGCACGAGAGATCAGTAATATAAGCTGGGAGTTGATCCTTTCTCTGTATACACTAGATCCCAAGTTTATCACACCTGGAATACTGTGTTAGGTTCTGAACCCATCCCTGAAGAACGACAGTGATAGGGTAGCTGCTGTACCAACAGGGCAACAACAATTGTCCAGGTCTGGAGGAGAAATCATATAAAGAAAGATTAAGAAATGTTAACATGTACCCCCTGGAGACAAGGAAGGAGAGGGGGGACACAACAGAAACATACACATATCTAGAGCAGATTAACACGGTTAAAAGACATAAATTGCTCACACCATGCACTAAAGCAAACACAAGGGGAAAGCTGGCTGGTGGTAGGTTCGGAAGGGATGTCTGCAAGTACTTTTTCATAGAAAAAGAGTTGAACAAGTAGAATAGACAGCCAGAGGAGATGTTTCATGACAAAACAGTGAAATAATTTAAACATGGGTGGGACAGGCATAAGTTCCCGATAAGGGTTAGAGGGATTACAATAGGGGAGGGAAAAAGAGAGCAAAATGGTCACTAGGGCCATACCTTATGTAATAGGTAGGGCTGGGCAGACTGGATGGACCAATAGGCCTTTTTATGCCATCGCATTTGATGCTTCAATGGAAGGAATGCAAAATGTTGTTGCCAATCTGGGGACAAATGCTTTGCAGGAAGGCCATTCTGAGCAGTGATGGTTAGCTTCAGTACATTAGGTTGCAGGATTAAGGGCTTGTCTGGAACTATGACTTTCCCTGAGGTTCTCACAGTGCACAGGCTAGGACAGACAATGAGGTTGAAAATCTTCTAATCAAACAATTGACTGAAGGAGTGGTGGGCTGAGAAAAGTTTTGCTACCTGGAAAACATTTTTTATTTAGTTATTTCAGATTGGGATTAATACCTTTGAGTCAGAGACTCATTTACAAAGGTTCCAGGTCATACAGATACATTGGACAAACAGACAGCAAATAGGTTATATAAGTTTTAAGAATACATAGTAAGTTTACATTGCATGTTCCAGAGGGTATATTATATATATATATATATATACAGTGGTTGAATAGGAAGATAGTGAACCATGCAAGCCAGGTCAGGATTAGAAATCAGTGTGAGATCAAGGAACTGTATCCTGAACATAGGCAGATTATATGTTAAGGCAATAACAGAGTAAGTGCAGGGTAAAGAATGAGAACTAAGGATCCACATCATTGTCATGTATTGAGGCAGCCAGAGAAAGCTTTGTCAGGGTGTGCCATTGGAGAAGAAGGGTGATGGGGTAGCAGCAAAGTTTCAAGGTGGGCAGATGGAGGGGTAGGAGGAAGGGTAGGTAGGGGGACATTTTAGTGGGGGAGTGCAGGGTGGTTGGGGAGACACAGTGGAGTGGGCTGTTGGAAGTTAGAAGAGTGGGCATAGGTGGGTAGACAAGGGGTTGGGGGGATGCAGATGAGGGAATGGTGGCAGGCAGTAGTGGCAGGGAAGGGCAAAGAAGTTATTTTTTTATTGTCCAGGGGGTGCTATAAAAGGCTAGGTAGTATGGATTAGTGGAAACATTTGCAGTCATTCTTGAGGGGTAAGTGTGATAGGGAACCAGATTTGAATTGAATAATCTTACCACACTCGATCAGGTCCTTGGGCAGTTTATTGAGCCACTTTGGTCCATGGAAGGAGAGGGATCTCTGGACTAATGCTGTTTGCTTAAGTGGCACCACCAAGCCCCCTTTGACTGCATTCTGAGTCCTAATTGTAGGTTGAACAGTTTTGAAAAGGCAGGAGGTTGAGCTAGAGGTAAGTCCTAGCAGTGACTTCTTTGCCAGCAGGCACGTTTGGTATAGTACTCTATGGTGGAGAGGGAGCCATCCCATCTCACGATAGAGGGCATGAGTATGCATCCAGTGATCAGCCCCCAGAACTAGGCAGCATGCTTTGTTTAGTAGGGTTTTTACCCTTTTGAGGGCAGTATTGGTGCCGGCACCATAGTTAAGACCGTAGTATATGGTGGATAAGACTGAGCAGCTTGTTACCAACTTCAGGGCTTCCTGGGCCATGGAATGTTGGTGCCGGTAGAGGACACCAAGCTTAGCGTTTGCAGTCTTTACAACATGGTTGACAGGGGTTCCAAATGATAGGGTATCATCTAGATGAACCCCGAGATATTTGAAGGTGCAGACTTCTTCCAGTATGTCACCTTTGAGACTCTGAACCTGCAAAGGCCCAAACTTTATCTTGTTCTGTTGGATAGAGAAAAGCATGCTCTTTGTTTTTTTATAGTTGAGTAAAAATTTATTGCATGCAAACCATTTTTTGAGTTTGTGGAAACTGTCTTGAAGTTCAGCAGAGATCAAGGACAGATTTTTTCCTTTAACAGAGACGACCGCATCATCTGCATATAGCACAATGTGCACAGGGCATTCAGAGGGTAAGGGGGTGATGAAGAGACTGAAAAGGAGTGGCCCTAGAATTGAGCCTTGGGGGAACAACTAGGCTCACTGTCCTTGGTTCTGAGAGTCTCCCACTGATTTTGACTCATCGCATCCTGCAGGAGAGGTAGCTGCCAAACCAATCCACCATGTCCCCAGACAGGCCTAAACAGAGGAGGTTTTGGAGTAGGATTATATAGTTAACAGTGTCAAATGCCTCTGTAAGTTCTATAAAGACCGACCCCACTGCCAGACCTTCATTAAAGGCATCATAGATTTGGGAGGTATATTCAACCAAGGTAGAGAAAGTAGAGTGATCTCTCCTAAACCCATGCTGCTGGACACAGAGTAGGTTGTACCTGGATAGATGCTCTGTGAACTCATCCAAGAGTACTCACTTGAGAGCTTTAGATAGTGGAGGGAGACTAAAGATGGGCCTGTAATTGGACAGATTTGTGGTATCTCCTGTTTTGAAGACCAGGATGACCTGTGCCTCCTTCCACTTGTCAGGGAAAGCATCAGACCTTAGGGAGGCACTGAACACTTTTTTCAGAGGTTCTACTACCTTGTTTAGTACCAGAGCTATCAGCTTCATGTCTATAAGGTCACTATCCATCCGTGTCTTCCCTAGTACTCTTTTGATATATTTTAATGGTTCATGTTTACAGAGCTGCTTCAAGTAGAATGGGTAGATGCCTCTAGTTGTTGAGGAATGAGATGGGTGGCAAGTTTGATGTAGAGGGGAATAGATAATCCCTGGGTAGTACCTTACTAAGATCAGTAAAAGCGTCATTAAAAGCATTTGCTATGTCAATAGGTTCCTGGAGTGTCTCAGTTGTGGTGATAATTATTTCAGGAGGAGCTCTAGATGCTTTTCTTGTAAGATACTTTACTGAGTCCGAGAACTCTCTCCCCAGCCCCAACTCCTCTTTAGGAAATTGTTGAAGTAGGAGGTCTTGGCCAGTCAAATGAGCTTGGTGCATTTGTTCCTTGTGGTTTTGTAGGCAATGATGTCAGAATGTTTTCCCATTGCTTTGGCCCTGTGCCACACATTGTCCCTATGGTGCATGTGCTCAATAAGGGAGCCAGTGAGCCAAGGGTTGGTAGACACTCTTACCTTTTTTGTTGTATAGGGGCAAATATGTCACATGCCTTGTTGAATATTGTGAGGAAGTAGTTTAAGGCTTGGTTGCCATCAAGTGCCCGGTTAGCAGTGACCAGTCCTTTAGCATGAGATATTGCCTAAAGCTGTTGAGCTGACCAGTTGTCAGTGATCTATTTCTTATGACCTGGGGAGCACTTCTGGTGAACTTATTTGACCAGGTGCTTGTTACAGGGAGTGATTACTGAGGGTGTCTGGTAGGACTGTGACCTCAGATATCTACTCTGGGCAGGCAGTGAGGAGCCAGTCAATTAGTGTACTTGTGCCCATTTTATAGTTAACTCTAGTGGGTTGAGATACTAGCTGAGAAAGGTAGAGGCCTGAGATCTGATCACGGACTGTGGATGCATCCTTGGACTACCAATTGAGGTTAAAGTCTCTGACAGTGTTGTATTCCCAGTTTTGCTTGTACTGGTCTAGGTTGGCTATTACTTGCTGGACACCAGTAGTATGAGTTCCAGGGGGTATGTAGACAGTGGAGAGTGGTAACACTTTGTTTTGTAGCCTGAGGGTAAGTTTGAGGCTTAGGATTTTTGCTTCTTTTGTGTGTAGACTCATGGTCAGTATTTGGCCTCTGATTTCACTCTTGATGTAGATCAGACAGCCACCCCCACATCTGGATATTCTAGCCTGTCAGTAAACAGTATAGCCATCTAGAGCTATGGCAGTGTCACTGACCTTTGGGGAGAGCCAGGTATCCATAAGCACTATGACATCTGGATTGAGCAATTCCACCCATGCCTGAAATTGCAGTAATTTAGGTAGGAGTCTAAGTATGTTTAAGGATACTATTTTGAGGTGCTCCATGCTCTCTGAGGGCTTTGCCTTGGGTTGGCCTGGGTTGGGGTGCACATTACCAGAAATCAGCAGCAGAGCAGTAGTAGTAGGATCAGTTTTCTTCGAATGCATGCCCAGTAAAGCCATCTTTTTACAATATATTTTGACCTGCAGTGCTTGTGGTCACTGGTTACAGATGCAGGAGTATTGCCAAGTAAAAAGCAGCTACTGGGATAATAGGTGAGGTAGGGGGTACATACATTTGTGGGGCTGGTTTGGCAAGTAGATTTAAGCATGAGTCAGCCCTCATTCCCCTAGGATAGAAAGGAATGGTTTCAGATAAGGTGGGTGGGTCTGATCTGTGGACTGTGGTGTTTCTTTCAACCTCCCCAGTGAGGTATAGAATAGAGAGGAGGAGATACCAGTTCATCTTGAGTTTTTTTGCAGTCACCCTTTTGGCTGCAGTAGCAGCAATGACACTTAATGGCATGTACTTGCTAGCAGCAGGCAGGATGCCACCTATAGGGAGATGTGGGTGGAGCTGAGCTCTAGTGAGAGAGCATTTAACAGAGGTTGGGGCTGGGGAGGGCAGGTGGGACAGAAATCTGAGTTGTAAATATTTCTGCTAGTCAGAAAAGGCTTACAACAGAGTTTGAGGGAGCACTGTAAGTGCCACTAGTTTAAAAAACAATGAAGTCCAGGTCAGCCAATCAGGTAGCAGCTTAGCCATGCAGGAGCAAATGGAAATCACAGCTTTCAGGCCGAGAAGCTTCCAGTAGAGATGTACCTTCTGTCCATTCTGGATAGTGGCTTGTTGGTGTAGGGTCTTGTGGCCAATCCGTGGTCAAGGGCAGCAGCTGCAGGAAGGCTCCAGGAAGCCCACTCAGGGCTTTTCTGCTGTGTGAAGAGAGAAGGAGGTTTACTGGAGAAGTTCATAGATGTAAACAGTCTCCAGGTGGTCCTCAAGTTGCTCCACCACCACATTCTCAATAATATTATCTAGAAAAGGAAGTTTAGAGACAGGTCTGTACTTCACCAGAACATCAAGGTCCATGGAAGGCTTTTTTAGGAGGGATCTAAGCATGGCCTTTTTCAAGGCAGGTGGAAAAACACGTTCCCTCAAGGCGGCACTGATGTTCTTAGTGAACACCGGGCTAAGGAACTCACCACAGCCGAGAATCAGCCAAATGGGTGGTGCAGCTGGACTCCGCAGTATGAGTGTACCACAGTCGAGAATCAGCCATCTCTAATTATGTAGTATCATCTCAACAGCAAAAAGCCAGTCCAAAGAAGGCAGCAGGTTGAATGCCTATAAAAATACAAAACAAAATTTAGGTAATATTATTTAATCATATAGAAAAGTGCTTCATATTGATCTGAAGGAACTATGGAAAGCCTGTTTTCAACTTGAATGAGTTTATGCAATAGGAACCCTTAATTTAAACTAGATATCAGAGGGCAATCTGCATGAATACATTTGTTACATGTCCAAGTAAAGTTTGCATAGGTTTGTTGTGGGAAGATTATAATTATGGGCTTATTTTGAACTAGAACATTTTGAAACTGTCACAATAAACACATATAGCCCACCGGTGACACTGAGTGTTGAAGCACTGTATGCCACATGTCGCTCCATACCGGTGACCAGTGTTCAGAAAGGAGCATGGGTTACTGGAGGTTAGCTGGGGGGGGAGAGGATTGAGCATCTGGGGGACTGCTCTCCTCTCCCAGGGATGGAGAACTGCTTGTTCTGTAGAATGACAGCCAACAGGTGGAGGCATGGTGGCAGTGCAGGATGATAACAGAAGACCTGGGTGGTGCTGCAGGACGCCACAGCATGCGCATGCCTCCACACATGCATGTTGATGAGTTCGCTCCAATGTGAGGAAGGGAAAAAATGGAGGAAATATGGTGGCAGGCCAGACTTGTATGATACCTTGCCTGCCGATTCCTCACTCGCCACATCTCCTGGACGTGGAAGTTGAGGACTGGATTTGTACTTTGAGGGGGGGGGAAGGATGACTCTCCTCCTCCTGACGTCTCCTTGGGGAGAAATCTTTGGGTGAGTTCAGGCCACTAGGTAAGTTCTGGGGAGATGCAGACAGTGGGGGTCAATGAGGCAGGGCTGATGGCAGCCCAACCTGTCTTGGACAAAGGATTATAAATTGAATATTGAAAAAAAGACAAGCATCTTATATAAAATAGTACTGTTTATTTCACTGGGTACTTGAAAAATTAAATGCATTTAAAACAAGACTATGCTGTTATTACAGTACTTTGTGATTTCTGATATTTGTGATATTCGTGATATATCTCTACTAAACATATGTCAACATACTGTAAGCCTGACAGACTTTTTTAATTACAGAAACAGATAAGAATATTTTGTGGAACAAATATATATAGATTATATGACTGGATAGTAGCTGTAGAATAAGTCTTTGGCAGTTTGCATTAATATCCAGGGTTTTCGCTGATAGAATTGGTTTACATTCTGTTTCAACTGTAACTATAACTAAAACACAGTAACTAACTATAATTATGGATGTTTATATACCCCTTTTAGATGTTCAGAAATATCTCGTAAGGTACTTTACAGGCATATAAATAAAACAGACAGGGTATCCATCCAGCTCTAGACTCAATAAAGCCTATACTTTGGTAAAGCTAGGTAAACAATATGGATTTTTTTAATGTTATCTAATTTACTACCTTACATGTAAAATATGCTTTCTAAGTAACACTTGAATCTATTACCAAACCAAAAGGGATTATCCCATGCTTATGTTTTTCTAACATCTAAATTGGACTTCAGTTTATAAATTATTGTTTGAGTGTAAGAAATTGAACTTAAGTAATTGTGCTAAATGACATCAATCAGAAGGGAATGGAGTTACTATACAGGAAGTTTTTTGGAAAGGGGCCAGTTCTGAGTTAGGGGTATTTAAAGGACTGAGAGTTGGCAACAGAAAAGATTGATAATTTGCACATGTGAGATTCTTGGCAAGCAGAATGCAGCTGAAGTGAATTAAACCCCCAGTGAGATGTAAATCACTGAGCAGCTGAAGAAGGAAGGTTTAGTGTGGAGTATAGTACTATTAGGAGTACACTACAGACAGTTCAGAATATGGACAATTTAAGTAGATTTATGCACATTTATAAGTAATTGTTTTTTGGAAAAGCAGAGGGCCTTCAGCCAGAAACTAGCTTATAATTGATCAGCTCTTTAAATGCACATATAATTTGTTTCAAAGAGTTTGGATTTCCTTATTAATATTAGGAGGGCTTTAGGTGAAATTATACATATAAAAACTTAGTGTATAACTTCAGAAAAGCATCATAATGTCAGAAGGTAGGAGATGGTATTATGAGAGCAGCTCCGAATAACTCCACTGATGATATTTAGAAGCATAATTTACTTTAAGACCTTACTCTACACCTCCTGGAGATATTAAAACAAGTGAACTACAGAATCCTGAAACTATCATGTGTCAACTAATAAATCACATAATGGCATCTGATAATGAATTACATAACCACCTTAACACTATGCCAAATGTTTAAGAAACAGTGGACTTCCTTATATGTATGTAAACTACCAATAAGGAAATAAAATTCAGTGAGGAAGGAGAAGGTTAGACCCATACTTCAGATGATAAAACTGTTCAACAGCACTTCTTGGGACATTTAAAAAATTAGTTGAAAAATACAAATAATAAAACTTAAAGACTGGTGTGCTTAAGAAGATACCACATGCAGTCAATGAAAGCATATAGCATACAGAACCACACTTTCATATCACACAAGAAGAGAAATGAAGGACAATCTTTTGATTTTATAAACTATGATTTTACATAAAGTAATGCTTGTCTTATACCATACATCCCAAAGTACTTTATTAGTTGTAAACAGTTGGAAGCAGCTTTTTGTCACTCAGAAAGAGGTCAAGTGGCTCTGAGGCAGGTCATGTACAGAGAGTGAAAGTGTGAGAGAAGAACAAGAGGGAAGAGAGATTAAGCACATGGAGGTTAAGTGACTAGCTCAAAGCAAAATAGTGTGCATGCAGTGGTGGTAAGATTCAAGCCTGGGGCTCCATGTTTACAGCTCTGATCTGTAAATATTAAACTACATACAGTGGTTCCCAGTGTCAGGTTCCTTCTTGTCTAGTCATGGCAATCAGAATCTTAAGTGAGGAACTGGCATGGATGAAAAAAAATGCTCACTGTAGTTATGATGTTGCTTCTGCAAGGTGTATTTGTGAGTCATATAAATTGCAGCATATCAGCTCTGAGGTGTTGCCTCAGAGATGTAAGCAATAAACCATGCCAGACCATGGTTCAACTGTGGCATTAATCCATGGTTGGGATGTTGGGGCATGAGGCCGCAGGCCTAGTTCATCCAACCACCCCAACCATGGATTAATGCCACAGTAGATTAGTAGAACCATGTTCTGGGGCGGTTTAATGTGCTTGTAACATGGCAAGCACAGGAATGATTCTCATGGCTTGTTAAATGGTAAGCATGACATGTAATACATTAATTGTATGCAGTGTGACCCTGAGCAAGTTACTTAACTTCCTTGTGTTCCCAGGTCGCACCTGTAAACAAGCTTTCAGCTTAGTGTGTCTCTCCTGGTTAAAAAAAAAACAGAGTCAGATTTCTGCTTTCTATACTTGAAAAGTACTTCCTTTTATTGGAACAATTTCTTTTTCACATCTCTCTCACTTTTACATAATAACTTTTTTAAAACATGGAAAACATGCTTGAAATACGTTTCTTTGCAACTGTAACTTTCAAAAATATGCTCAGTTGGCTTTACTTACAGCTCTAACAGGGTTGAACACCTTCGGTTTGCCATGAAAATTATACAGAGATTGTCTGCTATGAATTCTGGGAAATGTTTCCGGATAAAAAATGTTAACATGCTTTTAATATGTTAAGTTGCTATTTAAAATTTTAACAGCTGATTTACTTAACTTCAGTGTTATCATTTACACGGTTGTATGCATCTGGTTTTTGGCTTCAACTACTATAACTATCGACCGCAATGCATCATGTCACTACTATGTACATATATTACGTGTGGTCATCATCAACAACAGCATTGCCTGTCGGCATTCCTCACTGCTTCTTATTCATTTTAACATATATTTTTGTACACTTGACAACTTCGAACAATTGAAAAAATATTGGGAGACTAAACATAGCTTCAAGAAACTTGCCATTTCTGAGGTATGCCATCAACAAAAATATTGTCATATAACTACATCGGCATTAACATATGCTGCTTGCATCTAAGAAAAAATATTTGCAAACGGAAGCATCCAGAATACGTAATGACTACTAAATTAATTAAAATTAACAGGGACATTTATTGTAAACTTTTGCATGTTGAATGGGCTGGTAGTGAGCTGTTTCATTAAGGATTCAGTGCTCTTCTTCCACATTTCACTATAGAATGGTGTTCTCTGGGTGGGTGGGTGGGAAAACTGAGAAGTCTGCTGTTTGAAATACTGTGGATGGTTACAGTACTACACAAGCAACCATGGTTCTACTGTGGCATTAATCCGTGGTTGCTTTATCAATTTATTTATTTATTTATGAGTTTAACCAGGAAGGCATACTGAGCAGTGCTGCTCGATTCCAGATATGATCTGGGGGTCAAGACCCAAGACTATAGCACAAACACAGTTACATAGTTAATACAAGCAGTGATTGGCCAACTGCTGTACAGATAATCAGCAGATACATACAGACCATAGGAAGATTGAGTACATGATACAATATAGATGGATACATCAGCTCAGAACACAATTTCAATTATAATGTGGCATTAGCTATAGCAAGAACATTTGGAGGCAAAGTGGGTGCTGAGTAGGCGGTTGTGATGGTTGGGGTTGGGTGAGTGTCTTATATCTGCTGGCAGGGCGTTCCATAACTGTGGGATACAGTACTTGAAAGCATCCTGCCCTTTGGCCCTGTGCATAAAGGGGATGAGGAGGAGCCTGAGGGCAGTGCATCTGAGGGAGTAAGTGGGGGGGGAACTGTTGGGAGAGGGTAGAGGCCAGATAGAGGGGTAGGGATTGGGACCAAAATGTTGCTGCAAACCTCATACTATGGGTTACTCTACAGTCTTGGGGGGACTGCAGGGCTAGGGAGCTATATAAGGTGCAGAGGAGGGTTGTGTGTGGGCAGTCTAGGATAAAGTGAAAAAAAGAGCGGAACAGGGTGTCAAGGCTGGCCAAGGTAGAGGAGGGAGCGGTTGTATAGACTATGTCACCGTAGTTGAGTACTGGGAGTATCATTTTTTAGACAACAGCGTTCTTAGCAGGAGAAGGGAGGCAGCTTTTGTTCCTATACAGGGTGCCGGGTTTAGGGAGAGGTTTCTTGTGTATGGAGTCAATATGGGTTGCAAAATCAAGGTGTGGGTTGAGCCAGATGCCTAAGTATCTGAAGTTGGTGCATTGTTCCAGTAGGGACCCGTCCAGGGTATTGAAAGGGGGGCAGGGGGCTTGATGGGAGAGTCTTTGCTGTGAGCCGAAGGTTAGTGACACAGTTTTTTTAAGGTTTAGGAATAGTTGGTTTGATTGGAGCCAGACCTGAATGGCACTGAAATCCTCCTGTAGGAGAGTTGCCACTGTGCTTGTGGAGGGGCCTGAGACATACAGTACTGTGTCGTCCACATTCATTTGTAAGGATGAGTGGTGACAGGCAGATGGAAGGTCGTCTATGAATATGGAGAAGAGCAGTGGGCCCAAGACTGATCCTTGGGGGATGCCAGCGGTAACTGGCAGGGGGTTAGAGATGTGTGACGTGACTTTTACAGCCTGGTGTCTGCCGAGCAGGTAGTTGTGGAACCCAGTGGTGGCTGGTTTGGAGAGCCCAGCTTCATTTAGTTTGGAGAGGAGCAGAGTGTGGGAGATGGTGTCGAAGGCCTTGGCTAAGTCTATGAAGATGGCAGAGGTGATGTGGCCTTTGTCCATACCAATGAGTATATCATCAGTGACTCATAGCAGAGAGGTGATGGTTGAGTGGGATTTGCGAAAGCCAGAATGGAAGGGAGTGAAGAAGGCTGAGGCATCCGGGTGGGGAGAGAGTTGGGCGAGGACAAGATGTTCCTGTATTTTTGCTAGAATCGGGAGTAGTGAGATGGGGTGGTAGTTTCCTGGGGAGGAGGGGTCACCCCCTTTAGGTGGGGGTATGATGGGGCCCATTTCCATTCTGAGGGTAATTTGCCCAACATGAAGGAGAGGTTGAATAGCGTGGCTAGAGGGGTGGCAATGGCTGGAGCGGACAAGTATAGCATCTTGGCATCTAGGGACGTAGGGCATTTGCCTTTGTTGGGGTCTAGGGATTGTAGGGATTTGAGGACTTTGGCTTGGGAGACAGGGTGGAAAGAGAACTGATGGGCAGGTGGAAGAGCAGAGGGCCGGGGTGGGTGGGTGCTGGTGGGTCGATAGAAGCGAGTCAGTGCATCTGGAGAAGTAGGTGTTGAAAGCTTTGGCTACCTTGCAGGGATCAGTGATGTGGGTGCCCTGAGCTGATAGTGTCGGGGGTGGATGTTGGGTGGGGGGGAGAACAGGGATTTATGGTCTGCTGGTGCTCGTGCTCCAATTCATGTTAGTTATTCAGTTCTGTTCTTTTGTGCCATGTTACAACAAACTTTAGAATGTTAGAGTTCAAACTCTGCAGTGTGGACATGTTCCACCTGACAATACAATGGCAGATTTATAGCTGAAGAGCAGAAGAAAGCTGTGAGCACTCAACTTATCTATGCTATATATTAAGAAATGTAAATGCAATGATAAATGACAAAATCAGAATATGAAAAATGGTAAGAACTACACAATTTAAATGGTAAAATGCTTAAGCAAGAACATTGTAAAAAACATTTGATCTGATTTGACAAGAAACTATTTTATCTAGGTTCCAGAAGGGGATGTGGGGAGGGCTTTTAAGTATCACAATGCACCCTCTAGAAGAAACATTACTACAGTCAGTTATTTTTTACTTCTAACAATGAAAGTGTATTTGTGATGTGATGCAAATTGTAAACACGGATTAGTACTTGAGAGGTCTAGACTAGAATCTATTTAAGAAACAGGTTATGAAGCACAAAAGTACCAACGATGGCATTCATTCTAGATTTTGTGTCCAGACAGCAGTGAGAAGTGAAGGTGTGTACTGTAGACCATATAGCTGCTTTGCACACCTCAAGCAAGGATAAACCCTGTAAGGCTGCCACATTGTCAGATGTACCAGTGGTGAAATCTGCCCTTAACCCCTTTGTGGCTCCTTAACAACCTTGACATAGCAAAAATCAATACATGAGACAATCCAATGAGAATTTTTGTTTTGTAGCAGGCTAACCATCCCTAGCTTAAATAGTAGGTCCCCTCATCCTTTTATTCTGTTTACATGTAAATTTAGTAGTCATCAATGGCATTGTTGCTAT
Organism: Neoceratodus forsteri; assembly: GCA_016271365.2. Lineage (NCBI taxonomy): Eukaryota > Metazoa > Chordata > Ceratodontiformes > Ceratodontidae > Neoceratodus > Neoceratodus forsteri. The sequence goes on along the minus strand of CM028132.1, from coordinate 828,983,121 downwards.
TGTACCCTCCTAATTTCATCAGGATTTAAATGTAAATGAAGTTACTTAAATCTGGTGTGAAAATCTGATTAACTCCATTGCGAAGGTCATGACCCAACTCAGGTAAGGCATCTTGGACGCTTATGCTGTTTCATTGCTAAAGCCTTCAGTAGTTATACTGCATCAGTAAGTGCTGTTGTTGTCCGCTGCAGTCCCTATGTTCTTGTCTAATGCTGGCTATGAAACCTTTCAAGGTATAGTAAGTGCCCTGCTGTTTTCTGTAGTTTAAATTGTATCTGAGTTAGAAAAAAAGGCTTCTAGAGAATACAGGGACTTCTAAAGACATATAACAGAACTGACTAAGTTTATAATGTTTGCTGGCTTGTGCATGTATGCATCATTAGTTCTCATGATGCCTTGCAGGAGTGGGGTCATGAACTTTGCAATGGAGCAAAACAGGTTTTCACACCAGAGCAGAACTGAGCAAAGCAACCTCACTTATATTTAAATTAGGATGAAATTAGGGAGATGCAAGAGAAGGAATCATTGTTCATTCCTACAGACTACATGGGTATACAGAAAATAGGCTGAGAGACTTTCCTTTTAACGTGACAAACGGTTGACTGTTTTTTTTTTAGTTCTGAATGTTATGTCCTTTGTATGTAGCAACTAAAAGTCCCCCTGGCATCCAGGCTGTGACCTTTATCCTTTCATACAATGCAGTGAGGTTTTGGAAAGAGCAAAAGCAATGTTAAAGACTGATTCATACGAAATGCAATAACCACATTCGGTAAAAATGTAATATTTTTGTTCCAAGCACCATCTTATCCCTATGAAACACCATAGAATAATGGTTTGTGCAAAATTCTTGCAACAAACAGACACATCTAGCAGAAGTAATGGCTATAAAAACTTAGATTTTTTCAGGATAACAGTTTTATACTTGAGATATTTATTGATTTTTCAAAGCCATAGTTATAGACAGAAAGTCAGCAAGATTACAGACAATATTATATCCTGCCATGACTGTATACAATAAAGTGTAAGAATTATACTTACAGGTTTTCTTGTACAAAGTACTGTCGTAGTCTAATAACTTTTGTTTCTTTCATTAAGTGGTAAGCTGCTGAGAGTCAGGAATTCTCTATTGGAAAGAAAGGTCAGGACAAGCAGAGAAAAAAGTAATTTGAGTTACTATGTCCAATATACATGGATTAAAGGGGTGATGTGATATAATAAGATACGGGGAGAAGCAGGAAAGGAAATGTCTGCTAGGCCTGTGAACCCCTAGACAAAAGAACACCCATTGGGCATCATGGGAAAAACGAGGCATTGTGATCTACTATAGACAATACCCATTGTTGCCACCTGATCTTGAACTGTGTCAGGCATCCCTGTAAAGAGACTAAATGTTCCATAGTTTAAATAGGACTTACAGTGGTATGACACTGTGACAAGGTTGGGGGGGGATGTCTACAAAACCCAAAGGCGAGTGATAAATGTTTTAACTGCTAGGATATAAATGAAGAGTATACTACAGGGAGAGACATGAGTACCCTCAGTCAAAATGGACAGAAGAACCAACTGTGAGGTGAGGAGGGGTCTGGTGCTATGCATTTCCAAGAGTACCCCATCCAGAACCACCAAAATGGGTTGGAGAATAGCACAGGACCAAAGTATAATTAGTCTTTTGCTCACCACATTGCTTCCAACAGACCCCTTGATATGGTCCCATATACAGGGCAAGTACGTTCGGAGTGTTGAAATATTGATTATGGCACTTATAGGGAAATTCCCAAAAGAGGACCCAGGAGGTTACCATAAGAGAGGAGACAGTTGACCTCAACCATATTTCAAGGGTGACAAGTACCTCCAGCTCCGCATACCACTTCAAAAGCATTAGGGATAACTGCATGACCAAAGTATGCACACTTCCCTTATATATGTTGCCAATTAGATAGCCCCAACTGTTCTCCCTGAAAAGCTTAGATAAAAAGACTTAGCAGTTAAGGGAAGGGGAGAGGGAGGGGAGTCATCTATAGATAGGGCCCAGGACTGTAAAATAAGAGCAGAGCTGGTGGTACTGGAAATGATCCCTTATCCTCAGGCTATAAGGGGACTGCAGGTCCTAGAATGTTTTCATACCTTGTTGAGTTAAACACTGAAATACATACTGTAGGCGAGACCTTGCTTTGACCATTGGTCTATCTCATCTGGGGTGAATTCTGAATCCATCACTATCACTCTACAAAACACCATCAATGGTGCTAGTCTGCCAAAATAAGTCCATTGCTGGAATATTATTGCTGTATATCTAGTAAGCCTCCCTGTGTTACATCTTTCACTCAGATTCAGAGATAGCTGTCAGTTTGAAATAAATCATTAAGCTGGGAGTCCAAAATCCTTTAAAGGACTATACAAGAAGAGAGAAACTGCAGATAGACAAGGAAATCAAGGAGTACCATTTCAAATATGATAGATTCAGACCCCAACCCCTTATCTTTTGGCCATAATAAAAGAGTACTGTAAATGTAATCTGGAGTCTAGTCCCCCCTCTCCACAAAATATCATCCTGTCCCATAAGGTCAAATATATCCATGAAGGAGAAACTGGTAGATTCTGCAAGAAATACAGAATCCTCTAGAGTAAATTCATGCAAATGGTCTCCACCTGAGGGAAAAATCCAAGGAACAAGAACATCAAAGTATGCAGATCTGCTTGTATTTGTTGTGTGAGGGTTTCCAAGTTAACTATCTCTAAGTGTTGCAGATTGTGTGGGATATATACACCAATATATGTTAAGGTATATATTCACCATGTAAAAGGGTATTGAAGTTTCATAGTGAGTGTAATAAAATTGCAAACCTCCATTTTCCTTATATTTCGGTTGTATTTTGCCGCAGCCTTGCAGTAGAATAACTCAAACCAGACTGCAGGCAGGAAGTGAGTTGGATTCAGCAGAATGAGAAAGATATCTTCATAAAGAGCCACTTCATACTCAATATTCTCTACAAGAACACTCTCTACCTGTAGGTTAGTGCGAATGACCATTGACAATAGTTCTATATAGAGGGCAAAAAAAGAGGAGATAGGACAACCCAACCATGTGCCCCATTCCAGTGTGAATGTGTCAGTGAGAGATCAATTTATCTAAACATATGGGGCCTGATTCTCAAACGGGGCTTTGGATCGGCACAAGCTGTGGCAAACAGCAGCTTGTACGGATGCCCCTGTGCCAGGAACTCTGTGCCTTATTCTCTATTGGGTAGGATCCTGGAGGCTAAGTCCCCCAGGTTGTGGCAACCAGGGCCAGGCACCAAACTGAGGGGGCACTGGCAATGTATGTCACAAGCCACAGGGTGGCTGTGCACCACTTCAGTCCCTGTTGGGCTAGGGGCCCCCCTCCCCAATCCATGAATGTGCCATCAGCTGTTCTGTAATAAAGTAAGCATGCTCCCCTTCCTGAACCCCGATTATGCCACTAGCCATACTGTAAATTAATAAGCATGCCCCCTCCACAATTCCTGATTGAGCCATTAGCTCTACAACTGTATAAAACTATGCATGTCCCCCTCCACAATTCCCAGTACCACCGGAGTCACAAAATAACTGCAGAACCCCCTTCCTGGTGATCTAGATGTCCCCTGCCCCCCCATCCCAGCAGGTAGTGCCAACCATCTAGAACCCCCATCCCGTAATTGAGCTGGCACCGTCACAGCTTTCCACTCACTTCCATGGCCAGTGCCGACTGAACTGTCAGTTAGTTTGCTGTACTGTAATGTGTATGCACATTGCGTACACATTACAGTACAGCAAATTAATTGACAGTTCAGTTAGCGCTGGCTGTGAAGATGAGTGGAGGGCTGTGCTGGTGCCAGCTCAATTATGGGACAGGGTGCTGGGTGGTGGGCATTACCTGCTGGGGTGGGGGGCAGAGGACCACTAGATCATCAGGAGGGGGGGGTTCTGCAGTAATTGTGTGACACCGGCAGCATTGGGGACTGTGAAAGGGCATGCCTGGTTTTATACAGTTGTAGGTCTACTGGCTCAATTGGGAATTGTGGAGAGGGGCATGCTTACTAATTTACAGTAGGGCTAGTGGCACGATTGGGGTTCAGGTAGAAGGGCATGCTTATATTATTACAGAACGGCTAATGGCACAATTGGGAATTGTGGAGGGGAGCATGCTTATGGCATGATTGGGGTTCAGGGAGGGGGGATGGATTATATTATACATTACCAATGATGGCACTATTGGGTAGGGGGAGTGGAGCCTGAGCACAGTGCCACTTACAGGTCAACTCTCCTAGGGGGAGATATTTTATTAGTACCCTTAGGCCACCCTGGCTGGTCTAAGGGTACTTAGGATTCCTTCCTCTGGGAGAGTTCTGTGAATACCATATCTGGGGATGTGGCAGCTTGCATCTTCCACATGCCCCCTAGCACCAGGTTGCAGCCTAGCTATGGGCACACAGGAGATGCAAGCCCTGTTTGGGGCAGGCAGCCTTCGGTTGATGCAGGCTGCCTTTGAGAATAGCTCTGAGGGTGGTTTCTGATGCAAGGTACTGCTTGTGCAATTTATGTGTGGTGCAGGCACCTTGCACCATGTCCAGGGCTTTGAGAATTGAGCACATGGTTTCATTGCACTGTAAAGGGCCAGGAGCAGTTGGAGAAAAAGAAGAGGGAATTGAAAGGCTGACAGGGTGCCCCAGAGAAAACTCCAGAATACACTGTCAAATTACTTTTCAGCTTCCTGACTTAAAAGGAGGGATGGCATTTGTCTATAATGAATGTGTTCTAAAAGATGGAAAGTCCAGTGGAGGTTGTCAGAAGTTTGCCATTGACTGACAAAGACTGACTGGTCTTTATGCAATAGGGTAGGAGGAATACTTTCCAGGCTGTTAGCCCAGACCGAGGTAAATAACTTGTAATCTACATCCAAAATGGAGATGGGGTGGTAGGTTGCAGGGACACTCAGATATATGGCAGGTTTTAAAGGGTGGGAATAGTAGGTATTGCCAGATTGGGTGTGGTGGGTTTCCCTCCTGGAACAAACTGTCCCAAAATTTCTTATAAAACTCTGATGTATACCCATCAGGACCTGGACATTTACTCATTTTTAGGGCTGTGGGTGGAGTCTACAACTCTATTGGGATTAGATGGTAGCCCTAAAAATGGCCATCATGGAACCTTCAATTGGAAATTTGGAAGTATCCTTCCGAATGCCCAGCAGAGCTTGAAAGCCTCCACCACAACTGCCCTCTTCAGAATAACAGCAGCACAATTTTGGCTGTTACTTCTGCATTGCAGGGCATGAACTGCACATGCACAACTTACATGCATGCACAGTTCAGCTGGTTCCATCATGTTGTGAATGGCAAAATGCCATTCCCTGCAACTACGCATGCGCGAGTGTCATACATGCGCAGTTGCATCGCCGCCAGCAGAAAAACCCTCCCACTGCTGCTGTCCTCCCATTGCCACCAAAATAGGGGTCCCCAATCCCCATGTTGGCATTATGTAGCCCCCACCCCACCCCAACTTATATGGCACCCTGGGAGCCCACCCCAGTGTGCACAAATGTAGCTATTTGATCTGCGCCAACATCGGGGTGCCCAATCCCCATGTCAGTGCTATCTGTCCCCCCTACTGATGTAGCACACTGGAAGCCCACCCCAGTGTGCCCAAATGTTTATTTTTTCTTCCATCCTCTGCCAAAATTGGGGTGCCCAATCCCCATGTCGCATCATGTACCCAACCCCGAACTCATGTGGCACACTGGGAGCCCACCCCAGTGTGCCCAAATGTTTGCATTTCTTTTTTTCCCTGTAAATAAAGAAAATCTTCCCCCAATGTATTTTTTTTAAACTGTAAAAAAGAAAATGATCCCTCGACATTGCCCCAGTCCCCCCTCCGCCATTCCCACCCTCCTGCTGAGCACCCACCTTCCCACACACACCCCTTACCCCATACTTATGGGGTACTGCACTGCAAGCTGGCAGGTGCTACTGCTGTTGTTCAGATCCAGGCCACAAGTCCTGTAATGCTATACAGTGGTGTATTGTGATGCAGGACTTGTGTGGGGAAGACGGCAGCTGACCAGGTAAGTGTGAGGAGGGGTCTGTATGACAACAGGAGGCAGGAGGATATGGGGCAGAATCCACTGGATACCAGGGAATATTGAACAATTGCTTATAAATGGTATTGGGTAAGAGTGGGTAGTGCCACTTGACTACTAGGGAATATCAGACAAATGCTTGTAGCAAGGATTGTGAAAGGGCCAGACCACAAGGGAGCATTTTTAAAATATTTATAACAGGAATTGGCTGAATGAGGAAACCTTTTATTTCCAGTATTTGATTTTTTCCCCTTTCCCCTTTCCCACCCAAGGCTTTGGCACATGGCTGTGCATGCATGTGGAGGCATCCACACATACTGTGGTGCCAGCTCAGCCCCTTCTGCCCACCTGCACTGTTGACCTTCCCACCTACGTAATCCACCAGACCTCCACTTGAGGAACCACAGGGAGGCAACAACCACAGGGGGGCGACAACCCACCCTCACCATCCCCGGGAGAGGACAGCAGCCTGCCAGCTTGTTCAATCCTGCTTCTCCCCCCCCCCATGCAGGCACCCGATGATCCAAGGTCATTTCCAAACCCGAGTCTCCGGCATAGTGTGAGGTAGGGTGTCCAGTGCCTCAACCCTCAGTGCCACCGGGCCAGACTCAGTAGTTGATTTTGTTACACAGGCACCAATCCTGCCCAGGGGAGGTGGTGTTCGAGCACCACTGTGGGTGTTGTTAAAAGAAGACTTTTCAAAGTGTCAAATAATGTTGCTCAGTAAGCTGTTAGTGGTTCCAAAATCCTTTTACTATACCACTGAGCACTGTATGTATGTATGTATGTATCTATGTATTTGCATGGGTTAGTGTATTTAGTGTGATTGTTCAGATCACTTAGTGTCATACTGTATACCACTTTGAATAAAGTAGTGGGCATGTTAACAGGCCGTTAGTGGTTCCATGTCAATTGGGTGAGGTTTATAGAGTATAGAAAATGCATTTAGAGTGATCTCCAACTGCAGTGATGGAAATTTCAGTGATATTATTACATATACATCTGGAGGTTATAGCCTATATCACGAAGATTCTTGAGACGAGTACTGTTAGAATATTCCCTAACTACCTATACCAGATGTGGTTCTTGACCACAAGCTCCTGGTAAACTCCACCTCCATCATAAGCCATGTGCCCCCAAGGAACCCATCCACCTTTATCCCACAGTTGCACCCATGTTACACAGGGTGCTCCGCACCTGCATCCCCCATACTCCCCCATCTCTAGAAGATCAACTTCATGCTGCACCTGGACACTGGGGTTGGCTATTTTCATGATAGCTATGACTGCAGTTGCTAAAACATAGCTGTTGCTCAAATGTGCCAGTCGCTGAAACTACACAGTCGCTTTTTTGGTATTCGCCTTAATTGATTCACCCATATTCCTTCACCCATATTTTCACACCCAATTGACATGCTACCACTGTGAGCCATACTGTATCCTCTTAATGAGGTGCTAATCCTGCTAGCACCATGCTAAGCATTTGAATATAGGGCCATTGGCTGTTTTGTACAGTAAGTGACCACTCTTATGAAGCTGTTGTGGAATCTGCTACATAGACTGACATTTAGTTGCCCTTTTTTCTTTGTTTTAGGGCAAAAATCTTTGCCAATTTCAAAACCGTGATCTGATAAAATCATGGAGTTAGAATATGGGAAAACAGTTGCATGGTTTAGAGACAACAGACTACTGTTCAATTAGAAGAAAACAAATGCAATGTTTTTCAGCACAAAACAGAAGAAGCAAAATGCCTAAGTCAGTTTACATATTAGGAAGGATCTAGACAAGTGATGAGCCTGAAGTAGTGAGTTCAGGTACCTGGATGAAAATGCTGGCTCAGTATTGGAATCAGCAGTTCCTGCTGGGTTCCCGATGATTCACTGCCTGAGAAAGGATCGTAGGGGTGGGAGTGTGGCTATTTGCTTTATGTTGAACTTGAACTTCATGTCCATCCCAGTGGGAATAACAGGGTCTTTTGAATGTGTGACTGTTCATGGGGTTGCAGGATCCTTCTCATTTATCACTCACTGGGGCATGATAGGGATTTCCTTCAGGAAGTCTCAGACTTCATCATCAGACTAGTCTTGGAGTTGCCCAGATGGATAATTCTGGGTGACTTCAATACTTGGATCTATGATGAACTCTTACCATTTGGACAAGACGTCTTCCAATTAATGCAATCATTGGGCCTGACACAGGTGGTTACCTCTGCAATCCACTCACTTGGTCACTCCTTGGACCTTATCTTTTCAATGGGATTAGAGGTCACTGACCTCATAGTGGAGTCGGTCATTTGGTCAGACCACTATAACGTGAAGTTCTCATTTGAAGTATCCCTGATAAACCCTCCCCTATTGAGATAGTTCAGTACTGCCCTTTGAGGGGTTTGACCCCAGAGGGTTTTATGGCAGTGCTGGATCTAGCAGATGTGATGAGAGCTTGCGAGGAGCTGGGGGAATTTGTGTTGACCTATAATAGGGCTGTCACTGGTGCCCTTGACTCCATTGCACCAGTCCATGTTCAGCCCCTCACCTCATGCTAGGGATCCTCATGGTTTAATGGTACTCTTAGGGAGTTGAAGGCGAAGGGCCAAAGGTTGGAGCATTGTTGGCTGAGATCCCGGTCTGATGGGGATAATCTTATTTTAATGTCTCATTATAGAGCATATCAAACAGCAATTTCCCATAAGAAGGCAGAGTTTCTATCCAGGGACATTGCTGCAGCTATTAACAGACCAGCTCAGCAATTCTGAACTGTCAACAGGCTGTATAATCCAACTTGTCTTTAGTCTGTTAGAGCCTTTTCACAATCTAAATGTGATGAGTTTGCTCTGTTTTTTGCTAAAAAGATCTCTTCTATCTGATCTGAGATCCAATCGGCACCATTCATTGGTACTTTCGGTGGTGAGCCAGTGTTTGTTGTGTTTTAAATCAAGGAAGGAAATGAGAAAGGAAAATGTGGGTGCACCGGGATTTGAATCACAGACCTCTGGTATGCCGTTCCAGCGCTTTAACCATTAAGCTACAGGCCCACTGGTTAAAGTGTCTGAAGAACTTCCTATTTCACAGTCACACATTCCTTTCTCTAGTGTTGCTCAATTCTGCAACCAGAAACCAATTTAGAAATACTACTACTCTCAGTGCAGTTTAACCTCTGCAAGGTATATAGTTTTTTAAATCAAGGATGGAAATGAGAAAGGAAAATGAGGGCGCACTGGGATTTGAACCATGGACCTCTGGTATGCCGTTCCAGTGCTCTAACCATTAAGCTACAGGCCCACTGGTTAAAGTGTCAGAAGAACTTCCTATTTCACAGTCATACATTCCTTTCACTAGTGTTGCTCAATTCTGCAACCAGAAACCAATTTAGAAATACTGCTACTCTCAGTGCAGTTTAACCTCTGCAAGGTATATAGTTTTTTAAAAAGTGTTTGTTGTGAGCATTCCACCTGTCTGGTCTGACTTTGACCAGTTAGCGGTTGATGATGTTGTAAGGGTCATCCAGGAGTTGAAGCCTACCTACTGTAGTTTGTACCTGGGTCTGATGCACCTTCTTGTAGGGTGCACTGAGTGCAATGGCTCAGTCTTCTCTCAGATAATCTACTGTTCTTTAGTCAGGGGGGTTTTTCCTGAGCCCCTTAAGGAGGCTGTGGTGAGACCCCTCTTGAAAAAATCATCACTAGACCCAGACTGCCTGGCAAACTACAGACCCTTCTTTAACCTACCCTTTCTAAAGAAGGTTATTGAGAAGGTGGTGGCTTTGTAGCTGGAGGCCCATTTGTTAACTCACAACATCTACATCCCTCTCCAGTTGGGCTTTAGGAAAAGTCACAGCACTGAGACCATCCTGGTTCAGGTGTTTAATGATCTCTTTGTGGCAAGAGATGCAGGAGAGTGTTCTATTCTTGTTCTCTTCAATCTCTCAGCTGCCTTTGATACTGTGTACCATGGGGTGCTTTTGGATCACCTGCAGGTATGTTGTGGATACTCTGGTGTGGTCCTCAACTGGTTCCATTCTTTCCTCACTGGCAGGATGCAGAGGGTGGTATTAGGGGCTTTTCCTCTCGACCATAACCCCTCGCTGTGTGTGATCCCACAGGGTTCCATTTTGTCCCCATGTTGTTCGTGGTGTACATGTTACCACTAGGGGACATTATACAATTATTCAGACTGAGTTTCCATGGCTATGCTGATGATACTCAACTGAACCTGTGTTTTGTGCCCAAACAACAGGATGCAGTTTTGAATTGATGCCTTACTGAGGTCCAAGACTGGATAAGTGCCAACTGGCTGTGGTTAAATCCGGATAAGACAGAAGTACTGGTAGTGGAGCCTGGTTACCTGCGGGTCGGTGTGCAGGCTAGTTGAGTCACTGGGCTTAGGCTTCAAGATTCCCAGCTTCTCACCTCTTCTAAGGTGAAAAATCTTGGTGTTGTGCTGGATAGCCCTTGACGAAGAGGCTTTTGCAGCCTCAAAGCGCTAGGCTGTTTTCTTTTGGTATGTGGACCCGGATTTGTATTCACAATTTCATTATGTAATTGCACATTTTATTCTTTAGTAAAATTATATTTCTCTCACAAGCCTGGAGTGCTACATTTTTTATTCATTGTGCTGGATAGCCTGATGCTTGAATCTCAGGTGTTGGTCGTGGTCCAGAGTGGCTTTTACCATCTGAGAAACATTGCCAGAATTCCCTCAGGTGATCTGCCATCACTAGTCTATGCTTTTGTGACATCACTAAGGGTTGTAGTCATAAGAGGGGAATCATCCAAGCCATGGCCAGTAATGAGTGGAGTACTGCAGGTTCAGTGCTGGCCCTGTCTTGTTCAATGTCTTCACTGGAGACATTGCAGAGAGGGTCAAGAGTAAGATCTGCCTGTTCATGGATGTCATGAAGACTTGTGCAAAAGTGGACAATGAGGAAGAGAGGCAGGCACTCAGAGAGGATCTAGCTAAACTGAAACATTGGTCTAGGGAGCAGCAGTTGGGGTTCAATGCTAAGAAATGCAAGGTCATGCACCTTGGAGCCAAAAATCCCAAGAACAGCTACTGGCTTGGGGGAGTGTAGGTAATGGCTTCAGAGGAGGAAAGGGACCTGGGGGTAATAGTTACAGGGGACATGAAGGTATCTGCACAGTGTAGGAGGGCAGCAGCAAGGGCAAATTGGATGCTGGGGTGCATTGCCAGAGGGATCACCTCTTGAAAAGGGGAGGTCATCCTGCCATTGTATAGATCACTGGTGAGGCCACACTTGGAATACTGTGTACAGTACTGGTACCCATACCTCAAAAAGGATGTGAGATTACTGGAGGGGGTGCAGCGTAGGGCTACAAATATGATCATGGGACTAAGGGAGTTGCCATAGGAGGAAAGGTTGAAGGAGCTCAACATGTACTCACTGGAAGACAGAAGGGTAAGAGAGGACATGATAGAGACCTTTAAGTACCTGAAAGGCATAAACAAAGTCAGGGAGGGAGGATTGTTCCACTTAAAGGGGGGAAGGGTCACTAGGGGGCACAGTCTGAAGTTGGAAGGGGGAAGGTTTAGGAGGGAGATGAGGAGGCACTACTTTACAGAGTGAGTGCTGGTGGGTTGGAACGCACAGCCAGAGGAGGGAATCGCTCAAAGGACAGTGGAAAGCCTTAAGCACAGTTGGGATAGAGTCAATAGAGTCAAGGGCAGGGTTAGTACAGACAAAAACACAAAGGGGGGAAGGACTGGGAAAGAGGAGGAAGGAAGGTGTTTGGGTGGGGGTGGGGCAGCTGTAGTGATATGAAACTAAGAGGAGCACAATCAGGCAGACTTGATAGACCTGTGGGCTTTTATCTGCCTGCAATTGCATATGTTTGTATCACAGCTTGACTACTGCAATGCCCTTTACCTAGGGCTATCAGGAGTTGATCTTCTAAGCCAACAGTTAGTGCAGAATGCAGCAGCCAGGCTGCTTACTGGCCATCCAAGGTCATGTCATATCTCACCTGTGCTGCATTCTCTGCACTGGCTTCCTATTATGTGGCAGATCACCTTCAAGGTTAGTTTGCTGACCTATAAAGCCCTACCTGGTCTGGGGTCTCATTACCTACAAGACCTCCTACAGCCCTACCACCCATCTTATCCCCCCCAATCATCTGAGGAGGGCTTCCTAGTGATTCCCAGGGTCCATCTGAAATCATCTGGTGCCTGGGCTTTTTCAGTCGTGGTGCCTACCCTGTGGTATTCACTGCCTCGGTTGCTAAGAGAGGCCCACTTGGTTAGTGCCTTCAAGAGGGATCTGAAGACTTTTTTATTTAATAAAGCTTTTCTCTCCTTTTAACTTATCATGCTTATTTATATTTTTATGTATATTGTATTTTAATTGATAGATGTAATTCAGGTATCTGTAAAGTGCCTAGAGTCACAATGAGATAGAGCGCTCTAACAAATTAATAATCTAACTAAACTAAAACTAACCTAAGTGTCCATTTGGACTGTCACTGGCCTATGACTGTGACAGGGTACTGTAAGGTATGTCTTCTCACATTCACAGCTAAATAAACAAATTCTGGCCAGAGCCGATAGGGCTGCAAAGAAGGAATTTATGGTAGAAATACTGAAAATTACCAAAGTTATGAGCCTGTGTTTGCAAAGTGTAATGTAGGCTCATAACTTTGTTCTTTTTTTAATAATTTTACACCAAATTTTCAACATAGTCTTATTATGACCCTGCCTCATGAGCAAGGGCAGAGAACATTTTCATCTCCTGGCCTAAAGATTTTTCACAGGGACTGCAACATCACCTTTCAAGATGTAAAAACACATTTTGGGCAGGAGCTGAAAAATGACAGCTGTTACATTCATGAGGCGGTGTAAAGAAATAGATATGCTGGAAAATTTGGGTTAAAAATATCGATACTACCAAAGTTCTAAGCCTGTGTTTGCAAAATTCAACATAGCCTCATCATTTTGTTCTGTTTCTCAGTATTTTCATGCCAAATTTACAACATAGCCTTCTTATGACCTTGTCTAATGAACAAGAGAGTGACAATTTTCAACTCATGTCTGAAAGGTGATTTTGTGCCTGGACCACAAAATCACCTTTTGGAAGGTAGAAAAGACATTTTGGCTAAGATTTAAAAAAATGACAGCTTTTACATTCATGAGGTGCTGTAAAGATATGGCTATGCTGTGAATTTGGGGTAAAAACATTGAAAATTACCATAGGTATGAGCCTGTGTTTGCAAAATTCAACATAGGCCCATAACTTTGTTGTTTTTTATTATTTTTACATCAAATTTTCAACATAGCCTTTTTATGACCCCACCGCATGAACAAGGGCAGAGAAAATATTCAACTCCAGCCTGAAAGGTGATTTTGTGCAGGGACTGTAAAATCACCTTTTGGGACAGATTTACCTAATGTCAGTGCAATTATTCATGAGGAGGGGTCCCAAAAAATATATATTGAAAATGTGGGTCAAAAATATGCATAAATGGCCAAGATATGCCACTAAGTTCAAAACACCATTGAAATACATTGAACTGCATACCTGTTTCTTCAGTTCATGGTCCGACATTGAAGAGTGAAGACATGTCTGCCATCCAGAAAATATTATGGCATTGAACCCCTGATGGGTAAGTAAGGGCTTGGGGGTTGCGGGGTGGTGGATGCTGAGTGGGAGGGTCAGGTGGGGGGGAACAGTAAGTGCCACAAAAAACATGGATGGATGGTTTTCTTTTTACAGGATTAAAAAAGAAATGGACCAAGGATTCATGATCACGAAACTGGGGGACTGGGCACCCCCAGTGTCATTGTTATTTTTCTGGGGTGTGTGTGGGGTGGTGGGTACTGAGAGGGAGGGAGAGTTGGGTGGGTGGAAGGAAAATGTATATAAAAAAAAACAAATAGTGCATGATCGGTGATTGTGACACTGAGGGATTGGTTACTTCCAGTGTCACTGTTATGTTTCAGGTGGAATGGGGGGTGCTAAGAAGAAGGGTCAGGTGGACTTTAGAAAAAACATATGTTAAAAAAAAACTAAACAGTCTCATCTGCGGTCTTGCTTGCAGAGGTCACAGCAGAACAGGGCACAGTCTGCAGTGTCCAAGATGGCCACCAAACTCTATGTGCCGTGATCTGCCATGACCTCTGCTGATGAAAAACAGTGCTGCGAAACCGAAGTCAATGGAGAGAGCATAGTGCTTCACAGACCGCGGATGAGACTATGATGGAACTCCAAATTGTTCTTCGGTCGGAATCCAGTGAGTCTTTTTTTGCTTGCAAGAGGTCTGCATGGCTCCGCCCACTGCAGCCCTAATAATTGGGTGCACTTGATGCAGCCAGGTATTTACTCACGGAAGACACCAGAAGGGTGATTGTCCAGTGCTGCTTGCTCTCTTCTATTGAGTATGGAAGCATTATTTGGGGGGGGGGTCTGACAATGTTTTATCAAAATAGATAACTAGGTATAATGTTGTGTGTAGATTTGCCTTGTGTGTAAAAAGATTTGAACAACATTGTAATCTGTTTAAGTTTAACTGGTTTCTCCTGGGAGAGAGGGCCAAGTTAGCCATAGGTTGTATGATTTATAAAAGTATTAAAAGAGAGAAAGAGGGTCAAATTTCAGAAATTATCTGTCTCAATAATGGGATAAACAAATTATGGTCCACAGATACCCCAACTATAGCAATTCCATTCTGTAAAACCTTGAAAGACCAACAATCATTTTCCCATATTGCTGTTAAAGTGTGAAATGATATAACTCCAAACATACGCAAATCTAGAAACTTACATCAATTTTATATAAACTTTCTAATTGATATGGCAAGGGGCTGCTGTGTTTTGATCAATTGTTCTTATACATTGTATATTTTGTAAATATTTTTTCTATTCATTTTAAGTTATTGCAGGTTGAACAAACTACGCAATCTGTTTAGTTATTAATTCTTGTTTCTTGTTTTTATTAATTTTGTGGGGGGTTTTCCATTGTATGTGTCCATACCAAGGTCATGCCAGTAAAAGGGACATGTGGTCAAGTGCATTTTTTACCCAGTTAACCAACTTTAAATAAAAATAAATAAAACAACCAAAGCAAAGGTTGTGACCATCTGCTTTTACCAGCTGGTGTTTATAAAGATATACACTGTTTAAATCATGAAAGTATTGATTTCTTTTTAGTCTTTCCTGTCATAATAATGTAAAGATAGGGAGCAAAAAAAAATAAAATAAAATAACTTTAAGAGTTGTACTGATTTAAAATGTACAACAACTTTAAAAATTATTTCTAGTTGTAACATTTATTAGTTTTGTTTGATCTGGAACCAGGAAACCCAAATCAGGAATTTTTAAAACCGTGGTTCTCCCAATTCATGGAAACGTATGTGAAAAAAAAATAGGAAGTAAATGAGACTAAGATAAACTAATGCAGAGTATCAAATAAACTTAGAAACTTTACAAAATAATAAAATGGTATGCAAAACTGTATTAGAACAGGACTCTGGAGCAACTGATCTCTTCAGAGGAGAAATAAATTTGCCACAGGAGGTATAGGTGGAGTGTGACCACACTGCAGAGTTTGAACTATTTTTGTTTTCGTCATCTGTTTCTCTGCATGCAGTCTACACCCCTCCTGGCAGAACGCCACCACCACCATGAATCCTCTGACTTTCTTAAAGAGTTACTGTCCCATTCCTGAAGAAGACTCATCGCAAGTTGAAGCCTAGGGGCTGTTAGAGCTGTGCTTCCAAACTGATGGTTTTGCTATAAAATATTGCAATCTTACCTTGTGATCTGATTCCAGTTTTTATTTTGTTTCCTGAATGCATCTTATCACATTGTTCAGGTCCAACCACTTACCCTGGACAATAATTGTTGCAGATAACCTGCCCTATTGTTTATGTGAGAGCCTGCGGGGGGGGGGGGCAACACTGACCTTGGCAAACTGCTAATTTTCCTCCTGGTTTTCTCCCCTGAAGGTACTAGCATGCAGTTTTAAGCATCCATGCATTTGGCTGCCCTGGTCATTTTTCTGTACATGCCAGCTGCACTGCCACCTGGCCTTTACCTGAGAACACTTATCCTTCCTCTCCTGGCAAGCAGCTGAGTGACATGAAGAATGCATTCTAGCAAGGACTAAGTGAACAAGGGACAATAAGGCTGAAGGGTCAAAATGGTGGAAACCTGAGGAAAAAAAGTAGAATGGCTGTGTAAATTTTACAAGTTTATGTGGGGGTCTTCAGCCCTGGACCCCCCCCCCCCACATGGGGGGCTTTGCTCCCTGGACCCTCCTATATACATATAAACATCCTCTTCCATGCAGCAACTACAACATCAATGCAAGTAGCGATCAGCATATCTGAGTTGTGACGGAGACACACAATGGATCATGGCAGCACTCAACTACACAGTCTCTATAATGCCCCTGTCCCTGATTTCACAGTCACTCTTCTTGACTCGCTGATATTTGTGTGCTCATATTCCCCTCATTATTTTCACCTGACATGGGTGGCCAGCATAACAAGTGGTAGCACCACTGCTGCACTACCAGGCTGGCTCATAATGTCAATTTTATAGCTCCAGGGTAACAATCAGGGCTGTGACACCACACATTCAATGACATCACAAATGCACTCTCCCTGTTAGACAGACTGAGCCATAACTTGCTCATTGCATAACTGCCCAGTGTTTTTAACATTATGACTAGTCATCAGTGAGGACACCGGTAGAGTAGTGTCTTAAGATTTGCAACATTTTTAAAAATCTAACACTGGGCATCCATGGATGATGTGATTTTATTCTCCATACTGAAGTATCAATAAATTGTAGCTGGAAATGGAGCATTCTCATTAGGTGACATACATACTACATGGTTCTGTTAACTGCAGGAAAGCCTCATGTACTATAAAGCAATTACATTTTCCATCATAAAAATAAAGCATTACAACTTTTGCAGTGTAAAGTTATACTGTAGCATTAAGGTACTCCAGTGGTTGGGTTACCTTTGTTTGTTTAACCTAAGGCATAAGATACGCAGTTTTGCTTTGTGCCTCATGACCTCCCATGGGATAGACTAACTGATGTTACCTTACCCACAGTTTATGTCTTAATGATTAAATAATCTTGCACTGCATTTACAGTATATTAACATGCTAGAAACATTATAATAGTCCAATTTCTATACAAGTTATATTCAAACTGTATAAATATGTATTTCTGATATTCAGTGTTTTGCATTTATGTGTGGACCATCAATATGTAAAATATTCCCACTTATAAAATGGGCAAAGGATTTCAAGCAATCTGATTGGTTGTTAGCCATGCATTAGATGTCTCTAATGCACAGCTAAAACTAGAACCCCCATTTAGAATACACAGGCCCATTTTATAAGTGCAATAAGGCATTCCGGGGATGTGCATTAGACAGTTCTAATGCACAGCTAGCGGACTGGACGCACTCGGCCTGTGGCCTCGTGTCTCACTACGTCCCCCTAGCTGTGCATTAGAACTGTCTAATGCACACCCCATCGTGTCTTATTGCTTACTAATGCAATTTAACTAGGAATGGGTACGCTGTCTGATATCTGGTTCTAATTCTCACTTGGATCTTTTTAAAAAAAGTTCTTGTTTATTTGTGTTTATTCATATTAATTTTAAACTTGTTTTTGACTCCTAATATGAGAAGGTTTCATGGCTGTTTTTTTTTTCCTTTCCATACTGAATGATATAATTCAACATTAGAAATATTATTTTGATCTTCCTGGCAAGTTGTTGGGAGGCAGTGCCCTAGATCTATGCAGACAATACTTTAAATATGAACATATGAAAATGTCAGCAGAAATAGGCCTCACAGTCTGGCAGGTATGCTCGATTGTGCAGCTAGTCCCTCATCTTGCATCTGCCCCTCCCACTCCTCCTCTCCTTAGATTTACCCTCACCATCACCCTGTCCCTTCCCCTCTTGAAACTGCCCACCATCTTACAGGCCACCATCTCCTATGTTCGAGTGTTCCACTTGCCCACCACCCTTTACATGAAGAACTGTCTCCTTTCCTCCCTCCTGAATCTTGCCCACCTCCAGTCTGAGACTGTGCCCTCTCATGTCCCTTCCTTTTCTTAATTGGAACCCCCCCCTCTGTTCAAGTCTTGTTTATTCCTTTCAAGTACTTAAAGGTCTCAGTCATGTCCCCCCATTCCTCCTCTCCTCCAAGGAATACGTACTTAACTTGCTCAACCTTTCTTCAAAGGGATTTCCCTCCAATGCTTGGATCATCTTTGTTGCTCTACGCTGCACCCCCTCCTACAATCTGACATCCTTCTTCAGGTACGGGTGCCAGAACTGCATGCAGTACTCCAGGTGTACCCTGACCAGTGACCTGTACAGGGGGAGGATTATCTCCCTATATCTGGAGGAGATTCCCCTCGCTATGCACACCAGCATCTTGTTGGCCTTCACTGCTGCCTTCCTACAGAGAACAGAGTTGTTCATGCTCCCCGTGCTTAGTACCTCTAGGTCCTTTTCCTCCATGGTGCTACCCAAATGTACCCCTCCCAGCTGATTGTCCCTCCCCTGGTTTTTTGCTCCAAAGTGCATTACCTTGCACTTCTTGGCATTGAACCCCAGCTGCCATGTTTCTGACCATTCCTGCAGTTTAGTTAGGTCATCCTGTAGCCCCTTCCATCCCACAATGTCATCAACCACTGCCCCCATTTTGGTGTCATCTGCAAACGGACTGATCTTACTTCAGATACCAGGTGAGATATCAGCTACAAATAACCCGAACAGCACCAGCCCCAGCACTAATCCCTGTGGCACTCTGCTCATCACTGCTCTCAGTGCTGACAGTTCCCCTCCCATTACCACCCTCTCCTGATTACCCCTTACCCAAGTCATTATCCATTTCACCATCTTCTCTCCCACCCCCACAGCTTCCAGCTTTCCCCCCAGCCTCCCCTGTGGCACAGAGTCAAAGGTCTTGCTGAAATCCAAATACAGGACAGCCACTGCATGGCAGTTATCTAGTTCCCTTGTCACCCAATTGTAGTACTCAATGAGGATGGTCTGGAAGGATCTGCCTGAGACAAACCCATGCTGATGCCCATCCTGTAATCCATGGTCCTCCAAAAAGGTCACCAGCCTATCTTTCAGGATGTCTCCATGAGCTTCCCCATGATTGATGTGAGGCTCACTGTCCTGTAGTTTCCCAGTTCATCCTTTGGGCTACCTTTATGGATGGGCATCACATGGGTCATCCTCCAGTCCTGTGGTATGCATCCCGTGTCCAGGGAGGTATTTAACAGGTCAGCCAGTGGCCCTGCCAGAACCTCAGCCAGCTTCTTGAGTACCCTCTGGTGAATGCCATCTGGCCCAGGTACCTTGTCCACCCTTAGTGCCCTCAGTCCTTCTGGTACCCTATCCTCAGTAATCCTCAGATCTGTCACCCTTCCCCCCCGCCTACCCCACCTCTCCCCTATAGTATCTTCCCCTACTTTTCATCAATATGGTTGGTTTGCCTGCTTGCTATGGCAGGTTGTATAAAAATCAAAGACAGGCTGGAATTCAGGTCACTCATCTCAACCTTCTGAAAACTTTATTATTTGTTTTACTTGCCTATTTTTTATTAAGGCAAACAGAATACTGCCCTATCCCTGTTGCCCACTGTAAGATGTTTCACTTTGTGCTTGACATGAAGACATGCATCCTGGTTTCCAAACATAATTAAATATTGTAGTGATGAGTTTGACATTTACTTACCTGGTAAAGGTGGTCATAGAAGCATCACAAATTGGTAGTGTAGGCTTCCTCTTATAGGCTGATGTACATACTTGAAAATCTTGTACTCCAAAACAGACTTCTTCCTCTCCTTCCTGTTCTATCCTCATCAGTTTGAAACTTCCAAAGCATCTAGATCCTGCAACACAATATGATCAAAACTGAGCGAACAGTAACATCAGGGACATGCCTGGATATCCAGATTTAACAGCATGTCAGTGATATGCTTAAAGTCCAAAAATGTATTGAATACACTAGTACATGAAGGACTATGTTGGGTCTGTCTGATCTTGTGGCACTAAGGGATTTAAGCATAGATAATAGTCACTCAACATTATCCTAGTAAAATGTATTAATGACTTCAGCAGGCAACCAGAATGGAGTTGTCTTTCACTCACTGGCAGGATTCCAGTGCAGTAAAAGGTGCTCCTTTAATCACCTATTCAAGGTGAGTAAATTACATTATCCAGTCACACCATTTACAGCACTCTGAGGCATCACAAATGGGTGATGTAAGAAGCATATCCACAGAAGACTGGGAGGGACAAGGAAGGTGCTACTTCAAAACTGAATGTAATACACTGCATACAAAGGCCACCCTGTTGCATCTGCCATATCTAGTAGATAGTGTCTGATGAAGGTGTGGATGGACACCCAGATGGTTGTCAAACAGATGTTGGAATCTGAGGTGCAGTTCCTTTACACCCTGGAGGTAGTGACTGCTCTGGTCAAGAGAGCTTTGAGGCCTTTAAGGACAGGGATCCCCTGGGCTATGTAGCCCTCACTTATAGGGGATTTCAGTCAACTGACTATAGTGGGCATGGAGACTGCCATCCCTTTCTTGGGTTCTCTGATGAGGCAAACAACTTGATTTTATGTGGGGTGCAGCCTGTTAAAGATACTCTTTGACTGTCCATATAACATCCACCATTCAGCAGGAATGCATTTTGGGAGTCAAATGTTACTGGATCGAAGGGCAGCAGTGATATGTCCTATGACATGTGAAAAGAGAAAGATACTTGGCTAAGAAGGAGGGGCACTGTCTTCCAAACCATACTATCCTTATGGAAGGATAAAAAGTGTTCTCTGCAAGATAACACCAGAATTTTGCATGTTCTACATGCTAAACATATGACTTCCAGAAATACAGTCTTAGTGGTCAAGAACAACTATATCACCAATTCAAAAGGTTCAAAGGGTGGTCTGGTCAAGGCATGTAGTATGATGTTATGCTGCCAGGGAGCTACTAGTGCTCTTTTCTGTGGCTAAATGTTTTCTGTAGCTTTTAAAAATCTGATGACATGTGTGTGACCCCCGGAAAAATCCTGTCAATACTTCTAAAAGCTCCTATTGCTGCAGTTTGGACAAGCAATGAAGCTTAGAATAGTCCTTTGTTGAAGACATCTTGGAGAAAATTTAAGACTTGGATTTGGAATTGAACAATTACCAGGGTCAACTCTTTGCAATAAGCACCATCTTTAAACAGTCATCTACTGGCAGTTATAGGTACTGTTGGAGGAACTGTGTCTTGCTTGTAGAGTCTCGTCTATGACACAGTTGGAATATCTTGCTCCAGGCATTCTCTGCCTTTGAGTAGCCATGTAATTAGGTTGATGCTGTCTGGTTGGGGTGTGGGACTGGGCTCTCTGTCAGTCAGATCTTTGTGACTCAACCTTATTGGTTCATCCTGTAGCAACCTCATCAGTGTGACATACCACATTCTCCTTGGCTAGTCTGGTGCCTCAAGAACTACCATGGCATTGGAGTTCTGAATTTTGAGTGGTACCTGGGGAACGAGCAGTACTGGCAGGAAGATATATGCAATGTTGAAAATCCTTGGAATTGATAGATCATCTGTTCCAGACCCTTCTGTATTTCTGCAAATTCAGAAGCAGTGTGGTATTTGCCTGCTCTGTTGTGTTGCCATAAGATCTATGTTGAATGGCACCCACTGTGCAGATATTCTGCAAAATGTTGCATGAATGAGATGCTACTCTCCTGAATTCAGTGTTTGGGAGTTGAAGAAGTCCACCTCTTTGTTGAGCTTTCCCACCAGCATAATAGGTAGGTCTTGCCCCAAGAAATCAGACACATCCCTTTTTGGAACATTTGTGGATCTCTTGTTCCACCATGCTTGTTTATTTATGCCATGGTGACCCTGTTGTCTATTATGATGCAAAAGTGTTGCCCAACCACTTGACAATGGAAGTGTAGTAGAGCTAGGCATACTGCTCTGGTTTCCAAGAGGTTTTTTGTAAGGTGTGCCTTGCTGGTGCTCCATTTTCCCTTATGGTTCTTCTGTTGGGTATGGCACCCATTCCCAAAGGCTGGCATTTGTCTCAATACTTACTATTGTTTGTCAGTCTAGAGCTGCCCCTTCGTTAGGTTCCTTATCTCTGTCCACCAGTCTAGTGCACAAAATACTTTAGGTGTTAGGACAATGCATTAATTGTAGTTTGAGTGATTTGGTTCCAGTTGTCAAAATTTGTGACTTGGCATGGTCTCATGTGCCATCTCAACCAGTGGTGAAAGTCTATACATGATGCTGTTAGGTCTGGAACCTGCATTAGATTCTACATTGTTGGTCATTGTTGTCTGAGTATGTGTTTTCCTTTGCTGATACTGGTCCTGATCTGTGCATCTAATTGATGTACTGTCATCTTTGTGGTGTTAAAGACTATACTGAGGTGTTCCAGTGAGCAAAAAGGGTTCAACTTGTTTTTGATTCAGTAGAAAACCCAGCCATGTTGTGACAAGATCTATTAGATCACTGCCTCCTTTTGTGACCTTGCTCTTATCATCAAGTCATCCAAATGGGGTATCAATGGCCTTTCCTTTATTCAAAGGTTTGCTGCTAGTGATGCCATCACTTTTGTGAATACCCATTGGGTTGATGACAGTCCAAATGATAAGTGCTGGTATTGGAAGTGATTATTTAGAATGCAAAACTTTAGCAATTTGTGAAGCACTGAATGAATGTAGATATTGATGTAAGCATCCCTGTGGTCTATAAATGTAAGCAGGTCCTTCTTACTGACAACAGAATTGCTTAATGAGGAATCTCCAGTTTGATATGTTGGTATTAGATGAAGAGGTTGACAAATGTTACATCCATGATTAGTCATAGATCTGATTTTTTGGGGACAAGAAAGAATGTGAAGTAAATCCCACACTCCTGTTCATGTTGTGGTACTAGAACCATTACCTCATCATTCAGTAGTAGATTGAGAATAGTCCAGACTTGTTGAAGGGGTGTTTTGAAGATTGAGGTGTGAGACTAAAATAATCTGTTGACTCTGGGTAAAATTGAAATTCTATTACATATAACGTTGGTATTATTTTGTTTACTCATTTCTCCTGTGTAGAGGTTGTCCAGGTCACAGTGAAGTGTCTCAACCTACCTCCTACCGGTATGTGAACATCTCTGACTAAGCTGGTTTCATGCTTGGTACCCTCTGGAGTTATTAGTAACTCTGAGCGATCCACTGTTTTTGTCCCAAGAAACATAGAAACATAGACTTTGACAGGAGATATGGACCGATTGGCCCGCCTAGTCTGCCCATTTCCCTACCTACAGGATAAGCTGCAGATCCTAGCTAGCCAACAGCCTATTTCTTCTCACCCCCCACAAGAATTGCCTTATGTCTGTCCCATGTATTCTTGAATTCTCCCACAGTTTTAGACCCACAACCTCCTCAGGAAGGCTGTTCCATTTGTCCACCACCCTTTCTGTGAAAAAAATACTTCCTCACATTGCCCCTGAACCACCCCCATCTTTAAATTGTGCCCACTTGTTCTTGCACATCTCTTTTTCTGAAGATGCTACCCTCTTGGACTTTGTTGATTCTACTGAGGTACTTGAAAGTTTCTATCATGTCCCCCTCTCCCTTCTTTCCTCAGGGGTATACATATTAAGCTCCTTTAGTCTCTCCTCGTGTGGCTTCTCTTGCAGACCCTGCACAATTTTAGTTGCCCTCCTCTAGACTGTCTTTGTCCTGTCTATGTCCTTGTGGAGATGGGGTCTGCAGAACAGGATGCACTACTCCAGATGGGGTCTCACCAGCTGTCTGCACAGAGGGATAACAACTTCCTGTTTTCTGCTGGTGATGCCTCTCCTTATACATCCCAGTATACCCCCAGCCCTCCCTACTGCCTTCTCACATTGCTTGCTAACCTAAAGGTCATCTGATATGATTACCCCCAGGTCCCTTTCCATTTTTGTTGTTGTTACTACCTCCCCCATTGTGTAATCTTCCCCTGGGTTTTTGTTTCCCAGGTGCATTATTTTGCACCTTTTTGCATTGAATCCAAGCTGCCGTACTTCTGACCATTCCTCCAACTTTGCCAAGTCCCTTCTTATCCTTTCCATGCCTCCTTGTGTATCAACCCTATTGCAGATCTTTGTGTCATCTGCAAAGAGGCATACTTTTCCTTCCAGTCCCTCTGCAATGTCACTTATAAAGACATTAAAAAGGACTGGACCCAGTACTGAACCCTACGGTACCACACTAGTAGCCCATCTTTCTTCAGCTTGGACTCCATTTACAACTACCTTCTGTGTCCTGTTGTCCAGCCAATGTTTTACCCAGGCTACCACCCTGGGACCCACTCCCAGGCTGGTTGATTTGACTGTTAATCTTTTGTGTGGGACTGTGTCAAATGCCTTGCTAAAGTCTAGGTAGGCCATGTCCACAGCCCCTCCCTGGTCTACTACTTTGGTCACCCAGTCAAAGAAATCAATTAGATTCGTCTGACGTGATCTTCCTGCTGAGAACCCATGCTGCCTTGGGTCCTCTGCCCCACTGGCCTCTAGGTACTCAACAATTCTTTCCTTCAGAAGTGATTCCATCACTTTCCCTACCACAGAGGTCAAACTGACAGGTCTGTAGTTTCCTGCCTCTGTCTTGGTCCCGCTTTTGTGAATGGGAATCACATCTGCCTTCTTCCAGTCCTCAGGTACCACACCATCCTCCCATGATTTGTTAAAAAGGGTAGTCAGTGGTTTCACTAGTTCTCCCCTTAATTCTTTTAGAATTCTGTGGTGAATTCTGTCAGGCCCCACTGCTTTGTCCACCTTCAGTTTTAGGAGTTCTTTCAGAACCCTTTCTTCTGTGAAATGATTGGGATTGACCCCCCTATCAAGAGTGCTTCTGTTAATTGGATTAGGCACCTCCCCCTCCTCCTCTTTTATGAATACTGTGCAGAAATATTCGTTCAGTATCCCCGCTTTTTCACTGTCCCTCTCTGCCCACCCACCATCCATTCTATTCAGCCTCACTATCCCTCCCTTTGTTTTTCTACACTCCCTGATGTACCTATAAAAGGTTTTATCCCCCTTCTTAACTGAGTTGGCTATCTCTTCCTCAATTTGGGCCTTTGCTATTCTGACTTCCCTCCCTGCTTCCTTCTGCCTTAACTGGTACAGCTCTCTGTCCTGCTCCTTCTGTGTTTCCTTATACTTCCTGAATGCTATCTTTTTCTCCCTGACTTTCCCCCACCACCTCTTTTGAGAACCATAGTGGCTTTTTCTTTCATTTTGATTTGTTTATTTGCTTGACACAAAGGCTTGTTGCCTCTGTGATGGCAGTTTTGATGTTTCGCCATTGTTGCTCCACCCCTCCTTCTAGCCTGTTTGCTAGTGCTTTTCTAAGGCACTCTCCCTTCTTGCCAAAGTCAGCCCTCCTGAAGTCCAGTACCCTCATTTTTGTATGGCTTGATTCTGTAGCTGAATTTATCATGAACCACACTATTTAATGGTCACTTGTTCCCAGATGGCAACTAACTTTTAGATCTGAGATCCTCTCACTGTCTCCATTTGAGAGTACAAGGTCAAAGATTGCTCCCTTATGAGTAGGATCCGAAACTAGCTGTCTGAGGCATGCCACCTGTAGGGCATCGAGAATGGCCCTGCTCTTGGATGTGGCTGCACCAAATGTGCTCCAGTTAACATCTGGCATATTCAGGTCTCCCATCAACAGTGTCTCCCCTTTCTCTGCCATCCTAAGAATGCCTTCTATCATATCCTTGTCCATTCCATCCCCCTGACATGGGAGTCTGTACACAACCCTGTGCAGACTGTGGTGCTATTTCCAGTCTCTAAGGTGACCCACAGTGCCTCCTCTCCTCCCTGTTTACTCTTTTGTTCAGTTGCTTTTATCCCTTCCTTTACATAGAGAGCTACTCCTCCACCTCTTCTCCCCTCCCTGTCTCTCCTGTAGGTTATGTACCCTGGTATGTTAACATCCCAGATATGGTTCTATGTGTACCATGTTTCTGTGACTGCTATAATATCCAGGCATCCCTCTTCCATCAAGGCCACCAGTTCAGGGAGCTTGTTGCCCAGACTATGGGCACTGGTACTCATTATCCTCCATTTCCTGATGGCCTTACTCCTTTTTGCCCCATCCATGTCCTTATTGCTTTTGTCACTTTCTCCATTTACCCCTGCCCTTCTCCCTATTGACATCTCTGTCTTGGTGTTTACCTCACTTACTACCCTGACTTTTTTGGGGGGACTAGGATTTCTCTGTTCCTTTTGAGTACTTCCTCTCTTGGCTAGTTTAAATGCTTACCAATGAAGCATTTTAACCTATCACCAATGATCCTGGTTCCCCTCCTGGACAGATGCAGCCCATCATGCCATTATAGGCCTGCATCACTCAAGGTGGATCCCCAGCCTCCAATGAAGCCAAATTCCTGAGCTCTGCACCAGTTCTTCAACCACTGATTGAATTCCATGGTGCAGAACACCCTAGCCTCTCCTACGCCATAGATGGGCAGCACCTCCGAGAAGGTTACCGTACGTGATACTTCTATAAGACCCCTCCCCAATTCCATAGACTCTTCCTGCACTTCTCTAATTCCTTTCTTAGCCAGGTCATTTGTCCCTAGGTGGACAATGACATCCAGCTCCCTCCCCTGTGCAGCTGCTCCGGCGATCATGAGAATTCACTCCCTGTCCCTCCAAGCCATGGCACCAGGCAGGCACCTTACCTCCCTCTCCCCTTCCTCCCCCATTTCTACCTTCCTAAAAATGGAGTCCCCCACCGAGAGTTGTTTCCTTCCCCTTTGGGGTCCCATGCCACCCTCCTGTGGGTCTCCCTTGTGGAGGTTTCCCACATCCTCCTTGGTCTCCACTGCGGGTGCCTTCATAGAGGAATTACACTTTGCCAGGAGGGCATAGGAATTGTGGAAAGGTACAACTGGAGGTATGCACCTCTGTTCCACCATCCTCACCCTCCCTGTGGCCACTGTGGTCCAACTGGTCCTCTTTCTTGGCAACCTCTGAGGCAACGGCAGTGGCCCTGGTGGTCCCTGGATGGAAGAGGAGGTCCCACAAATCCTGGCCAACTCAGCCTTGAGATGAGCAGCCTCCTCTCTCAGCCCAGAGAAGTGCCTGCAGATGTGACAACACTGCATCCTCCAGAACGTCTCCCGGAAAACTGCTGCTTCACAGCCACTGCACTGCACCACTCCCATCATGTCATATTTCTGGCCCCTTCACTGTTGTTTGGAATCCTTACTCTTTCCTTTCTTTTTTCTTTTTCTTCTCTCCCTACTTACTTACTGCCTCTGTGCCCTTTAAGCTCCTGATCATCCTGTTCTGAGACAAGAAGATCCTATATTTCTCAGTAGACCCCTTACTTGCTCAGAGGCAGACCTCTAGTAGCTGGGGGGGCAGAGAGCTACTCTTGTCCTTCTAGGATGGTGAGTCCTTGGTGGCTCTGTGATCACTCACTTCCTGCTTCCAAACAGGAAGTTCCTGTTGTCAGTCAAATCCTGTGCCTATAAAAGTAGAACTAGCTTTGCTTGGGAGGCTGGAGAGGAGGGAAGGAGGGCAAAATAGTCCCAATAGAGAAGTCCAGTCACACAGCACTCCTTCCTCCTGGTGTTCTCTGCCAAGTCATTGCAAGAGTATTGTTTTCAGGAGTTGTCTCCTTCACAGTTGAAGAAGCTGGGCTTGACTCCAAAATTGCCATTGTCCTGACTTGTAGTTATTTCATCTGCCTCTTTGAAAGGCATTGCAAAAGTTTTTTTTTAATAATAATAATAAATAATATTAATAAAACTTTATTTATTGAGCACCTTTCAAGTGCCAAGGTGCTTTACAGTATTTAAAACAAGTTCCCTAAAATATAACAGTTAAAATTTGAACCAATTAAAAATCATAACGATTCATGAAAACCTTGATTCCACAAAAAAGTCTTAAGGGCCTGCTTAAAGCCCCCATGGTCACACATTCCCTAAGGTGATGGGGCAGAGAATTTCAGAGGGTTGGGGCCACAAACATAAAAGCACGGGCTCCAGAAGATTTCAGAGTAACTCTCAGAAACTCCAGCAACCCTTCATCAGCTGAACGGAGCTGTCGCACAGGGTTGCAGAGAATCAGAAGCACTTTCAAGTAGTCAGGACCAAGTCCGTGTAGGGCTTTGTAGGTCAACAAACCTACCTTAAAGGTGATCCACCACTGAATCGGCAGCCAGTGCAGATCATGCAACACAGGGGTGATATGCGATCTTCTAGACACCCCTGTCAACAGTTGAGCAGCAGCATTCTGCACTAGCTGCAAGCGGTGGATATCAACCCCGGGAAGCCCTAAGTAGAGGGAGTTGCAGTAGTCAAGGCAAGAGGTCACAAAGGCATGGACCAACTCAGGCAAATCGCTAGACGGAACAAGGTGCTTGACCCTGGCAATGTTCCTAAGATGATAAAATGCTGACTTAAAGACTGCCGACACCTGACAATGGAGGGTCAGCCCATCATCAAGCACCACTCCAAGGTCACGCACCAGTTCTGAGGTAAGGATCGGAATGCCCCCCAGAAATAATCCAGAGGGCTGATCAGTCCTCAGCCCCTCTATCCTGCAGCCCAAGTCCGCAGCCATAACCTCAGTGTTTTCTGCATTCAACTTTAACTAGCTCGAGTTCATCCAGTCTTGGATTTCGATAAGGCAGTTAGTGAATACTGAGAGAGCACAAACCTGGTCGGGGGCAAAAGACAAGTATGTCTGATGGAATGTATGTTGGAAGATGAGGGAGTTTGTCAGTCCTAGTTTCTGGCTTGCTAAAAGTTTGCTCCAAGAGCAAATTAGTGTCTGGAGTAAATACAGGTACATTTGAACAAGCTTGAAGCACATTATGTATGCCACAAGCGTGTTCCAAGATGCCAGCAGAGAAATGCAGATACTAACCTGTTTGCTCCACACAAACCACAACCCTCTACTGCCAACATCAGATATGTGGCCATTTGGGATCCATAAGGATGCTAGGAGCAAAGGAGCTGATTGCACTCACAAACAGCAATTGTTCCTGTAGAGCAATCTACCATATTAGACCATCTCTGTGCAAAGAACACCACAGCACAGGCAAGGCACTATGTGGTTATTTGCATCCCATTATGGTCTCATTAGAGGCTATGGAGCAAGCAGGCACTCCCTAGATAGCACCTACCCTTGCTCTGTCACCATTTGTGCCATTCAGTATGATTAGTAGTCAAGTGTCCCTCACCTCATATGACTATTCCAGTCATTGGTAATAAGTATCATTGGTAGTCCAGTGTTTTCTCCTCCACCCTTAGTCACTGTTCTGAATGTGCCATTAGGCACCATTGGTAGTGATGCATCTCCTATCATGATTATGGTTCAAAATGTGCTATTATTCACCATTGCTAGTCCAATGTTTCCTCACCCCAATCCCTTTTCTAAATGTGCTGTTATGAGCAAATGGTAGTCTAGTGACCCCCACCTCCCCAATAATTGCTTCAATTGAATCCTGTACCCAGAGTGACTGTCACAGCCATGAGCAGACATGCTGCCCAATTCCATCAGAGGTTGCCTCCTCAGCATCTCATCCTCCCTGTTTGGCAAACATCTGATCCACTTAGCAGGCAGGGGGCTTGGGGATAAGCCAGTGGCTGGGCAGCTTTTTGAGGGGGTGAGAGTTAGCTGTTTAAAAGCCCACACCATCCTATAGCTGTTGACATCTCTGAAGAATCCTGCACCCAGAGATACTGTCACGGCCATGAATAGAAAGGCTGCCCAATTCCATCAAAGGCTGCCTCCCCAGCACCTCATCCTCCTGTTTATGGCAAACATCTGACCCACTTAGCAAGCAGGGGGTTCAGGGGTAAGCTGAATGCTGGACAGCATTTCAAGGGGGTGGAGCATAGCTATTTAAAAGCCTGTACCATCCTACTGCTGTATACACCTGCTTTTGTTGAATCCTGCACTCAGAGTGACTGTCACAGCTGTGAACAGATAAGCTACCTAATTCCATCAAGAGCTGCCTCCCCAGCATTTCATCCTGTAGGATTGACAAACATCTGACCCACTCAGGAATCAGTGAGTCTGGGGGTAGTCCAGCAGGTGGGTGGTGTTTTGAGTGGGTAGTGCTTAGCTGTTTAAAAGCCTGCACTGTACTACAGCTGTAGACACCTGCTTCCATTCAATCCTGCACCTGGAGTTACTGTCACAGCGGTGAATAGGAATGCTGCCCACTTTCATCAAAGGCTGACTTCCCGGCATGTCATCCTCTGGTTTGGGAAACACCTGACCTGCTTAGCAGGCAGGGAGCTTGGGGGCAATTCAGTGGCTGGGCAGCATTTCAATGGAGTAACACATGGCTGTTTAAAAGCCCATGCCATCTTACAGTTGTAGACACCTGCTTCCATTGAATCCTGCACCCAGAGTGGCTGTCATAGCTATGAGCAGTCAGGCTGCCCAATTCAATCAAGGGCTGCCTCCCCAGCATCTCATAATCCCAATTTGGCAAACATCTGACCCATTCAGTAGGCAGTGGACATGAGCAAAGCTAGCAGCTGGGTAGTGTTTTGAGAAGAAAAGGCTTAGCAGTTTAAAACCCCATGCTGTCCTACAGCACGAGCACTGTGGCATGAGCGTGAGTAGCATGAGCACCACTCAAATACTGCATTTCCAACTCTGTGTTCTGTTAACCCCATGTACAGCTAGCTGGACTTGATTTCAAACTTGTCTAT
Organism: Neoceratodus forsteri; assembly: GCA_016271365.2. Lineage (NCBI taxonomy): Eukaryota > Metazoa > Chordata > Ceratodontiformes > Ceratodontidae > Neoceratodus > Neoceratodus forsteri. Next base: position 828,952,291 of record CM028132.1, on the reverse strand, counting down.
GCCAAACCTTGATGACTGTATGCTGCCCATTTTTTCTTATAAATATGTACTCACTGGAGACCAGATGGAAATGGAGAGATATGACAGAAACCTTTAAGTTCCTTAAAGGAATTAAGTAAGTGAACTGCAAGGAACTGTTTAGCCTGAATACCAATTCGCTGTCACGTGGCCATGAATGGAAATTAACAGGAAGTAGGTTGAGGAGGGATGTGAGGAAGTACTACTTTATGAAAAGGGTGGTGGTACCATGGAACATTCTGTCAGCTGAGGTGGTGGGTGTGAAAACAGTCAGGGGATTCAAGCAGGGATTCATGCAGGGCTGGTGCATAATGAAGGGAATAGTGGTTACCAGGGGGTAACAGGACCAGGGAGGAGAATAGAGAGATGATGGGGAAGGTTAATACCCTGGAGGAACAGTAGGTTCCGGGGATTTTAGGGAACTTGGGCAGACTGGATGGACCTCTTGTCTCTTTCTACCATCATTATCTATGTTTCTGTATATGTTTTCATGTTGTATTTTAAGGTAAACTTGGTTCACAGAATTGTTAAAGGCTCTTTAATTACTGTACCTAATATTTTCATCTACCTTCATAAGAACTGCTAAAATACCTACAAATCCTGGATTTAAGTTATTAGCAAGAACTTTTAGTATATGATATTTTTTGGTTGTTTCCTTTTATAAGTCTGCATTAAGTCAGTGGAGGTATTAGTGACACATTGAATTTTAAAAATCATAAAACTGTTAACATCTTAGCTCTGTGTTTGAATAGCAATTGTCAGGACTTTATGATTTACTTACTGCACAACTTTGAAACTGACGTGATTTTTAATTGTTAAAAGTCTAATTTATCTGTTTATAACTTATCATTGGTTCACTGAATTTTAATACTGAACTTTAATTAATATAATTTTACTTGTTTTAAATTTTTATTTAGATTTAGTTTTGTTTAGAGATGGGCGAAGTGTCCGAAATTCGCTCCGCAGAGTGATTCGCAGAGTAACGCGGAATCCACGAAGCACTCTGCAAAGTGAAGTGTAGTACTTTGTGTCATAATGGGGAGTGCAAAGTCCATTGAAACTAATGACTTTATGTTATTCCACCTTCCCCAAACCACTTCTCCACCAATTTTAAGGTAAAGTACATTGAAATCAATGTACTTCGCATCACTTCACCTTGTTATTGAGCTCCAAGTTGAATTTGCCGTGCTTCATGGGATTGCAGGTCACATGAGCTCTAAATTATTCTGCATAGCCTCAGTTCTGTGTAGTGTGTGTGTAGTGGAAGATGCAGACAGTTTCCTCTCAGGGATCCGCAATTCAAATCCTCTAAAAGCTGTTAAGAAAAGCCTTTTTGAGTAATTTTTTTGATCAGAATTTAGTGCATCGATTGTAGGAAACCCTCCTGTGCTCATATCAATGTGTTTATTGTTTGTGTGTGGATTTTAAATGTTAATTTAGAACAGTCAGTCTGTGTACTGTGAAGTGTACTTTGGGGGAGGGGCGTATCTGTGGTGTAGGTAGATTAACTGGGAGAAAAAGGCAGTCATTCTGTTTTGGTTATATTTTTCTTGTATAACTGTGTTAATGTACACACAGTAATATTTTCAGTAATTTTTGACATTTTTTGCTAATTGTAGTGGTGCAGCAGTGTATAATTTTAGTTTGTTTAAAACATTTGGTTATATTGCTAAAGGTTTTCAATTTGCTACGCAATACTTGTAGTGTGTGTGTGTGAGTGTGTGTGCATTGCGTACCATTAAATCAGACGACTTTTATTGTGCCAAAGTAACTGCAGCAGTGTGAACCTGCTATCCACCACACCTGCATGAATTTTTATACTGCTTTGTGGTATATTTACTGGTAGTGGACTGCTACTGCCGTGCACTACCTCCCCAATCAACAAAAGATATTCTTTTCCAGATTTGGATTTGTGACTAAAGAGCACTGGTTAAGGGTTGTTGTGCCTTTGTGTCTGACTCTGCATCTCTTGAGTGCACAGCACAATCTTAATCTGGCTGTGCATTTGCAGTACATTATTAATTCTGGGAGACTTTGCATTTCTTGTTACGCTCTCATTTCACTTCATCAGCACTGGGGAATTTTCTGGACACAAAACAGTAGCATTTTGGGGATGCACATTAAATCTGGTGACTGTGTGTGGCCACTGCTCACATGACAGAGTACACCATTAATTCTGGGAGACTGCATTTTTTGTTACCCTCTCATTTCACTTTGCCAGCACTGGGGAATTTTCTGGACAGAAGACAGTAACATTTTGGGGATGCAAATTAATTCTGGTGAATGTCTATGACCACTGCGTGCATAACTGAGCATGCCTTAAATTCTAGGAGATTTTGCATTTCTTGTTACACTCTTATTTTACTTCACCAGCACTGGGGAATTTTCTGGACACAAGACAGTAGCATTTTAGGGATGCAGATTAATGCTGGCAACTGTGTGTGACCACTGTGTGCATGACTGAGTTTGCCATTAATTCTGGGAGACTTCCCATTTCTTGTTACGCTCTCATTTCACTTTGTCAGCACTGGGAAATTTTCTGGACACAAGACAGTAGCATTTTGAGTATGTACATTAATTCTGGTGACTGTGTGTGACCACTGTGCCATGACTGAGTTTGCCATTAATTCTGGGAGACTTCGCATTTCTTTTTACGCTCTCATTTCACTTTGTCAGCACTGGGGAGTTTTCTGGACACAAGACAGTAGCATTTTGGGGATCTACATTAATTCTGGTTACTGTGTGTGGGGGAGCACTGGGGGCTGCCAGTATTGTTGCCACTCCACCTTACTTTGCGTTAAGGTGGAATGACAACGTGAAGTAATAATTACAAGTGAAGCGAGCCTTTCCTATTGGCCACTCCTCATAGCGGAGTGACAACATAAAGTGGCCACTTCGCTTTCACTTTGCCAGTGGAATTTAATTTCATTGCATCTCTAGCTGTGTTGATAATACAGTGGTATTTTCATTTTTGTAAATCCAGTCAATATAATGTGTCTGTACCAGTGGGGGTTTTAATCTTTATTTTTTGCTTGGCTATGGCAGGAACAAGAGGGTGTGGTTTTATATTTAAATCCCCACAGCCAGTCACCTTTCAGCAGTGGTTACTGATGGTTTGTGACTCTATTGTATTAGGAATTGGTGGAGGGTGGCAGTCTTCACCAGTTACTGTACGTATTTTGCGGAGTCCATTTTGACTTGTGTTATACTAATTTATTTGGTTTAGATTATAGTTTGTATCTTGTTTTATTTGCATGGTTAAGTCAGTTCTTACCTATGTGGCTGTCACATGGACAAAGAAGTGGGGCTGTAATTTAACTCTTCAGCACCTGTTGTTAACTCCTGAGCCCCTGCTGTAACTAGTGTTGTTTTCTTAGTAGTTAATTTGTGACCTGGTTAGTACTAAGTTGTAGGTGGAAGTTTCCACTTGTCTACTCAGCATCAACCAAGTTCTAATTGATAATGCAATATTTTTATCTGATACTATTTTGTAGGTTATTGTTTTGTTGTTATTGTGTTATGAAAATGATATGGGTACCATTTTTATTGTGTTTTGGGTTTTGTTTTGGGGTTGTTGGAAATGTAATGGGGAAGATAGAAAATGTCAAAATGAGGATGGGGATATGTGCAATCCAGTCAGAGTATCACTGAGTAATTAATGTTTGTGTCCAAAAAGACAACTGACACACAGAGAATGGCATTAAATATATTATGTAGGGGTGTATAGACTTTGTGAGGGTGGGGTGCATTCAATGAAGTCTTTTGATACAGTATTTCAGATGGTGACTGGATTGGTCTGAACAGGGCCAGCACAAAGAGGCAGCAAATTTTAATGCTGCTAGTAATGCCTGGCAGTGTTCAGAAGATTCCTGGCCCAGTACAAGTTAATGGTAATGGGACATCAATGACTCGAGCTATGGAAAAGCTCAAAGCCTACTTAATGATGCCTAGTAAGTGCAGTCTGTTGCATTGTAAATGTTATGCTTCTGTACTTACCATCCCAATTCCCCCAGGTCACACTTGGAAACAAGCCCTGGCTCAATGTGCCTTTCCCAGTTGCCAACTTTGAAATAAATATATAATTAAATAAATACAATTTTACATGTCAGTATTTTACGTTTTGTACCCAAATTTGATGAATTTACTGTTTGTGTTAAACTAAATGGTTTTGACATTGTTACAGTCTCTGAAACATGACTTTTCAATAGACATTCAGATAATGGTATTGCATTGCAAATTATAAGCTATTCAGAAAGTAAAGGCTAGGGAAAAAAGGTTGCAGGGTTTTATTTATGTCAGTACAAGACTTATTGCCAGACTTGATTACAATTATGTAGAATCAGCTTGTGATTTCTTGTCTTGTAAAGTGCTGTTGAGAGGAGTTAAGCAGCTATTTATTTGAACATTTTACTTCCCTCCTGCTCTTTCAGATAGTGGGATGTCCTTGCTAGTGGGTTACTATGGGTCAAAAACCAAAACTAAAGAAATTATTTGGTTAGGAGATGCTAACATTAACTGAGATGACAAAACACATGTTTAAGAACATAAGAAAATAGCCCGAAGAAGTATCTGCTCGAAATAATAATGGAGGGTCCTGAGCTTAAGTTTCTACCAATGACCCTCCCCTCCCCAAACCTTTCTTCCTTTTCCCTTTCATGGTACTATGACTTTCCTTTGTGTTTGTCCCAGACTATTTTGAAGGATCCCACTTACTTTGCTGCCACTACTTTCTCTTGTATTTATTTATTGAGTCTTGGATTACAACACCTTTGAGCAATACAACTCATTTACAAAGATTCCACGTCAGTATAACAAAAACAAGACAAGGTAAACAATAGATAAGTAAATAGTAGATAGAATATACTTAAAAAATAAATACATCAAAAGCAATCAAAATAGCACTGAATGTTGTACTATATAACAGTAGAGTGGGCTAGAAGAGAGGGCAGCCTGGGAGGCCTTGTCAAAATCTAGGAAAGAAAGTAATGGGGTGTAAGGTGGTGGATGGGAAAAACAAGAGGAAGAAGGAGACGAGTTGCACAGGAGGTGGAGAGGGAAGGAATGAGTTGCAAAGGAGGTAATGGGGATAGAGAGATGAGAGGATGGGGAGGTGGAAGGAGGGAAATGGGGCGAGTGCAGAGAGAAGGGGAAGTGCTGGTGAAGCGAGGGGAAAGAAGACAAATTAATAGTATTAGGAAAATAGGTGGTGTTTAGTCAGGAGAGGGGGCAGCCTAGCAGGCCTTCCCAAAAACCTGAGAGAGAGAGAGAGAGAGAGAGAGAGAGAAGAGTAATATGGGTGGGAGAGAGGTAAGAGAGAGAAACGTAGGGAGAAGGAGGAGAAGAAGTTGCAAAAGAAGTGGCATGAGATAAGAGAATGGTTGGAGGGTAGAAGAGGGAAGGTGAGGAGGAGGAGGAGGAGGAGCAAGGGAAGCACTTGAAGATGCATGAGCAGAGAAGAAGGAGGGGTGAGGGGTGGAGGGGAAAAGGCTTGAGGGTAGTTCCATGCTTTCACCACTCTTTCTATAAAGATGTGCTTCCTTACGTACCTCCTGAATCTACCCCCCTTCGATTTTAGGCTGTGTCCTCTGGTGGTGGTGTTGATGTCCCTTTTATTGAAGAGACCGCCCTGTTCCACTCTGCTAATTCCCTTCATGTACTTGAAGGTTTCAATCATGTCTCCACTCTGCCTCTTCTCTTCCAGTGAGTAAATCCTTAGGTCTCCAAGCCTGTCCTTGTATGTTCTATTTTGCTGCCCCTTGATCAATTTAGTTGCTCTCCTCCGAACCCTTTCCAGCATATTAATGTCTTTCTTCAGGTATGGATGCCAATATCTTACTCCGTATTCTAAATGTGGTCTTACCAGGGACCTGTACAATGGTAGAATAACCTTGCTCTGCCTACAGCTAAATCCCCTTGCAATATATCCCAGCATCCCATTATCCTTAGCCACTGCCTTCTTGCATTAAGTGTTTCAAATCACTAGAAATTATCACCCCCAGGTTGTTTCCACCCCCAATGCAGTAACCTGTACCTTTCCTATGATGTACTCTGTTCTTTGGTTCCTGGTCCCTATGTGCATCAGTTTGCACTTTTTGGTATTGAATCCCAACTTCCATATCTCTGACCATCTCTGCAGTCTGGCTAGGTCCTCCCTCAACTCCCATATCCCTTCCTGAGTGTCCACCCTCCCACAGAGCTTGGTGTCATCTGCAGACATGTACATTTTGCCTTGAATGTCTTTTCATATGTTGCTAATAAAGATATTAAACAATACTGGTCCTAACACCTACACTTGGTGAACCCCTCTGGTGACCTCCTTGGTACTGGATAACACCCCTCCTACTACCACTCTCTGTCCTGCCACTCAACCAGTTCTCAAGCCCATCTAACCAATTTCTCCCCCACTCCTAGGTCCTTTAGTTTCATTATCAGTCTTCTGTGTGGCACCGAGTTGAAGGCCTTGCTAAAGTCCAGGTACTGTAAATGATATCCACTGCCTGGCCTTTGTTTAATCTTGCTTTCCTTGATGTTGTATAAATTGGATGCTGGCATTTAATAATTATTTATAAATTGTTAGCTGCTGTCTTTTTGTGCTAGCGCTATGGCCCTTGCGTGAAAAGTGCTATTTTATAAATAAAGTTGCTTTGCTTTGCTTTGCTTTGTCTATTGCCTTAGTGGCTTAACTGAAGAACTCAATCAAGTTTGTCTGAGATGATCTTCCTGCCGTGAACCTGTGCTGTTTATTGTCCACAGACCATTTTCCTCTAAGTACCTGATCAGCCCCATCCTTCTATATGATCTCCATTAGTTTGCATACTACCAAGGTCTGGCTGACTGGTCTGTAGTTTCCAAGGTTCTCTTTTGGGCCACTCTTGTAGAAGTGGCATGACATGTGCTGTTCTCCATTCTCTAGGTACTGTACCTGAATCAAGACATCTATTGAAGAGAGTTGTCAGTGGGCCTGCCAGCTCCTCTGCCAACTCCTTCAGTAGCCTGGAATGTACTTCATCAGGCCATGGGAATTTGTCCACCTTCAATGCCTTGAGTGTTTCCCTCACCCATTCAATCCCTATGGCCCCTATAGAGTCTTCCACAGCTCTCACCCTCCCTTTTCCTGCACGTGGTATTGGACCCTCTTTTTCCTTAGTAAAGACAGAGCATAAGTATTAATTTAATACCTCCACTTTTGTCTCATTTTTCACAATCATCCTTCCCCTTTCTTAAGCCTGACTATGCCATCCTTCATGTCCCTCTTTTCCTTAATGTATTGAAAGAAGGCCTTATACCCCTTCTTTATCCCTTCTGCTATTTGAAGTTCTTTCTGCACTTTGGCCTGCTGCACCCCTTTGTTTCTAGCTTGGCCAGCCTCTAGTATTCCTCCTCATCCTCTACCCCTGCTGTTCTTCTGCTTTTCCTGTTTATGGCCCTCTTGTCCCTTACTGTCTTGGCATCCTCCCAATTAAACCAGTTTTGTGGTCTAGCCCCATCCTTCTCTCCTTCTTTATTTTTATGAAAATGTTTGGTGCTTTCTGAATAGCACCTCTAATGATGTCCCATATTTTATCTACTTCCATCCTTCCTCTATGCTCACCAGGACCTCCCTAATCATTTCCCTCATTTTATTAAAGTTTGCTTTCCTGAAATCTAATGCTCTTGTTTTGTGGGGATGCTGTCTTTGCCCATGTCCAGGCTGAACCACACTATGCTGTGGTCATTTCCACTCAGGGGGTTCCTTTATGTATATGTCCCACATATACTCCCCATTAGAGAACACCAGGTCCAGAATGTCTTCTCTCCTAGTTGGACTTGTCACATACTGTGTCATGAATCCATCCTGGATTGCATTTAAGATTTCCTGACTTCTGGCACAGTATGTGGCAGGAATGACCCAGTCCATTCTGGCCAGGTTGATGTCATTCATTACTACTAGAGATGTTGCAAAATAAAATTTTACCAGCGAAATTACCGTGACATTAGCAATTTCGCTGCACAAAATATATAACATAATTCTAAAAATTTTGCCCAAGAATTGCAAAATATTGCCCCAAATTTATGAAGTTTCACATTTCATAGTTAAAATTTGTTATGTTTGGGTGAAATTTCACAATTTTCAGGTGAAATTTCACAATTTTAAGATGAAATTTATCATTTTGTACCTGAAAAATATTTCATGAAATGCACAAATTTCACAAAATATTTTGCTTTTTACACAACATTAATCTCTACTACCTCCCCCCTCTCAGCTGCTCTTGTCAACTGTAAGCATAATTCCCTGTCCTTCTCCTCACCCTGTCTGGATGGTCTGTATAGAACCCCCATCCTGATCTCCCTTCCTTCCTTTGTTCATCTGGAATTGGAGCCACATTGCTTCAATTTTCCCCTTTTCCATCTCTTCCTCCTGAGCACATACTATACCTTCCCTTATCTATGCTGCCACTCCCCCTTCCTTGCCTATCTCCCTGTGCCTTCTGTACAGCTTATAACCTGGGATTGATGGATCCCAGTCGTGGTGCACTGAAGCCCAGGTGTCTGTAATGGCTACAATGTCCACTTTACTTTTCACTAAGAGGGCGTGCAATTCTGCCATCTTGTTCCCAAGACTGCATGCATTTAGCGACACCACCCTCCACTTTGTCCCTGCCGTGCCCTTGTTCTTTTTCATACTTTGTCTTTCCTGGCTTTCTTCTCTACCCTCCTCTAGTCCCCTGATACCTAGATTGATTTCTTTCTCACCACCCTTATTGTTATCTAGATGGATTTCTTTCTCGCCAGTCTTTTTGTTATCTCTGCCATCGTGGGGAGGAGACTTTCTGTCTTCCCCAGTTCTGTCTCCCCACCTTTGCAATATAAACCCAGTTCCCTTGCCATGTGTTTCCCCATCCTATCTTTGATTTTTCTTTTTCCTTCCCAGCTAAGGTGTAGTCTGTCCCTGCTATATAGTATCTTGTCTGACCAAGTGTTCCACACCTCCCAATGAGACCATACCCCTCCTCCTTACACCACTTCCCTAGACACTCATTAAATACTACTATCCTCCTATTCCTAGATGTGCTGGCCTTTTGTTTAGGAATGATCTCTGAAAAGGCCAATGAGTTCACAGACTGTTTGCATGCCATTGCTATGCCCCTAAATCTTTGTTGCACCACTGTTTCCTCCTCCCCAGATAAATAGTTAATTCCAATATGCAGCACCAAATTGGGCCTTTCCTCCACCTCTCCTATCAGCTCCCTGATCTTTGCTGATGCTTTCCCTGCCTCCTTTCTTGGCATGCACATTACTGTTGTCCTATTGTATGTGCCCTTCCATTTTCTCCTCTGTATACCTTTTATTATTGAATCCCCAAAGGCTATTATTTTCCTTTTTCCCAAGTGTCCATGACCCTCTTCCTTCTTGATCTCTGTGTAATGATTACCCATTTTTTATGGATTTTCCTTATCCTGTACCCTAGTTTCTCTTCTTGTTTCAGTAACTCCACATTCCCCTGTTTCTATGTTTCTGTGTGGTCCTTTCCCCTCCAGGTTCCCTGTTCCTGTAGTGTCAACTATCATCCTACTTTTTTCTCCATTCTCCTTGATGATCCCTTCCCCTATTTGGCCTCTCCCCCTTCTTGTCTCTCCTGCCTTCCTCCTTTCCCCATCCCCTTCTTTCATGGTGTCTGATTCCTGACTGACTCAAGTTACCCTCTGCCTTACCTCCCCCTCCAGTCCAACTACTGCTCAGGTATCCTGCAGTATACCATACCCTGCTTCCCCTTCTTCCCCTTGTCCCCCCCACCAGTATTGCCTATCTATTGGAGGTAGGCATCCCAACAAAGGAGATACCCTGAGTTCCCCGCCTCTTGCTCTGAATAACTAATTCCTGTCCCCCTTTTATGCTGGTTTTATGTGATAAGGATGAGTACTAAATCTCGCTGACCCACAACAGCACTGCAATAAGTGCCCGATGTGAAAACCACGATGGACATCAGAGCAACCACCGCAAACAGTAACGGTCATTACATTTTCCTACAATAACAAAAGACAATAACATTTTATGTATGCAGGGGGCTATGCTCCCCACACTCCCCTTTGTTGGGGGGGAGCTCCCCAAGCCCCCCAACTTTAAGATGACTAACTCTAGGGAAGCAGATTTAGAAGAAAAAAAAACAGGTCAAAAATTCTGTCCCACACCAGGACCCGAACTTGGGTCCTTGACTTCCATTGGAGGTGGCTCTAGCCACTACTCCTTCTTTATCCCTACTGCTATTTGGAGTTCTTTCTGAGTTGTGGCCTGCTGCACCACTTTTTTTCTAGCTTGGCTAACCTCTGGTATTCTTCCTCATCCTCTACCCTTGCTGTTCTTCTGCTTTTCCTGTTTGTGGAAGTCTTGTCCCTTACTGTCTTGGCTACCTCCCTATTAAACCAGTTTGGTGGTCTAGTCCCAGCCTTCTCTCCCCCTTCATTTTTATGAAAATGTTTGGTGCTTTCTGAATGGCCCCTCTAATGGCATCCCATATTTTATCTACTTCCATCCTTCCTGTATACTCCCCAGGTCCTCCTTAATCATTTCCCTCATTTCATTAAAGTTTGCTTTCCTGAAATCTAATGTTCTTGTTTTAGTGGAGATGTCCTCTTTGCCCATGTCCAGGCTGAACCACACTGTGCTGTGGTCACTTCCAGTCAGGGGTTCCTTTATGTCTATGTCCCATATATGCTCCCCATTAGAGAGCACCAGGTCCAGAATTGCTTCCCCCTAGTTGGACTTGTCACATACTACATCATGAATCCATCCTGGATTGCATTTAAGATTTCTTGACTTCTGGTGCAGTATGTGGCAGGAATGACCCAGTCTACTCTCGACAGGTTGAAGTCACCCATCTCTACTAGACATGTTGCGAAATAAAATTTTGCCAGCAAAATTACCGCTACATTAGCAATTTCGCTGCATAAAATATATAATGAAATTCTCAAAAGGTTGCCAAAAAATTGCTAAATATTGCCTGTAATTTGTGAAATTTCACATTTTGCAGTTACATTTTGCCATTTTGGGGTGAAATTTCACAATAGTCAGATGAAATTTCACAATTTTCAGATGAAATTTTGCATTTCGTACCTGCAAAATATTTCGCGAAATGTGTGAATTTTATAAAATATTTCAAATAATGAAATTTCTCAGTTTTACACAACACTAATTTCTACTACCTCCCTCCTCTCAGCTGATCTTGTCAACTGTGAACATAATTCCCTGTCCTTCACCTCACCCTGGCTGGGTGGTCTGTATACGACCCCTATCCTGATCTTCCTTCCTTTGTTCATCTGGAGTTGGAGCCACGGTGCTTCGATGTTCCCCTTTTCCATCTCTTCCTCCCGAGCACATACTATACCTTCCCTTATGTATGCTGCCACTCCACCTCCCTTGCCTATCTCTCTGTCCCTTCTGTACAGCTTATAACCTGGGATTGATGGATCCCAGTCATGGTGCGCTGTTGCCCAGGTGTCTCAGTACTAACATACTAAAATGCCAGCAGAATAGGCCTAACGGGCTTTCGCGTCTGCTCGTTTGGTCAACCCCCACCCTGGGAGCTGATCTTGCTGCCCCCCTCGCCTTCTCTGACTTCTCCCTTCCCAGTTCTAGATATTCTCACTGCATTGGATTTTGCTTCCAGATCCCTTCCCCTGTACCTGTTCCACCCCCTCTTGAACCCCTCCACCGTCTCTGCCTCCACCAGCCCCCTAGGCAGCACATTCGATGGCACCACCACCCTCTCAGTGAAGTAGCACCTCCTCCTTTCTCCCCTGAATCTTCCCCCCTCCAGCTTCCACCCGTGCCTTCTAGTGGCCCCCTCCTCCTTCCTTTGAAGCACCCTGACTGTTCCTCCCCTATTTACCCCCTTCATGTACCTGAAGACCTCTATCATGTTCCCCGGTCTCTTCCTCTCTTCAATGTGTACATATTTAGCTTGAGCCTCCTCCTCATAGGTCCTGTCCCCAAGCCCCAAATCATTTTGGTTGCCCTCCTCTGGACCCTCTCCAGGAGTTTAATGTCCCTCTTTAAAGTGTGGCCTCCAAAACTGCACACAGTACTCAAGGTGCAGCCTCACCAAGCAGTTATACAGAGGAAGTATCACTTCCTTCCTTCTGGAGGTGATCCCCCTAGCGATGCATCCCAGCATCCTGTTGGCCTTGGCTGCTGCCCTCCTACAAGTCTCCAAGTTATTCATCTTGACATCCACCACCACCCCCAGGTCCCTCTCAGCCATCAAGACTTGTAGCATTCCCCCCCCAGGGTGTACACTTGGCCCAGGTTTCTGCCTCAGGTGCAGCAATTGTGCATTTCCCCTGCATTGAACCTCAGCTTCCACTTTCTAGACCATCTTTCCAGAGCCTCCAGGTCCCCTGTGAGGCCACCCTCCCCCATCCACCACCTCCCCAGTTTTGAGTCATCCATGAGAGACTCATCTCACTCCTGATACCTGTCCTTATGTCAGAGACATAGGCGTTGAACAGGAGGGGCCCAAGGACTGATCCCTGAGGGACCCCACTAATGACCCTCCTTGGGGATGAGACTATCCCATCAACTACAACCCTCTGAGTCCAGTCCTGGAGCCAATTGCCTATCCATCTGATCATCTGGTTCCCCACCCCCATTTCTCCCAGCTTATCCAATAGGCCCATGTGAGGAACAGAGTCAAATGCCTTGCTGAAGCCTAGAAAGAGGACATCCACTGGTCTACCCAGGTCCAAGGCACTCGTCACCCAGTCATAGAACTCCACAAGGTTTGTCTGATATGATTTCCCCAGGATGAATCCATGCTGTCTATCATCCAGGCACCCTGACTTTTCCAGGTCCCCCCCTCTCCTTGACAATGCCCTCCATCACCTTGCCCACCACCAATGTCAGGCTGACAGGCCTGTAGTTCCCTGCCACCTCCCTTGATCCCCCTTGTGGATAGGCACTATATGTGCCACCTTCCAGTCCTGGGGCACCCACCCTGTCCTCAGAGAGATGGTGAAAAGCTCCGCCAGGGGTTTCGCCAGGACATCCGCAAGTTCCTTCAGCACTCTAGGATGTAATTTACCCGGCCCCAGTGCTTTCTCCGTCTTAAGAGACCTGAGGGCTTCCCTCACAGTAATGGCTGCAATATCTACTTTACCCTTCACTAAGAGGGCATGCAATTCTGTCATCTTGTTCCCAAGACTGCATGCATTTAGTGACACCACCCTCCACTTTGTCCCTGCCGTGCCCTTGTTCTTTTTCATACTTTGTCTTTCCTTGCTTTCTTCTCCACCCTCCTCTAGTCCCCTGATACCTAGGTTGGATTCTTTCTCACCACCCTTATTGTTACCTAGATGGATTTCTTTCTTGCCACCCTTATTGTTTTCTCTGCCATTGTGGGGAGGAGGCTTTCTGGCCTCCCCAGTTCTGCCTCCCCACCTTAGCAGTATAAACCCAGTGCCCTTGCCATGTGTTTCCCCATCCTATCTTTGATTTTTCTTTTTCCTTCCCAGCTAAGGTGTAGTCTGTTCCTGCTATATAGTATCTTGTCTGACCAAGTGTCTCCCACCTCCCTATGAGACCATACCTCTCCTCCTTACACCACTTTCCTAGGCACTCATTAAATGCTACTATATTCCTTTTCCTAGTTGTGCTGGCCTTTTGGACAGGAATGATCTCAGAAAAGGCCAATGAGTTCACAGACTGTTTGCATGCCATTGCTATGTCCCTACATCTTTGTTGCACCACTGTTTCCTCCTCCCTGGATAAATCATTAATTCTAATGTGCAGCACCAAATTGGGCCTTTCCCCCACCTCCTCTATCACCTCCCTGATCTTTGGTGATGCTTTCCCTGCCTCCATTTTTGGCATGCACACTACTGTTGTCCTGTTGTGTGGGTCCTCCCATTTTCTCCACTGTATACCTTTTATTATTGAATCTCCAAAGTCTATTATTTTCCTTTTTCTGAAGTGTCCATGACCCTTTTCCTTTTTGCTGTCTGTGTAATGATTACCCATTTATTATGAATGTTCCTTATCCTGTACCCTAGTTTCTCTTCTTGTTTCAGCAACTCCACATTCCCCTATTTCTATGTTTCTGTGTGGTCCTTTCCCCTCCAGGTTCCCTGTTCCTGTAGTGTCAACTATCATCCTACTTTTTTCTCCATTCTCCTTGATTATCCTTTCCCCTATTTGGCCTCTCCCCCTTCTTGTCTCTCCTGCCTTTATCCTTTCCCCTTCCCCTTATTCCATGGTGTCTGATTCTTGACTGACTCAAGTTACCCTCTGCCTTACCTCCCCCTCCAGTCCAACTACCTCTCTGGTATCCTGCAGTATACCATCCCCTGCTTCCTCTTCTTCCCCTTGCCCACCCACCAGTATTGCCTATCTATTGGTGGTAGGCATCCCAACAAGGGAGATACCCTGAGTTCCCCATCTCTTGCTCTGAACAACTCATTCCTGTCCCCCTTTTCTGCCGGTTTTATGTGATAAAGGTGAGTACTAAATCTTGCCGACCCACAACAGCACTGCAACAAGTGCTCGATGTGAAAACCATGACGGACATCAGAGCAACCACTACAAACAGCAATGGTCACTACATTTTCCTACAACAACAAAAGACAATAACATTTTATGTATGCTGGGTGCTATGCTCCTCACACTCCCCGTTGTGGGGAAAAAGCACCCCATACCCCCCAACTTTAAGATGACTAACTCCAGGGGGGCAGATTTAGAAAAAAAAATTAAAAGCCCAGGACAAAAATGCTGTCCCACACCAGGGCCCGAACTTGGGTCCTTGACTTCCATTAGAGGTGGCTCTAGCCACTACGCCAAATGGCCAGCTTAACAGGGCTTGGTCAAATTACACCACTAGCCTTCTTCCTGTGGGTGTAGGGAGTGTATCGAACTGCTACACTCACTCTAGCCTACTCCTCACTCATGTGCAGCAGTCAATCTTTCTACACACGATTTTATTGAGTTGCTGTTATTGAACTGCTCAATAAAGCACTCTCATATCATGGTACATCTTTTTTGCCAGCTGCCACCCTTCCTTTCTTGAACTTCCAGCTTGGTATAAACTATTATGCTGGTTTGTCCATGGCCCCTGTGTACCTATTTCATGTCCAGCTGGGTATAAATTATTATTCTGGTTTGTCTGTGGCCCCTGTGTACCTTTTTTTATGTCATGCCCTATGCCTGATTTTATCATGCCATGGTGTATCCAATCCTTATCCATTTTGCCTATGCTGTCTCTCTCTACTTCCCCCCTTCATTCCGTACAACACCCCAATGAGCCATCTTATCTCCACGTTTAGCTTTTCTATGCTCCTACAAACTGGGCATCTCTCCATTTTCCATAGCATCTCCATGAATGCTGCGGCCCCACAATTGTTACAGCCCACAATCCTTCCCCAGTTGCCCTGTCTAGTGTTGTGTCCCCTAAACTGCCACATTTTTTACTCTGCCTCTCTAACTATATCTGCCCTTCATTGTACTATAGATCTAATTCAGACATGTATTTCATGACTAGTTACACAATTTTATACAGCAGTTCTGGTTAAATAGTACAGCTGCACAAATCTATACAGTATTTAGCTAACTTCCCAATCTATACAGTATTCTAGTTAACTACCCCTCACAACTTGCTTTGCATTATGTTGCAGAAGTAAATGCTCACTTTCATTGAGCAGCATTATTACTTTAATACAGTTTGATTTATTGAAAGCCTTGGCTTTAGCACACCACAGTTGCCTGCTTTCCTAACTGAGGGACATTGTTTTTTTGGAGGGAAGTATTTCTTGGTTTGAAAGATATCTGAGTGTAGAACACAAGGAGTAAGACTTGATGTTATTATCTCTCCACTGGTAGGACTTGATATAGGAGTTCCACAGTGATCCATTTTGGGTACCCTGTTATTCAATATTTTAGTTAATGATTTAATCATGGTTACTTCAAGTTCAAATATTTTACTTTATGCAGATGGTATTGCTTTGTTTAATAGTGGGCGTACCTGTGAACATTTAATTTTGGATTTACAGTGTGAGTTTCATTTGGTTAACAGGTGGTTGAGTGATAATGGTTTATTACTAAATGTGTCTAAGACTATGTTTTTGGAAGCAGAAGTAGGTTGACTGTGATTACTAATCGGTTGGTAATTAAGGATGAAAATAATATGGAATTAGAAAGTGTAGATTGTTTCAAGTATTTTGTTTTTTATTTGGTTAGTTTGTTGTCATTCTGGGACTGGGTACATTTGGATTTTGATTACCTGTCCCATGCATTTCAGGCACTCCCGAAAAATATATTGCATTTATATAGTGATTACCAGAGGTGCAACAAATTTAAACTTCACCAGTGAAATTTGCACCAAGTGCTCCACATCACACTTCTTGAATTTTTTAAGAAGTGGACTCTTTGCACTTTATGGAAAACTTCACTTTACAGAGTATTTTTCCTGCATGATAACTTTACTGCCGAAAAGTTATTCCACATAAAACACAATTTTTCTACAAAGTGAAAGCTTTCACATTCCACATAATATTTTTTCAAATGAAAGCTTTCTTGTGGAAAAATTATTCCAAAGAACACAACTTTTTACTGTCAAAGCACCAACTTCACAAAGCTAAAAAGTTCATTAATTGCACTAAAATTTGCAAATGTTCAAAAGAGTGAATTCTTCACACATCTCTAGTGATAACTGTAGTTCTAGATAAAGTACCTTTTCATAGCACTTATTTTGTTATGTAAATATATGACATAGCAGAAAAAAACGGATGGTTTGAAATAAATGTACAAAATATGTAAATATCAAAACATAATGTTGCAGAAATGTAAAGCAATTGGAATAGATTCTTTTTTATATAGTACAAAACACTGGCATGCATGTAGAGTCTCAGAAACATGGATTATTTTCAAGGGGGTAGCAAATAGCAAAATAAAGTATACTATCTATCTGACCCCCCCACAGATTTGATATCACATGTTAAAACACAACAATGATGAACCAGTGCATAAGAAACATTTTAGCTGCCTGTACAAATGCAGTCTCCAACAAGACACTAAAATAAAAATAACCAATTGTAAATTATGGAGGGATCACAGGGGTTTAGTCCCCAAAGGTCTGAAGTAAGTCCCAGTAGCACATGAAAGATTACAATGTACCTGTAATGGTATGGTAATATTTCACAGTCTATTTTATTGTATAGACAAGGTGACAAATTGCTCCTACATTCATAACATGTTATTCAGACTAGGCTGTTCTGTAAAGTAAGACTTTAGCCTCAGCCAGCACCATGGTGCAGAGGATTTAGATGCTTGATGCCACACCTGCCACCACACTGGCAACCCAGGTTTGAGGCTAAGCTTGGATTGTCAGGGGCTGGCTGAGGGGAGCATGTCTGAGCATCCCAGAAGATACTCTCCTGCTCCAGGGAGGGAGGGCAGTAAAGTTCCAGTGCAATACTGCCACCTGGATGACAACAGGTGGCAGTGCACTCAAAGAGACTTACTGAGTGTGGGACATCAGTGACGATGCACTCCATACTCACATGCAAGCTTGTGTATCACCCTAGTCCATCATCACAGGGGAGAAAACCAGGTGGGAAAATACCTATGAGAGCAATGATGAGAGGTCTGACCCCTCACAGACCATGTACTGGCAACAGGGGATTCCCTCAATGAACTGGATCTGTTCTCTGGTAGATGAGAGGGGGTCTGCTGATCCTACCAATGGGAGAAGCCAGGGGGTAAGAATGGTAATCAAGCTAAGTTCCTGGGATGCTAGGTCATGGGGCGGGGGGTCAGACCAGGATAATGGGGCCTGTATTGGAGGAGCATAAACAAATTAACAAAACAATAGAAAGACTGTATCCTCTTACTTGGGTTGTGGAGGCATCATAAACCATGAGGCAAATGTTTGAGTTAGTTAGTATGTCACTAGACCCTTTAATGAAAACCCAGTCTTTCACAAAGCAGTTGATCCTTTATGTTTTATGTCATTTACCTTTTTTGACAAACATCCACAATCAAATACAACTTTCAGAGAGAAAAAACAGTATGGGAGTTCAAGGAAGTGGCAGAGAAGGTTAGGAGAAAAAACAGTCATTCAGAAAGTACAAGGAAACACATAGGGAGGGAGACAGGGAAATATACCAGGCAACACAGAAGGAGGTGGGGAAGGCAGTCAGCTGTGCAAAGGAACAAACTGAAGACAGGATAGCAGAATCAGTAAAAGAAGGTAACAAAACTTTCTTCAGGTATATCAAGGAAAGGAAAAAGACTAATGGAGGGATTATGAGGTTAAAGAAAGGGAAAAGGTGCAGAGCGGGACCTAGAAAAAGCAAAAATTCTAAATGAATACTTCTGCTCAGTATTACAAAGGAAGGGGAAGGAGAGGCACCATAATTAGGGGGTAGAAACACCCATGGGATGAGGTAGACACCAGTCCATTCACGAAAGAAAAGAGTCCTAAAGGAACTCTTGAAATTAAAAGTGGACAAGACAATGGGACTGGATGGGATACATCCCAGAATACTGAAAGAACTCAGGGAGGTACTAGGGTCACCACTGGCAGCCCTGTTTAACAAATTGCTAGAGAAGGGTGTAGTACCAAAGGACTGGAGGAGGGCAAATGTGGTACCACTACACACATGTTGGAGCAAGGTGGAGGCTGGAAATTACAGGCCAGTTAGCTTGACCTCAGTGGTGCAGAAAATCATGGAATCCATGTTAAAGGGAATGATTGTGGCATACCTGGAGGCTAGTGGGGCACAAGATCTGAGGCAACATGGATTCATAGAAAGGAGATCTTGTCAAACAAATCTGATAGATTTCTTTGTCTGGGCAATCAGGGTGGTGGATCAGGGAGGAGCTGTGGACATGGCCTACCTAGATTTTAGCAAGGCATTCGACTCCATCCCATACAGGAGACTATTAAATAAGTTTAGCAGTCTGGAAGTAGGTCCCAAGGTGGTACACTGGGTCCAAAATTAGCTGAGCAACAGGACACAGAAGGTGGTGGTAAATGGAGTTCAATCCCAGGAGAGGGGGTTAACAAGTGGGGTGTCACAGGGCTCAGTTCTGGGGCCAGTCCTCTTCAATGTCTTTATTAGTGACATTGCGGAGGGGCTGGAACATAAGGTAATCCTCTTTGTGTATAACACCAAGATCTGCAATAGGGTAAACACTCTGGACAGGGTGGAAAAATGAGAAGAGACCTAGGCAAATTTGAGGAGTGGTTAAGAGTGTGGCAGCTTAAATTCAATACAAAAAAGTGCAAAGTCATGCACCTGGGCCACAGGAATCCTGGAGAGGAATACAAAATGGGGGTGAGAGTACTAAGAACAACAAAACTGGAAAGGGACCTGGGGGTAAACATAACAGATGACCTGAAGGTGGCCAAGCAATATGGAAAGGTGGTAGGGAGGGCCAGAAGGATGCTGAGGTGCATAGGGAGGGACAACACCAGTAGAAAACCAGAGGTGGTGATGCCACTGTATAGACAATTGGTCAGGGCACATCTGGAATACTGTGCTCAGTTCTGGAGACCGCATCTCCAGAAGGACATTGACAGAATGGAGGCAGTCCAGAGAAGGGCAACAAATACGGTGAAAGGAATGCAGTAAAAAAACATATGAGGAAAGTCCTCAATATGTATGCCATGGAGAAAAGGAGGGAGAGGGAGGATATGATAGAGGCATTCAAGTATCGCAGGGAAATCAACAAGGTCCAGGAGGGCAGTATCTTTCAAAAAAAGAGATGTGCAATTACAAGGGTCACAATATGAGGCAGGGGAGACTCAGGGTAAATGTGATGAAGTATTCTTTGCACAGAAACGGTGGTGGGTGCATGGAACAGCCTCCCAGTGGAGGTTGTAGAGGCTAAAATGATTGGTGAGTTCAACAATGCATGGGATAGACAGAAGGCAACACTAGTGATAGGAAAGAGAGGGTAAGCTGCTGATCATTTAGCATCTGGTGTTTAAGTAGGTAGGGAAATGGGCAGACTAGGTGGTCCAGGTGGTCCTTATCTGCCATCAAATCTATGTGTCTATGTTGTTATGTTTCTATGTATCTCTAAGATGAGACCACCTGTCAAGGAGCATGTGCGGTTAACATGTGGATATGACAATAAGCAGTTGGTAGAATATGATTTGCACAGTACAAATGAGCAAAGAAGCAATAATTACAGCAAAGAAAATTATCTTAAATGCTCTATTGCATTTGGCAAAGAAACACTGGCTTCACAGTGTTGCAGCATACAAAGAAACCAGTGCAGTTAAGAGTAAAAAAAAATAATAAGGGTGCTGAGGAAAAAACAAGAGGCAAAGGGCATATGGGGAATTGATTATAAAGATGTCATTACTTATTTTGTATTATTTGACCAAAAACAGCAAACTGAACTATAACTGCTCATTTCTGTATGTGTTCTGGCTTGAGGGTGGGTTATATGGTCCTGTTTTATAGGCAGGAGGAATGTTAGGTGGGACAATGGGAAAACTTCTCATCTCATATGCTTAGTGTTATAAAATATTTAACTGCCACCTCGACAGCCATTAGACACAGGCAGAAGGGACAAGAGTTTAAAATTTCATTTGTTGCATGGCACTTCAAAAATGCAGTACACCCTAGTGCTGCACTACAGTGTCATTATTGGGTACTATCTGAAGTTCCTGGTGTGGGACTAGAACACATAACTATCTGATTGTCCAACCCCAAAGGAAAGTGAGCAACCTGCTGAGCCATTGACATGGCTCAAATAGAGGCATGAAAAAAGGGCCAACAGTGAAAATCTGGCAGAGGATGGAAGAAACGACTGCTAGTAGCAGAGGCAAAAGATGGTGAGGTGGGAGAATTCGAGAATGCATGGGACAGACATAAGGCAGTTCTTCTGGGGGGGTTGGAAGAAATAGGCTGTTGGTTATCTAGGATCTGCAGCTTATCCACTAGGTAGGGAAATTGGCAGACTAGGTGGGCCAAGCAGTCCTTATCTGCCATCAAAGTCTGTTTCTATGTTTCTATGGTTACAAAGAAGGAATTTGAAAGAGAATGGAAGTACTAGAAGTGGATACAGGAGACAGGGGAGATGGAGGATAAGGTAGAATGATCTGAAGAAGATTTGGAGCATAAAATGAAGGAATGAGTGTCAAAAGAGTGAAATGAAAAAGTGAGGACAAGGAAGGGATGGAGAGGGGAGAGGAGTTAAGGGAGTTAGAGGGAAAGGAGTTGAACAAGTACTTGTCTAAGAAGAAAGGACAGGAAATGCAGGAGACATTTGTCTTCAAGAATGGGAATGCAGATGTTCAGATAGAAGGAGTGGTAATGAGTGGAGGAGGGCAGTTAAGGGAAAAGTGGCAGAAGGAGTAAAATTAGGGATTCAGCCTGGCAAGGGTGAACATGCGACAGCACAGTAGACAATATTTCCATAGTCATAGAGCAGGAAGATAACCTCACATCAGATCAAGTATGGGAGCAGGACTTATTGCAGGTAGGATAGATAGGCAATAATCTTTATTTTCACATAGGATAGACTGTCAGGGCACATGCCTTATTTTCAAATTTGTCCAGGTAATGAGTTAGTTGCTGAACAATAAAAACATGCAAGATCATACATTTTACAAAATCAGTAGCAAATTTTCTTATGACTACATAACTAAGTAAAAAGACAGGCAGTAGAAAATATCAGATTTAGTACAATTTGGATTGAAATAAAGATAATCTAATTGCTTAAATTGGTGTGTCAGATTATTCCATGATTGAGCTGCTGTAAATTTCAGTCACACAACCAAATCTGGTTTTTACTTCTGAAATTTGTAGGCCAAATCAGTGAATATTTCTCAGAGCATGGGTTTGGTTAGGCCACTTCAACTGCTTATTTAGGGTTTATGGGGTATTCAATATTATAATGTTAAAAGGCATTGCAAACCGCACATTCCTTGATTGAATTTCAAGGATATCACAATTTGACTTCAGATACATGCTGTAAAAAGCAAATATCCTCCATGAAGCAGGGTTGCAGGCTATGCCCTTCTTCCTGGAATGGAGATGGCCTGATGCTAAGCCAAGTACACACCTTCTAATTGGGATATGATTAAACTTGTCCTTGACAGCAACTATTTTTCATGTATGGGCAGTTTTTATCTCCAATAAAAAGATACAGCTTTGGTGGTCAGTTTTGCCCGCAATTATGAGAATGTTTTCTTTGGGTACTGGGAGGAACTCATAATTGTGAATCCAGAGGAAAATCCCTATTTTGAAAAAAATCCTGATCTGGTGTTGTTTGATTGATGATGTATTTTATGGTGTGATGGGGGAACAGGGAGGAATTGTTTCAGTTGGTGGCATTCCTGCACAATACAGAAATACAACGCAGGTTCTCAGTAGCTACAAATGGGAGTCAGATTTCCTTCTTGTTTGTGAACATTACCAAAAATGACAGGAACTCCACTCTCCTTGCTAGCAGTTGGCATGCTCACCACACCATAAATAACATCCCTAAAAGTCAGTTTCTTTGGGTCCTTAGACTATGTAGTAGCCAGAAGGGATATGAGGAACAGACCAGGATACTTCAAGACATGTTTGCAAGAGAGGATATTCTGCAGAAGCTATAGCTAAATTGAGTGAAGACAGTGATGGTACGGAGAGGGAAGCATCATTACAACCTAAACAGAAAAAAGCTGTAGCTAGCAACAGTGTATGTTTTATCACAAAATACTCCACAAGTGTTCACAGAGTGAGGCAGATGCTTGAGAAGAACTGTCAAGTGCTCAAAGTTGGAACAAGATTGAAGGATGCCACTGGAAAACCATCACATATGGTGTACAAATGGGCAGCTTATCAAAGAGACATGCTGGTTCACTCAGTACAACCTAAGGAGGGGCCAAACATATTTTTCCACAACTACCTTGGAGCTGCAAATAGTGAAGAGGTGCTAGTACTGCAATGTAATAAATGAATACTCATCTATGCAAAGCCCTGTGGCTTGAAGGGAAATAATGACTTGAGACTACACAAATTGTGACACTACCTATGTGGTCTATATGGCTAACTACCAGTGTGGTGGAAGAACAAAATGGAGAAATAAGTAATCAGGTATATGTCCTTGCTAGCCGTCCACCTCATAGAGGTCAGTAACACACAGTAACATAAACTTCTGTTTACAGCCGTAGAACAAATAAAGATGGGCATCAAGGGAAGGGACAGAGACTTGGCACTAGCAAGGGCAGAATCCTATTTGATCCACAAATTGCAGACCTGCAAATGGGCAAGTCTGAATGGCCAGATGGATTTCTCACCCTTTCAGAACCATAGGTAAGTCCTGCACTCGGATGGCACTGATAACTGTAAAATCAGGACATGGTTATGGTTATTTGAATTTAGTTGGATTTGTTCTTTTTTCTATAGATACTGTGATGTTAAACCATGATAACTCCTTGTTTATGTCTGTTTGTACCACTAGGATTTGGGTCCCCCAGAATTCCAGACATTTCCAGAAAAAAACTTTTGTTTGCCATTTGTACCCATTTTGGATCCTAGTGTCTGTGTGTGGACTTTTTTTTTTCTTCCAGACTGTCAAACAAATTGGTACTATCACTAGAACTAAAAAGTTCAGTACATATCACTGAGTTCCTCAAAGCACAGGGGATACCGTGTTTTAAATACTTCATGTTTACTTTGTCTTAATTTATACCTACTGGATGCATAGTCACTTTAAACTTGAAAATATGTGACACTGTCTGTGTATAAATATGAGCTACAGGTGGGGGCACTATCCCTTGAGAAAGCTGCAGAAGGAGTGAAATGTCGGGTTGTTTCTCCTGTCTGGCCTACTGGAACTTTTATTGTCATAGTTACACCTAAATAAAGAGATTGCACTGCACTGCACCAGAAACATGTATGGACTGTTCTTCCATTTAGTGGTGTGTGCACGAGTTGATCTCTGCCTGCACTTTGGACTTGTTTACTCTGAGACACCAATTCTTGGAACTAGCTAGAGTGGTGTTGCTGTTGTTAAAGGAAGCACAAGGTAACATTTACATGGAAATGCATGTTCAGATAAATTTAGAAAGATGGTTGGAGGATACTAAAGTAGTTTTTGCAGAACAAATAAAATATGTTATTGATGGAACAATTTTTGGACTGTGTCCAAGAAGTTGCAAGTGTAGTTGTTGGATTAAACACCCAGCACTATGAAGGAATCAGCTGAAAAAATGTTTATCAGTTTGCATCTGCAGTACTACACATCCACTGCGAACACAATGGGGAGGGACATCAGGTGGTTTTCAAGAAATCCTGGGCAAATCAACTACTGTATGCTAAACCAATCTCAGCCTGAACCTGAACCCAATGTGAAAAATGATACTCCTAAAAGAAAGGAGTCAGGGGAAACAGAGGTGTTATGTACAGTGGAACTTGACAGGATGCAAGACAGTACCCTGTGACACTGCATAACAAAAGGGATTAATTGCCATTAAAATTGCCTTGCTTATTGCAGTAACTCTGCTGCAGTATGCTGCAGTATTGTGTTGTATCCTGGCTGGCTCCACTGTATGCCAGAAACTGTACTGGGAGTGCAACCTCTGTTAATTCCATTGTTCATATGGCCCGCTCTTTGTTGAGTAAACAATAAGACACGATGGGGTGTGCATGGAACAGATTTTACCACATGCTCAATGTCATAATGAGGCACGTGGCTGCAGACTGAGAGCCTTCAGCCCCTGGAAGTGCAGTATAGTCTGTTCCATTCACACCTCCGGAGTGTCTTATTGTGCTTATAAAATGTGTTCCTTTTTAAAAATATTTTTCTTACCTTTAACAAGTATATTGATATCTGTAAAAACAGAAATCTTTGTACTAATTTTAGGTAAAATAGTCCTTCCACCTGCTACCACATAGTTATGATAGGATGTTCAACCCCACCCCCAATGCAGGACATGTAGCAAGTCATTTTAGTATTTGTTTTATTTATTTGTTTTGTACTGTTAGTGACAGTATCCTGACTGAATAAGTCAGTCAAGCGGCGTGGTGCTGGATTAAAACAGGTCTGCGGCACTGGCAAAAAAAACAGCATCTACAATAGAATGTGTGAGAGCCAGAGCTGCTGGAGTGAAACAACAGAAAGAATGGTTGGGGACTGCAGACAGAGCAAGTGGAAAATTGGAGAAGTGGTAGTCCGGTGAGTACTTCTCTCTCCTACTCCCCCCCCGTCCCCATCACCCCCCCCCAGGGTTTGGTACTATAGTAGCTATGGTACTTCTAATAATAGTAAAACATTCTGAAACTACCAGTTTTATTCTGTATACTGTGAGATGGCAGTGTGAAGGACTCTGTTTAGGAAGAGAGAGTGAGGTTACTCTGTCATACTGAAATCGTTGTTCCACCTCTCTCTCGCTCTCTCTCTCTCTCTTTCTCTTTTTCTCTCCTTATACAGGTAGCCTGGCTCTACTGTTTCAGGGACAACCTGTGAGCTGGGTTTGAAAATCATAAGAAAAACAAAACAAAACAAGATAACCATCTTATTTGTGCAAATACCTTAAGTGAGAGGTTTGCATTTGGTAGTTGACACACAGTGGGAGGAGATGTGATATGGGAGCAGCAGTGTGATCCAGGAAAAAAAATACTCATTTGTAGATACTTTTTAAAAACATACTTTAACTTAACTTAAACCGCATAGAGGATAGAAGGAGATATGCTGCAGGACCAGCAGTGCAATCAGTAGCTAAACCTGAAGAATGAGTTTGTAATTATTGTTTTTTTAAACCATTTTATTGCCAGATACGGTACTTTATAGGGCTACTATTTCATTTTTAAATATGCAGTATGCCAAATATGTTTGATGTATGGATTTTATGTACAGATGCTTTGTCCTTGCTAACTGAGGGAAAAACATGGCGGCATTTTAAAACTGTGTGTTCCAATGGCAGACTGATTTTCCCATACTACGTTTCTGCTGTTTAGATCTTCTTTTTACCTGTGCATCAAACATATTTGATGCACAGGTAACAACAAATCAGAGATGAGGATTTTCTTTTGCCATTTTATAATGAAAAGATAATACAGGGGTAAGAGACACAAGAGCTTCCATTTGTATGCTTATGCAGAATTTAATAAATAAGAACATATTCTTCCAGACTAGTTCTCTAGACTTAGGGGAATAACTGTCGCTGCGGTCTCAGTACCTATGGTAGTGGTCTTCCTGAACCGGTGAAAATGGCAAGGAAAACAGGAGGTGGTAATAGAAAAAGACCTGTGTATTGATGTAATTATGGGCTATGATTTGTTGGGAGAGGAAATGATACCTGTGTCATCATCTGTAATAAAGCAAAGTAACAGTTATTGAGGAAAGAGAGTGCAGCTAGAGTCAACCCCAACCTAAGGGTAAGTGAACGTGGAAATTGATAACTTCAGTTCAGCTTTGATTTGGACTCCCT
This sequence comes from Neoceratodus forsteri, assembly GCA_016271365.2. Lineage (NCBI taxonomy): Eukaryota > Metazoa > Chordata > Ceratodontiformes > Ceratodontidae > Neoceratodus > Neoceratodus forsteri. The sequence continues at coordinate 828,925,872 of CM028132.1, read as the reverse complement.
GTCTTTGGTTCATTTTCAACATTTAAGTGAAAGACATTTGAAGTCCTTGGTGTTAAGGTTTAGAAGACTTAAAATATGGGTGCATGACACTATTCCACCTCCTCTCCCTCACCCCAGTCAATCTCATCCTCTTCCACACTTCCATGTCCTCTGACAGATTGTTTAAAAAAATTAGGCAGCACCTTGCACAATGCTATGTGCCAAAAGTATTAATAAAAAATGTCTTAAGAGAGAGTAAGCAGGTTGCAAATGACCACGGTTGGTAACGGGATTGCCATGGGACTAGCCCGAGACAAACACACAGGATTGTGTACTCACAGACAGGTCGGCAGGTGCAAAATCCCAAAAAACTGAAGCTGCACATAGACATTAACCCCTTGGGACTGAATGATCTTCCTTTAATCTGCTTCTTGTAAAGACACCTGTTTCAGAGTCATTGCATATGCTGGCTTTCTTATTTTGATACATGAGAGATTTTTGCTTTGTTTATGTTGACTGTGTTCAGCATTGTGTCTCCCTCCCACCCACCCACTTTTGCTGTTGTTTGTGTGTCTGTTATGTCTCTGTGTATGTATGCACATATTTTAATTGTTTTTAATCATTCTAGTTTTGTATTGTTATTTATTGGTCACTTCTTTGCACTCACACATGCTGCTTTTATTTACAGAGCAAGTATAGGACAGCTGAACATCACACCTACTCATGAATATGCATACCATTGTGACAGGGAGAGCCTGCCACTCTTGAGGATGGACCTTGTCTTAAATCTGTTGCAACAGTTCTTCTATTTATTAGCCTAATCTATCCTTTACAATTTCTAATCCATGTTTGCCACCTATGGACAACCCCTCCCCTTTCTTGACTATGCTATAGTGTCCTCTTTAATTTTACTTTTCTATCTCAGGTTCTCGTACAGGGAGGCTATTGTGGTGACCTCCAAGCTGATGTAAAACAACAGGTTGTGTTCCTCATTGTTGGATTTAGTTTGCAATAGCACAATGTCGTAATATTCCTTGATGTATATTCCTTATGTGTATAAAACCTGTAAATATTGACAATACCACGGCACTAGGTGTTTTTGATGATGGTAAAAAGTAACAAGGGACTGTATTATAAAAATTATGTTACCGGGGTAGAGATATCAGAAAACCCCTTTTGTGTTATTTAAATGCATGTAAATTACAAATTGTTTGAGAGGCTCTTTGGCACCATGCATTCCTGCTATAAGCAGAACAAGCCTAAAATTTCATGATGATTAGCATATAGATCCCATTGCATTATGGGGGTATGTGTGATGTTGTGTTTCTTTGGAACTTGGCTTTATAGCGAATTCCCTTTAGGGTAACCCTTGCTTCACTGTTTCTGCACTGAAGTTCTTTGCCTTTAGCTTGTTTTTGAGTTTTTCTTAATTGATCTCTCCATCACCCAAACACACATGACAAACATAGGGAATAAAATAATTTCCACTAAAGAGCTAGATCAGTAGATCAGTGGGTCAGTAGCTGCTGACTAAGCTGCAAACTGATGTATTGAAGAAGGGGTATGCCATTGCTTAAGGTTATCCCCTGTGTTTTAAATAAACATCACACAGAGATTGTGTATTGAACCTGAAGTTCTGTGTCTGGTCCATCTGTTATCCCACAACCCCTCCACAACCATGCCTATTAATGAGGGTTCAGTGTGTAAGCCAATCACCTGTGTGGAAGGTGTTCTGCCAAAACATCAACACTGTGTTTGCACATCGTATGCATGCATGCTGTCTGCTGGCCACCTGGTATTATCTCTGCATCAATATATTTATGTACTGTAGGTGTTGGCAGTCTGTTTTGCTTTGAGTTTTCACTACAGTGCTGCTGTCATGCATTGCACTTTGCACTATGGCTTCATATAGCTGAAATCCTGTTTCACATCTTTGTACACAAGGGGCCGGATATTCAAAAGGGTTGCGCCATGCGCAATAGGGTTGCGTATGCGTAAGTCTGAATCTGTGCCATTCTGCGATATTCAGCAGGAGGCAGTTGCACCACTGAAAACAGGCTGAGCAACAGTGCAATGCAAATGAAGGCATGCGCAATCGAAGGGGGTGGATCCATGCATAAAGAGCGCAATGCGATATTCAAAGGCTTGCGCAATGCGCAATAGCGGAACAGCCGGAAGGTGCGCCACAGCGGAAATGAGACAAAATAAAAAGGCTCAAGTAAGAGGTGCAAGAACGCTACAGGGATGCCAAGTGAGACAGACAGAGAGAGACAGACAGTGACAGTCCAGAACAGGGCAGGCAAGGGAAGTTGTGTGGGCCATAGGCTGCAGAGGCCAGCAAGGGTACCCGGTGCAGTGGAGGTAGCAGTCAGGACAGCGGGGGTAACAGAGCAACATCAGCCACGGGGGGTCACAAGCCAGGGAGATGGACAGTGCCAGCTTCCACATGGAAGCTGTAATGAGGGGGATGAGAATGCATGCTGCAGGGGGACGTGGCCGTGGAAGGGCCCGTCGGTGGTATGCCCCCAACAGGCAGTACCGTGCCCGCATCAGCTTTGAGCTGTACACAGATGTAGAGATCGTGGGCGGTACCGCCTGAACAGGGCAATACTGAGGCAGCTCTGTGAGCTGTGCAGTGATATGATGCAGGCACCCACCAGCGAGTCACGCTCTGTCAGTGGAGACCAGGTGACAGCCTGCATGTGCCTGCTCGCCACGGGCACCTTCCAGAGGCCGACAGGGGACACCACAGGCATCACACAGTCGGCCACGTCGCATCCTCACCCAATTCCTCAGCGCACTGCTGCCACATGCTGCGGAGCACATCCATTTCCCCAGCACCACGGCAGAGCGTACAGCAAACATGCAGGAGTTCCACAGGGTAGCACATATGCCTGGCATGCTAGGGGCCATAGACTGCACCCATGTGGCCATTCGCACACCACCTGGCCCCGATGGGGCTGCATATAGGAACAGGAAGGGCTATTCCAGTGTCAACTGCCAGGTGGTGTGTGATGCCACTGGTGCATAATCAATGTCTGTGCACACACCTGGTGGAGCACATGATGCCTTCATATGGTATCAGTCTGCACTGTGCCATCGATTCCAGAAGTGGGGACATCCCCACAGGCCATCTAGTGGGTGAGTATGCATGTAGAAATTGCAAACATGGGGCAAGGGTGGGAATGCCACAGGTGCTATGGTAGTGGCACACAGGGATATTGGCAATATGGACCTGAACATGATACTTATCTCCACCATCTCCACACAGGTGACAGCGGATACCCACTCCGTCGCTGGCTGCTCACACCATACCGGCACCCCATGACCCCATCGCAGCAACGCTATAATGAGGCACATGCCGCCACACGCAACAGCATTGAGCGGGTGTTTGGGATGCTCAAGGCACGCTTCCGATGCCTAGACACCTCCGGCGGTGCCCTACAGTACAGCCCCTCAAAGGCCTGTGGGATATTCCTGGCCTGTTGTATCCTGCACAACATGGCCAAAGACTGTGGGATAGCCATTCAGGTTGGGGAGGGGGACAGTGATGGGGACGCCAGCAGCGCCGGTGATGATGGTGATGAGCAGCCCCCCCTTGGATGGCGGGACCCCCGACTGATCCGGCAGGCCCAGCTGCACTGGGACACCATCACGGAGGAGCATTATGCATGACACAGGTAAGTCAAGGGGCCATGTGCAACCAACACTGTCCAGGCACAATCCACAGGCACACAGAGTAACACACCAGGGGTGCATGAAGGCAAGGGGAGTGGAAGGGTCCAGGCACACAAATACACCATCAGGGAGGGGTGAACAGTCATATGGACACACACACACACACACACACCAGGCACAAAGCATACATGAGCAGGTACACAGCAGAGCAGGAACAGACATGGCAAACACACAGATCCACAGACCACACCCACCACCTGTACTGTCCAAGTACGTGTGTCAGATGTTGGGCACCCTTGCACCTTGGTGTACAGTACAATGCAGGCATCATCATGCACACGCACCTGTGGACAGCAGTCAGGATGGTGTGCAGGTGGTCCGTGTGTTGGCGTGATGGGCAGGGCACCCACCAGTGCACTGCCCACCATGACGCACATTGCACACAGGGCAGCACCAGATAGGACCCACTCTGGGAGACAGGTCAGTCATGTTGCACTGTGCCACGGCCACTGCGGATGCATGGGTGGCCCCGCTGTGACCCAACAGCACTGGCAGGCTTAGCAGGGGCCACATGGGGTGGCACCGATGGACCACCAGGTGTCCCACTGCGCGATCGCGGCCTTGTCCGCACAGGGGTCTGCAGCATGCCAAACATACCTGCACCAGGGGTGTTCGGGATGCCCACAGCAGAACCCGGCATTGACAGGCTGGGTGTCACATGATGCCAGGAACGGGGAGTGGAGGGCGTACTGTGTGGGGTGCATGGTACAGGGGCACCTGCTTGTGTGCCCAATGCAGCCATGACAGCGACCAATGCCTGGGTCTGCCTGTCAATGGCGGTGGTCACATCCATCCACATTTGGACCATCTCTGCAAGGATCAGAGCACAGTCCCTGCTGTGCCACTCCACAGCCATGCACAGTGCCTCCAAGGATGTTGTAACTCGCCTTTGCTGCTGTACTGATTCCCGCAGCAGATGGGTGTGCTCTTCAAATGGGTATTCTGCCACAACGGCATCCTGTCCCCCAGGGTATGGAAGGTCCTGATGCTCAACACCCCTTGAGGGTGGGCGCTGTTCACCAGGACCAGGAATGGGCATATCAAAGGGTGGTGTGCATGTGCCACCGATGGACACTGTACCCCCAGACCTGGTGGGTGACTGCTGCTGCTGCCTCTCCAACTGTTGTGCCCCAGGGACCACTCGTTCCACTGCTGTGGCCGCAACAGTGCCTGACACCTGCACAGCCACCGGTGCTGCCCCACTGGTGCTGACAGGCACAGCCTGGGACTGTGCCGACATGCTGGCACACATGTTGGAACCAGCTAGGCCCAGGGCCACGTGCTGACCTGCTGTGTGTCCGTCATGGGACACACACGTGTCACTGCCCATTGCTGTCCTTGCATCATCAATGGTGCAGGTACGTGTTACAGCCACAGTCACAGCGTGCTGGCATGCTTGCATGCCAGACTGCTGAGACACAGGCTGTGCACCCCCCACACCTGACTCACTGACAACAGAGGTGGCAGCCAGGTGTGCATGCTGGTGCAGTGCATGCTGACTGGCGACAGAGGTGGATGGACCCTCCTCCAACTCCGGCAGGTCTGCCTCACTGCCTGGTCCCACCACCACTGTCCCCTGAAGATGAACAGGATCTGTAACAGAAAGTGAGGGCATGTGAGTGCATGTGAACAACCTTCCCCCAACACCACCACCATGTCATACCGTGCAGTGATTTGCTTCCACCTGTCTGGAATCCACCTCCTGGTACGCCCTCAATAGCACTCCTCTGCATTGATGCAGCCAGTCGGTCCTCAGCGGGGTCAGCTCCGCCACCACTGGCTGGCCCCGCCTGTGCCAGCACGTGCCGCCCTGAGGGCTGCCACCTTCTCCTTCACCCTCCTGCGTCTGTCCCCATCTTCTTTTGCATTCCTGCATGGAGTGCTGGTGGCTTCTGTGCAGGTTCACTGCCCAAGCTACCCCCTCCCATGCAGCCACACGGGCCTGAGGGGTGCCCCGCCGTCCACTCAGTAGTGGCTCCTCTTCCAGGTAGGCCTGGAAGAGGGCCTCTGTCTCCGCCGTGGTGAAGTTGGGCCTCCTCCTTCGCCCACCATCCTCACCCTCACCTTGGCTCTGCTCAGTCATGTCGGTCTGTATGGGTGGAAGTGGACACCTGTCACTGTGCAGTCTACAGCGTTATCCCATGACCATTGGCCAGAACATCACACAGCATGCAACTCACCTCTCACCTGCAGTAACTGAATCTGGCCAGCACAGCCCAATGTCGCGTATTCATAGCGCAATGCATGCAAATTAGGAGTGGTGCAACTTTAATGACATGCTAATCGCACCACTGTGCCTTTGAATGGCTGATCAGATCATGTGCATGTGTTGGCTGAATATCGCGCCGTTGCGCTTTGCGCAATACGGTTGAGCTAGCTGAGCCAATGGCGCAATTTCTGTGACTGTGTGGTACACTGCATTGCGCATGCCCAGGTAGCTTACGCAGGCGTCTGCCACGCTGATGATGTGCTGTGCACGATCAGCTATTCAGGCCACAGCCACCATTGTGCCAATGGCGCTACAGCACTGGTCACCATATGGCGCTGTGGCAGTAATGCGCAATAGTCCACTGTGGCACTGGCACGCAGGTGTCCGATCGCCCAGGACGTGTGGACGTCTGATGGTGCTGTGCGTAGCCTTGCGCCACTGACCCATGACCTTGTGCCCGACCTTTGGCCCCTGGCGCTGTACGTCTGCCATGTGTACGGCTCTATCACACTGTTCAGTGACAGCGCGATGTGGACCGACGGTGCTGTCCAAACAGCGTGATAGGCAGTGATGGAGTTGTATTGCACAACATTTCCGCGTGGGGTTGCCGCGCTGCGGAGCGCCATATTGCCACTGCACATTTTGAAAATGGCACGCAGAAGAGCACCACAATGGGGGGCTTTGGAATTAGCTAACCTGATGGCTGTGGTGGAGCATCACTATGGCTCACTGTTTGAGGGAGTGCCCCTGCAGGTGCCATGCACCCATGTGTGGCAGCAGGTCGCCGCTGCCCTGGAGCAGGCCACTGGGTGGAGGAGGACCCCGGAGCAGTGCAGGCACCACTACGGCAACCTGCAGAGGAGGGAGCGTGCTCTGCTTGCGCACCTCAGGTCATGTGCCAGGAGGGGCACTGTGCCCAGGTCAGGTGGGTGTGCTGTGTATGCACCGGTATTGTCTGCATGGGTGACTGTGTAATGTAATCTGCGCATGGGGGTGGGTTGGGTTGTGGTTTGCTGTGAGGGTGTTTGCAGGTGTGTGCTTTTTGGGTCTGGTTGTGTGGGCAGGCACACTCAATGAGGCAAGGGGCTGTCTGCTTTGGGATCTCACTGATGTGTTTCTCTTCCTTTGTCTCCCACAGGCATGGAGGTGCAGAGGCGGGCACAGGCCTGGGATGGCGGTGCCAGAGTGGCTGGCGGATGAGGTGTGCAACAGCCACAGCCACAGCAGCAGCAACAACAGCAGACGCAGCCGCAGCAGCACCTGCTGCAGCGGCTTGATGAGGGTGAGTGTCATTACATCATGGATGCTATTGCATGCTGGGGGGGAACGGACACCTTCCATGGACAACACTACCATGCATGCAACATGTGACAGTCATTACTGTCCAGTGGCACTGCATGTGTGTGTGTGTGCATCACTGGTGGTCCATGCATGCACCAGGCACATGGCTGTGGCACTAGCATCCCACCACATAGCCAAGTCACTGGGCAGCCTTGGTTGTGCTGTGCTGGACATGGGCGGTGTGTGTGTGCAGTGGTACACATGGCCATTGCTGGCTGGTTGGGCTTGTCTTGTGCACGGTCACTGTGGGTGGGTGCAGTCCATCACAGGAGCGGGGCACCTGGCTGTATGCCATGCATGATGGATGGGATTCAGGGATGTGGACAGTCACAGCCATTGACTCTGTTCCTTGTCCTAGGTATCCGGATCCTGCGCTTGTTGGAGCAGGGCATGCAGAGGCTCACACAAGTGGTGATGGACACCCATGCATTATTCCTCGACCTACAGCAGCATGGCATGCGGCGCTGGAGGAGGCCACAGGCACAGCGCTAGGCGGGAGGAGGGCAGGCTGCCAGGCGGTAGCCAGTCATCAGCGGACCCCACCTTCCCTCTCCCAGTTGTTCACCCCTGCCCCTTACCCACCCCTACCTCATACCCATATCCCCAACCCTGCCTTGTACATATGTTTGTGTTTGTTGTTCTCGTTATGCTTCTTAATTACATTTATATTTTGATATGAATGCTGTGGTGGTCTCTGATTTGCAGCTGGCTATCGGTGCTCAGTTGCAGTGGTGTGCATGGCGTCAGGTGTGGTATGGTCATGGGTATGTGTGTGCGGGTGTGTGGGGCGGTGTCTCTGGCGTGGGTGAGGCTTCCACTAGGTATTGCTGTCTGCTGCCACCCACTGCTGGGTGGTCATGGTGGGTTTGGCTTGTGTGGTTCTGTGGTTCACGAGGTTGCAGTGTTCGGGGGCCCTGGGGATTCCTGCAGTGCTGGTCATTGCACATGGGTGATGTCTTGGGGTCACAGTGCTGGGCGTGCTGTGCACTGGGGCCGCTGGGCACTGGGGTGCTCTGCCCCCTTTGTGTGCCAGTCTCGGGTTGATGGTAGGTGTGCTGCAGTAGCACACTGGGATGTGCTTTGTTTGCTTGTCCCCATGGCCCAGTGGCTGCTCCATCCCTCCCCCAGTTATGCTGTTATTGGGGTGTGGGGTACATTGTTGGTTCAGCAGTGTGTCCCTGTGCCCCTCTGTACCATGGGTGGTGTGTCCCTGCCTACCTCCCTGGTTGTGCAGTTCCATTGCTATGCTGCTGGGAGTGTCTTTGCTCGCCCTATAGCGCCTCTGGACTGCTCAGCTGGATTGGCCTTGTTGCGCTATGGCGCATATCTGCTCAGCTTCCCCTTCCTGGTTGCGCTATGGCACAGTTTGTGTGATATTCAGATGTTGGCTGCTTGCGCAATTGGCCTTGCTCCATGTTTGAATATCACGACGATTGCGCATGTGCGCAAGTGACTTGCGCTTGCTCCTGCTGTTGCGCACTTCTTGGGCGCAGTTTGAATATCCAGCCCAATGAACCCAAGTTATTGCCTAATAAGAGAAGCGGTTGTATTATTTGGCCAGTGCATTTACTATGTGAGCATCCGGTTATGGTGGTCAGTGTCACAAGGCTGTGGAAACTGTATTTTCCATTGTTTTTAGATTGCAACCTCTGTTGCCATGTACTCTGGTCTGGCATAAGCTGATAGAGGTGTTGAACCTCTCACTTTGTTTACTTGCTGACTGTAGGATATGCCAGTTGTAACTGATGATATTAACAATTTTAGAAGTTAAATGTTTGTACTCTAAAACTAAGTTTATATTTTTGGCAACTGCTGGATCTTTCTTTTTTTGGTAAATTCTCTTTTGAATGAAATTGCAATTTTTTTTCCAAAGTATTGACATATAATATGGCTATTTGATTTTTCATGTTTATATATTAATGTGCTTTCTTTATTTTCTTTCTATTTACAGATCCTACAAGATTCCTGACATTCAAGCTATTCACTTATGTTATTTTGTTCCTTTCTCCACTGCCCCCTATTTTTATCTTTAAAACCTTTTTCTAGCTGCTTCTGTCAATTTTGTTTACATTATACAGCTATATTATGAGTAGTGTGCCTCAAATATGTGGTCATACAATTTTATTTGTTCTACGCAGGCAGTTTGCATCTTTCCTTTTAACTCAGTATCTTCATTATGATGCTACTATCATGCTTTTCTTTCCCTCTTTTTTTATTCCTAACTTATGAATTTGTTCATTTTTTGTCTCTTATGCATTAATCTTTTTCTTCCAAATGTATTTCCACTTACAGCCTAGTGTGCCTTTATATATGGAAGCACCTACATAGCTCTCATTTCCATCTTTTCCCTTCCATCCCTGTTTTCTTTGCCTCTGTCCCTGTTTCTTGCTCATTCTTTAATCTTTATGAATGTTCTTATATTTACATTTGCTCAATCAGAGTGGTTTTACATGTAGTTTAGACCTATTTTAAAATTTTTCTCACTTAGGAGTCTATTGGTATTTTTCACATTTTAACTGGAATGCTACCTTCAACTGTGATGTATTTATTAGGTAGGCTAATCAATAAGCTCCACTCCTCCTGATGAAGTGTCACACCTTGGACATGAAGCACTAGGGGTTTTGCCACTGTCTTGTCTGTTATGCTTTACCAATACATTCCTTTGATTTTTGCAGCCATGTTTATTATTTTTTTGCTCAGTTGAAGCAATGTTCTAACTATCCAGCATCAGTATCAAGAGTTCATCCTCCTTTGTGTTTCTGAATAGCATGAGACACCTGAAATTGACTGGTGTATTCTTTTTCAATAAACTGGCTAAAGGTCAAAATGATCCTGAAGTAGCCCAAAAATGTGACTGTGCTGATTGAATGTAAACATGCAGAATTTTGAAAAATGTTCTGAATACAAATTTGACTTTTGATCATCCTTAATCATACCTCTGCAGCAAAGGAAGTAGCCAGCATGGCTGAAGTATGAACTGGGAGTAGCAACTCTGTTCCACAACTACAGACAGTAAAGACCCCAGACGTGAGAAGGTCTTCTACTGAAGGAAGCCACGCTGTAGGGATGGTAAAGATAGGAACTTTGCTGGACTCAAAAGGCTTATCCATCCTTGTAGAAAATGAATGATCTGGCAGTCATGGTTGACAGTGACCCTAAGAGAACTGTAAAAGGGATGTGTACTTAAAGGCTGAATTACTGTACAGAAAGTAGGTGCTTAAGGGAGGGCCAGAGGAAAGTGTGCTGTGGCAGATAATGGTCCATAGGTAGTACAAGAAGTATCTCCTAGTCCTAGCTCATGTTTCTGCTTAACACAATCACCTAGGAGTCAGCCAAGCAAAACTGTTACTTATGTAAAATTTCTTTTGGCCTAGTATTTTTAGAGATGTGACAGAACATATCTAGACTTGTCTGCAGTGCCAGAGCATTGGAAATGTTGGTGACAAGACTCACATAGCTTTGATTCATTGCCTATAACCAATGAAGTGTAGCCATGGACATTGAGGGAAGACAATGGGCCCCCTGAATTACACAGACAATAGGATGAAGCCGAAGTACAGTATTCCTTTGATAAGGAAGAAATGACCCTAGCAGGGGTAGCTACCTAGAAGAGGAGAATGAGATGGCTCCACTAATTGAACTCCTTGAGTAGGTTCAGGGAGGATCTTAGGTTGATACCATCAATCTCTCTGAACAGTTGATGCCTTCTGAAGTAACAAAGATGAGTAGAGATGTTGTGAAGTTTTAATTCTCTGGTGAATTTCTGGCAAAGTCACCGCCTCCATGGAGCAATCAGCAAATTTTTGCTATCAGCCCAAAAATTCGCCAATGTGACTTCACCAGTGACTTCACAGTAACTTTACCATTAAAAACTGTAAGGTGAAATTGGTTCAAAATCAGGTGACTACCTTGTGGTAAACACGTGCTTGAGGTCACATGGTCCTGGAAACAACTCCTGCAGGTTAGAAGCTACTGTTCTATGTACTGGCTTGTCCTTAGTTTCACTTGCAGCCTGGTTGAGTGAGTGGAAGGGGACAGATCTGCACTTTTGCTCAAAAGCTAGCAGAGCAAAAACACAACTTTTTTCACCTTTCTTTTGCCTGCTGTACTGTATATATTGTTTTTACTTTGCAGTTAGTGACTCTTTGTTTAGTTGTGTTTACTTGTTATTTTGTTTATACTGAGCACTTTTATTTTTGTTGCTTCTTACCACTTTTAGTGTATTTCTTGTCACTCTTTTTCCTCAGTTTTTTTGTTCTGCTGAAAATGAGTTGGACTGGGAGTGAACAGGAGGACAGGGGGTGCAGGCAGCAGAGGGGAGAGGCGGTTTTATCCTGAAGAGGACCTGGCCCATAGCAGTGGCAGCAGCAGAAGGAGACAGCAACAGTACCCAACTGCCCCTACAGTGCAGCAACCCTGGTCCCAGCAAGGAGATAAGGAAAGGGCACCACCACCAACAACAAATTGCTACCACCATCCCCACCACCAGCACCTGTGCACCATGAGGAGGAGGAGATGTAGCCTGGACCATCTCACTCCTTCCAACATCTGCAGCTGCTAAAGTCCTTGTGTGTGACTTTTTTGAACTGGACCCCACTGACAACAGTGGGACCACCTACAAATTGTGCCACACTGTTATTCAGTGTGGGAAATGGGAGAGTCAGCTGGGGACAGGTGGGCAGTACACACACCTTCAAGAGGGAACCATAAACAATGGGAGGAACACGTGAGACAGAAAGGTGGTGAGAGGGGTGTAGATGGTGCCACCCCTCATGCTTCTTCTGTGCTAGGCAAGGGGAAGAGAAGGAGATGTGGTTGTGCACAGGAGCAGGAAGGGGAGATGGAGGGGACTGTGACAGGGGCCTGCATTCGGCCTTGGGGGGGTACAGTGTGGGAGCACCTGAGAGACCAACCTCAGATCCTCCTCCCATATCCACCCATGTGAAAGTGGAACAGCTCTGCAGGGAGGTTGAGGAGCTCTCCTGGCAAGTTGCAGGGATGAAGGAGCTGTTGGAGGTGGTGCTCCACAACCAGCAAATAATTCTGGAGGGTTTGGTGGAACTTAGCAGTGGTGGTGCAGTCTCTGACCAGAGGCCATAGCCCTCCAATCTGACTATTTTCTTTTATCTTTGTGTTTTACCCTGTCTTAAAGGACACAAAGTCCCTTAAATTGTACACATAATGAGTTAAACAAAATGACTCCATAGACTTGTAAAGCAGAGGCTGTTGTTTACATGCATGCTAAAACTGCATTTATTAAAGTAGGATAAATGCAGTATCATGGCATTTGAAAAATGTAAACAAAGACTCTCTGCATTCAAAAACTCCCACTCTGTAAGAACCCTAAAATGGCTGCCGATGATGTCAATGAAGAGAGAGATTCCCAGCTCAGTAGCAGAACAGTACATACATGTCATGTGAACAAACACCATATGCCCCTTTTAATTAAAAACATCAAAATCATCATTTAACATTGTTATTATTTACACAAATACACAAGTTAAGCAATGATTTGAAAGCTGTCATGCAATGAAATGTAGAATTCAATCATATACTATATATCACTGCTGCTTTCTGCAGCAACCAGCAACTAATAGTTCATTAGAATGACCTCCCAAAATGTCCCAAAATAAAAAAAAAACAGATGTCTGGTGGTCCAGTGGGTGGTCCATCCCTCAAAGAACCTGGCTGGCTCCATGCTGCAAATCAAGGTTAAAAAGCCACCCCAATGCAGACTGTCTCACCGCTGTTACTATAATGGCTGTAGTTGCCCACTGAGACCAGTCTAATCAGTCGACCCCCTTAAGAATACCTGGCAGTCCAATGGGTGAAGTCTGTTCTTCTGACCTTACCAGATCTACGATGCTCCCCCCCAAATGCTGATTTCCCACTGCCCTTTGAGATTACCCAGGTGAGCCGAGTCTGACAGGTCTTGATGCCGACTGTGAAAAGTATACACAGCAGCTCCTCCAACAGTCTCGGTGTTTAAATACATCTCTCAAAGATCCCACTCCCACACTGATTATTTTAGAACTGATGCTGTGAACTAGTGAAATGCCCTCCTCATCTGAACTGCAATTGCTGACTGACTGTTGGGTCACCTGTAGAGCACAGCTTGCATGAAACTAAGGCCAGAAGGGTCAACTGGAGCTATGCTATACTCATCTTGACCCAGTAGTCAGTAAGCAGTTGCAGTTTGGGTAGGAGGGTGTTTCAGTAGTTCACAGCATTGGTTCTAAAATAATCAATATGACAGCAGGATCACTGAGAGATGTATTTAGACACCAAGACTCTTGGAGGGGCTGCTATGTATACTTTTCAGCAGTTAGCATCAAGACTGGGTTGGTTTCAGCTTGGCAGGGCAATCTGGAGGGGTAGTGGGCAATCAGCATTTGGGGATGCATTGAACTGGTGAGGTCAGAAGAACAGACTTCACCCATAGGATCGCCAAGTATTCTTAGGGGGATTGACTGATCAGACTGGTCTGGGCTGGCAACCACAACCATTACAGTAACAGCAGTAAGAAAGTCTGCATTGGGGGGCTACTTAACCCTGATTTGCAGCACAAAGCCAGCCAGGTTCTTTGAGGAATAGGCCACCCACTGGATTGCCAGGTATCTGTTTTTTTGTTTAATTGTTTTGGGACACTTTGGGGAGGATCATTCTAACAAACTGTTGGTTTCTGGTAGCTGCACAATACAGCAATGATATATACAGCTGCATTTTACATTTCATTTCATGACAACTTTCAAATCATTGCTTATTTTGTGTATGTGTGTAAATAACACGCAAGTTATAATTTCAATGGTTTTTATTTAAAAAGGGCATATGGTGTGTGTTTAAGTTACATATATATTCTGTTCTACTGCTGAGTTGAGAGTCTCGCTATTCACTGATGTAATCAACATCTATTTTAGGGTTCATACAGAGAGGGAGTTTTTGAATGAAGAGAGGCTTTGTCTATATTTTTCAAATGCTATGAAACTGCATTTATCCTACTTTAAAACATGCAGTTTTAGCATAAATGTAAACAATGGCCTCTGCTGTACAAGTCTGTGGAGTATTGGGTTAACTCATTATGTATACAATTTAAGGGTTTAGGTGTCCTTTAAATTGTAAAAATGAAAACAAAAAAGGAAAAAAAATATTGTTCATCTATCCTCCTTATTTCTCTCTGTCTGTTTGTATTTCTTTATTTCTGTTACTGCTGTGCAGTCAGTATTTCTATGCTATCTGCTTTGGTTCTATCTTTCAGAAAATAAAAAAAAGTTATTTCCTATCTATATTTCCTTTCATGATGTGTCTCCAATTTCCATATATCACACCTTTCCTTTCTTTCTGTTTCTCACTATATTTTCTGAAAAATGTCTCAACTACCAGAATAACCATGTCAGGCAGCTACAGGGTAGTAGTACTGCCACATGGTACTGTGCTGTGTGTCACTGCCCCAACACTGTTTTTTTATGCATTTTATGTTAGTTGTGCATTAATCACAACAAACATGTTACTTCTGTTCTCCCATGATTTGTCTCAAGTGTCCAAATCTCAAGCTTTGTATTACACACAAATGCCAAGCACAAGATATAAGTTTCTCACTTCTGGAATAGTTCTCTCAAACCCAAAATCTGTAATGCTGGTAATAAACTGCTGCTGGTGCCTATGCTACTATGCTGTTTAATTCACCCTCTCAGACAGTCTGTTTTGTCAAGCACTTTAGTACACACAACTGCCAAGCACAAGATATAAGTTTCTCACTTCTGGAAACAGTGCCTCCTAACCCAAAATCAGTTATGCTGGTAATAAAGTGCTGCTGGTGCCTGTGATACTATGCTGTTTAATTTTCCCTCTAGGATAGTCTGTGTTGTTAAGAGTTTTAGCACACACAGTTGCCACGCAGATGATATAAGTTTCTCTCTTTAGAAAATAGTCCTCCCAAAACTTGAAATAAGTAATGCTGGTAATAAACTGCTGCTGGTGCATGTGATACTATGCTGTTTAATGTGCCCTCTCAGACAGTGTGTATTGTCAAGCACTTTAGTACACAACACTGCCAAGCACAAGATATAGGTTTCTTACTTTTGGAAATAGTTCTCCCAAACCTGAAATCAGTAAGGCTGGTAATAAAGTGCTGCTGGTGCCTGTGCTACTATGCTGTTTAATTCACCCACTTGGACAGTCTGTGTTGTCAAACACTTTAGTAGACACAAATGCCAAGCACAAGAAATCAGTTTCTCACATCTGGAAATAGTTCTTCCAAACTGCAAAATCAGTGATACCAGTAATAAACTGCTGCTGCTGGTGCCTGTGCTACTATGCTGTTTAATTCACCCTCTTGGGCAGTGTGTGTTGTCAAACACTTTAGGACTCACAACTGCCAAGCATAAGATATAAGTTTCTCACTTCTGAAAATAGTTCTCCCAAACTTGAAATCAGTAATGCTGGTAATAAAGTGCAAAAGATTCAGTAAACATGCAGGGTTGCACCCAAAAATTTAGTAGCATAATTCATGACTATGTGACATGAAACAGAAGATTCAATAAAAACAATGCAGTGGAGCCACATTTCATCAAACAGGGTTGCACCCAAAAATTAAGTGGTGTGAATCACAAGTGGCATCAAATTTTACTACATACAACTGCCAAACAGATATATATATAAATTTCTCACTTCTAGAAATTCTCCCCCAAACTTGAAATCAGTACTCCTGGAAACAAAGTACTACTGCGGCCACTGCTACTACATTATTTAACTTGCCCTCTTCAGACAGTCTGTGTTATCAAGCACTTTAGTACGCTTGAACTGCCTAGTATACAGTATATATATATATATATATATATATATATATATTTCTCACTTCTGGAAATTCTCTAAAAGCTAGATAACAAAAAGTAGCTCCTGAAGGAATTTGATTGCTTTGCTGTAACCATCTGGAGGACCTGTTTCAGCCTTTTCATTGTCCCTTTCCACATGTACAGCTCCATTTATACCAAAAAAGATACACAAACTGGGAAGGCATTGATAGGCCATTCCAGTACTTCACATGGACAAAGATGCAGTGTGCTGATCTTTATACTTAATTGCTTTTTGACCTAGCAGTAAAGGTAAGTATTTTATTTCCTTGTTTTGATGCGGAGGGGGATTAGCCACTTTATTTTTAACCATTTTTTTTACTGTTTTTCTATTTTCGGGTACTATCACTAGGATGATGAAATGATGTTGCTGCATAGCTCCATCCAGTATCTTTTTTTTGAATTCAGCAATTATTCTGACCACGGGTAGGTAAGTGTGTTTCTTGGGGGGTTGGGGTTGTTTTTTTAATTCTGAAAAGTTTTTCAGATATCAGATTTTTCTATTTCAGTTGCTCTAATTTCAGGTAATTTTCAGCAGCTATCTGTTGCAATGTTGTCTGGGCAGAAAGGATGGCAATGTCTTGATTGCTGGAGCAGGACACAGCAGCACAGGACAGGGGACCTACGAGGACAAGAAAAGATTATTAAGACTGTACTCAAATAAGTACCCACTGCGGTGGTGGCTGCAGAGTACAGCCATTGTTAATTCCCATCTTACTATACCTGTCACCTGTGAAGAAAAAAGATAAATTATTTTGCCTCACTCAGTCACTGTGGTGGCTGCCCAGTATAGCCATTGTTGACTCCCCATCCTGCTACACCTGGCACCTGTGATGAAAAAAGATAAATTAATTTTGCTTTACACTGTAAATGTGGTGGTCACCCAGAATAGCCGTTGCCAACTTCCCATCCTACTACACCTGTCACTGGTGAATAAAAATGAGAACTTGTTTAACCTTCCTTTGGCCACCATAGCACACTGTGTACCTGTGAAAAAGGAGAACAAAACATTAAAGAAAAAAAGAAAATAAAATCATAATGATACTTACCAGTACATTAGTGTTGCTGGCCGTGCTGTGGTGCATGCAACTGAGATTGTGAAGGAAGACATTGTGTAACTTGTCTTTGATTCTTGAGGACTGTCTGACTTTGCTACTGCGTTTGGCAGTCATCCTTGTGAATTCTGAAACCAGCAGGGAGACAAAAGGAAAGAAAGAAAAACATTTAATTTTTTTTTTTGAGTAATGAAGGCCTTTCATACTCTGTGAGGCTGAGGACTGGAGTCAACCACCATGTGACTGAGAGAGAGATAAGAACAAATAAAACTTGTTACCTACAGAAGTACTGAATAGTTTACTGAGTTACTATCAAACTTGTTACATTTACTCTAATCTGAAACATTTCTCAGTTCAGTGTTATTGAATCTTCTGTTTGATACCACTAAATCTTTGGCTGCAGCCCTACTGGTTGAAATAGGGCAGCAATTGCATTCTTGTTTGTACTGCACATACCTATAGAAAGAGTGTCTCCAGGGCTGACACGATACATGCTTCGAATGTCTGGTGTCCCACTCTTTATAGGACTGTGACTTGCAGTATGGTCCTTGTTTCAGAACAACATTACCTTTCTAACAGTGGTATGCAATTAATTTAAAGCATTTTTTTTTTCATACTAGCCCAAATAAATCCAGACTGACATTTTTATAAAAAAGCAACTTAAACCACTTTTTGTGAAAAATATTAAACATAACAACACCAAATTATGTATCATTCATTAATTTTGTACTATAAATCAATCTTTCTAATAGAAATAAAAAAATAAATTCATAATGCTGCTTACAGTTATGTTACAGCTGCTCGCTGTGCCTGATCTTTGGCTAGTGCGTGCCACTGAGATGATGTAGAAACAGCCATTGTGAATGGTGAAACCTGCAGAGAGGAAAAAGGACAGAAAGAAAAACATTTTAATATCTTTTTGAGTAACGTTGAAGGTCTTTCATCTTCTGCGAGGATGAGGACTGGAGTCACCCCACCAGCAGTTAGGATAAGAACTGTGAACAACAGTGAAAGTGACTTACCATCACAGCAGACAAAGATAGGCCTTGCTGCTGCTGAGGTCTTGCTGCTTTGATGAGCTGGCTGGCTGGAGGATCAGCTTAAGTATCTTCCTGTTATGCAGTTCCATAGTGGACACTGCAGCAGTAGACTTGTGATGGTGTCATCCCCTGTATCACTTCAGATTGTCGGCAAAGTATTTTTAGCTGCCCCACATGATGGTTTTTTTTAATTCCAAATCCAGGAGATATTATCTCAGAGCAAACATTGCATTCAGTCATATGAGTTTTTAACTGAGGGTGTAACTGTAACTTGCACCATAGGATAAAGCCAAACAGTATACCCTAGAGTCAGGACCATTTTTCATCAATGCGAAGACAGTGGACCATGCTGTTTGGGGCTGTGTAGGTCCCAAGCAGGCCAAAGGAAGAAGAGGAGGAGGCGGTGCTCTGTCTTGTTGGCTGGAGCAAGCATGCTTTGCCGAGATGGTAAAATGGCATTTTTATGTTGCATCAGTGTGGCGGCGGTGGTCCATGCTGCTTGTGGCTGTGTAGGACACAAGCAGCCCAGAGTCTTGCTGGCTGCAGCAAGCCTTGTTTCTAGACATCACATTCAGGTGATGGAAGCAGGTAATCAATAAGGTGCAAGGAAATAGTAGCTCAACAATAGGGGATTGGGAACAGTAAAATGAATGAAAGTAACAGAATTGTGAATCAAACAGTAAAGGAGAGAACACTGAGGAGAAAGGAGGGAAACAACACCTCTCTTTTTTTAGTCTTTAATCTCATCAAGGAAGCAATCCTCATAGTGTTCTAGACAGGAGTTGCCACCAGATGGGAGTTATCTCTCCATTACTGCTTCATCTACCTTGGTGGTACAAAACAATTTGCTTGCGCAGACAACACCTTGCTCTTCATCTTCACTGCAAGTACCATCATTATGCGGTAGGACCATTGACATGATTGTCATGTGCATAATGTGACCCTCTTTCATCTTAATAAATGTTAGCATGCCAGCATTTTTGGGTGACAGATTGGTACACCTGTCCCACAAAATGGCACCAGATAAACTGAATACACATTCCACACTGGCACTTAAAGGTGGGTGCTGGTCACTCAGTGACCTTGCTGCTCAATAGCAAGGGCTCATCAGCAATGGTATAGTGCCTTGTGTCTACCAAATATGCAATTACCATATGTTGTGCTGCTTGCAGCCCTGCTGCCTCATCAGCCTCCTCCTTTTCGTCCATGTCTGTAACTCACACCTGACATAAAACATCCCAAATGGGATTTGTCATTTTCTCTTTTAAGTTGCATGTTTTCTCAGCCTATTTCCCATGTTGGGAGGTAGTAGCAACACCCAGTTTCTATGGAGTTTCATGCTGTGCCTTAGATACATGTGTATTTAGCATATGTGCACCACGTACCCTTCTTATAAGAAGATCTGTCAACTTTTGAACCTGTTGACACCCACCTTCAATTATTGATGCCAGCTCACAATTATAGCATGTGTGAAGCATAGTGGCAATCCCAAAATCTTCAGACTGCAGAATAACAGAAATATGTGTATTGGAGTCTAAGATATGGAGCATGTGTTCCATTAAGGCACAACTTCCACTATCAGCACCTGCCTCCAGCAATTACTGCTAATTCGCCAGTGTCTGCCCCAATACAGTAGTAGAGGAATGGCCTAACTGATACAGGAAGTGTCCCCACTCAGTGCCTGTGTTGCATGTTTGAATGGCCTGAGAATCATGATCAGGACATCCATTTGGTGCCACTGCTTTGTTGTCAGAGACATGGAAACTCCAGCACTGTCACGGCTTGTATGTACTGTAGCAGCAGATATTCAGATATGACTTTATACTGCTTGTACAACCACTCTATCATGTACAGGGTTGAGTTCCATCTGATGACAACATCCAGCTTCATACAGTGCTGAGGCAGATTGTTTTGTGTCTGCACTGACGGAACTGGTCACGGGCCTTTCTGGAATGGGCAAAGTGGACACAGATGCAATGGGCCACATTCAAAATCTCCTTGATATCTGGATTGCTTAGAAACTGCTGCACAATGAGATTAAGACACTGTGCCAGGCATTGCACCCTGACAACCTACCCATCACTGATGCATTTCACAACACTTGAGCCATTATCGCTCACAATGACACCTGCTTTCAGTGAATGGGGGTGAAGCCACTCATCAGTCTCGGTAAGGAACACTTCCAGCATTTTGTCACCCATGTGTGATCCAGGCATATTCTTCATTGTCATTTTGGCATACTGGCGAAGACCAGGAATGTTGCTACCACCACAATTGAGCTTAGTACAATTTTTTCCATGCCCAGAGTCAAATACTATACCAGGCACTTGTGCCTAATGTGCTGTAATGCACAAGTAGGAGCTACCAGCTGTTTTGCCACTGGTCCACATATCCATGCTCAGATGTATGTATAGCAATGCTGAATGCTTAAGGGTTGCTTTACCATCTCTGGCACTCTCATAGACTTCAGGAATGGCATGTTTAGAAAAGTATAGTGGTGATTTATTTATTTATTTTGTTTTTGTTGCCTGGGAAAGGAGGAGTAGACAATTCTGCCTATTTTCAGCCTCTTCCCAGTGGAGGGGGATACAGATGGATGCCAACTGACATTGAACCAGATTAAGCTGTTGGTGATATTTTTAGTGAAATGTATAAACATTTATCAGTACTGAGGTATGCCTTGAGGTATATCTCAGTGCTACTGGTGTATAGTATGTTCTTGAATGAATCTGCCATTTGGGACAGGCACGGACCATCAGCCTACAAAATCCAACATTCTCAACAAAAGAGAATGGCACTAGATCAATAACCAACATTTCAGCAGCTGCTGCATTTAACTTGCACTCAGTAGCATCATTGGGAAGGAATTTGGAGTTATGCTGAAGCTTGCTATGCATTGCAGGCTGGACCTTCCTTGGGGTTGGGCTACCAAACAGCTGGACTTGTCATGGCAGCATTATTGGGGTGCTGTTTGACTCCTGGGGATTCATATGTGCTGCTGCTTGAGTGACACCAGTGATTTAGGGGGGTTTCTGCAATGGCGTTACTGTGCTTTGTTAACTCAGGGTGGTACTACTTAACCCACCACCACTGCCACTATGTCCAGTACAAGGCAGACCCACTGAATCCTTCTCTTCCTCTCTGTATTCCTCCTCACTTGCCCCTCTGTTTACTGGGTCTGTTGCCCTGCCACATCTGTTTGCCTTGCCTAATGATGATGATGTGGGACAGGGACCCACTGCACTGGCTTCTTTCTGGTGTTGACACCAGAGTAACAGGTACCTGTTCTTCAGGTGTGTGTGTTGCCCACTGGTGCTTGGGTGGCTGCCCTTTTCCCCTTGCAAACTTGTGCTTGATATAGGTGACAGATAGTCATCAGCTGGGTCAAGTATACAGAAATCCCAAACTAGGGATTTCGTAATGCTTGTGGCGGGAGTGGGACAGTTATGGTGAAGGGGTGGAAATTTCTGATTTTTTTGATGATTTGAGAAACCCAAGAATATTGTGGGTGGGGACTTTGGTAGTTGGATCACTAGAGCACACAACATCTCCTGCACCATCTGCATCACCACCCTTATGTGTCTTTCTTTCAGGTTCCCATAGGAGATCCAACACATCATCATCATCATCATCACAGCTGCTGCTGTCCTCCTCCTCCTCCACAGGTCTGCCATCCTCAACCTCATCTTCTCCAGGCTCTCTGACCCTCTCATTGTCAAGAGTCTGATCCACATTTTCTATATCTCCCACCTCAGCCACTGACTCCACACTATCAGGCTCAGCACTGTCAACACCAGCAGCCATGGGGACACCAACAACCTCCTCCTCGAACACTGATCCTTGTTTGTTGGTGTTGCTGCTTCCCTTGTCACCTCCCACATCCCCCATCAGCATAGCTGCCTCAAAAGTGGCTGAGAAACATTTTGCTACACTAATGTCACTGCCACAAACTACTCCTTCACTAGTACCAGCCCCAGATTCCACAGAATGTGCTGCCACCACACCTGCAGATATTGCTTTTTTAAATGCAGCACTATTTTTCCCTACAGTCAGATTTGGAACTCTTCTTTGCTGTCTCCCCAGAACCTTTCCCTTTACTTGAGCTTCTCTTCCCAGTAATTCTTCTATGATACTTTTTTTTTTAAACAGAAGAGTGATTATAATGATTGGGGCAGCAGGGGTAATTAGCATAACACACAGTCAGTGACAGAAATTATTATTTTTTTTAAACAGCACAGGGATTACAATGATGAGACAACAGGGTTAGTTAGTATAACATGGTGAGAGAACGATTTATTTTTAAAACAGAACAGGGATTACAATGATGGGATAATGGGGTAATTACTATAACAAAAAGTGACAGAACACAGTCACTTTAAGAAAAATATAACTAGAAATTCGCTAAAACTGCTACAGAAAGACACAGACAAAATGGCTTACTTAAACACATCAAACTAAACCACAGAAATAAAAATGAGAACTTACTCTACAAATCAAAATAAAATTAATAAGAAAGACTGAAAAGACAAAAATATAACACAACTTTCCTGCTTACAGAAAAAAAAGCTCCAGATCTTTTTGGGTTGCCTTGCTACCTCACAGCTTACATTATCTACCCTCCACGACACCATGGCTTCACAGACTGCCAAAACAGAAACCACTGCTTTAAAGTAAACAATCACTGAAAAAATTAACAAAAAAAACACAACTCTAGGAGCACAAGGCCTCTACAATAGTTTGTGATCAAGTTTGATTCTAAAAATGTTGTTTTTAAATGTATTTAAAGGTTTGTTTTTCTCTGACACGCACACAGACTTCTCTGTACTCTCTCTTCACAACACTGCATTGAGAGACAGCTTCATCCACATGGTATAGGCTGTTCAGCAACGTGTGACCTCCAATCCAGTAACACATTGCAAACTTTATCACTGTACCAAACTTTGCCAGTGAAGTCACAGCTTCGCATACTTGTGAGACTTCACCTCTCTACCTAACTCCACCGACGAAGTTTGTGACTTTGCATTTCATACAGTTATCACTTTTTTTTTTATGTTTATCCTCCTCTGCAGAGCGGATCCCTGCAATCTCCCACCCACTGACTCCCGCACCCCCGGACCTGGTATGGCACCCCCACAGAGCCAGCCTTTAATTGCTCACTCTACTCTGTAAGCAGGATCCTCTTGGTTACCAGGGGGCACTGTGAGTGGCCATCAGCCGCTGAGAATGTGTTCTACCATTTTCTGCCTGTTTTTTCTTGCCCTGGAGAGCTGGACATGCAATGGCATCCAGGTAGATATGTGCCGATGCCCACCGCGCTCTCCCCCCATTCTGCTGCTCATTGCTGTAGTGCTGCTGGCCTCTGCCAGTCACCACTACAGTGCGCTGCAGTGCCCCAACCCTCCCCAGAGGAAGGAGAGCAGTCATGGGATGCTTAATCCTTCCTCTCCCCTGCAAACCCCTGGTGGCCTGAGTCCATTCCCTAACTCTGGTCGCCAGTGTGGTGCGAGGTGTGGTGTTCAGCACCTCAACCCTCAGCGCCACTGGGCCAGCACTTTTTTGTGATGTTGCAACTTTGCATTGTGGATTAATTTGTGAAATGAGGCAAATTTGTCAATTAATCTGCAAAGCAAAATGTTCCAGCTTCGCACATCACTAGAGATAAGTAGGGCACTGCAGTCATGTAAGAAATTGTGCACAGAAAAACAAGGGTGTACTATACCGGGTAGGCACAACAGGGAGAGAACAGAATTACAGGGAAAAGGCCACACGGATGTAGTCAACCTACAAGGTTCTCAAGGAGAGGGTTGTCTGAGAGGAGCAGTCTGGTGCATTGTGAAAAAAAAAAACAGAAGTGAAAACTCAAATGATGAGAGCTCTAGCAGATAGTAAATGTCTGCTAACATGGAAATGATCTTTTGGATGTGCCAGAGAGATGCAATTTCATATTTTTGGGGAGAGAAATGTGGCACAAACAGTATATAAATACTTTTTCATGTTTTCCCCTTTTTTTCTCTTTTAAAATATTTGCTCCTGTAGATTTAATAAAGCATGCAAAGAATATCATGTGGAAGCTTAGCTGGCTGGGGGTAAATCATGGTTTTATTTATTTATTTTTATTTATTCATGTTTTGGAGATATATCTTTGAGTGAGACTCTTTTACAAAGGTCCAACATCATACTGTACAAAGCAAATTATCTATTAAGACACATAAATTAAATAGAAATAAAGAACAAAACTTTTCCATTGAACATTACAAACAGTCAAGAAACAATTAGCTGCTTAGTGAAGCATTATCAGAAAAGGCAAACAAAGAGGGGAGTGTGAGTAGGGAAGTAAGAAGGAGGTAGGTATGAAGGATGTGGGGAGACTGCTAGTGGCCAAAGTCATAAGATTGGTTACAGGGGAGGTGCCATATTTCGGGTTCTTGTGTCCCTGCATGATATTTCTCAGAGTAAAACCTCATACTTTCAGCATAATGTTAACATGATCTGTAAACATAAACACTTTTAAAATCATCTTACGGTGTTTTTCCTCCTCCTCATGCCATATTTACCCACAATGCCCACACCACCCAGAATTCTGCTGTCCCAGTGACAGAGGAGGTGAACAGGGCAATAGATTTTTTGCTCTCAGCTCAGGCTCTGTAGTTAATGAAACACTGTGAGAGAAACAATGAAGCACCCAAAATAAAAACGTCTGTCACAGCATCCCCGTGTGTTTCTGCAGCATTATTGTGTGATGTTATGTTTCCCAAGATCATCCTCTGTACAGTCGCTAATACAAGAAACTGTGGCAGTACTTACTTTATGAGTCACTTGCCTCAAAAGCTAAACTCTGATATGAGAGTGAGAGACACACAGGGTAATGGTGCCGAACAGAAGAAATACTACTGGATGGGGAGTTCAGCTTTTGAGGCAAGTGACTCACGGAAATAAGTACTGCCACAGCTTTTCATATTAGTGACTGCACAGAGCACAATCATACTATTAATCTGATAGATTTCTTTGACTGGGTGACCAAAGTAGTAGATCAGGGAGGGGCTGTGGACATGGCCTACCTAGACTTTAGCAAGGCATTTGACACAGTCCCACAAAAAGATTAATATACAAGTTAGCCAGCCTGGGAGTGGGTCCCAAGATGACAGCCTGGGTAAAGAATTGGCTGGAGAATAGGACACATAGAGTTATAGTAAATGGAGTCCCGCCATGAAGAAAGGAGGGTTACTAGTGGGGTACCGCAGGTTCAGTATTAGGACCGGTCCTCTTCAATGTCTTTATATGTGACATTGCAGAAGGACTGGAAGGAAAAGTATGTCTCTTTGCAGATGACACTAAGATCTGCAACAGAGTTGATGCACAGGGTGGGGTGGAAAGGATGAGAAGGGACTTGGCAAGGTTAGAGGAATGGTCAAATGTATGGCAGCTTAGTTTCAATGCTAAGAAGTGCAAGGTAATGGACCTGGGAAACAAAAACCCAGGGGAAGAGTACACAATGGGGGGTGAGATACTAACAACAACAAGAATGGAAAGGGACCTGGGGGTAGTCATATCAGATGACCTAAAGATGGGCAAGGAATGTGAGAGGGCAGCAAGGAGGGCTGGGGGGATACTGGGATGCATAGGGAGAGGCATCACCAGTAGAAAACAGGAAGTTATTATCCCTCTGTACAGACAGCTGGTGAGACCCCATCTGGAGTACTGCGTGCAGTTCTGGAGACCCAATCTCTGCAAAGACATAGACAGGATGGAAGCTGTCAGAGGAGGGCAACTAAAATGGTGCAGGGTCTGCACCGAAGTAATATGAGAGAGACTTAAGGAGCTTAATATGTATAGCCTCGAGGAAAGGAGGAGAGAGGGGGACATGATAGAAACTTTCAAGTACCTCAAGGGAATCAATAAAGTCCAAGAGGGTAGCATCTTTTCAAAAAGAGGTGTGCAAGAACAAGAGGGCACAATTTGAAGATAGAGGGGTGGCTCAGAGGTAATTTAAGGAAGTATTTTTTCACAGAGAGGGTTGTGGATGCATGGAGCGGCCTTCCGGAGGATTGTGGAGTCAAAATCAGTGGGGGAATTCAAGCATGCATGGGATAGTCATAAGGCAATTCTGGGGGGTTGGGGTAGGAAGAAGTAGGCTGCTGGTTAACTAGGATCTGCAGTTTATCCAGTAGGTAGGGAAATGGGCAGACTGGGTGGGCCAAGCAGTCCTTATCTGCCGTCAAATTCTATGTTTCTATGTTTCTATGTTTAAGCGATAATGCTGCAGAAACTTGTAGGGAAGCTGTGAAAGGACAACCAAACATCTGATGGATAGAATGCAGGTGAACATAGTTTCAGGGACTCTTCAGTTCCCCCTTATGCCCCCCCCATCCAAGTCAACACCATGCTTCTCCTTCAAACTCGTTCTCCTGGATGACACCCTATGTGTATTACTTACTCTGTACCCATTCAAGGGAAAAAGCCCTGATGGTCTTGACCCCAAGTTACTCCACCTTTCTGCCCACTCTATTGCTTCTCCTTTGACTAATCTTCTGAACGTTTCCTTTTTTCATGTTACTGTAACCCCTAGGTGGTGCTATCCCAAGGGCTACTAGCCCTCCCTGTTTGGCTAGTAGCAGGTTATGGGGCCACAGTTCTGAAATGGGTGCCTCCACCCAGAGGTCAGGGTTGGTAGTGGTCAAGCTAACCTTGGCACAGCCCTATGGGACACTGTAACCCTCCTCTTTTCTTACTAGTGGCTGAAATAATACGCAATAATCACTTTCACAATACCCCTGTTACACCACACAAGTACCCACACTGTTTGCACTTACCACCAGGGCTTTCCTCTGGCCCAGCCCTGGGGATCCCCCTATAAAACACGGTTATACACAGCAAATAACAGCAGTACAGTACTCTTGCACAAACTGGAACCACAGTCAGGGTAAATGCAAAAAAGAGTTAGATCTGATTTATTTAAGGGACTTGAACAAGGGAGGTGCCTAATCAGGTTAATTTGCTTAAAGGCTGTATCAATCAAACAGTTATGCATGCACTTCATGGTCCATAAACAGTCACACACCCTGGGTACCCAGATGGAGAATGGTGGGCTAGCCAGGAACGTTGCAGCTGGTTGGGGCCCTGTGATGGAAGAAAACAACATGCACAACACACACTATTTGTAATCTGGAGCCAGAAGGCTCAGTTCGTGAAAAGAAAACAAGACAATCAGATGACACACTTTTAGATTAGGCTGTTGTTGCAGGGAGCTACCCTGATGATAATACTCATGATACCCAAGACTGGAGACAGGCTGGATGAAAATTGAGACAGCAGGTGGTTAATCTGGAGTGCCAGGAGAAGCAGGGCCCACCCAAATCACTGAGGCATCATTCCTGTTCAAGCATGGAGCAGGAGGCTGATCCCCAGGCAGGTCTTTCTTCGATGGCTTTCTCTGTGCAGTGGGAAGTCTGGCTGGGCCAGTGTGGCAAGGCCCCGGCCAAATGGAGACAAATTCAGATACAGTCCGTTTTGGGCTAGATACAGTTTCCAGCAAGCAGAACACAGATCACACAGTGGTGAACCAAATCACGACCCACTAATGACTCACAGCACATTTACATGTAAGGAAATTCTACTTTACCAGGCAAACCACTTTTTGGTCATGATCTCAAACCAGGGATTCAAAGCAACTGGAAATCCTGACAGGCCAATCGCATTCAGCAAAATCATTGGTCTTCTTCAGGTATGAGCCTGGTAAAAAATCAGTGGCTTACTTCGGTCTCACAAACTTGGATTTAGTACAAAATAATTCTCTTCTCTCCCTCTCAGGGGCAGCAGGCAGACATGCAGGCCACAACCCAGGCCTTTCCACAGTTCTCCCACGCAAAACTACTTAGATGGCTGCTTGACTGTTTCAAGCTGTTGCTTTTTCAGCTCCCAGCTTAGATCTGACTTAACTGCGAGCAAACTTTGGATTTTCCCCAGAATCCAAAAGGTTCAGTTGGCTGATCTGTCTGTCAGTCACAACAAAGGCTCCTCCTTCAGGTGCAAAAAAGGTGCCAAAATCCCAAAACTACAATTTCTACAGATTTTGACTCCAGATAGCTCCTGTAGTCCAGCTCCATTTTAGTTCCCACCAGTACTGATTGGTCCAATTCGGCAGTCCAGGACCAAGATAGTGGAGATAAACAAAACAGTCGTTGCTGCAAAGAAGGCAGGTTAGACAAACTACATTATCATTATCACTCTAAATGATTTTCAGCAAATAGTTACATCTTTCAACAGAGCTCCCTCTCAGATTATGTATGACTGCAATCCATGGCAGCTCTTAAAGAGCCAGTACACAGAGGCTATACAGGCACTCTCTGGCATTCACATTTAAACTGCTAAAACACAAGACACCAGACTGACAGTGAGCATTTAGGCTCTCTTCAATTACTTCTGCCGCTTCATTCTTGGTTGCCCCCACGTACTCCTCACTTTGACCTTTATTCCTCTCTCTCCTTTCCCTCCCTCCATGCGAGGCACATGTCTCACATCACTAATTTTGTTGGGAAGTTCTGGCTTGGTTCTCTGCTGCACTATTTGTCCTCCCTCTTATCAACACCCCTCCCATCCTGCTATACCCTCCACACCAATACCCACAGAACCTTCACCCTCCCACTCTGGTGCACCTTGTCGGGCTGCTCCATCTTCTCATATAAATTTCCCAATACATTGAACTCCCTCCAGCTAGAAATTTGCTCTGCACAATCCTGCAACTCATTTTCACTCCTCTTCCTCTGTAAGCACACTGTTCATGTCTGTAACTGCACCAAATACCCTTCTCTCCAAATCAATCTCCCTTTGCCTCCCCTGCCACCCTTTTGCTTCCCCACCATTACCCTCTCTTCTCACCCATGTCCACCATCCCCTTCTCTAGATTACCCCTAGCTGAAGACTCCTGCACTCCATTTTCATACCTTCTGCCCCCACTACCCTCCACCACCTCTACTCCCCCCCTCTCCTTTCTGCCAGGTCCTGTCCCCTTGCAGGGTTCTCAGCATCCTGAAGGAGAAAAGTTCTTGGCTTTTCATATTCCCCTTCCCCTCTTTCTTCTCCTTTTCTGCCGTATCCTATAACCTTGCGGGATTCTTAACATCCTGAAGGGGAATACTGTAGTTCTTGGCTTCCCTCTCCTCTTCCCCTCCTAAGCTTCCTCCACCTCTCTATTCTCCTTCTCTGCTGGGTCCTGTCCCCTTGCAGAGTTCACAGCATCCTGAAGGTGTATAGTTCTTAACTTGTCCCTCCTCTCTCCCGCCCTCCTACCCTTTCTTCCCTCTCTCTTCTCCTTTTCTTCCTGGTCCTGTCCCCTTGCAGGGTTCTCAGCATCCTCAAGGTATGTAGTTTTTGGCTTTGACCTTCTCTCTCCCTCTTGCCCTTGGCTTGTCCCTCATCTCTCTTCTCCTTCTCCTTCTCTGCTAGGTCCTGTCCCCCTGTAGGGTTCTTAGCATCCTGAAAGGGCTTCTTTCTTGGCATGCCTCTCCACTCTCCCTCCTACCCTTCCCCCCCTTCTCCTTTTCTTCTAGGTCTTGTCCCCCTGCAGGGTTCTCAGCATCCTGAAGGTGAATAGCTCTTGGCTTGTTCCTACTCTCTCCCTTCTAAACATACTCCCCCATCCTTTCCCTTCCCCCTACACCACTTGTGTTATAACCTCCCTTTCTTCTAAATCCATATAGCACTTAGTGAACTTTTAGATCTAATTAGCACTTATTAATCCCTGTGCTCACCCTGATACTGTTTGATCTCCATCTGGCCTATGCCTTATGGGTTACCTTTTCCTGCTTTGATATATGTTATACAGTATCTGTTTACCCCAGTATGTCTCATCATTTGTTTCCAACTTTTACTTTGTTATCTGACACTTTCTTTATACTTTACTGTCTGTTGTCTGGGAGTGAAATGCATTGTATTAGTACCTCTCTTTAAGTAACTGAACTGCACTGTATGTATTTTATTTTATTATGTTTTTGCTTGACCCCCCCCCCATTATGAAGCCCATTCCCCCAGGATACTTCTGGAAATAAGCTGTTTACAGTGCATGTTGTCTTTTCTAGTGAAACCTTTTCAAATAAATAAAGTAAAACATATTCTTAATTGTGAAAAAAAGAAACAACACCCCAATAGGGGCCCGATAAGTAGACCCCATTGACTTTGAGTTTACGAGCATCAGTTGAGTTTAACTACCACTGAGATGAGGAGGAGACTACAAAAAGAGTAATTGAATATTGAAACGGGGGGACTTAATGATGTGATGCTGTTCCTGTAGTTCTCCCCCTTCTACCAATCTAGGATAAGATACGAGATGTTTAACAAGATTGTCCTCTGTGCAGTCACTAATAAGAAAAACTGTGGCAGCACTTATTTTCTGAATCACTTGCCTCAATAGCTGAGCTCCCCATCCAGTAGCATTTCTTCTGGTCAGCACCATTACCTTGTGCGTCTCTCGCTCTCATATCAGAGAGTTCAACTTTTGAGGCAAGCAACTCATAAAGTAAGTACTGCCACAGGTTTTGTATTAGCGACTGTTCAGAAGGCAATCTTGGGAAACATAATATCAAACAATAATGCAGCAGAAACACATGGGGATGCTGTGAGAGTCATTTTTATTTTGGCTGCTTCACTGTTTCTCTCACAACATCTCATTAACTTGCACAGCCTGAGCTGAGATCACAAAATCTATTCCCCTGTTCATCTCTTCACATCACTGGGACAACATAACTCTGGGTGGTGTGGACATTGTGGGTAAACATGGTACAGGGAGGAGGAAAAAAACAGTAAGATGATTTTAAAAGTTTGTATGTTTACAGATCATGTTAAAATTATGCTGAAGTTAAGAGGTTTTACTCTGGAAATATCATACAGGGACACTAGAACCCCAGAGATGGCACCTTCCCTTTTAAGTTAGATAGTTACTGTAATTATAGTTGCAGGTTACTTTTGATGAGAAGTACTTTTTCAACGCAGATTTAAAATGTCTGGGGACAGACAGGTCCCTTATGTTGGTTGGGAGCTCATTTAGCCAGTTCAGTGACCTAACAGAAAAGTTTTTCATCATACAGTGATTAATTAGCATCATAGTATTGGATCAGATGGTCTTAGAGAAGGACTCTGGAGAACAAAAGCTGGCTCTGACTAAATAAGAATCCTAAAGACCTGATAGGGAGAGCTGGCAAACAATGTCAGAACTGGTCAAAGCTGAATAGGGGACTGAAGGGACCTGATCAAATAGAAGATAAACAAATGTTTGCCCTAGGTGACAACATGCCACCTCCCTGGAATTCTGTGAGAGAAGGATCCAGTAATTTTTCAGATTATAAAGGGGGAATTTCAAAGAAAGGAGAGGGATGAGGAGAAGTCTGTGACATCATGTGAGCTCACAGCATGTGTTTTAACTGAGTTGCAGAGAGAAGATCACACTCTGGGCTTGATTCTCAAAGCTCACAGTGCAGGCAAGGGGCTTGCTCCACAATTAATGGCACAAAGTGCCGTTTGTGCCATACAATGAACCAGGAGCAGTGATCAATGGCATTCTGCATCAACCACAGGCTGTCTGCCTCAAATGTGGCTTGTGCCACCTAAGCACCCCAAAATGGCTGCAACGTGGTGCTAGAAGGCACGTGACAGATGTAAGCTGCCACATCTCCAAATGTGGGCTTCTCAGAACTTTCCCAGATGGAGAAATTCTAAGTATTCTTAGACTAGCCAGGGTTGATCAAAGGGTACTTAGAAAATTCTCCTCTGGGAGAGTTGCCTGCTTGTGGCAATGTGCCATGTTCCCCCATCCATGATGCCTGATGTGACCCCATATAACATTAATTATTGAAGCCCTCTTCTCTGGTGTTTGAGTGGCCTCCTCTTCCTGATCTCTGATGTTGCCCTATATAATATAACAAATACACCCCCCGTAACTGGTGGTCTAGTGGCCCCCTTCCCGATCCCCATTGTGACCATTATAACATTAATTACTGAAGCCCCCTTCCCTGATGGTTGACTGGACCCCTCAACCTGAGCCACATTGTGACACTTTATAATATTAGTTATGAAATCCTCCTTCCCTGGTGGTTGAGTGGCCCCGCCGCCCCAATCCCTGACATGACCCCTTACAATAATAGGTATTAAAGTCCCCTTCCCTGGTGGTTGAGTGGCCCCCCACCCCATCAGGTAGTGCCCAGCATCCCACCCCCCATCCCAAAACAGAGCTGGCAAGCAACATAGCTCTCCTCTTGCCTGGTGGCTGGCCACTGGCTGAACTGTCACTGAGCACATACTGTAAAGTGTACACACTCACTGATTAACTCATTGCCTCCACAGGAGCTCTCTGAAGTTGCACCACTTGTCTCCTGTATACTGTTAACAGTAAATCCTGGGCCTTTCTAAGCAAAATCAAGCTATAGTCAGCATGCCACAAACAAATCCTAATAGCTCAAGAACCATAAGTGCTAGACATAAAGTATGAGTGGCAAAGTTATTCAGCACAAAATTACCTTTCCAATGGTGGTATGCAAATAATAATATGTAATTTTGTTTTTTTTCTATGCTGGTTGAAACAGCAAAAAAAATATTTTTTCACCAAAACGGTCAGCATAAGCCCTACACACCATACCATAAACAAATGTGAATAACTCCTAAAGTATACTGGATATACACAAAGTATCAGTGGCAAAGTTGTTCAGCACAAAATTATCTTTCAAATGGTGATATTCAAATAATATGTAGTTTTGTTTTGTTTTTTATGCTGGTTGAAGCAGCAACACAAAAATCTTTTTTTCACTAAAACAGGCAACACAAGCCATACACACCATACTATAAACAAATGCAAATAACTCCTAAAATATACATGATATACACAAAATATCAGTGACAAAGTTGATCAGCGTAAAATTACCTTTCCAACGGTGCTATGCAGTCAAATATATATTATATTCTGTTACACTATATATTAAAATATATAATTGACTTCTCCAGATGTTGCAAGGGCACACTGGGAGTCAGTAGCTGACTTCTGCAGATGTCCTCAGGACACACCAGTGTATTTTACTGATGACTACAGGCATCTGCTAGGAGACAATGAGTTAATCAATGAGTGCGTACACTTTATAATATGCGCTCCATGACTGTTCAGTCAGCAGTCAACTGCAGAGGTGAGAGGAGGGCTGTGCCAGTCACTGGCTCTGTTTAGGGATGGGGGAGCAGGATGATGGGCTACCTGCTGGGGTGAGGGGTGGGGCCACTCAACCACCAGGAAGAGGGCTTTCATAATGAATATTATAAGGGATCACAGCAGGGATTGGGGAGTGAGGCCATTTGACCACCAGGGAAGGGGCTTCAATAATTAATGTTACAAGGGGTCACAACAGGGATTGGGGAGTGGGGAGACTAGACCACCAGAGAAGGAGGGTGTATTTGTTATATTATAATGAGTGACATCAGGAATCAACCACAATGAAGTCTTGACCAGGTTAGTGGCAGCATTTATAAATTAGGCAACTCAATCCAGTACAGCGACCCAGAGCATCTTGGGTGGTTTTGTGAAAGCACAAAGAACAACAGAAAACTGACAGGAATGATTGTGCCAGGTTGTAAAATGTCTTAAATATAATTACTTTATAATTACTGGCCACAATTTTTTTAAAACGGGCACAGCGAGTTATAATTTGCCGTTATAACTACCTCGGCTAGTTATCGGCAAACTCCTCCTGCTCTAGACTTGCACGGCGAGACATAAGGAAGTAAGCGACTTGCAGTCTGCGAGCTCGCCGTGCCCTGTCAGATCTACCGTTCTGAAACAAAACAAATACGGACCACTTTTAAAAAAGCGGATGTAAAATAGCGGCAACAACAGCACAAGATTCTTAAGAAATGGAGACAAGATTTTAAATCGAGACTCCCATAACAGAACAATTTACAGTAGAGCAGCATAATCTAAATACCAAAGAAAAACAGACAGTGACCTCCGTCTCAATTTTTTAGCAATAATCTATTGAATTTGCAAATAAATGAATAAGGCAGTTGAAGAAACACGTTTTTAAAATAATTAAAACTGCAATGTTGTACAACCACCACAAATAAATTCTTCATTATACCACAACTGCCTTATTCATTTGATTTGCAAATTCAATAGATTATTACTAAAAAATTGACCAACAATTATAAAAATAAGTAATAAGCACGTGGTTGTTACATGAAATTTTACACACACCCTCGGTGTGGGATGCCTATATAAACCCCTCGGGCTTCGCCCTCGGGGTTTATGGGGCATCCCACACCTCGGGTGTGTGTAAAATTCTCATCATAACCACCTGCCTATACATTATTCTCTATTTTAAACCTCTCACTCCACACTGGGCTGATCCCAGCAATTTATAAAAAAAGCATTAATTCCCTCCACCCCTACACACACGTACAGACATATACAAACATTTTATTCAAGTCAACCATCTGACCTCAACAACTATTGGCCCATACCAGTTTTATCCATTTTCAGTAAAATTATTTTAAAAAGGGTAGTGCACAAAGAACTAATGTAGTGCATCTTTACAAGCAATATACTTTCTGAGGTACAATCGGGGTTTTAGCCCAACCTCTCTGCATGCACTGCCCCAAAATGCTAGGAATGAGCTAACCACAGCCCTGGAGGCTATTGGGTATTGGATACTGCATGGGAGCAACATTTAGTGACCTGATAAAAGCATCTGACTACATAAATTAAAACATTTGTCTCCACAAATTTCCTGACTGGGGAGATTTATATGAAACACTGGTCTAGTTTAATGATCATTCATCTGTAGCAAGGGACAGATTCTTTCAATGAAAGTTACCTTCAAGGCAGTCCTGCCTCAGAGACAGCACCCTTGTGTTGCACTATTCTCTCTCACATTTAAGTCCCTTTTCTTGTATATTTACTAGTGTAACTCCACTTTGACATGGATCACTAGAGCAACATTCTGTCAAAAGGAAACTAAGGGGATCTTGTCTGGATTTGAATACACAGGCTCTTGATTATCTAGCTGTAGACCTTTCCAATCTGGCACAGCAATGAAGCTCATCTCTTTTGCTGTAGAGGTTAAAACCCTACATGTAAGGTATCACTATCCATAATGTCTGCCTCCAAAGCAGCACTGCCTCAGAGGCAGGACTGCCCTGGAGGCAAGTTTTATTGAAGTAATCTGTCCATTGCTCAACTGTAGGATACAAGTAGTTAAAATATAAGATGTAACTCCATTTCCAAACAAAATTAAATTCAGTGCACCAAAGGGCTGTATTACTAGCACTTTACTTTAAGCACAGTTGTATGTGATCCATTCTGTTTGAACCAGTTCAGATGCCAGCACACATCTGCACTTTGCCACCATTATCTAAGCCATAGCCAAATCCACAAATTAATTAAAACAAATTACACACGATATTTGACAACACAAAAGGCTATTGACACAAATAGCTGTTAAATAGCTCCAAAACCAAGGGCATGCTTTTCAATGGGAAAAAATACCACCTCCAGTAATTTAGACATCCTTCCTTGAATGGGGTCCACAGTTTAATACAGACAATATTCCAAATAACTCAGAATAAGGTTGGACCCGTAGCTGATCTACTCAAGATGGCATCACTAGAATAATCAGAAGTACACAACAAAAAACTGAC